>OX104066.1:130560939-130669855 GCA_944474145.2 Dicrocoelium dendriticum
ATGTGATTGCAGAAACAGATTGGGATCTGCTTGACGGCCGTCACACGCAGTCTTTAGGGTACTGGAACGATTCATATATGTTTTGCAACCGTAGTAGGATACACCTGCGACCACGGCCAGATGCAGGAGGGTTTTGGCGGGTTTGCACCAATTTGACCAGGGGCTGCCTGCCTTGAGGCGGGCAGTAGCAAACCATTGAACACCCGGAGGTGTCCTCCCGCCGTCAGAGACAATGCGTGGCGCTCGTGCTCTACGCCAATCGAGCTGTGAGCTTATAAGCCGTAGACCTGTTGTCTCCCATGGCTAGGTTTTACGGGAAGAGGGCCATCGACCGCTTCCTAACCTCCGAAGAGGATGGACTAGGATACTGGCAGGGCGCCCACACCTGACAGGAGAACGACTCGGGTCCGCAGCCAAAACCTTCGATTAAATGAACACCCGAAAGGCAGCGGGTGTAGTACGTGGTCGGTTCACTGAGTGATGCGGATTGGTGTCCTGGATCTTAGCAGGGAGAAGGGCGTATCCCAACTCCTATCCAGCGGTCGCCACGAGGAGGCGTCCAGGACATGAGCCCATGGCACAACAGTAGCAGCAGTGGGTAGACCATCTGTCAGCATCTAGCCACCACCAGCCTCAGCACACCATAGGCATGCAGGGCTACGTACGTACCTGCTGTTATGATGGGACCTGTACCGATTTGAGCTCTGGCCAGTACGCAATAGTCTCGACTAGTGATAGCATGCTGTTCAATTGGCTTGCATGCCGTAGTCGTCGATCTGCGCGGCTTAACGTCACAGAGGAGACATCAAGCAACGTCAGGCTTCGTAACCAGCAGAGGTGATCTTTCCTCATTTCTCTTGACCGTAAGGTGGAGTTACTTATGAAGAAACGGAGTCACTATGGATGTTGGCTCATTGGAGGAAGCCACGCCACCAACCTCACCTACTGTCGATGAGAATCCGACTGAGGTGATGGCTACCGTGTCGTGTGCCCCAGCGGTCCAGAATGCCCCTAACGAGGCCTCTGATGTCGTACTGGACGTCGTCCAAGGCAAGACCGATCTTCTATCCCCTGTGCCCAATAAAAGCAAGAGGAAGAGGGCTAAGAAAGTCCGTAAGGCTCCCTCAAAGCCTGAAGGTACTGAACCCATAAAGGTATTGGAGGTAGAGCACAAAGCTCCAACTCCAATCACCCTAGTTCCATTGGCGAAGAAAGACGTCGTGTCGGCTTCAGCCGTACCCGCAAAGTCTGAAAAGACCAGACCGGTGAGGAAGTTGGAGGTAGAACACAAAGCCACAATCTCAATTACTCTAGCTCCCTTGGCGAAGAAACGCGTCGTATCACCTGCCAAACCGATCGAAACTGGGGTCGAGTCGAGGACACATGGAGTGAATACGCCTCGTCGAGGTGATTCTCTTACTGATGGCAGCGTTATCTTCTATAACGTTGCGGAATCTGCGGCAGCTCTTCCCAAGGAACGCATGCTGGATGAGCTCCAGTGGTTCAAGCTTTGCGTCAACAAGATGCCTCCACCTTGTTTCCCTGGTGTTATTAGCAGAAAGCTAACCAGATTGGGGAATGTTCGCGTCGATACACCTAATCCGCGACCCCGACTGCTTTGTGCAGTCCTCTCCACCCCGGAGGAACGCAAATCGTTACTGCGCTTTGTATTCAAACTCAAGGGTAGCAATGTCAGCGTTCAGCCAGACCTCTCAGTGGCAGATGGACCGAAGTCAAAGGAAAGAAAGAAATGAAAAGGCATCAGCAGTACGCCAGTGCGCAGTACCGACGCTTCGCTGCCGCGTGACGACCATCAGTCAATTGTGGGCTAAGGATATTGCGATGATCGCCCTTCCTCTACACAGGCTCAGACCCGCGCCGCAAGACTAAAAAACAAGCTCGTTACCCTTAGGCCACGGGCCGGTAAGTTAAAGGAAACCATCAAAAGTCTCAAGAACAGGCGGGCGGCTGGTGAGCAAGGCTTTCGTCTTGTGGGTTTTCAGATGGTCAGCCGGAAGTCAAATTCTGCCATACCAGAACTCCTCCTGGTAGCATACGATACAGGGCTGGTCGTGCCGAGTTCTTTCGAGTAGTGCTTGGCAAGACGCGTATCTTAAAGAACAAGGTACACGAAGTGGGTCTACTTGTAGACAAATCTCGTCCCGACGTAATTGCTTTCACTGAAACATGGTTGTCCCCGGATATCATAGACGGGGAAGTATGTTTACCTGGCTACACGCTGCTTAGATGTGAAAGCTCTATTGACCGCCAAGGTGGGCGCATGGCTCTTTATCTCAGTTGTAAACTGGGTGTATTGAGGATCTGTGTTTTCTAGTAGCAGGATAAAACTGTTGAAGTTCTGTCGACTATTGAGTGCACTCCCTCTAATCAGTTTATAGTTGTAGTGATATATCGAAGTCCTGGAAGTATCTCCAAGGGAGTTATTAAGTTTATTCGTACTCAGGCTGCAAGTAGATGTCTACCACTGGGGGATTTCAACATCCCTAAGATCACTTGGGCTGATCTGTCTTTCAGTTCGACGGTGGGCACCTTCGGTTCGGATCTCCTCGAGCGAACGTTGCAACTGTCTTGCAACAGTTCGTAGACCTCCGGACTAGATACTTGAGTATCATCATTAACAGCAGTATATCAGTCCTTTGAACTGATGCTTCGCTGCCATACAACCATGATGACCTATGAAATAAAGAATAAGAAGAGGGAGAGAAGGGGGACTTACCTGAAAACCTTAATGCCCTAAGCAAACATTCAGGGTCAAGGCACCTACACCTTGTGTAGACAACATTACGTCAAAACCAACTGGCTATCGTGCAAAGATAAGGCGGCATCGGCGAGACAGCTTCCTTGCGGCTTTCACTGCCATGCGTCATAATCAGCCATTACCCCACAGATAATTCAGTACCAAACACACCTTAAACAGGCAATCCGATTAGGAGACGGCGGCAGACGCGCCACTGGTGTCGGTTGCGAGCCATGTCCTGTAAAGTCTCGAGCCAAGCACAAGGCGAGTCACGTGGACTCCAACCCGGAAGGCGAGACGGACCAACGGCATCCAGTTTGGTCGTCAGTGACTTCATTTCCCACTGCCAAGTCAACTTCTGTCCACCTCGAATCTTGCGCAACCCTACACCTGGCAGTCTAAACAAGGCCCTCCTAGGTAAGCGGTGACCAGGCATACGTAGCACGTGCCCGAGCCAACGTAACTTATTCAGTGATATCAGTAGTTCTAAGGGGTTAGCATGATTATCACTTATTAGTACTCGCCTACTCACATCATCGTTGCGGACACGCTGGTGCCATCCGACACCAGCAATGCTTCGCAGACAACGATGATCAAAGACTTGAAGGCGCCTCAGATCTTCAGACTGAACGGGTCAAGTCTCACTACCATAGAGCAGAACGGCCTTTCAGAAAGAGGGAAATTCCCTTCTGTCTCCAAAGATGCCGCACGTTCAAGAAGGCAGCTCTGGCCTTTGCAATGCGTGAGCTCACGTCAGTTTCTATGCGCCAATCATTGCTGATGCAGTTGCTAAGATAAGTGAAATGATCAACCACCTCGAGTTCCTCGTTAGCAAGCGTCAAGGGGTCATCAAGTGGTTGGTGTTCATGCAGGAACACTTTGCACTTGGAAGTTGCGAAGTGCATTCAAAATAATGGGACCACTCCGGACAGGCTATTCAGGGTTGATTGTGCCGCCTCAACATCGTCGAAAAGCAAGATGATATCGTCCGCATAAACAAGATCAATTAATCTTTCACCAGGAAGCACTTCAACGACTACATCGTGAGATTCCGCAAGGGAATACTCCATGATCGAATCCATGACGAAATTGAACAAAAATGAGGAAATCGAACAACCCTTACGAACATCACTTGTGGTTGCAAAGCGATCCGATAGGACACTATAGACCCTGACACGGCCTGTAGTGTTCGAGTGTAGAGCACGAAGGATGTTCACATTTCGCGGGAACACCTGTCCGCGCAAGCATTTCGAACAGAATGCATCGATTGACTGAATCAAACGCAAGTTTGAAACCGAGGAACACAGCTATTGTCGGTCTGCGGTATGCGTGGCGTTGCTCTAGCACCTGCAGCAAAGTGAATATATGGTCTTTACAGCCATCTCTTGCGCGGAAGCAGGCATGTTCTTCCCTAATGTGAGATTGCCGTTCTGCAGTGCGGCGACGAACGAGAATCGAGGCCAGTACTTTTGTTACAACTAACGTTAGGCTACTACCACTGTGGTTAGCACAGTCTGTGCCACTGTCCTTCTTGTATATTGTCACTATAATCGATTCACTCCACTTAGTCGGGACACTTCCTTCCAGATACGTTCAAACAAGGAGGTCAGTGCCCTGCAGAGGACCTCACCACCACCCTGAAATAGTGTAGGTGGGAGGGAATCCGGGCCAGCGGCACGAAAACGATTGAGGGCTGTGATCGCGTATCGGACTTCGGCCTCCGACGGAGGCTCTAAACTAACCGTCCATCGCCCGTCGTGTATCACCTGAAGCAGGGGGCCAGCTGAACTGACCTTGAAAGTGTTCCGCCGAACGAGCCATCCGGCGCTCCTTATTGTGTATCAGTGCAACCGCACTGTCTCTGGTTGTCTCACTGACGCCTGGTTTCCTGGGACTAGTGGTGCGGATCAGCTGGAAGAGCTTGAGGCAATTGCCTGCAGCTCCCACCTCCTCCATTTCTTGTGCCCGACTGGTCCACCAGGCTTACTTGTCAGCACACGGGCTCCGTTTTACTTCGCGCCCAATAGTCCGTCTGGTCACATTGTGCTCAGAGCCAGCCAGGAGGTTTCTAGATCCCAACTGGTTCACCGACCTCTAGGATATACAGTGACTGGTGCGTTGACGGTTGATAGTGCCACAATCAGATGCTCCTGCGTCGTGCATGGCGGCCGAGATCCTATTCCACTGAAATTCAGTGTCATTAGTACAGGACAGCAAAAGTTCGGTACGCAGTGCGTCTTGATAGGCTTGCCTGACCGAGGGCTGACAATTTCTCAGCTGCCAATCAAAGGAGACACTTGATACGCCTCCCGGTAAAGTCCATGGAGAAACGCCAGCGTACCGAGGCGTGATCAGAGTCGACGCAGGTATTCCAGTACGAGCGGCAATCCCGGGTGGAACCACGTCACCTGTAACTTATGGCAATGTGATCTATTTGGGTCCATCACTAGCCAGCTACAGAAGGACGCCAAGTGGCACTTCGGCGCCCACTGTGTCTAAAAGCAGTGCTACTAAGAAACAACTGGTGTTCCGCACACAGTTGCAGCAGATGCTCGCCGTTGTCCATCCGCTTGGAGTTAAGCCCATAACTACCACTCAGCGAAACTTCTGAAGAGCTCAGACGCCCTACTTGTGCGTTCATGTCCCTTGCAAGTATTACGATATCTGAACTAGTCGCACTGCGTAGTAGCGCGTTCAGTTCGCGATAGAATGTGTCTTTGACTGGAGTAGAACTGCAGTCAGTGGGAGCATAAGCGGAAATCACAAAAAACAGCGTTTTGTACTGCTTCATGAATCAACCTTGGTCTTTGTCGTCAAATGAGCTGCACACAAACGGTTGTTCACTGGGATCCAGTCAACCAATGATGGCTCAGTCTTGGAGCTTAGAATGATGTCTACCCCAGCTTGACCCGTGGGTGCTGCATCGCCGTCACCGGATGCGTGCAACCAATAGTTAGAGGACAAGAAGAGCGCAGTTAATTCAACAACTCCATTAGGATCGTTGATCCTAGTTTCGGACACAACGTATGTCAATACCCAGTGTGTTCAACGTAAGTGCGAATGCATCCTACTGATCAATTTGTCTTAGAGTGCGAACGTTGAACGCCTCCAGTGAAACGGGATAGCGTGACCTTATAAGGGACTGTTGCCGATAGGCATCCGATGGGTGTTGTGAGAAGGTGGCTGCAGATAGTTCTACTCCAGTGGCAGTTCGGTTGTTGTCAGTTAAGCTGGAAACTGTAGAAGGAAGGTCAGTAATGGAAGTCGGGATGAAAGTAAGACAAACAGGTGGAAAAGAAGGAAGGGAGGCGTCAGCAGCATCATGTTTTCGCTTCTCCGCCCTGCTGTATGCAACAGATAAGGCGACCCTTGATAATCTGCGCGACGGCCGATACAGGACGTAGTTCAAGTTTGGGGAAATTGTCATGGCTGTATGTGGGCTGAGATACTACCAGGGCACCCAGACCTAGACGGGAGGACGATTAGGGTCCTCAACCAAAGCCTTTGGCTCAAAAGCCTGTCCGCAAAGCAGCGGGGAAGTGGAAATGATTTAGTTTTACAGAAATGGACGCCATCCCATTTCAAACCTCCAACCTGGAGGACCAGGAGACTGAGTTGGTGTGACCTCTAACCATGGACCAACCTGGTAGGGGTAGCTCTCAAGGGGCTGGAGGCACCACCCAGTATAGCGCAATGGGTCAAGGAGGTACGCAAACCGTCGCACCACGTCAAGGTCCAATCTCGTTGTGACGCCCACGTGTCCTGCACTAGCAGTCCCCGCTGTGCCGGCTACGTGAGTGAAATAAAACGAAAGGAAATAAGGGGAAAGACAAGCTTACCAAATTAAACAGTTATATTGAGATGCAAGTGAAAATGATTTAAGGATAAGTAGGCCGTAGTAGAAGAGTAAAAGGCTTAAGGCATGAAGGGGAATATTTTAAACTGCAGACCGAAAACGTCAAGTCGATGTTCAAACCCTTTCACCGTTGGTGCCATTACAACTTCTGCGGGCAGCGCATTCCTCTAACTTGTGACTCTACGCGATAACCGAAAAGCTGCCCCAACTCGGTCAGATCGGGGTTTGTGCAACTTCAATGGGTGACCACGAAAGGTTGGCACTCGAGTTGGGTGGAACAGTCCAGTTAAATCAGGACCAATCTGACCCATTAGTATGCGATATGTGAGGACCAAGTCGCCTGTAATGCATGGAAAACATATCCAACTTACGTAGCCTCTCAGGGTACGTCAGCTTCTTTAACCCATGCACCATTTTCGTCCCAGACCGCAAGACCCGTTCAATTGCCATCCTGTCACGAACGAGGCATGGGGGACAAGCCTGTACACAGTGTTCAAAGTGCGGCCTTACAAAAGCCGAAAGTAGTTTAACGAACATTTCTGTCGTCATGATCCCGAATGAACTCCGGATCATCTACAACATGCTGAATCCTTTGCGAGCAGCTGCCGCCCAATGTTCACTGGAATTAAAGTCGGGTGACAGTAAAACCCCTAGGTCATCATCGAGTTTCACCCGCGGCACTTCGTCGCCACTAAGCAAATAGCGCGTTGGTGGGTCATTTGGACCTACGCGTAGGACTGAATATTTCGCAAGATTCAAGGGTAACTGCCACAAAACGGACCAGCCCCAACGTCTATCCATAGGCCTTTGTAGGGTCAGTGGACCAGGCGGATCGTTTACTGTGAACCAGAATTTTGTCATCTGCAAACCTTAGGGATGGCACTCCCAGCTCATCAGATTAGTCGTTACGTATAAAGTGAAGAGAAGGGGGCGAAGGACGGAAGTTTGCGGGACCCGCTTGAGGACGCATTGCCAAAAAGACAAGCCGGAATCCACACGAACACTCATTTCCCTTCCGAGTAGGAAAGCTGAAATCCGTCGTAAGACAAGTCCAAAAGTACTGTAGAATTTCAGCTTGTACAAAAGACGAGAATGCAGAACGGAGTCAAAAACGAGAAAAGTCAATGAATATCACATCCACTGCGTTCCTTCGCTCAACATCTGGCCCACTGTTCTCGAGCCACCAACAAGTTAGTAAGGCAAGAATAACCCATAGCGTTGATCCATTGACTCAGGAAGCTGGCAGACATGAAATGGTACAAAATACGGGTTCGCCCTTCGGGCGTAGATCCCGAGGGGAAACAACAGCGTCCGGAGGGACTAAGTGTGTGGTATACAAATTGCTGTAGTGCGTGTAACAAATGGGGAGAGTTAGTGACGAGTAGTGAGCATGTTGATGTGGCTGCTGTGTCTGAGACCTGGCTTTCTCCAAACGACCTTATTAGCGACCTACTTGTTGACTTCGCAAGCTACAGAGCTGATAGACCTGGGCGTCAGAAAAATGGAGGAGTCTTCTTGCTTATAAAGTGCCAATATAAACACTGGGAGGTGTTATTTGCTATGAGATCTGTGACCTTCCAGGTCGTATGCTGCATTTTAACAGTGTGAGGTAGATTGGAGATTATATTGTGTCTACCGTAGCGTATCCACTACGCGAGAAGACAGGGATCTTGGTACGTTACCAAGACATGCGGCAATGGTCGCACCTAATTTGTTGATCGGTAACCTAAAGCTTCCGCGTGCTGATTGACAGCATGCTGAAAACAGGGTGGGTACCTTGGAGAAGGAATTGGTGGATTGGATGCACGAGAATGCGTTTGATCAATACGTTTATGTTCCGACCAGAAGTCGTATCGGTAGTACTTCTTCAACCATTGATATCGTGATCACCAGACATGGTCACGTGATGGACCTGCGCGTGAAGCCACCAATAGGTAAGAGCAACCATTGCGTTCTGACCTTTTCTCTGAACACACCAAGGCTTACAGAGAATCACCGACGGGTGAGGAATTTCAATTGCATTGACTTTACAAAGTTGCACGATCAAGCTCTTCAAATCACTTGGATTCCACATCAGGACCAGACCACTTTGGAACAGAGGTGGCACTTACTCAAAAGCAGCTCGTGCAGTTACTGGACGAATTTGCTTCCCTACGTCCCAGGAGACATCTTGGTAAACCCCGATGGTGGAGGAGAAAGATCGACAAAGCGGCGCAATACTGAGTGGAGAAAATTTCGAGACACTCGGGGCTTCCGACGTTGGCTACAGTATAAAAGATGGCTATTAAGTTGCATCGGCAGGCAAAATACTCATAGGTTGACCAAATTTGCGAAATCAAATCCCAAGTGTTACTACAGTTATGTCCAATCAAAGGTTTCTCTAAGAGGCGGTCGTCTAACTATGGAGGATGGCAGCCAGGCTGTGGAGGACGCCGATAAAGTAGAAGTGCTACTACATTCTTCCGAAACTTGCATCGGAAGGATAGTTGGCCAGCGTTGCTTTCACAACCACACTGCTCAAGTAGCTATATAATGCAGGAAATTATTATTACTGTGCCAGAGGTCTTCACAGTGTTGGCTAGCTCGAGCCCTCACAAATCAGCTAGCCCTGATAATGTACATGGTGTCATAACTAAGCCACTGGCTGTTTTCCTTCAGTATCCTGTCGCGGAATTATTCAGCCAGTCTCTTAAGGAAGGCAAGCTACCAAGCGATTGGAAGGCGACTATTGTTGCCATCCACAAGGGGGGTTCTTAATATAGACCTGTTAGTTTGACCAGCATCATGCTGAAGTGCTTAGAAAAGCATATAAAAAACAGGATCTGTGAACACTTGACTGAGCATAATCTAATAAGAATAGAATAGCAAGGCTTTCTCAAAAAGAAGTCCTGTCTTACTGATTTACTGTGCTTTATAGATGAGGTTACCCGATGTACTGATGAGTAGTAGTGCGGATTTTGGTATAATTCAGCTAATTCATCATCGTCACACCTAATCACCAGGCTTAGGCTAGTCTGAAAAAGCACCAGACGTCGGCGTTTCGACATTCTGGGTCTCGTCAGTCGTGCGCCTCCCAGCTGGCCCCTGCCGCCAACGCAATGAGGCTGGACCTTACCGTGGTGCGATGGTTTGTGTGCCTCAGAGATCCATTGAGCTATGCTGGGTGGTGCCTTTATGCACCTTCAGAGCCACTCATACCAGATTGGTCAATGGTTAGAGGCCAGACAAACTCAGCCTCCTGGTCCTCCAGGTTTGGGGTTGGAATGAGGGTGGCACCTTATTCCTTAAAACGGGCTCCTTGTAGCCCAACGCCAAACCCGCTGCCTTGCGGTCAGGTTTTTGAACCAAAGGCTTTGGTTGAGAACCCTAATCGTTCTGTCTAGGCCTGGGCAACCTGACAGTATCCTGCCCACGCAATAAAATGAATCTTTCCTCAAACAGCTTATTGATGCTCTGGCCACCGCAGAGGATAATCAACGGTGCCCTATCTGCTACATCGAGCAGGGTGGATAGGGGTTTGGACGCTACTGCTCAAGCCTCCCCGTCTCCTTATTCCCCTTCTTACGCTTTTTCACTCTTACCGTCCCATTCCCACTTCACTTTTCTCCCCCCCCCCCCAGTTTTCAACCCCCGATTCTTGGCCCTCCCCCAACATGCTTTGGTAGGCATTTATCCTCTAATTTCAACTCACATGTGAACGCGGAGCGTCACTCCTCTCCTGTCGACAAGCCCATGTCCAATCAAGCGGTTCATTCCAGTTCATCGGCTTCCATTTTGAGCCCTCGATCCCCCTTCAGATTGGCATGCCTCAATGTACGCACATTACTACAGATCGGTTAACAGGCAGCACTTGCCCGAACATTGGCGACCCTCTCGATCGATATCTGCTGCTTATCGGAGACCCGCCTGCAAGACTCGAGCTCTGTGCTCACTCTGCGATCCCATTCAGGTGACGCAAGTAGTGTTTTCTCATTGCGCCTATCCGGTGACGATGCAGCTTCGAGCACCGGCCAAGCTGGTGTTGGCATTTCCCTGAGTCCCCGGGCTGAAGCTGCTCTGGTTGATTGGATTCCAATCAGTAGCCGGATGTGTGCGGTCCGATTGGCTGGCTCGTTCAAAGCTTCGAAGTCACGTGGGACTAATAGGTGTCTATTCATCATCGCTGCCTACGCGCCCACAAACTGTAGCGATGATTCGGTAAAGAACGACTTCTACCGCCAACTGACCCAGCTCCTTCGCCACAGAAGTAGCACGGACACCGTTGTGCTGGCGGGGGATATGAACGCACAAGTTGGAAAGTTGTCCACTGAAGAACTGCATCTGGGCGGTCAACACGGTGTAGGCTCCCGTAATGATAACGGTGAGCGGTTACTTCATTTGTGTGAAGATGCTCGCTTATTTCTTGCGAGCACTAATTTTCGATACAGCACTCGCGGGAAAGTGACTTGGCGCCCCCCAGCCTCGAACCAGCCTTGGACGCAGATCGATCACATTGCCATCAGTTACCGCTGGAGAGGCTGCATGCAGAACTGTCGCTCGATTTGGAACACATGTGTGGACACCGATCATGCATTTGTATGTGCTGACATGCGGATGCGTTTTGGCGGACGCCCACGACGACGATGTGAGCGCATTGACACCAGCCAACTGACAAAGCCAGCTGTTCTGAATGCGTATCGAAGTAGGCTGACATGCGAGTTGAGTAATCGCTCACTGGAGACAATTGATGGTCACTGGTCGCATGTTCACCAGACCTTACTAGCAGCAGGCAAATCCTCATGTGGTATGTCTAATAAACAACATGGTTATTGGGTCTCTTCGCAGTCTCTGGAACTTATCGATGCTCGCCGGCATATTCTGGCTGGAAGTGAACACAATGAAACTCGCAAAGAGCTCCGGGCAAGACTACTTGCTAGCCTGAAGAGAGACCGCGAATCTTGGTGGTCACACCGTGCGCCAGAGATGGAAGTGGCAGCTGCCCTTGGCAACCATCGTAAGTTATTCCGTCTGATACGGGAAACGGGCAACAGGAGACCTGGTGGTAGTGGAACTGTACGTGACGAGAGTGGACAGCCTATCCACAATTTGTCAAAACGTTTGGAGCGTTGGGCGGAACATTTTGAAAAGCAATTTAATCGGCTAGAATTGTTCGATCCTTCGCCGGCAAGTGATCGCCCTGCTCCGTAGGCTGTCCCTTTGGATCCACCCTCTCGCTCAGAAGTCGAAAGTGAGATCGGACTGTTGAAGTTGAACAAAGCCGCGGGACCAGATGATTTTCCTCCAGCCCTCTTCAAATTCGGAGGCTCTACTCTTGTTGATGCTTTACATGAATTACTAGTGAAACTGTGGGACCAGGACCAGATTGCTCTTGTTCTTGCTTCATTCCTTTGCAGAAGCAAGAAGTCAATCAAACGTCAAAATGTCGGGGGTTGTTGTTCACTTACGGGCAAAAGAAACAGGACGCTTATCAGGCGAAAGCCTCTATCGTCCGTGGTACCTGACCTGACCTGATCTGACCACGTTGTGAGTGGAATTAAGCTAGGTCAAAGCCACCCTGGTTTGATTCTGCTACACACAAACAATTTAAAAGACCTACTAGATGTTGGCGAACTTATTTATCTGCACCTGCAAGTGTCCCCGCGAGGCTCGAAATGCATGCAGCCAGCATCTGCGAAGTGCCCGACTACAACATGAATTAGAGCTTGCTAGTACAGCCTCATGTAATCCAAAAATCTTTTTGCTTATGTTCAAAGGTGAGGCAACATAAACTCGTCCATCTCGGTGTTGTTTGGCCCTGACGGTTCTGCTGCTGTCACAGATTACGACAAAGCATGTCTACTCGTTGAATAGTATGCAGGTATTTATGTTCAAGAGTCTCAGATACCGCATACCAGCCTGTAGGCAAAAGCTTTTGAGGGTCCTTCACTGGAGGTTTCAATATCAGAGGCTCAAGTGGTCCGGCCTATGAGGGTATTAAATCCAAATAACGTTGCTGGAATGGATGCTATCCGACCCAAACTGTTGTACGAGTTAGCTGACAAAAATTGCCCACCGATTACGCATCGGTTTGAGAAGTCTCTATACACCTGCTCTCTACCCACCGACTGGAAGGAGGCTATCGTATGTCCCATTTAAAAAAGGTGACAAGCACCTCCCTGAAAACTACAGACCAGCCAGTTTCACGACCGTGCTAATCAAACTGTTGGAAAAAGTTGTGAGACCCTCTAGAAAGACATTTAAAAGTGTTTCGGTTACTCAACCACTCTCCACACGGCATTCGTATGGGTTATTCTTGCCTTACTAACTTGTTGGTGGCTCGAGAACAGTGGGCCAGATGTTGAGCGAAGGAACGCAGTGGATGTGATATTCATTGACTTTTCTCGTTTTTGACTCCGTTCTGCATTCTCGTCTTTTGTACAAGCTGAAATTCTACAGTACTTTTGGACTTGTCTTACGACGGATTTCAGCTTTCCTACTCGGAAGGGAAATGAGTGTTCGTGTGGATTCCGGCTTGTCTTTTTGGCAATGCGTCCTCAAGCGGGTCCCGCAAACTTCCGTCCTTCGCCCCCTTCTCTTCACTTTATACGTAACGACTAATCTGATGAGCTGGGAGTGCCATCCCTAAGGTTTGCAGATGACAAAATTCTGGTTCACAGTAAACGATCCGCCTGGTCCACTGACCCTACAAAGGCCTATGGATAGACGTTGGGGCTGGTCCGTTTTGTGACAGTTACCCTTGAATCTTGCGAAATATTCAGTCCTACGCGTAGGTCCAAATGACCCACCAACGCGCTATTTGCTTAGTGGCGACGAAGTGCCGCGGGTGAAACTCGATGATGACCTAGGGGTTTTACTGTCACCCGACTTTAATTCCAGTGAACATTGGGCGGCAGCTGCTCGCAAAGGATTCGGCATGTTGTAGATGATCCGGAGTTCATTCGGGATCATGACGACAGAAATGTTCGTTAAACTACTTTCGGCTTTTGTAAGGCCGCACTTTGAACACTGTGCACAGGCTTGTCCCCCATGCCTCGTTCGTGACAGCATGGTAGTTGAACGGGTGTGACGGTCTGGGACGAAAATGGTGCATGGGTTAAAGAAGCTGACGTACCTTGAGACGCTACGTAAGTTGGATATGTTTTCCATGCATTACAGACGACTTTCTGGCGACTTGGTCCTCACATATCGCATACTAATGGGTCAGATTGGTCCTGATTTAACTAGACTGTTCCACCCAACTCGAGTGCCAACTCTTCGTGGCCACCGATTGAAGTTGCACGAACCCCGATCCGACCGCGTGGGGGCAGCTTTTCGGTTATCGCGTAGAGTCACAAGTTAGAGGAATGCGCTGCTCGCAGAAGTTGTAATGGCACCAACGGTGAAAGGGTTTGAACATCGACTTGACGTCTTCGGTCTGCAGTTTAAAATATTCCCCTTCATGCCTTAAGCCTTTTACTCTTCTACTACGGCCTACTTATCCTTAAATCATTTTCACTTGCATCTCAATATAACTGTTTAATTTGGTAAGCTTGTCTTTCCCCTTATTTCCTTTCGTTTTATTTCACTCACGTAGCCGGCACAGCGGGGACTGCTAGTGCAGGACACGTGGGCGTCACAACGAGATTGGACCTTGACGTGGTGCGACGGTTTGCGTACCTCCTTGACCCATTGCGCTATACTGGGTGGTGCCTCCAGCCCCTTGAGAGCTACCCCTACCAGGTTGGTCCATGGTTAGAGGTCACACCAACTCAGTCTCCTGGTCCTCCAGGTTGGAGGTTTGAAATGGGATGGCGTCCATTTCTGTAAAACTAAATCATTTCCACTTCCCCGCTGCTTTGCGGACAGGCTTTTGAGCCAAAGGCTTTGGTTGAGGACCCTAATCGTCCTCCCGTCTAGGTCTGGGTGCCCTGGTAGTATCTCAGCCCACATACAGCCATGACAATTTCCCCAAACTTGAACTACGTCCTGTATCGGCCGTCGCGCAGATTATCAAGGGTCGCCTTATCTGCTGCATACAGCAGGGCGGAGAAGCGAAAACATGATGCTGCTGACGCCTCCCTTCCTTCTTTTCCACCTGTTTGTCTTACTTTCATCCCGACTTCCATTACTGACCTTCCTTCTACAGTTTCCAGCTTAACTGACAACAACCGAACTGCCACTGGAGTAGAACTATCTGCAGCCACCTTCTCACAACACCCATCGGATGCCTATCGGCAACAGTCCCTTATAAGGTCACGCTATCCCGTTTCACTGGAGGCGTTCAACGTTCGCACTCTAAGACAAATTGATCAGTAGGATGCATTCGCACTTACGTTGAACACACTGGGTATTGACATACGTTGTGTCCGAAACTAGGATCAACGATCCTAATGGAGTTGTTGAATTAACTGCGCTCTTCTTGTCCTCTAACTATTGGTTGCACGCATCCGGTGACGGCGATGCAGCACCCACGGGTCAAGCTGGGGTAGACATCATTCTAAGCTCCAAGACTGAGCCATCATTGGTTGACTGGATTCCAATGAACAACCGTTTGTGTGCAGCTCATTTGACGACAAAGACCAAAGTTGATTCATGAAGCAGTACAAAACGCTGTTTTTTGTGATTTCCGCTTATGCTCCCACTGACTGCAGTTCTAATCCAGTCAAAGACACATTCTATCGCGAACTGAACGCGCTACTACGCAGTGCGACTAGTTCAGATATCGTAATACTTGCAAGGGACATGAACGCACAAGTAGGGCGTCTGGGCTCTTCAGAAGTTTCGCTGAGTGGTAGTTATGGGCTTAACTCCAAGCGGATGGACAACGGCGAGCATCTGCTGCAACTGTGTGCGGAACACCAGTTGTTTCTTAGTAGCACTGCTTTTAGACACAGTGGGCGCCGAAGTGCCACTTGGCGTCCTTCTGTAGCTGGCTAGTGATGGACCCAAATAGATCACATTGCCATAAGTTACAGGTGGCGTGGTTCCACCCGGGATTGCCGCTCGTACTGGAATACCTGCGTCGACTCTGATCACGCCTCGGTACGCTGGCGTTTCTCCATGGACTTTACCGGGAGGCGTATCAAGTGTCTCCTTTGATTGGCAGCTGAGAAATTGTCAGCCCTCGGTCAGGCAAGCCTATCAAGACGCACTGCGTACCGAACTTTTGCTGTCCTGTACTAATGACACTGAATTTCAGTGGAATAGGATCTCGGCCGCCATGCACGACGCAGGAGCATCTGATTGTGGCACTATCAACCGTCAACGCACCAGTCACTGTATATCCTAGAGGTCGGTGAACCAGTTGGGATCTAGAAACCTCCTGGCTGGCTCTGAGCACAATGTGACCAGACGGACTATTGGGCGCGAAGTAAAACGGAGCCCGTGTGCTGACAAGTAAGCCTGGTGGACCAGTCGGGCACAAGAAATGGAGGAGGTGGGAGCTGCAGGCAATTGCCTCAAGCTCTTCCAGCTGATCCGCACCACTAGTCCCAGGAAACCAGGCGTCAGTGAGACAACCAGAGACAGTGCGGTTGCACTGATACACAATAAGGAGCGCCGGATGGTTCGTTCGGCGGAACACTTTCAAGGTCAGTTCAGCTGGCCCCCTGCTTCAGGTGATACACGACGGGCGATGGACGGTTAGTTTAGAGCCTCCGTCGGAGGCCGAAGTCCGATACGCGATCACAGCCCTCAATCGTTTTCGTGCCGCTGGCCCGGATTCCCTCCCACCTACACTATTTCAGGATGGTGGTGAGGTCCTCTGCAGGGCACTGACCTCCTTGTTTGAACGTATCTGGAAGGAAGTGTCCCGACTAAGTGGAGTGAATCGATTATAGTGACAATATACAAGAAGGACAGTGGCACAGACTGTGCTAACCACAGTGGTAGTAGCCTAACGTTAGTTGTAACAAAAGTACTGGCCTCGATTCTCGTTCGTCGCCGCACTGCAGAACGGGAATCTCACATTAGGGAAGAACAGGCCGGCTTCCGCGCAAGAGGTGGCTGTAAAGACCATATATGCACTTTGCTGCAGGTGCTAGAGCAACGCCACGCATACCGCAGACCGACAATAGCTGTGTTCTTCGGTTTCAAACTTGCGTTTGATTCAGTCAATCGATGCATTCTGTTTGAAATCCTTGTGCAGAAAGGTGTTCCCACGAGATATGTGAACATATTACGTGCTCTGCACTCGAACACTACAGGCCGCGTCAGGGTCTACGGTGACCTGTCGGATAGCTTTCCGACTACATGTGGTGTTCGTCAACGTTGTCCGATTTCCCGTTTTTGTTTAATTTCGTCATGGAATCTAGCATGGGGTGTGAAAAAACAGGAAAGAGAGAACCAAGCAGACAGCAGTTTTCAGAGTTTGGAAGCGGACAATGGTAATATAGATTATGGATATATGATTTTCAAGGCTCCACGACCAGCTACTATGGTGAAGTTCGAATTACGACGAGATGGAACTTGCGTGTTAGCGCATTGTCATGGTGCAGATAGGTCTCTCGTGCTCGAGTCCTTGGACGACGCGTGCCTTTAGCTTCCAAAACTTGTGGCAGACAGTGGGTGGCATAGCAGTGTCAGGTGAATGTGCGTTGCGTACGAGGAGTGCAGTGGCCACATGACCCGTCTTGACCACGAACAAAGCCAACATCTGCTTGGCCACGCTGCACTCACGCCGGAACTTGTTAATCGGCGCACCACAAACGACTGTCCACTGAGATGATTTTTGCTTTGTCTCTGGGTCGAAACTGTACACGCAGGTTTCCTCACCACTGATGATCTCCCAAACAGCATTAGAACGTCCACTTTCAAACCTGGCAGGCCTGGTGCTGCAGTAATTCATCCGATCAGCATTCTAGTTCGCACTGAGCTGAAGGGGTGTTCAGCATGCGTAAACCAATGGGCCTATGGTTCTCCTGTAGGATGATGTGGGTTGATCTCGATGAAATTCCCATTGCTTCTCCAGTTGCACCACAGTCACATGCGCATCCTCCTCCAGCATTGCTTACACAGCAGCAATGTTGTCCGTGTTGATTGATCCACAAGTCGACCACACCGTGCCTTAACATCCAGTGACCAATTTACACCCTTGAATTAAGCAAACCACACAAACACTGTGGCTCTTGAAGGCGCGACATTAGCAAAGGCAGCAATTAAACCATCTCTATAGTCATTGACAAGTCTCGCCATGCAGTGACATCTACAGAGTTTCATACGTACAGTCAGAGTATGGTACCACTTATCACTGGTGAGTTGTGCTGGGCTGTTGAAATAAGGTGCTGGGTGTTTAAATTCTTGTGTAATATGCATCCGGTCGAGGGATCCGAGGGATTCCGTGCCCAGGGCGTACGTAGGTCGTAATAGACCGAGGGGGTTGTTAGCTTGCTACGGCGACACTGGCGCGCTGCACTATCCCCCCTCTAATGAGGTGATGTCCTCAGCGTCTACAGAAGCCATGACCCTCTAGACCTGCTAACGCAAAGGACTGAGGGGCGCTGTGACCGGCGCGAAAAATGCCGCGTGAGAATACTACTTATTGGTCGCTACAACGGCCGAAGTGCTGCCTCAGAGACTGGGCTTGGGAGATGGCAGGATAGCCAAGTATGTAATATGCATCCGGTCGAGAGTTCCGAGGGAGTCCATGTCCGGGGCATACGTAGGTGGTAATAGACCGAGGGATTTGTTAGGTTGCTACAGCGACACTGGCGGAGTACACCTGAAAAATTATCAGAATGGACTACAGTTCACATTTGTAAGCGATTTGGAGATTCCCCGGTTTGTTGTGTAAAGCAAACTTAAATTTAGACCAGATGGGACTGAAACGATAGGAAAATTCCTTGAGTGTTCTTTCTTGAGCGGATCGTTGAGCCAGGAAATGATTAGGTGCTACGAGGACTTGATGGATCTAAAACGAAACACCCGAAACACACCCTGATCAACCAATTACTGTCCACGTTCCCTGCACTAGCAGTCCCCGTTGTGTAGGTCACGTGAAGTAAGGAAGACGTAGAAAGAAAATGAGAGATAAAAAGGAAGTCATTTCAATGATAACACCAAACAGTAAGGAGAACGACAGAATATGAACCCAAAGTTGGAAGATGGATATAGTCAGGAGAAGGGTAAGGTTTCGTGTTACCAAGCAAGAGCGTCTAACTGACTCTCGAAACATTTAACCGTAGGTTCACTAACTACACTTTCTGGAAGCGAGTTCCAGTGCTCGATAACTCTACGCGATAACCGAGATTCCGCCCTAATCCGGTCAGAACGCGGCATGTGTAGCTTTATGGGATGACCGCGAAGACAAGACAACCCAGCCGGGCTAAATAGCCAGCTCAAGTCCGGTCCAACCTTCCCTGTTAAAATGTGGTTGTGCGAACTAGACGCTAGGAGTACGCTTGCCACCGTAACCCCTCGACCAATTTGGTACCTACCCTCAAAACCCTCTTGAGCTCCATTTCGTCCAGAACAAGGCAGGACGGGCAAGCCTGGACGCAGTATTCCAGATAGGGCCGAACGCAAGCTGAGAACTGCTACACAAATACGTCGTCAGTTAAGGCTCAAAAAGAACGGCGTATTAATCACAACATTCTGAAAGTCCTACTTGAGGCCTCCTTCCAGTTGTCACCAGAATGTAAAGATGAGGAGTGGACAACGCCGAGGTTTACCTAGTTGGATACAAGGGGCAGTTCGACCCCACCGAGCACGTACCTCGAAGGTGGGAAAGTTGTTTTTATATGAAGGACTGAACATTTAGTCTGATTAATGGGCAGTAGACACAAAGTAGATCAGTCAAAGAGTCTGTGCAAAGCATGCTGAATGGCCTCGGAATCCCCAGGGACATTTACAACATTCTATAGCTTAAGGTAATCGGCAAACAATAGCGATGATACCCACAAGCTCCCCAGCGAGATCGTTTACGTAGATGCAGAACAGCATCAGTCCAAGGACCATCATCATCATCATCATCAACAGCAGTATAGCCATTTGAAATGATGCTTCGGTGCCATACAACCATGAAGACCTATGAAATAAAGAATAAGAGGGAGAGAAGAGGGACTTATCTGGAAACCTTAATGCCCTAAACAAACATTCAGGGTCAAGGCGCCTACACCTTGTGTAGACAAATTACCGTCACAAACAGCTGGCTATCGTGCAAAGATAAGGCGGCATCGGAGAGACAGCTTCCTTGCGGCTTTCACTGTCCCGCGTCATAATCGGTCCAAGGACCGAGTCCTGTGGAACACGACTAAAGACCGCTTGCCTCAAGGATAAGCTGCGACCCACACGTACACACTGCTCTCTTCCCTGCAAGAATGCAGATACCCAGTGAAGGGCGCGCCAGATACGCCGTAGGACCTCAGCTTTTGTGATAGCCTCAAGTGGGGTACCTTATCAAATGCTTTCGAGAAGTCGACGATAAGCACATCCACTACGTGGCCATTGTTCATTGCCTCGGCCCAAGCTTCACGAGCAACCAACAAATTCGTCAAACACGAAAACCCCATCCAGAATCCGTGTTGTGCACTACTGAGTAGATTAAATCTATGCAGGTGATCTTGCAACGAATCTCTCAAGAGCTTTTCAAGTAGTTTGACCACGACGCTAGTCAGACTGATGGGCTTATAATTGGCTGACAGACTACTGTCGTCATTTTTGAAGACAGATGACAGCCTCTCTCCATTCAGAAGGTAATGTACAGCTGTCAAGTGACTTCTGAAACACCACCGTCAGCGATCAACATAGTTCCACCGCCAAGTCATGCAGAAGCTCCGGGTGAAATGAATCAGACCCAGTTGCTTTAGAAGGGTTCAGTACTTGCAGCAGCCCAAGGTCTTGCGTTTCCAAGACAGTAAGTGCAGCTGAATAAGAACTCTCAGGGACTCTGGAGACAAGCTCAACGCTAGTCAACGCGACCTCACGTACAAAAGCCCCTGCATACTGCTCACCAAGTACATGAGCCTTGTCCGAGTCCGCATATGCATGAGTTCCATCGACCCGCATCAAAGATGGAATTAACGGATAGGAACCACAGCGCCTCTTAACATAAACGAAGAACTTCGGATTTTCCGAAGCTCCATCAGCCAAGCCCTTTCCGTACAATGGCCGAGCTTTCCTCAAGTGTTGTTTACATCTTTTTCTTGCCTCGCGGTACCTATCATAGGTGCTAGTTGATGGAGCCGCACGGTAGGTACTCCAGCATCTAGAGCGCCTCTGGAGCAGATGCTTGCAAGCGGCACCTATCCATGGGGTCGTGCTCTTGTCTCTTCTCGCAAGCGGGATGCATATACTCCATATAGAGTAGGCACTTCCGTGAGATGAGTCTTAAATTTATCCCAGGCCGCCTGAACCGTATCGGCCACCGGAATTTCGCAACGCAACCCAGAAACATTGATACGTATTGCCTGATAGTTAGCACGCCATATGTCTGGATATGGCTCAGCGAAGTTCTGGTGACGTCTGGTCAGAGCACAGCTGTATGATAAAAAGACGTGATCACTGGCACCTAAGGGAGAGATTTGTACTTGATGTCTCCTATGAAGTCTAGTGACTTGACAAGAACTAGATCCAAAATAGACAGTACTTGGGCATCCATGAACCTAGTGGAGAGGCCCACGAACTGATGTAACGGCACTTGTAGCGTAAGCTTAAGAAGATCTGCACCGAAAGTACCTACCGCCGAGTTGCAAGAAAGATCTCCCCAGCAAACTTCCGGTAGATTGAAGTCACCGAGTATCAAACACCTTTTGGTGGATTGGGAGCGGATAAAGTCAAGCCCTGAAAGCTCCCAGGGCTTCTATACACAATTACAAGTTCAAATAGGACTAGAACAGTGAGATAAATTCCCGTAAATGTTCCTTCCGTGGCGCTTCGTTGATCCGGGGTATTATTCGTCCGCGATAACTGGAATCTAGAAGAGTCAGATAAGCACGCGCGAATCGCACCACGGTTAACCAATTACTACCCACGCGACCTGCATTGGCAGTCCCCGCCGCACCGGTCAGGTAAAATAAGAACCAGAAGTACGAAAGTAATAAGAGCGTTAAAAACCGAAAAGTAATAGATTTAATAATTCAATAAGGTGAATAAGCTAAGCTGTGAAGGGGAAAGTTAGGAACTGAAGGTCAAAAGCGTCAAGTCGGTGTTCGAACTTCCACCGTTGGTGCGGAGACCATGTTCTCGGGCAGTGTACTACAGGAATCCATTACTCGGCGTGATAAACGAAAGTCAGCCCAGACTACATCCAATCGAGGTTTGTGTAACTTCATCGAGTGATCTCGGAGAGATGGAATCTGAGCCAGTTGGAAAAGCTCAGATAAATCGGGTCTGATATCACCCATAAGTATGCGATAGGTCAAGATCAGGTCGACGCGATGGCGACGATAACGAATTGAGAACATTCCCAGCTCAAGTAGTCTTTCTGGGTAAGGAAGGTTCTGTAGTCCATGAAGCATTTTGGTTCCAACGCACAGAACTCTTCACTGACATCTTGTCCCTGATTAAGCAAGGTGGACAAGCCTGGATGCAGTATTCCAAGTGTGGCCAGACAAAGGCTGAGAATAACCTAACAAACATATCACCCGTGATGGCCCGAATGCCCTGCGGATCAACCACAACATTCTGAAAGCCTTGCACGTAGCTTTCCTTCAGTTCTTACTGGGTTTAAGTTCTGAAGACAACGTGATCCCTAGGTCTACCAGTTGTGAAACATGCTGTACTTCATTCCCGCCAAGCAGGTAACGCGTTTGGGGGCCATTTGGCTCTAATCACAAAATGGAACACTGCATAATTTATGGGCAACTGCCACAGAACGGCCCAGTCCCAAAGTTTATCGAGGGCCCGTTGCAGAATCTGGGGTCCATCAAGGTTGGACACTGTATGCCAAAACGTTAGGCCATCTGCAAACATGAGAGGTGGTACCCCCAGCAGTTCGTGTAGCTCATTGACGTACAGAGAAAATAACAATGGGCCAAGTACTAAACCTTGCGGGACCCCACTGAATACCAACTGACGGAAAGACAGACTAGATTCCACATGAACACACATCTCTCTCCCTTCCAGAAACGTGGCGATCCATTGTAGTGCACGCCCTGATATACCATAGAAGCGAAGCTTCAAAGAGAGGCGTGAATGTGGTACAGTGTCGAAGGCCTTGGAGAAGTCAAGAAACAGTACATCTACTGCATGACCTGGATCCAAAGCATCCGCCCAACATTCGCGTACAACTAGCAAATTAGCCATGTGAGTGACCCTTGCAAAAGCCGTGTTGAAGTGGACTGAGAAGACCAAACTCCCGCAGGTGGTTTCCAAGCACATCCCTAACCAACTTCTCCAATAACTTGACTAGTGTGCTTGTCAAACTTACCGGTCTATAATGGGCAGGGAGATACTTGTCGCCCTTTTTAAAAATCGGGCAGACGATGGCATCCTTCCATTGCTTGGGAATGAAGCAGCTGCGAAGCGATACTAAACGTGGCATTGGGCCACACAGCTCGTTTGAGAGTCTGTACAGTCCCAGCGGATTAAGCAGGAGGTAGCCCCTGAAGAAGATGGAGAAACTGACTCCGAAATTGTGACGTCAGTTAAACAGGAGCTCTATGGGACTCTCACCGCTAAGTCAACATGCGGCAACTGCTCATCCCGAGCGAAAGTCCCGGCATACTGCGCATGGGGTAGAAACGCATTTCGTGATGAGTGTTAGCACTGGCGCTGTCGCTGCCTAATAACACTGGGATAAATGATCCAACGTTACTACGTATTTTGACGTAGGCGAAGATCCATTTGGGGTTTGCGTAGGCTGTTAGCTAGCTCTATCTCATAGCTAAGTCTGGTAGCTCGAAAAGTACTTGCAAGCAGTTCGCGCTTCATGATAATGCCGAAAAGTACATCCCGAGAGAACTGTCCGGTAGATCCGTCAGCATCTCGCCCGTATATTCATTAGCTGGTGTGCGACTGAGTCCAACCATGGTGGCTTTGCTTTGGCCATCTTCACCGAAAAAGGATGTGGTGAGATTTATTAGAGAGAGAAGATTTAAACGGATCCCAAACCGCCTGTATTTCATCATGCGACAAGATGATGCATGGGGAACTTACTGCCTTGGCTCTAATAGACTGAAAGTCGGCGTGACAAACGTTCGGAGTTCGGACCCTGCTAGAGTAGCAGTCTCTAATGAGAGCACAATAAAATGACAAACACTCATGGCGGAGCGACCGTCTAACGAAAAGCGAATAGAATATTGTTCAAGTTCAGTTGGGACAGGAACGATAGGATAATTCCGTGAATGCTCCTTCTTTTGCGTATCGTTGGATTGGTGATTGCTAAGTCTGTTTGAGATGTTGAAAAGCCTAAATTGAAACAGTATCACAACCTGTCCAACCAATTACTGCTCACATTTTCCTGCCCAGCAGTCCCTGCTAGGCCGGTTTATGTGAAGTAAAAGAGTGAGGGTAAGCTAAGAAAACAAGAGGAGGAATAGCAGCTACATAATGACACTACCAAGGTTTGAGAAGAAAGAAAAAACGAACGGAAAGTTGAAGATACACGTCGGTCAGGAGGTTTGGTACTGCCACCCAAGCGCATCTGACGCACAAAAACCCTCAACCATAACTCCCTAACGACGTGCTCCGGAAGCGTTCCAACGTTCAAGAACCCGACGCAACGAGCGAGTTTCCGTCCTTACCTGGTCAGAACGCATTTTGGGCAGCTTCAACGGGTGACATCGTAGACTAGGCAGCTTGGCGGGACTCATCATCATCATCATCATTATACATGTCAGCTAGAGATGGTAAAACATCCCCGCTATTGTACCGCAATACATAAAGGAAATACATACATACATACAATACATAAAGGAAAAATAAATACGACAGTTGAATGCCAGCTGAGCTACCAGCAACGGATACGCATCGTTCCGGTAAGCTACTAGCCGGCTACTAGGCAAAAACAAAAATTTAATCACGTTTTACCCTACGAAATAAGATCGTAGATGGAGGGGGAGGCTAAAGGGATGGGGAGGAACAAAGAAACTCACAGCAGGAACGCCACTGAGGTCGGCTCCTTGCCATATCAGCAAGTGTATCCAGCCAAACATGTTCATCGTCTTTTGGACCCCAACCAGGGAGCCGTGAAGCTCCAACTGAGGCCAGCTCCGAAGTAAGGGCCTTCATTCCTCTGGACCAAGTCATCGCTTGGCCACCTCTCCTCTTCTTCCACTCACATCCCCGGTGAGCAAACAACGCACGTCGAGGGAGTCGGTGGGCTGGCATGCGCAACACGTGGCCCAGCCATCGGAGCCTGGTGAGTGAAATGACGGTGCTGAGCGGTTCATTCCCTTTTCCTAGGCCGTAAACAAGGCGTCGAACACGCTCGTTACTCACGCGGTGTTCCCACCAGATGTGAGCCAAACTGCGAAGGCACCGATGGTCGAACGTAAGTAGCCTCTTCATGTCCGCCGATCTTAGGGGCCAGGTTTCGCAACCGTACAGTAAGATCGAACGTACCGCTGCATTGTACACTCTACCCTTCAGGGCGAGAGTAATGTCGCGCCGTCGCCATGGGTGGCGAACGTTAGCAAAAGCACTTCGAGCTTTCGCTATGCGGTTCGTGATCTCGTCTTCGATCCCAAGGGCGCTGATACAACTTCCCAGGTAATTGAATTTCTGAACGACTTCTAGCTGATCCCCACCAAGTGTCAGCACAGGGGGCGAACCCTGCCAATCCTGGAGGAACGCTTTGCACTTCGGTGGTGCAAAGCAAAGCCCGAAGCGACTGACAGCCAGTGCTAATCTGTCCAGCGCGGCTTGACACGTCTGGGAGCTGTCACAGATGAGGGCAATGTCGT
This sequence comes from Dicrocoelium dendriticum, assembly GCA_944474145.2. Classification (NCBI taxonomy): domain Eukaryota; kingdom Metazoa; phylum Platyhelminthes; class Trematoda; order Plagiorchiida; family Dicrocoeliidae; genus Dicrocoelium; species Dicrocoelium dendriticum. The sequence goes on from OX104066.1 coordinate 130,586,375, forward strand.
CTGCATACTCTAAGTCAAGAAGTCGTTCTCCTGGGAGTAGCTCCACACCTTCCAAGTCATGTCCTGTAAATGCAATCTCCATGACTTCGTCAATAGCGAAGTTGAATAGGAAAGGTGACAGCGGGCATCCTTGTCTCACGTCGCTGGAGATATTGAAGGGTGGCGACAGCCTGCTGTAAGCCCTTACTCTGCCCGTGCTACGCGCATATAATGCTTGGATAATATTTACATATTTCTCGGGCACACCTTTCCTGAGTAGACAATTCCAAAGGGCACATCGAACAACCGAATCGAAGGCACCTTTGATGTCGAGGAACACGACTACGGTGGGCCGCCAATATGTGTGACGGTGCTTGGCGGGACTAAACAGCCATAACAAGTTTGGACCGATCTTACCCGTTAGGATGCGGTAATTGAGGATCAAGTCTCCTCTAATTTTGCGGTAGTGCACTGAGTGCATACCCAAGCTAAGCAAACGTTCGGGATACGTTCGTCCCCGTAATCCCTGCACTAACCTTGTAACCGCCCGCAAAACCCTCTCCAGTTCCATTTTGTCCCATACCATACAAGGTGGACAAGCCTGGATACAGTAGTCTAAGTGGGGTCGCACGAAAGCTGAAATCAGCTTCACAAAAATATCGGCCGTTAGAACACCGAAGAAGTGGCGAATAAACCACATCATGGGGAACCCCATAAAACAGCCTTCCTCCAACTGTCCCCCCCAGTGAAGCAATGAGGTGTGGACGATATCTAGATCAACCTGCTGAATGTCAACATAGTGCGTGCCGGGACTAGCACTTCTAATGTGGAGGACAGAACATTTCGCCTGAATTACAGGTATCAACCATAAGGTTGACCAAAGAGAACGTCCTATCCGCCACTTGGAAATAATGTTCCTTCGGCAGTGTTCAGATTCAGATTCAGATGAACTGGAACGATAGGAAAATCCCTTGAGTGTTCCTTCTTGAGCAAATCGTTGAGCCAGGAAATGACAAGGTGCTAGTTCTTGATAGATCTAAAACGAAACACCCGAAACACACCCTGATCAACCAATTACTGCCCACGTTCCCTGCACTAGCAGTCCGCGCTGTGTAGGTTACGTGAAGTAAGAAAGAAGTAGAAAGTAAATGGAAGATAAAGGGGAATGAAAGTCATTAAAATGAAGGATAACACCAAAGAGTGAAGAGAATGACAGATAAAGCACTAAAAGTTGGAAGATGGACATGGTCAGGAGAAGGGAAAGATTTCGTGTTACCAAGCAAGAGCATCTAACTGACGCTCGAAACCCTTAACCGTAGGTTCACTAACTACACTTTCTGGAAGCGAGTTCCAGTGCTCGATAACTCTATGCGATAACCGAGTTTCCGCCCTAATCCGGTCAGAACGCGGCTTGTGTAGCTTCACGGGATGACCGCGAAGACAAGGCAACCTAGCTGGACTAAATAGCCAGCTCATGTCCAGTCCAACCTTCCCTGTTAAAATGCGGTAAGTAAAAATTAGGTCTGTTTGAAGCCGTCGGTAGTGTATTGAATACATACCCAAGCTAAGTAGACGCTCGGGGTACGATTGCCCCCGTAACCCCTCGACCAATTTGGTACCTACTGTCAAAACCCTCTCGAGCTCCATTTTGTCCCGAACAAGGCAGGGCGGGCAAGCCTGGACGCAGTATTCCAGATGGGGCCAGACGAAAGCTGAGAACAGCTTCACAAATATGTCGGCAGTTAAGACCCCGAAAGAACGGCGTATTAACCACAACATTCTGAAACCCCTACTAGCGGTCTTCTTCCAGTTGTCACCAGAATGCAAAGACGAGGAATGAACGACACCTAGGTCTACCTGGTTGGAGACAAGGAGGAGTTCGACCCCACCGAGTACGTAGCTCGAAGGCGGGAAAGTTGCTCCTATACGAAGGACAGAACACTTAGTCTGATTTATGGGCAGTAGCCACAAAGTAGACCAGTCCCAGAGTCTGTCCAGTGCATGCTGTATGGCCTCAGAACCCCCAGGAACATTTACAACATTCCATAGCTTAAGGTCATCAGCAAACAATAGGGATGATACCCCAAGCTCTCCAGGGAGATCGTTTACGTAGATGGAGAACAGCATCGGTCCAAGGACCGAGCCCTGTGAGACACCGCTAAGGACCGCTTGCTTAAAGGATAAGCTGCGACCCACACGTACACACTGCTCTCTTCCCTGCAAGAATGCAGATACCCAGTGAAGGGCGCGCCAGATACGCCGTAGGACCTCAGCTTTTGTGATAGCCTCAAGTGGGGTACCTTATCAAATGCTTTCGAGAAGTCTACGATAAGCACATCCACTACGTGGCCATTGTTCATTGCCTCGGCCCAAGCTTCACGAGCAACCAACAAATTCGTCAAACACGAAAACCCCTTCCGGAATCCATGTTGTACACTACTGAGTAGATTAAATCTATTCAGGTGACATTCCAACGAATCCCTCACCAGCTTTTCAAGCAGTTTGACCACGACGCTAGTCAGACTAACTGGCCTATAATTGGCTGACAGACTCCTGTCGCCATTTTTGAAGATAGGACAGATGACAGCCTCCTTCCATTCGGAAGGTAATGTACAGCTGTCAAGTGATTTCTGAAACACCATCGTCAGCGGTCCACTCAGTTCCACCGCCAACTCATGCAGAAGCTTCGGGTGAATTGAATCAGGTCCAGCTGCTTTGGAAGGGTTCAGTTCTTGCAGCAGTTTAAGGACTTGCGTTTCCACCACAGTAAACTCAGCTAAATAAGAACCCTCAGGTACTCTGGGGACAAGTTCAAGGCTAGTCAACGCGGCCTCACGTACAAAAGCCCCTGCATACTGTTCCCCAAGTACACGAGCCTTATCTGAGTCCGCATACGCACGAGTTCCATCGGCCCGCATCAAAGTTGGGATTACCGAAGTTGAACCACAGCGTCTCTTAACATAAGCGAAGAACTTCTTCGGATTTTCCGAAGCTCCATCAGCCAATTCCTTTTCGTACACCAGCCGAGCTTTCCTTAAGTGTTGTTTACACCTATTTCTAGCCTCGCGGTATCTATCATAGGTGCTAGTTGATGGAGCCGCACGGTAGGTCCTCCAGCACCTAGAACGCTTCTGGAGCAGGTGCTTGCCAGTGGTATCTATCCACGGCGGCCGCGCCCGTGTCTCCTTTCTCCTCGCAAGCGGGATGTAGGGAGTAGACACTTCCGTGAGATAAGATTTAAATTTATCCCAGGCCGCCTGAACCGTATCAACCACCGAGATTTCGCAACGCATCCCAGCAGCCTTGGTACGCATTGCCTGATAATTAGCACGCCATATGTTTGGAAATGGCTTAGCAATGCTCTGGTGACGCCTGGTCAGACTACACCTGAACGATAAACAAACATGATCACTAGCACCTAAGGGAGAGCTGTAAGTGATGTCCCCTACGAAGTCTAGTGACTTGGCAAACACTAGATCCAAAATAGACGGGAGTTGGACGTCCATGTACCTAGTGGGGAGGTCCACGAACTGATGCAACGGTACTTGTAGCGTAAGCTCAAGTAGATCTGCCCCGAAAGTACCTTCTGCCGAGTTGCAAGAAAGATCCGCCCAGCAAACTTCTGGTAGATTGAAATCCCCGAGTATCAAACACCTGTTTGCGGATTGGGAGCGAATAAAGTCAAGCACCTCTTTGGACGCACTCCCAGGGCTTCTATACCAAGTCGGCGGCGTGGTTGCTATACACAAGTACGACTGTAAGTTGAGCTGAGGAAGTGTTAATCACTACCGACAGCGCTTCGACAGTTTTATCTGCCGACTGAAACATGTAGGTGCATGGAACGTCAAGTTCACACCTAACGTAAATAGCAACGCCCCCGCCTTATCGGCCAACGAAGCGATCACATCTAAATAGTGCGTAGCCAGACAGATGTACTTCACCGTCCGTGATGTCCCGAGACAGCCACGTTTCAGTGAATGCAAGTATATCGGGATGAGACCCATCTACAAGCAGACCTATCTCGCACATCTTATTCCTTAGGCTCCGCACATTGCTTAGCACTATCTGAAGGTAGTCGTAATGTCCAGCCCTGGGTCGTGCGCTACCAGTACTGGCACTGGTAGGGCGGAAACAGACCGCCGGCTGACCACCCGAAAACCCACCAACCGGAGACCTTGTTCACCGGCCGCTCGCCTGGTTTTGAGGTCCTTAATGGCCTCTTAGCTTCAGCCTATCCGCTAATGGGAGGTCTGGCTGAACGCTAACATTAGTACCCTTCAATTTGAAGGTAAACCGCAAAAGCGCGTTGCGTTCCTCCGGGGTGGATAGGACTACCCGAAGTAAGCGCGGTCGAGGGTTTGGGGCGTTAACTGGGACGTTACCCAACCTAGTCAGTTTCCTGACAGTAACACCGGGAAACCCAGGCGGAAGAAGCTTCGTTACGCACATCTTAAACCACTGTAGGTCGTCTAAGGTACGTTCGGCAGGAAGTGCAGCAGTGGATTCCACTACGTTACGGAATATCACGCTGCTATCCATGAAAGAATCACCTCGACGGGGTGTATTTACCCCACGGGTTTTGGAATTTACATGAACCGCAACCGGCTTAGCCGCGGGAAACGAGACTGGGCGCAAGTTATCAGACGAGGTTGAAGCAACTGTAGCGTACGTCTTACGCTCCAGCTTGTTTGTCACGTCATTCTTGACGCTTTTCGAACCTGCCTGAAGAGTACGGGCAGTTCTGTTCCGATTTCTCTTTCGTCCTGCAGGCGAAAAAGCCCGTGGCTCAACGTCCATGCCTGCCTCCACAACCTGTATCCCTGGAAGACAAGATGTGTTTGGAGGAGGCGCCGCAGTTTGAGTAGCACGCGATGTGGACATCTGGGGTTTTTTACCCCCTGCCTGCACAATCTTAGGTGAAACTGAGGGAGTCGCATCACCAGGTGGTGTTTCCCGCTCAGGTGGTTGCATCTTGAGCGTCTTCTCACCTCTCGGTTTGGGTGCGGAGGGTTTGCGCACTTTTCTTGCCCGCTTTCGCCCATTCTTTTCTGGCCCAGGAGCGCGTGACTCGCCCTCCATTTGTGGAGGGTCAACAATGCCATCCGAGGTATATGAATCATCTATCTCAATGTGTACTGGAGCGTCCGGTAAGATGAACGACCCATCAAGGGATGGACTGTCAGCAGGGGGACAGTTCGCTACAGAGTCCTCCTTTGCAATACTCAGGTGATTCATAATCAAGTCCACTTTAGATTTGAGCGAGGCAAGCCCGACTAACGCCTTCTCAACCACTGTGAACCTGGATGTCAGTGCCTTAAGTTCAGCACACATGTTAGCCGGGCACTTCGCTTTCTGAGTGCAGCAATCAGCACATCTAAAAAGGAGGTTTTCACTGGATGATAGCATAGTGTACTGGTTCGCTCGGAGGCCGGTGCAACCTGTGATACCAGCAGAAGCAAACATCACACTGCATACCACCAGATGAATCCGAAACTGGTCTCGAGCAGGCAGAATTGACGTAAACTGCAGTGGACTCATCAATCGAGGACCCAAAGATTTTATCCACGGGTTTCACGGGTTTGCGCAGAACGAGTAAGCGTAGCTTTTCGGTGGTTCTGCCTCGGGATCTTACGGCAAGGTCCTGATCTCGTCGGTAGGTACCAGATGTTGTGGGTCTCGACGCAGTAGTGGAGTTCAGCACAAGAATTCAGCGAGTTGACTGTGGGAACGTGGATACCTGGAACAAGAGAGTGGTGTAGGTAAATTCGGCAAAGTTGGATAGAAGCAAAATGATAGAAGCGCCGCGTGTTAGCTTGGCAAATGGTCAGATATTAGCAACGTGGAAGACCAGCGAGGTAAGAGCCAAGCGTCTAGGCGCTGTTTGAAGGCCTCCGTATTTGGCGCTGAGACAACAACTTCAGCAGTGGTGCTATATATTCGGTCGCAGCTTAACCTATCAGTGGACAATTGTGGGGCGTGGTCTGTTCACCGGCTGTCGAGGCCAGCTCACCTCTCGCAGATACAGGCGCCTAAACTGCTCAGGGTCATTCTTTTCATTCCTGAGATGCGCCAGACTGTACTACAACGGTGGTACGAGCTACGTGGAAACTTCCCGTACGAAGTCAGGATGCATCCAGACAAATCGCGGGAGGAGCGCAGGCAAATTCAGGGACGTAATTCCACGCCATTCAGCCGAGCCACGCCATCACTACCTATTACGCGACTTGTGGATACACCAAAAAACGAGTAGGCGCCGGCCCCTGTGGGGTCGGCGCAAACCACACTGGAACTACCCTACCATCTATGCCTTCAAGCCATTGCCTGCCAGCAGTTCATGTTAGCACGTGGAACTGCTTGTACATCAACGCTTTATCGCTACGGAACAAGGTGTCCGAAATCTCTTCCCTTGCGCTGGACACGCAAGCTAAAGTTATATGTATAACTGAAACCTGGTTCTGCCCAGACGTTGTGGACGCCGAGGTAGCTATCCCGGGATACGTGCTCTTTCGAAACGATCGTGAAAGCGGCAAAGGCGGAGGCGTAGCTGTGTATGTATCAGACCGTCTCACATGCGTCCCTCTCAAATCTCCGGAACTATTATCTCTTCCCGAATCCCTCTGGATTCGTGTCCGCGGCTCTGGTACCACCAGTCTCACCCTTGGAGTGGTTTATCGCCCTCCCTCAGCTGCGCCAGAATGACTGCAGTGCTGGAACGCCGCCCTCCGAGCAGCTGCTTCAGATTTGGGTGCCCCCTACTCGTCGCAGGTGACTTTAATTTCCCGGAGATAGACTTTACCTCTGGCCAAGCTCGCAGTCAGCATAGCCTTGAGTTTCTTGCCAGTGTTCTAGAACATGGCCTAACCGAACACGTACAGCAGTACACTCGGTGGCGAGACGGTCAAAACCCGTCGAAACTCGAATTGCTGCTCACCAACGAGCCACATCTAATTGACAACGTTAATTTGAGCGCCCCAGTTGGTGCAAGTGATCACGCAGTTATCAGTTTTCGTGTGGTGGCGAACGTCACGCTCAACGCTAAAGCACCGCCCATCAGGCTTAACTTTCGTCGAGCGGACTATGACGCGATCAAAGATTTCCTCTCACGAGTCGACTGGTCCCTGGCAGCACAAACCCCCACAGTCGACGACCATTGGAACTACATCGCCGCTCACATCCACGACGCAATTAGGGCACACGTCCCCACAGTGCGCGCTTATGCGCCGAAACGCCACAGGCAACTTCAGCCTGCTACGCTTAGGCTGATCCGGGAGAAGAAGACCCTCTGGGACAGATTCTTACTTTTTGGCGACTCTGATTCGCGAGCACAATACTGTATAGTGCGAAATTCCTGTATAGCAGCTGTTCGCCAGGACAGAAAAGCGTAGCAGCTCTCTCTCGCTAAAAGCTTCGCCGATAACCCCAAGGTCTTCTTTAAGCATATAGCGTCTCTCACTAAATCGCGCGCTGCCGTTGGCAGCCTGCTCAGACCCGTAGGCAATACCACAACGTCGGACAAAGAAGCTGCGGAATTGCTGAAGACTCAGTACGAGTCCGTTTTCGGCACCTTCGCACGCAGTACAATGGAAGGCGCTAATTTTACCCCCATCGCTGCCAGACATCCCGTGCAGTTTACATCAGAGAAAGTCCTGGAGAAATTAAAAAATTAAGGACAGACAAATCGCCGGGTTTGGATGGGATCCCTCCCATTTTTCTACGCGAGTGCGCTAAGGTACTGGCCGAGCCGCTTGCCTTACTGTACAGCTGCTCCTACACCAGTGCCGAATACCCGAATGTTTGGAAGTAAGGGGTCATAACGCCGATATACAAAGGTGGTGACAGGACAAACCCCACGAATTATCGCCCGATAGCACTGCTTCCCACTGCCTCCAAAGTAATGGAGAGTATCATAGACGATTTCTTGCGCTGCCATTTAGAAAGTCTCTCCTTAATAGCCCCGGAACAGCACGGGTTCCGCAGGGCTCACTCGTGCACCACGAATTTTCTCGCAGCCCTTGGTTCCTGGACTGCAGGGGCAGACAATCATACTCCAACTGACGTGGTTTAAGTGGATTTCTCAAAAGCATTCGACCGGGTCAATCACGCACTGCTGTTGAGTAAACTGCCGAGTTTGGGGATCGACCAGCAAACAATCTGCTGGCTAAGTACCTACCTGTCTGGCCGCACCTACCGAGTTCGTGTAAACGGCGCACTCTCCGGCGCTCTGGCTGCCACGACCGGGTGCCCAAGGGATCCATCCTCAGGACCCTGCTGTTCAATTTGTTCATCAACGACCTCCCATCCTGTATCAGCAGCCACATACTGCTTTATGCGGACGACGCTAAGATATGGCGACCTATCCGCAGGCCAAGTGATCAGGCACTTCTCCAGACAGATATCGATGCTGCTTATTCTTGGGCCTCGAAAAATTCGCTCCCGTTTAACATTGACAAGTGCAAAGTCATGCACATTGGGCAAGGTGTGGCTAATTCGTACAATATCGGCGGTGTGCATCTTAAAGGCATCCGTCTCGGTTTTTGGCGAGACGACCATGTTTAAAGTGGAAATCTGAGCAGAATTAAAAACACGTACACAACCGCAAAACGACCACAAAAAGGCAAAACAGGGTGTGAAACGGGATTAAAAAGGGGAACAACCGCAAAAATTACCGGCAAGCGTCAAGGGGACGCTATGTCCAGTAGCACTTTAATCGATCCAAGGTATCTTGGATCAGAGAAAGGTTGACAATAGTCAAATTTCCCTTCATGTGTTTATTCAACCACCGTCTTCCACAATATTTCAGTTAGAAAATTCGATTAGTATGGAACGAGAAAAAACCGAGTTACCGCGTAGTACTCACAGTACATAATGGTACACAGGATGTAGGCGGTGGACTGGCAGGTAAGAGGCGGTTACGAGACATACTTCTGAAAAGGCGATCGTCATCACAAATAAGGAGGTACTCACAGACATTGATGTACTCAGCAGACACTGATGTCTGCTGCGCTCCAGAAACCCCATTACAACATCCCACCAGTGTACTTACATTGAAATCCCCACTGACTAGGAAGCCAGATATCATCTAGGTCTTTCTGGAGATTCAGAAGCAGCCTCAGCGGGTCTGGCTGGTGTAGGTATAGCACTAAGTGACAAGGCCGAGGCGGCGCTACTGCACTGCTTCCATATTAATAGCCGGAATACCCAAATGGAAAGCATGATTATGCTGCAGCTCCACTTCAACACTCTCGTAATAATCACCCCTCAATACTATGGAAAACCTTGCTTTGCAGCCCAGCATTCTATAACTGTTTGGTCATGTTAGAGCATTATCAATAACACACTTACCGTTTACCGCGAACGTTCCGAAGATTACCATGCACACACTGGTAATGCACATATTGATATGGATACCCCTCTGGCAAATCATCCCCGTTATGCGTTTGTACCGAGTTCCAGTTACGACTGACCGCTTATAAAACGCAGTCGCAGTAGTCTGCTGAAATTTCTTCACATCCTGCTCCACGTCCGCAAATTTTCGCGAATACAATCTCACCAAACGATTAAACGTAGGAAGGTCGTCCACCATGATGACCGCTTCCAGTGACGCGCCAAGGTTCAAAACTGCACTTCGTTATCTACTTGAACAACAACAACGGTGTTAAAATCCACAAGCTTTTATATTACCACGTACCTTAACTCATTATACCTTAACTTATTATGCACCATACAACATCAATTAGCGGCATAGTCCACTTTTGGCATGGCGTAACATACCACCCTTACCAAATTACGCACATAACACTTTGGTTAGAATCCCGGTCCGAAAAATTGGAGACGGTCAAATCACAGTCTAATCACAGTTGAGTTCGAGTCGTGGGTTGCGCTATACCTTTGGCACACATCGAGCACAGTGGAAATAGACGTTTGATAGTGATTCCGAGTATACTATCCGATTCGCAAGCAGACTGGACGGCACCGTACGCACGCAGAAACAGCAAAGCCAAAACTCAGCACGACGGAACGCGGGGCGCGAAGAGGTGTATTGAAATCATAAATTCAAGCAAACTGTACAAAAGATGTCATGATAAAATTGATGACAAGAAAGACAAAATGTGAAAGATTGATAACAACTGCACTACGTTTTTTGACGTAGGCGAAGATCCATTTGGGATTTGCGTAGGCTGTTAGCTAGCTCTCTCTCATAGCTAAGTCTGGTAGCTCGAAAAGTACTTGCAAGCAGTTCGCGCTTCATGATAATGCCGAAAAGTACATCCCGAGAGAACTGTCCGGTAGATCCGTCAGCATCTCGCCCGTATATTCATTAGCTGGTGTGCGACTGAGTCCAACCATGGTGGCTTTGCTTTGGCCATCTTCAACGAAAAAGGATGTGGTGAGATTTAATGGAGAGAGAAGATTTAAACGGATCCCAAACCGCCTGTATTTCATCATGCGGCAAGATGATGCATGGGGAACTTACTGCCTTGGCTCTAATAGACTGAAAGTCGGCGTGACAAACGTTCGGAGTTCGGACCCTGCTAGAGTAGCAGTCTCTAATGAGAGCACAATAAAATGACAAACACTCATGGCGGAGCGACCGTCTAACGAAAAGCGAATAGAATATTGTTCAAGTTCAGTTGGGACAGGAACGATGGGATAATTCCGTGAATGCTCCTTCTTTTGCGTATCGTTGGATTGGTGATTGCTAAGTCTGTTTGAGATGTTGAAAAGCCTAACTTGAAACAGTATCACAACCTGTCCAACCAATTACTGCTCACATTTTCCTGCCCAGCAGTCCCTGCTAGGCCGGTTTATGTGAAGTAAAAGAGTGAGGGTAAGCTAAGAAAACAAGAGGAGGAATAGCAGCTACATAATGACACTACCAAGGTTTGAGAAGAAAGAAAAAACGAACGGAAAGTTGAAGATACACGTCGGTCTGGAGGTTTGGTACTGCCACCCAAGCGCATCTGACGCACAAAAACCCTCAACCATAACTCCCTAACGACGTGCTCCGGAAGCGTTCCAACGTTCAAGAACCCGACGCAACGAGCGAGTTTCCGTCCTTACCTGGTCAGAACGCATTTTGGGCAGCTTCAACGGGTGACATCGTAGACTAGGCAGCTTGGCGGGATTAATAGCCATAACAAGTTTGGACCGATCTTACCCGTTAGGATGCGGTAATTGAGGATCAAGTCTCCTCTAATTTTGCGGTAGTGCATTGAGTGCATACCCAAGCTAAGCAAGCGTTCGGGATACGTTCGTCCCCGTAATCCCTGCACTAACCTTGTAACCGCCCGCAACACCCTCTCCAGTTCCATTTTGTCCCATACCATACAAGGTGGACAAGCCTGGATACAGTAGTCCAGGTGGGGTCGCACGAAAGCTGAAATCAGCTTCACAAAGATATCGGCCGTTGGAACACCGAAGGAGTGGCGAATAAACCACATCATGGGGAACCCCATAAAACAGCCTTCCTCCAACTGTCCCCCCAGTGAAGCAATGAGGTGTGGACGATATCTAGATCAACCTGCTGGATGTCAACGTAGTGCGTGCCGGGACTAGCACTTCTAATGTGGAGGACAGAACATTTCGCCTGAATTACAGGCATCAACCATAAGGTTGACCAATGAGAATGTCCTATCCGCCAGCTGGAAATGACGTTCCTTCGGCAGTGTTATTCAGGTACACGGGGTTGCATGTGATGTGAGGTAAATTTGCGGCCATTCATCCCATTGTAATTACTAATAATAATGTAGGATGCTTGGTGAAATCCTACGACCTCAATTAATAATCAATATACTAAGGGGTTTTAATGCGTTACGATGGTTAATCATTTTCCCGCCTCACGAGTAGCAGCCATGGTGGAGGATTCGCTTGTATTCCGACGTATGCTTAAGGGTCCTTATCTGGACTTCGCATCGGTGAAGAAGGAGCTGAAAGTGCTTCAGTTTGAAACGGCGACATCGTTTGTTTTTCGGAACGTTGTAACTGCGAAGGCGTACCAAAGGGAGACTGGACAGGTGCTACAGGAAGGATGCCCATACCGGTATATTTTGTTTGTATGTGTGCATGCGGGCGCAGCAATGTTACCAGAAAGCGGTAAGTGCATTGTAATTGCCTGATGAGAAGATTACTATAGGTACCGATGTTACGATTGCCCTGCGCGTTTTTCTGTGACGTATAAGGGCGAATGTTACGAAATTGGGAATGCGTATCTTTGGCATTCGCACAGCTTTCACGTTGGGAAGCCTTGGCTGTGTGTGAGAAATCGGAGGTTAACAGAAGATCAGGAACGGCTGGTGCTGAACTTAATGAGAACCTTTCGTCGGACCCAGGAGGTGCGTGCCTTTGTGCGGCAGCAATATGACATTCGTTTAACAAGGAGGGATTTGTATGTCATACGGCGGCGTCATCGTAATGCTCGTGTCACTGAGGTGGAGGAGGTGACGCAGCTGTTGCAAAGAAATGGTCAGGTGAAAATTATGCATGTGGGGAATCAGACTCGTTACCTGTTTTTCGTACCTTCGCACATGCTCGATTTGGTGAGCCAATACGGGGAGGAAATTTTGGCGGACTCCACGTATCAGATCAAGTACGGCGGCTACATCCTGTGGCACTGCATGTTTATGGACGTTAGCGGCCTGGGTATGAGTTTCTTTTATGCGCTGTTGCCTAATGAGACAGAGGTTGCTTACGAGGAGGCAGTGAGAGGTATGTTGGATTTGTCCCCCGCGGTTGCCGGTGCTCGGACTTTGGTGCTGGACAAGTGCACCGAGCAAGCGATTTCGTTTCGTAATGCTCACCACAATGCGAACATCGTTTCCTGCCGTGTACACATTATGCGGGACAGGCGGCGGCGTTGCTCATACCTTCCGTTGTGTAACACGGACGATAAGAGAGCTTTGTTCAACATGCTGCTGTCGTTGTTGTACACGTACGACCGCGCGCATTACCATCGGATTATGGAAGGCATATCCCTGCGCAGCGCGGAAGGCTTCCAATACCTCCGTCGTACATGGATCCCATGGCGGCTTAGCTGGGCAGCGCATTTGATGGGCCATGTGGTTTCATTTGGATGCGACAGCACGAGTCGCATTGAGAATGAGAATAAGCATCTGAAAGAAGCTTTGAGCGAGCGGTCAACGCTACTTCACTTGTTTCAGGTGATAGTGCAGCGTGCCAGTGGCATCAATGAGGAGAAGGAAACACTGTTTGCCAGAGATCAACTTCGTGTATGCGAGGTTCAGCACGGTGTCAGCAATGGGGACGTGATTTTGCGCAGGTTGTCGTCCTACGCCCGGCGGCGGTACGCGCGGCACAGTGTTCGAGTTCGTATTCGCAGTGTAAACCAAGGCGGCGGTTGTTGGCTGGTGGACGACGAGCGCATTGGGATGTAAAGTGTCGTCATCGGAAATGGCAGCGCTTGCGGATGCAGATTTAACCGGCAGTGGCGCATTCCATATGCGCACATTATTCACGTGACAAGCTTACACGCTTACGAGGAAGAGGATGTGCTTGGTGGTTGCCGTTGAGTGTTGCCAGCTATAAGTGCATCTGCGCCGGTCCTTTCGGAGGACATTGAAGGGACGTTTACGGTGGCCCAGTTGAGATGCCCGAGTGATGTAGTTCTTGACCGGGCGGCGAAAATTCGCATCACTCGGGATATGTTTGCCGCTATGGAAACGCAGATCCTGAGCATGAGCACCTAGGAGTTTCAGCGTACGATGGGCGTCTTTGCATGCGTGCGGGAGCTGCTCACAAGTCACAGTGATGTGCAGCTTTAAGCGCGATCATCGCAGTTGGAACAACTACAACGGTTACCGTTGGGAGACCTGCCCAGCTTCCAAGAACTGCAGGCGTCATCCTCCGGTGCGGCTACCCACGTGACGGCAGGCAACGGTACGCGTACCGGCAGGAATTCACCAGAGAGGGGCGTCAGCGGAGGGATCCCCTTGGTGTCGCCGGTGACTGGTGTTTCCCAGTCTCCTTGCAACGACCGCAGGCGGCGGAAACGGAAGTCACCATTGTTACCGCTTGCGGTGGAGGTGGTGGAAGACACCATGACTTCACGGGAGTTAGCATTTCGTACCCTTAAAAGGAGGACATCCGCGCGCCAACGCACATACAAATGGCATGCAAAGAGAGGCACTGATACAGAAGAACCGGACAGCGCCGTTTGCGCTTTGTGTGAGGAAGAAGAGGACGCGTGCGTTAGCTCGGAGAATGTCGATTGGATAAGTTGCGATGTTTGCTCCACATGGCTTCATCAAACGTGAGCTGCATACCATGGGGAGGCGGCATACACATGTGCGTGTTGCTGCGGGTAAGTTCCGTTTCACGTATATAACGTTGCTTTTCTTAAGGAATACACAGGAGCAAGATGTGAATGCTGCATAAAGAACCTTTAGAAATGGGAAACCCTTCCAATCGGTAAGTTCCCACGGCATTGCCTTCCTTCCCGAACTGCATATTTCGTTGACTATTTTGTGAGCAATGTGCCGGGGACATGGGTGTTAATCATGGTAGTTTGTGTCTTCCAATTACACCGCTGCGCACTGTGATTGGAAGACATGGATGGGGAGCAGTTGCTTGATGGACCAATGAACGGCGCAGCAACGTTGTGGGCGTGGGAGAGTGGTTTGTAAGCTCTATGTTGCTGTATCTTTCTCGTCATGGAGGAAGTGCCTAAGTGAGGAGTGAGTGAAGCGGGAGTTACCTGATAACGCCTATGCCGTCAGCAAGCAGTCATGGTGGACGCGCGAACAAGGAGTGCAATCAATATACGTTGACAAACACACGGCAGACGTTCTTACCTGAATCCGCATCGGGGGAGGCAACGCGACGGAGAAGGGGAGTCAATGGACTGCAGCCGGGAAGACGAGAATAAACAACGACAAGCACTTTCGTGATCCGTGACTTCATTTCTCGTTGTCCAGTGAACGACTGCAAATCCGGATGCTTGGGCACGGACCAGGAGACTGAGTTCTCCTGACCTCACACCATTAACGTATGTTGTATGAGTCCCTCTTAAGTAGACCGGAGACGTCACCCATTAAAGGTCAATTGCTGCAGGAGAAACGCGAACCGTCGCACCGCGCAACGGTGCAGTGTCCTTCCCACGGCGTACGGTGCATCCATGAAAGCGGTTCTGGTGAAAGCGTACTTATCAGGTACGGGTAATGTTGCCCTTGCTGGCCGTTTCAATCCCTTTGTTTTTACGTGGTCAGGCGGAATTTGCTATCCGCCCAATTGAAACCCATCCAACGGAGGGCTTTTCACGATCACTGTGTGCGGATATCGTGCGCGGACGGCCGGTTGTTTCCCTGCATGGATGCTGTTACGCATAGCGGCCGTCTCATCGACGGTTACCGTACACCGGCAGCTGGCGTGCGATGGACCCAAATGGACAACATAGTCATGCGTTAAGAATACTGCGGTTACGTCCTTCAATGCCGTAGGTACGTGAGCACCTGCGCGGATTGTGTTCATCGGTTGTTTACGGATGCAGCCACCAAGCGTCCACTCCGATTACCAACTGATGAACTGCTTCAGTTCTCCATCATCATCATCATCATCATCATCATCATCATCATCATCATCATCATCATCATCATCATCAACGGCAGTTCAGCAGCCATTTGAACTGATGCTTCGCTGCATTACAACCATGAGGACCTACGAAATAAAGAATAAGATAGAGAGAAGGGGGACTTACCTGAAAACCTTAATGCCCTAAGCAAACATTCAGGGTCAAGTCGCCTACACCTTGTGCAGACAACATTACGTCACAACCAACCGGCTAGCGTGCAAAGATAAGGCGGCATCGGCGAGACAGCTTCCTTGCGGCTTTCACTGCCACGCGTCATAATCCGCCATTACCCCGCAGATAACTCAGCACCAAACACACTTTAAACAGACAATCCGATTAGGAGACGGCAGCAGACGCGCCAGTGGTGTCGGTTGCGAGCCATGTCCTCTAAAGTCTCGATCCAAGCACAAGGTGAGTCACGTGGACTCCAACACGAAGGCGAGACGGACCAACGGCACCCAGTTCGGTCATCCGTGACTTCATTTCTCGCTGCCAAGTCAACCTCTGCCCCCTCGAGCCTTGCGCCATCCTACACCTGGTGGGCTGAACAGGGCCCTCCTAGGTAAGCGGTGACCAGGCATGCGTAGCACGTGCCCGAGCCAACGCAACTTATTCAGTGATATCTGTTGTTCTAGAGTGTTAGCATGATTATCACCACCTGGTACTCGCCTACGCACAACATGGTTGCGGACACGTTGGTGCCATCCGACACCAGCAATGCTTCGCAAACAACGATGATCAAAGACTTGAAGGCGCCTCAGATCTTCAGACCGAAGGGGCCAAGTCTCACTAACATAGAGCAGAACGGTCCTCACTGTGGCCTTGTATACACGGCGTTTCAGACGAAGGGAAACTCCCTTGTGTCGCCAAGGATGACGCAGGTTCAAGAAGGCAGCTCTGGCCTTTGCAATGCGTGAGCTCACGTCAGTTTCTATGCACGCATCATTGCTGATGCAGCTGCCAAGATGAGTGATTTGATCAACCACCTGGAGTTCCTCGTTAGCAAGCGTCAAGAGGTAATCAAGTGCCTGGTGGTCCTGCAGCAACACTTTGCACTTTGAAGGTGCGAAGTGCATACCAAATAATGGGACCACTCTGGACAGGCTATTCAGGGTTGATTGTGCCGCCCGAACCTCGTCGAAAAGCAAGACGATAGCGTCCGCATAATCTAGGTCAACTAAGCTTTCTCCAGGCAGCACTTCAACGCCTACATCGTGAGATTCCGCAAGGGAACACTCCATGATAGAGTCCACGACGAAATTGAACAAACACGGGGAAAGCGGACAACCCTGACGAACGCCACTTGTAGTTAAAAAGCTATCCGATAGGACACCATAGACCCTGACGCGGCCTGTAGTGTTCGAGTGTAGAGCACGAAGGATGTTCATATATTTCGTGGGAACACCTTTCCGCGCAACTATTTCGAACTGAAATGATCGATCGACTGAATCGAACGCACTCTTGAAATCGAGGAACACAGCTATTGTCTGTCTGCAGTTTGCGTGGCGCTGCTCTAGCACCTGCCGCAAAGTGAACATATGGTCCATACAGCCACGTCCTGGCCGAAAACCGGCCTGCTCTTCCCTAATCCCAGATTCCCGTTCTGAAGTGAGGCGACGAACCATTTTCGAGGCCATTAATTTTGTCACAACTGGCGTTAGGCTAATACCCCTGTGGTTTGCACAGTCTGTGCGAATGACCTTGTATATTGCCACCATAATCTATTCGCTCCAATTAGCCGGCACACTCTCTTCGTTCCAGATGCTTTCGAATAGGGAGGTCAGTGCCCTTCAGATGACCTAACCTCCATCCTTAAATGGTGCAGGTGGGAGTGAATCCGGGCAAGCGGCACGAAAACCACTGAGGGCTGTGATCGCGTTTCGGATCTCGGCCTCCGACGGAGGCTCTAAACTGACCGCCCATGGCACGTGCTGCAGCACTTGAGTAGTAAGAGGTCCGTGAGCAGGGGGCCAACTGAACTTGTCTTCAAATCGTTCAGCCCAACGAGCTATACGTCGCTTCTTATGGTGTGTCAGCGCACCCGCACTGTCTCTGTTTGTCTCACTGACGCCTGGTTTTCTGGGACCAGTGGTGCGGATTAGCTGGAAGAGCTTGCGGTAATTGCCTACTGCTCCTGCCTCCTACATTTCTTGAGCCCGACTGGTCCACCAGGCTTCCTTGTCAGCACGTAGGCTCAACTTTAGTTCACGCTTAATAGCCCGTCTGGTCACATTGTGTTCAGAACCAGCCGGGAGGTGTCTTCTAGCTTCCAACAGGTTCACGGACCTCTCGGATATCCAGTGACTGGTGCGGTGACGATTGATAGTGCCACAAACAGATGCTCCTGCGTCGTGCATAGCGGCCGAGATCCTATTCCACTGAATTTCAGTGTCATTAGGACAAGACAGCGAGAGTTCGCCATGAGGCTATCTGACGCCTTGTTAACTAACATTACAGGCTCCGTCGTTGCCCTTAGTGAGAAACCGGATGACAGGCATCAATGGTTCCCGTGGCGCTGGCCCGCATTCTCTCCCACCTGCGCTATTTCTGGATGGAGGTGCGGTCCTCTATATGCAATGTTTCCATTTACCTATGAGGGCGTCGCTTACTCTGCCAGTTTTAGGTTGACGGAATGTGGTGTATGTTCAACCTGACCTCCCATTGACTGATACGTTGAAATGGAAGGACCCCATAAAGGACCTGACAGTCCGTCGCGAGGCGGGTGAAACTGGTGTTCCATTGGTGGGTTTCCGGGTGGTCAGGCGGTGGTCTACTTCCCCCGTTTTCAGAGCCCGTTCCGGTGGCACCCCATCCCCGGCTCACGAACCCTATTTCCTTTAAGTAAACCTCAGCAGCGTGCGTAGTCTGAGGAACAACATGTGCGACATTGGCATTCTTGTAGAAAGTTCCCGGCCCGACATACTTGCTTGCACTGAGACGTCGCTGTTCTCCGATATACTGCACAGTGCAATGTGTTTGCCTGACTATACCCTTATGCCAGCTGATCGCGCCATCATTACGTCGCGGAGGTGAAGTTGCTTTGCACGTCAAATCTACCTTGACTATTTCGCGAACATATTCTTTCAATTCCCTTGATGTAAACGCCGGGGCGCTTGCGGTAGATGTCTGCGCTTCTTTAACACAGTTCAAAATTGTGTTAGTATACAGCAGCCCCGAAATCACGGCAAGCATACTCATTGATTTCATTCTACTCATACGACAAAAACATGTCAGGTTATGGGCGATTGTAATGTTTCTGAGGTTGATTGGTGCAAGTGCTGCGCTGCCACAGAGCCTCCTCCCAAGACTTGCCGCCGCCATATGATGTTGCATTGATACGCAGTGTGAGGTAGCATAGATTTTCCATGCTCATCTCGCTTGCAGGGCCACTGATATGTGCCGCCTCCTGCGTTGTCCCCCAGCGCTGCCCCACAGCCTTCTCCCAAGACCTGCCGCCGCCATGTGGTGTTGCATTGATATGTAGCTATAGGTAACATTCATTTTCTATGATCACCTGGTCTTCAGAGCGCCTGCTTTGTGCCGCCTATTTATCTCTAACCTCACGCTGCCACAGAGCCTCCCCCACGTACCGCTGGCGCCGTGTAAGAACACTATAACACGCCGCCGCAGGTTAGATTCCTTGCCCTTCCCGATTTCTCGTTCAGCTTTCATGTGACGTACGTGCATTCGACGTCTCCTATCATAGCACTTTGTCCGGCCTTCCTTCGCCTTCCAGTTACTACACTCTTCCCATTCCTTGGTGAACGGAGCAACGGACCTATTCAGGGCCACTCCCTGCATGTGTCTTGTCGTCCCAAAGCCCATGGGAAGTATGCGAACTCCGCTATCTCCTTGCGGCGGTCTATGAGCTCACAGGTTCCGTGGGTGGCTCTGTAATCTTCAGATAACGTATGGCGGAATTCATACATCAACACATGTTCGCAACCCTGAGACGTATGCGAACAACATTTTCCTCCAAAAACACCGTGGTAAGTTACTTGCGCAGACATGTTCAACCTGTAACATGTCGTTGCATCCGTTCGTTATTCGTAAACACTGTTTCTGTAGTTCTCTGACGCTTAGTAATGCTCACCTTCATGAGCCATCCCCTTATACTGTAACGATATTTGATGAACCATTTTTCAGTGTTCTCGCTTGGTGGGTGATGAGCGTTCTGAACGCTTCCACTTACACGAGAATATTTGCATAGGGTTTGAGCGTCCCGTCTGCCCACTTGTCATATAATCAAACACCGACTTAACAAGGGATTGTCTACTTCAGTACCATGTAGCCATGCACATCCGTCCGCATTATGTGGACAACGTCTTGCTCCAAACATTTACATCTCATTCATGACGTTGTGTTACCTCACTATGCAAGACACTAAAGTATGGCCGTATATATCAATAACGTTAACTAATCCGACTCTTCTGTTCACGTTAATACACGCAGAGACCTAGGCATTACTTAGCTTTTGCTGCACGATTTACATATTTAAATTTTCCCTACTTCACATAACACCATCGATTAAGTCAGTCACCCTTAAGGACGCCATATTCTTTGCACCATTCACACAGCCTCATGAAACCACTTTCCAGCATAGCACCTCTTTCGCGCAGCAAGCACCGGATTACGCAATTACATGCTTACATACCGTCAATTCATGCGACCTCATTTTCCCTTGCGTGATTTAAGGGCTCTAGCATTTACAAAAGGTAAATGTGAACCAACAGATCATCCTGATAACAAACCTACGCAATACAAACTCCCACAGATATATATATATATACATATATATATGCATATGCATATATACTCTGCATCCGCAAATGTATATCGCATAACCAATTGCAATAAAGGATCACTTGCTTACCACGCAACATACCAATCGGGATATATTTTCCATCCACTATGTCACAGGTATCATGCATACAGCATTATTCAGTATACAGACTTACAAAAAAGCCTTATATAATGTTCAATTTTGTTAATTTTGATCCCATCAATATCGTATACCATAATCATTAACCTACGCATGCTTACAAACAAGGGCATTTCAGTGCAATCTATATACACATATATACATCTCCTTTTACCTTCATATATACATCATTATATGTATAATGCATAAGTATATATATGTCCTTATAACATATTTATACATATATATATATACATTTGTATTTGCTTATTTAGAGATATATATTTATATGCCTGCATATACACATTTATGTATGCATGTATGTATATAGCGTTAAACTGCATTTTCCATGCTTACACGCACGCTCCATTATCCATCCGTTAGCAAGGATTCTCATCCTCATAACAATTATACGGTTAACAAAGCCATATGCAAGCTCCAATACAAATCAATCCCCACTCCCATAAGCCAGCTACTCAACGCCGATTCACCTATGTCTTGCACAATTTACCATACATTCTCCCACTGCCTTCTTTTTTCTGATACACACAGTGGACTTCCATAAACCATATTTTATAGTCCTTTTCCTTTTTAACGCCTTACTTATCGTTATATTTTAACTTTCACACTTTTATTCCACTTCGTAATTAAGCATGGTTCAGATCAAATTTTACATTTGTGGAGGTTCTGACCTCTTTAGAAACACGTTGCGCAGGAAAATCATCCATTAAAACCCTTACTTTTGCAGAACTCAGAAACAGGTTGTCCTCATGAACAACAGCCCGCATACAAAATCGCGCCAGTGGTGGGTAGGACGGTTGCTTGACCAATCCTAGAGCCTATCCAAGGCACGCTGAATTGCCTCAGAGACCCCAGGGATATCCACAATATTCCAGAGCCTGAGATCATCAGCAAACAATAGCGACGGTACTTCAAGTTCTCGGGGTAGGTCACCGAAAAATTGCGATAAGTAACGACCCAAGGAGAGAGCCCTGCGGAACGCCACTAAGAACAGCTTGTCTAAGCAAAAGGGTACGCCCCACGCGTACATACCCTTCTCTCCCCTCTAGGAAAGCAGAGAAACATTTAAGCGCGGCTCCAGATATCCCATACGATCTCAACTTCAATGAGAGTCGTTGATGTGGGACAGTATCAAAGGATTTCGAGAAGTCAAAGAAAAGCACGTCGAGACCCTGATAGCACAATCGTACCAGTAAACGTAGCAAACTGGACATAAACTGGACAGATGTCCAGTTCAGGTATTAATGCATTACTTGCGGCTAAGTGCATTTAGTTTGACATTTGTTACTAAATAAATAGTTGGTATACATTATAATTGATATTATTTGACCGCAACCTCAGTGGTTTAAACGCATCGGCAAGTCATTTTATTTGCGTAGTTTCGGTTTTGTAACCTTGGTCGCTGATACCGCTTGGTTTTGCGCTATTTTGTAGCTCCCTTGAAACTGCGTTTCCGCGGGAGCACCTATCAGGTTTTCCGGTTATAGCTTTTTTAATACATATGTGCTCATTTTCAGCATGTCACGTCGATAAAGTTATCAAACAACTGCACAGTTTCCGACTCGTAGCACCATTTACCGTGCAGCAAAAAGACTGACATCAGGATTCAGCTACGAAGAAGTGTTTCTGTTGTCAGCAGCTAAACGACGGAAGGGTAGGAGGATATTTCACATATATTACATATGATTGTTTACCCGGTTCAGCCATCTACTAACGTTACCAACTGCCGTGAAGATGACAGGGACCCCGATGAATTGGTCAATAACGAGAAAATTGATCGCAAAGTCGCAGGTACCAGCGTCATTTGTTTGTCCACTGTTGGGGCTTGTGTTACCGTGGATGACATTTTTGCCAAGGGATTACAGGACGCTGACGCGCACCCCACGGAACTCCAGCATACGCGTTATTGCTCCGGGCACTTACGGTCACGTAGGTCTGCTGAAAGTTTTACAGCGTGCATGCTCTGCTCTTTCGCTCGCGGCTGATGACTCTGTTGACTAGCAGTTGCTTATTGAGGGGTTCAAACCTTTTAAGGCATCCAAGGTGCATATATGGCCTATCATGTGTCGTGTCATAAAGCCAGTGGTCACAAAGCCATTCATTGTTGGAGTATATGGTTGGACCTCAAAACCGAACGACGTGGACGATTATTAGTACGACACAATTGAGGAGATCCCTTCTTTGCAAAGCGAAGGATTATTCCACCTTAAAGCCGTTATCTGTGATACCCCTGCATGCGCTTATGTAAAACGAAAGAAAGAACACTCCAGTTATTATAGATGTGACAAATGCACCCAACGTGATGAGTATATGAGCCGGAACGTGACATACCCACTTACGGATAGCACACTGCGGACTAATGCATCCGTTTGAAGGAATGTCAGCCAACCGTCGCCTCTTGCTGCTTTGAATGTAGATTTGGTTGAGGACTTTCCAATTGACTATATGCATCCAGTTTGTTTGGGTGTAACTCTCAGATTGATAAAAGCTGGCTAACTTCGCCCGTGAACAGTGGATTTCGACTGCGCAGGGAGCGATTGATTGTAGAAAACGAACGGTTGCAAGACTTCGGACCTTCTTGGACATCGGACTTTCCACGTAAGCTTCGAGCACTGCATGAATACCGAGCTTGGAAAGCAGCTGAGGTGCGTCAAATTTTGCTATGTGCCGGACAAGCTTGTTGAAGCGGGGTATTGCCTGAGGCTTTCTATCATAACTTTCTCGATCTCTCATTCGCTATTTATATTACGTGCAACCCTCCCCTTCACACTGCCTTATTGGAGTTCCTTCTTCCTTTGATTCATATATATTTCCATGCTTACTTTTAGCTTTATGGTCCCAGTGAGATGGCGTGGAACGTTCACTCACTTGTTCATCTGCCCGCTGACGTACAGAAGACGTGGACTTTAGACAGCTTCTCAGCATTTCCCTTTGAGTCTCACTTGTTTTCTTTTAAGCGCCTAGTTCACAATTCCCCGCGTCCGGTTGCGCAAATCATGCGCCGTATGTCGGAAGAGGAACAGCTTCCTCCTAATTTCAACAACGCAAGCACCGGTGGGAATGTGGAGATGTGCAAATATAAGCGCCACAAAGCGTTTCTTTTGCAAGGCATTTTTTTCCACAGTGAGGCCGGATAACGTGGTCATCATCGATGCCAAACCCAAAGTGCTAACAGATGTGTCGGTGAATGTGTCCGGCAACATGGTCGTGCAATGCCGGGAATTTATGAATCTCCGTAGTCTGTTCACGCATAACATGGAATCCTCAACGGCGTACATCTTCCGTGCATCGCAATTGTCAACAGAAGTATGTAGCTTATCAGCCTGTCATATTCTATTCAAGTGCATCGCTTTCCCCTTGAACGCTTTCTTTGTAATTTACCCTATGCCACACAGTTATATACTCCAAATATTAACGTCTTTCATTTTCAGCACCGATGGCTTTTCAAGGATAGAGCGCTGTCAACCCCTTGACTCCGAGGATTTAATGACTATTGTCAGTAATACCTGGCTTAGAGAAGAAGGTGCGTACGCCCAAATGCCTTCCGTGCGGGGTACGCATTACTATGCAGCAGTGAAAAATCACACAGCGCCCGATGTTGATGTTGCCAACACTGCAAAGTCCATCATCGTTAGCACGAGTAAGTCTTTTTGTTATATTAATCCACCTCGTTAGCTAGCTTCTAGCATGGCCGAGAAATAGAAAGTCAATCAGAGCGCGGCATGCTGCCATCCACAGACGATACAATTCCGATGGGCCTTCCAGCTAAGCGTGCAATGTGAGTATGGTGTTTTTTATTTTCCCACAGACGCCAGCCCGTCCGTTCTAGCTGCGATGGCGATGCCGCGCGTCAAACCAAACCCAAACGGCCTGCCGCAGCAACATACGTACGTGCACCCACTTCTCTCTTCAGAGGCATTAATCCACCACGTCCAGGGCCATCAACAAGCAACCGTAAGTATCGCGTTCATACGGCCCCTATTAAACAGCAATCGCACCCGCTATTGTTGCTGACGTTGCACCATGCAATCTGGAGCTGCTGCACGAACTGAAGGCCATTAAATGTAAGACACCACAGATGCATTGCATTGCACTCAGCTTTATTTTCAGATGAGTTATGTCTCATGCGGTCAGAACTGGTTGGCCAGCGCGGCATGTCCGAAGCAATGTTGCAGATGCTGTAACGACAGTCCCAAAGTGTTGCACCGGGACGTTCTCTGCCATTCAGATCTACCAGTGAGTTTAAGAGATATGATGAACGCCTGAAGGACGCAGATTTCAAAAACAGAATCGTAAGTTTGTCTTATTATTCAACGACTTCCAGGTCAACCATTTGTGTGCTGTGCACGGTGATAACGTGCAAATCGTCGTCCTGGGTACCATGGAGCGGCTAATCATAAGGTCAGTTGCCGCGGAGATAAATTATTCCGGCGCAGGAGGTTTGTTTGCATTCAGGCGAACAAATATGAACGGCCTTATACAAGGTAGGTCGACCTATTGTAATCCATATAAACTATCAAGGCATCATTCGGCAACGCATGGGTGCTGAAGCCTCGAATGTTGACATTACGCGCTACGTCAAAACGTGGTTGCATTCTGCACGGAGCAAGAGACCACATGATGAGCGAAGTAAAGTATGTAGTAATAATGAGGTGAGTCCCCTACTTCCTTATACACATCTTTTGCCTCCTACGTTGACACTCGCGGAAGCGGATTAACCATATTGACATTGCCGCTTTCTGATATTAACGGTCTTTGTACTACACTCCTTCATGTACGTATAGCATTCTTATACTCCGGTTTTCATTTTCTTTCGCCTTGTGATGTTCTCAGGTGCGCGGTGACATCCATTTCCTTTTCTGACCAACAGCGTGAAGCGCCGCCTAGGTGGATTCCCACGTCTAGCAACTAAGGCAACAGATACTGGGTGAACGTTAGGTCCAAACCGTCCATATATAAGTTTGGTGCTAAGTGCGTAGTAGTGTGATGTCCGTATTCGGATACCCAGGGTAGGCAATGACGGGATCTGGGCGTACCGGATTTGCACGCATAGTGGTGATTTTCTATTGGTCAACGCTGGCATCATTTTCATTGGCCCGCCGTAAACTGGACAAAATCCCTGTTTAGCCGTCTCACGGTAGTAGTTCCTGTCCAGTTTAGCCTAATGCTCTCATAGGATCGTTTAGGATGCTAAACTGGACAGGAGCTGGACACGTGCTACCAGGGCAACGTGACCGTTGTCTATTGCCTCAGTCCAGCTTTAACGGGCTACAAGTAAATTTGTCAGACAAGAATTCCCTTTCAGAATCCGTACTGTGTTGCACTGAGAAGCTTAAATTTAGTCGGGTGATTCTCCACCGAATTCCTGACCAATTTTTCAAAAAACTTAAGTACCATGCTTTTCAAGCTGACAGACTGGTAGTTCGCAGGCAGAGCTCTGTCACCACACTTAGATATAAGACAGATGATTGCCTCCTTCCATTCCGAAGGCACAGATGTCGAGCGGTATTGTAAACATGCACGTCAGAGGGCCATGCAGCTCAGCGGCCAATTCTTGCATCTATGGCGACCTGGAGATTCCCCCGTATGACTGTGTAAATTATTCTAAAATATTCAAACTATAGCTTTCTTATGTATTAGGGAACTTTCCGGTTTGCCTGTTGGAACTTTGTTTTCGTTTGTTGGAAACACAAAAACGATCCCCGCCTTTGGCGCACGACTTGACTGCGAACGACGCTCTGTCAACGCACTCGACGCCAACGACATTCTCCCTAGCTAGCTCTCTCTGGGTGCCCTATTTTTAGCATTAGCTAACGCTCCTCCCGTCCAATAAACTTTTCCCTAGCTTACTCTTGTGCCTTCTACCCATTGCTTTTGGTTGGCCGTCTAGTCACGTACCGGATATTTAGCGCACGATCAACGCGCTATAATTGGTGACCCCGAAAAAGAAGTTGGTTTCGTGAGTTCGATACTAATATTTCTTTTCAGATCGGGTAACTTATTCTGTCCACCTTTATACTTTTACTCTTTACTACTTGCGTTCACGTTCAAACGCTATGGAATTATTTCACCATGAAGGTCATTTACCCAGATTCTGACGACCAGGTTCCGTTTCCCTATCCCGCTTTTCCGAGAGACTGACCCTAAGGCTTGGTTTAACCAGCTAGAATCCATTTTTTCATTACATGGTGTGAAGTCTGACAGCGTAAAATGTCAATGCCTTGTTGCTGCACTTTCTCCGCAAGTCATCGATGACCTCGATGACATCTTGGAGCTTCCCGAATGTCAGAAAAGTTACGATGAGCTTAAGGCTGTCGTCTTAAAGTGATTTGACAAATTAGACCATGCTCGCGTTACGCAGCTTCTTAATGAAACCGAGCTAGCTGATTGAAAGCCTTTGCAGTTGCTGCACAAGATGCAGGCTCTAGCTAAGCCTCTCTCTGTTGGTGACGCTTTTATTAAAGGGATGTGGCTTCGTCGCCTGCCACGTGACATGCGTTATCCTTTGTATGCAAACGATGCGCCTCTTTCTCAGCTCGCTGACATTGCCGACTATATTTAAGAGTCCAACGCTCAAATATCTCAGGTTCAGTCTACTTCCAGTACAGAGGTAGCAGAACTAAGAGCGCAAGTAGCCGCACTTGCCAACCGACTTGAGAAGCTAACACAGTCCGGATCCAACCGCCGAAATCGTCCCAGTATTCTCAGTCCTCCTAGATCACGTTCGAAATCTCCCCTAGATAAGGCTATTGCTGGTACCACGCGCGATTTGGTCAGCAGACCAAATCGTGTCGCCCGCCCTGTTCCTTCAGGCGCATCACGCAGAGATTCGGGTAGGCCAGCACGTAGGGGCGACTGACGTTGCTGGCTGCCCCCGTCGCCTTTTCTTTGTCACCGATCGCAGTACGGCAGTACGCCATCTCGTTGACACCAGTGCAGAAGTCAGCGTTATCCAACGTGCTTCTGATGATATCAAAGAGGCGACCGGTTCATTGTGCGCAGCAAACGACACCACTATTCGCGTGTATGGTCAACGTTTGCGCACGCTTAATTAAAACCTACGACGTTCATTTAAATTGATCTTTCTGGGCGCAGATGTCCTTGACTTTCTGCAGCACTACGATTTGCTTGTTGACGAGAAGCGACGCCGTCTGACCGATCGTCAAACCAATCTGGCAGTTGTAGGTACTTTGACCGACATTGAGTCAACCAGTCCTGTATACGCCAACCAGTCAAGTTTACCTATCGGTCAGATGCTTAATACCAAATTTCCGCAAGTCTTTCGTGCAACGGCACCCTTTCCATCTGCCACTGATGCTGCAAAGCATCACATCGTTACCAAAGGTCCGCCGGTTTTCACCAAAGCCATGAGAGTAACCCCTACCAAGCCAAAAATTGCTCGCGCAGGCTTCGAGCATATGTTTGAACTAGGCATCGTTCGCCCGTCTAAACGTCCCTGGGCGTCGACGCTCCACATGGTGCCCAAAAAGTCAGGAGACTGGAGTACATGTGGTGATAACCGCGCGCTCAATAGCGTTACTGTTCCCCACCGATATCCGATTCCTCACATTCAGGACATCACAGCAAGCCTGCGCGGCACCCGTGTGTTCTCGAAAATTGACCTGGTTTGTGCTTATCACCAGATTCCAGTCACTGAGGAAGACATACCGAAGACTGCCTTAATCACGCCGTTTGGGCTGTTTGAATTTTTGCGTATGCCGTTGGGTCATCGCAACGCAGCGCAGACTTTTCAACGACTCGTCGATTCAGTCACTAGAGGACTAAATTTTGTCTATGCATATATCGACCAAATCCTAGTTACCAACGCTTCTAAAGAACAGCACACAGAACATCACAAAATACTTTTCGATACGCTGGCCGCTAATAGCATCACTGTCAACCCTGACAAATGCGTATTTCACAGCCTTCCGTCGGATTCTTTGGCCACCGTGTTGATCATTATGGTATACGGTCTCTAGACGATAGAGTCCGTGCCATCAGAGACTTTCCGGTCCCGACTACGTTAGCCGCTATTCGCCGTTTTAACGGCGTGCTCAACTACTATCGACGTTTTCTTCCACACTGTGCCAATTTGCCAAGTCCACTAACCGACCCACTTCGTGGACGTAAAATCGGTCAGGTGGAACTGACTGCCGCCGCTACTGAAGCCTTTAAAGCCAGCAAAGAAGCCTTAGCCAAAGCCGTTATGTTTCATCATTTCGATCCGAATGCTCTGCTCAGTGTTGCTGTTGACGCACCGGACACCGCCCTTGGCGCCGTCCTACAGCAATGTACAAATGGGTGCCGGAAACCTCTTGCATTCTACTCTAGGCGCCTACAAACTGCCGAAGTCAAGTACAGCACGTTCAGTTGCGAACTTCTGGCCGTTTACACTACCGTTCGACATTTCCGACCCATCCTCGAAGGTAACACCTTCATTATCTTCACCGATCACAAGCTGCTTACCTAGGCATTCCGAAATCAATCAGCTCGACACTCACCACCTGAGATTCGTCAGCTGGATTTCATTGCTCAATTCTCGACTGATATCCGACACATTTCTGGCCAACAAAACGTCGTCGCTGATGCTCTTTCAAGAGTATCTGCGATTGGCACTGCCGGGCAGGCAATCGGTTTGTCTGCTATGGCCGCCGCGCAATCAAACGACCAAAGATTCTCGGAACTACGCGATTCTTCTTTGAAGATATCCTCGCACCCTTTGCCGTCATCCGATGGTACCATTTTATGCGACACATCTACCGGACGACCTCGACCCGTCGTTCCGGAAACTTTTCGCCGTATCGTTTTCGATACCCTCCACAATATCGCCCACCGAGGCACTAAAGCTGCTAAGCTTGTCTCTGAGAGTTACGTTTGACCGGGGACGCAACACGATCTTACGCGTTGGGCACGCAGCTGTCTCACCTGCCAGCAAGCCAAGCTTCAGCGGCACGTGTCCGCTCAGCTTGGTCGCTTTCCGTCCGTTTCAGCGCAATTTGCCCATGTCCATCTCGACATAGTGGGACCTCTGGCCCCTCCAAAGAAATGGTCTACAGTTTGACCATGATCGATCGTTGCACCCATTGGCCTGAAGCCATTCCCATCCCTGACGTAGCTGCGGAAACCGTAACGTGCACTTTCGTCGAGCGCTGGGTCGCTTCACACGGCTGTCCAGCCACAGTGACTACAGACGGCGGTCCGCAATTCGAATCTACGACCTTTAACGATCTCCTTAAATTCATTGGATGCCAATGCATTCGCATGACCGCCTATAATCCGCAAGCAAACGGCAGGGTGGAACGTTTCCATCAACAGTTTAAAGCCTCACTTAGCGCCGCCAATGCGTTGATCACGTTGTCCGGAGACTTAGAGAAATAGAGCACTAAATTGATGGAAAAAATAAGTTGGCGTTTAATAAACACGAAATGTACACTTTCAACACATTGGTCCGGTGTAGGATGGCATAAGGCCAGATATATGCACTACATACAACGCCGCGTTAATTGTGCAACTGGATTCACGGCACTAAGCAACGTTCCTTTTAGCAAATAGATATGTGGCTCAAACGGAAAGTCAGAGAAAGTGCCCAAATATCCGTGGCTGGGAACATCCTGCGTCAAATGCCCCAGCGAGTGTACATTAAAAGTCATTTCATCCGCGCCAGACAAGTGGAGGTAGTCCTCATAGAAAGCTTGCAACGCTGAACTCGCGAAGTCATATTGAGTGCGGTGAAGCTTTGGGTGACATAGTAACTAGATGCCTCCTTGTAGATCGATGACTTTTTTGTAGTATGCATCGGGCAATACATTCAGTAGCACCGCGGGTCAAGCGTACAATATGAGTTGTCTAAATTCCGTAGCCATCAGGTAACGAAACCACTGGACGCCTCTACAACCTCTACTGAAGTCACGTGGCCAGCGCGATTGATTAGTTCCATCACTTCTTTCAATTACTAGCTTTCGCTGAGTAAGTCGTCACTTCTACTCAGCCGGAGACTCGACCCACAATGACATCAGCCAACGCCTTACACCGAGGAATACTGAGTGCATATAGTCAATTGGGAATGCGCTTAACATTTCTATAGGTAAGCATTCGAAAGCTAATGGATCGTTGCGGTTACCACGCCGAAACCTTTTATTCGTAGGAAACCGGTAATTAGTCCGTGGAAATGTGACCCGAAGGTTTACATAGTCACCACATTGACGGCACTTGCCACAGCTGCTGTGTCCGTAGTGTCCTTTGACTCTCTTCAAGAATACGCTAGTATGGGCGTCGTCTAGTACACTGGATACGTATACTTTGGTTGCAAATAAGTTACCATTTAATTTCATTCCGACCTCACGCAATACCATAAGCTCTTTCAGTAAGACCCCCAACTATTGACACATCCGAGGGTTTACCCGCCCATGATATAATCACGCTGTAAGGAATGTTGAAACGAACGGTGAAATGCTTCTACACATAATGGGCCACATCTGCAGTCGAGCTGAACTGAAAGAGCGAACCCCATCTATATACAGTTGTATTTTAACCTCCTGTGGTGGGCTAACATTCTGAAACTGACATGCTGTCATCAAACCAAGGAGTACACCAAGGTAGCTGTATGTCTTGTATTCCAAGCTGGTGCTTGCCGTTTTCGGTGGAGGCTTCATCAGGGTCCTGTATTCCTTCGGCAAGTCGTGATGATATAGCGGTAGAATAGACGGTAACTCACTACCAGCTGACACCGATGAACAACAATGCATAATCCACTGCCGCAGCTAATTGTGCAGTGTTTTGTCTTTTATTTCGGATACTCAGAAGACAACCCCATCGTCCAGCTAAGGTTGTATATCAAAATCTGCGTAGTCTACATATCATTGGTAAGGGTAGTCGCAATCTCACTGTCTGGAAAGATAATGCTGCACGCGTTCCCTTCTGTCGTTTCAGAGATAGATTCGCCAGTCTGAGCAACTGCACTACGCTGGTCCAAACATTTTCTCAGAAATTGCACATATATTACCTGTTTCCGTCGGAAGCACTGTTACACCACTAGTGCTCATGTGCAATCTGTGCACTTTGCTAACGTCTTGCGCGTACCCAGGCTACAGCTATTTCGTCTCCTTACCCCACCCAGCACCGCGCCACGAAATATCGTGTTAATTCACTGCGGAATCGTGGTTCCACCACAATTTTGTGAATCACAACAGAAAAGCTTCTGGAGGAAATTATTAGTAAGAAACCTTGCCGTGCTTTTGTGCAGTGAAGTGAGTTACACAAATGGTTAGCAACGGGAATACTGGTAGGTGAAGGACTACCTTCCATTTGTTATCATGCACATCTGTCGGCCATTAACGGTTTGAGCGCGCTGTTGATTGCCGTTGCTTTGACTGCTCTCTACTGGGGGACCTGGACTCTCACATCTGGCGGGAACGTGTTTGCGGGCCAAGATAAACCGGCAAAGCTAGGAGTATAATGGTAGCGAAGGATATTGATATGTAGTTAATTAATTTGTAAATAGTATAAATAAACCAGTAGCAGATGTATAAAGGAATCGGTGTCTGTAGCTTTTATAGCGCTATAGTTTACTGTAAACTTGGTAGCAGGTGCCCGGATTTTCCAACTGCATATATGGGTCTAAAGTGGACCTAGTTTATTGGATAAGTAAGTAGTGCCTTCAGTTAACCGGCAAATGAAGGAAAGCTCTTTCAAGAGAGTATACGAATAGTGATACACGTAAAGTGAATGAGAAACGCATATTTTGCTTTCCTCACATGCTCCTATGTGATTTCGTTTTTTGCGTAACTACCAGGCAGGAATGTTAGCATACTGCGGGAAATAGGTGGGCAAGGACTGAAATGACTGTGAGAATAATATGTAAATAACGTGGTAAACGGATGTGGCACAAATAGGCAAGTAACCCTGCGATATGCGTGCACATATTTAAATAAATAAATACATAAGTATTTTATTCTCGACTATGCGACGCGTGCCCATGGAGGCATGATCAAGTATGTACAACTGTACAGACATTTTTATGGCAACTGTAGCAGTGACAGTAGAAAATTGTGCATATATCTATGGTTGGAACTGTAAAATTGTTAAAATGCGGAAAAATAATTTGGCTGTCGTGAGATCGGGACCCGTTTATTAGGACATAATCGGTTAGCCATATATTGCAATAATACCTCGGCTAATAATAGATTGCATATCCTGACTGATCCATTAGAAGATAATTGAACAGCACGCTAGAGAGAGATATGACAATACAGTGAGTTCGCGCATAAGTAACGCCAAGGCCAACGGTGATATCGTAGGAAGTACAAAGACGACAGTATATGCGTGAAGTCGTAGAAAGAGGAGACGACCGTATATGCAGATGTAGAACTTTCAGTGTAACGAACCTATCCAGAATGGTGACGCTAGTTGTCCTGCCAGTGAGAGGTTATGGGCTGTGACTTTATTCGGTGGCGAATCACATTCACCACGTTGCGGAGTTGTTAAACGGACATATGTAGCTGTTTATAGGGAGAAAGCTTGCCAGGCGAAAACCCATCACGTCCTGAAACACAGCCGCCAATCCGTTGCATGGCAAGTTGTAACTGGCTATGTTCCTTGTTGAAGGTTTGTTTGCTCGGTTATTCGCAGTCAAGTTGCGTCCCATTTTTGAGCTGGCTGATGCGTTAGGCGAGTGCTTATTGCGTTCCTGGGTCCTGTCCTGTTTTGAACGAATAGCTGTGCCCGATTGGTAGGTCAGGAACTAAACATTCTTTTTGAATATGATGTGTTGATCATCTGCAGAACCACGTGAAGTCTCCGAGGGATATACATTGAAATAGGTTGAATTGTTGTTGAAGTCTTGAAGGATAGGATATGGTTCCGAAGAAAGAATCGCAGATCCCCGGGGTATGTAGTAAAATTGAGTAGAAATATAGGAAACCACGGCCAATTGAGCGGTCAAAGCGGATTGAAGAGCTCAGAATGACCAATTGTTCTGGCTTTGTATCGGCAGGAGAATGTGCCTTCCGAAGTCAAAAGGAGTTCTCCAGGCAAGAGGTATGTGGAAGAGATAGTGTTAGGCAAACTGAACCCAATGGTTCAAGCCTCGGAAAAATTGTATCCGTGCATGCTAACGAATGATTTGTCCGGTTAGTAAGTTGTAAAAAGGGTTGATAATCTTCCGCTCATGTCCAGCTAAAGGAACTGTGTGCCTTGTATTGTTGTCGCAACGATGGACAATTCCTTGGGTGCGTGTCGTCGTACCTGTGACAAACTCGGGAAGAGGAAACGAACAGAGACAGCCCCATAGACATAAGAAAGTGATGCGTCTAGAATGTAGTCGATCAACTGCGACGATGACTGAACCATTGTAACCCTATACATGTAATTGTTGGTTAAAAACACATATACACGTATATCCTAAATGGCGAAATACGAAGAGAAGCGAGCAGTGCACGGCTCAGTAGAGAATGCAAGATAGCTCCAAAATAGGAATGAAGATGAAGCAACGAGAGTTTGCGGGGTCATAATGCGCATATGCTCAATCGGGGGGAAAAAGAGATAGGAAAATGAGGTGTGAAGATTATGAGAAAGAATATCATTCAGAAGAAGCGACCGTCTTAAATTGGTAGGAATGTAAGAAGTCAGAAAGGACAAACGCATGTAAGTTAGCTTTGAATGAAGAAGAAATGCAACAGAACGCAGAGGAAGAGAAGAATAGGGTCAGTGAAACAGGTTATATTGAGGAGAAGTGGAACAGCAGCCTACCTTTTTCAGATGATGACTCATCCTTGCTAATAAAACGAAGGATGAATAAGGTCCAGTGATGAAATTAAGGTATGGGTGGCAGGGCGTTGCACCGGAAGAGGTAGAGAGTATGGCGAGCAAAGCATAAAGGACAAGGGGCAGAGAGTGTTGGGGCTAGTTACGGAATGCGTATTTAAAAAAGTAAAGTAACGCGGTAGCGTCAGTGGCATGCCTGAATGCCTGGGGAACAGTAATTTAAGTGACCCGAGGTGAATGGGAAGTCAAAATGCATGTGAGCCTCTGGTCAATATTTGATGCCTTAATGTTCGCAACGTCGGAATGAGCTTTCATAGCGTGCATAAATACTTGATGAAGCATGCAACATGCATATGTACATATATGGGATTGAGGATAGTAATGCGTACGTTTATATATACATACTGCTTTATGAAATTAAATGCAAGTATATGTTTAGAATTGTATGCATTTCTAATTTTTCAAAGTTGACGTGGTAAAAAATGAAATCGCTCCTCCAATCTATGCATGCTTATATCTTTACGTAGGAAGGCATCTGTACGGGTATAATGGTAGCACTATGCAATTTAAGAGGACGGCAAGTTATTGGTCCCCGCTGTGATTGCCTAATGCATTCCCAGGAACATAACGTCAGTGAACAAAAGTATACGTTCTTTTCAGTTCAGAGATATATATGACCATATCCTTACGTGTTTGAGTCCATAATTAATTAGGTGCCTGCCAGATTTCATGGAGTTTAACCAGTATCTATAATTGTGCATAGCAACTTATCAGGAGTAGAATAAGTAGGGCACGCATTTCAAGAATATGCTAATACGGCCACTATGAATCATACAAAGGAAAAGTTATCAGATGAAGTGTATGCGGACGTTATATGAAGCGTAGCAACTAACAGGATAGCAAAGGCTGTAGGAAGAAAATCAATGCAAATGGTTGACAGATTTTCCCACAAGTAGCCCACATATATACGCAAGACTACATTTAGCTTTAGGCTTCTGCAAACGTGACGGGTGCACAGTAAGGCCATATGGTTGCCTCACAGGTGGCATTTGTTTGTTCACTCATCCGGACTCCAGTGTTGGCCGCGATTGGTTGCATGAGGGATGCATGGAAAAGTATCATAGGTTCTATGGCAGCGGTATCATGAAGGTCATTAAACAGGTATATATTTCTGGCTTCATTGCGGTAAAGGAATGTCGCTTAGTAAGTCTAGGTATGTTCCACAGGGAAACCTATTTATCGCTTACTGCAACAATTTTTATCGGCTCCAGGAGCCTACATGAATGGCCTTCACTTAGCCTAATTGGATTCCATGATATTTGCATCAATCTGTGCACCAGAGAAGCCTCATACCTTGAAATTTTGTCTTTAGTGGTGCTATATTGGTCGTGGAGCATTAGTGTCTTTAGCGGCACTAGCTTATCCGCCGTTGTTGGATCCAAAAGCCTTAAATACGGGTGGCTACTAAGCCCATAAGTCCCCAGAGCTGTGGTATAATAAGCACGGCTAAAGAATCAAATAAGAAAGTGTCTGTACGCCCCAGGAATGTTTTTAACTTTGCTCATGGCAGCGTCATCCATTTTGACACTAGGAAGTTGGCAACGACTGGCCTCACACGCCTTCATGACTGATAGTACATAAATCTATGTAGGTCTCACGGTGGTGACATCATCATCGGCACGGGGATGACTGCGCTATACGCACAGCGCGCCTCCAGACCCAGTGGTTATGAAATGCAATAGGTCGCATAGCCGGCATTATTGTCGCTACTAGGGAAGCCGCAGTGGTAGCCTTAGTCAGTGCGACGAAAAGAACGTAAGGAAGGGGATTTGTTAACGCTATTGATACAACTGCATTGGTGTCACATGGCTTTTCCTTTGTTGCCGTCATTGTATGCAACTGCATGAAATGCATTCTGCTGAGTAATCGTGGCAATATGTGAATGCTAACGAAAAGGAGACACAAATGGAACGCTGACGTCTGTACCAAATCCGAATATTCGCGTCAATATGGGGAGCGTGTGAGGCGCCCTTGACCCACGACGCGCGAACAATGAAGAATGGTTAAAGGCAATGCCATCCCTAGACACCTGTGAAAGCAATATGCGTAGATGTAAGGCAAAGTTGGCTTATTTAATCACATGGAAGTGATGTAGCGCACCTCACGATAGTAGAGTGTATCGTTCACGTCATTCATAGCTTAGACAAAATTAACAGGAAATACAAAAGCCCGTAGTTCGGTGATAATAGATAGTTTGATTATTTTGATAATCTGATAACTTCGATGCTTTTTCATTGCGGTGCCACCTATCAACCGGAAAAGAGGGTGCATAAGGGCGTCTGTACCATCAATGCTACTAAATCCACCATTGCCACATTTTTGGTCTGGCATTGTCACTTACTTAGCCTCGAAGTTGGTTTCGGAAATGGAGTAGTGACTATCTCAGCCACGTCGAAACCACGGTAATGCAGTGGTTTGCGGAAAGGCAGGTGAGATATTACACAACCGCAGTCGCAGACTGCATACGCAATTGATTCGGCAAACAACGTGCTTACCGGCTGCTGGGAGATTAGCACTGAACACCTCTTGTGTCGTGGGTCAAGGTTAATATACAATGCTAGACGTCAACAAACCTAAATTTGGTCTGCAATTGCAGCATTCAGTCACTGCAGAGTAGGTAAAGATAACTTACCGGTTATTGCATTGGTTATCTCCTGTTCAGTGTTTCCGTTTCAAATGTGTGTAGTAATATAAATGCACGGCGCTATGAGTGATGGTCGTAGGTTGATTCCACTTTACATTTCGTCTTTAAATACGTATTCTGTAACAAGTACCTTATGCACATGTGTACACACATATCGCAGGGTTACTTGCTGATTTGTGCCACATCTGTTTACCCAGTTATTTATATATTATTCTCACAGTCATTTCCGTCCTTGGCCACCTATTTCCCGCAGTATGCTGACATTCCTTCCCGGTAATTACGCAAAAAACGCAATTACGTAGGAGCATTGAGGCCTCTGCCTAACCAGCGTTCTGTTTTTGCATGGGTAAGGGAACAAGAGCCCCGGTACTTTGACTTCCAATTTGTATACCAAGTCCATGACGAAGTCAGGGAATTTATTAGCCAAGGTCCAAAAGGAACGTATTTTGTCCCATCATAACTCTAGTAGGCAAATCAACGAACGGATGCAGAGGAGCGTGCAAGATTACATAGGTAAGTTAGTAGAAAAACAAATTGAAACAGCATCACAGGTGAAATACTGGCGGTCCAGGAGGGGGCGAATAAACTTCATCACCACTAAACATCTATTCGTCGAATGTCTACGGATAACATCAACTAGATCACCCTCAACCTCACCGACTGCTATCAACCAACACATCGTCCAGTTGCAAAGATGAAATATAAAATTAAGCCGCGCGTGGTCAAAGTATACGTCGTCAGGGCAACAAGGGCTGTATTGACATACAAAGCAAAGTCACTTGCGCGACGGTCTAAGGTGCAGTCACACCATCATTATCGTCAATATACACGTTAGTTAAAGTGGGAAACACAGCGGCTGTGACGCAATCCCTAAAAGAAAAAAGAGAATAAAATGCTATAGGTGCAAGCCAGCTGAGCTGGGCAATACCAATACCGGGTGGACCGCTTCTAGTAGCTGTATCATAATCGGAGAGACGCACTGAGAAAGTTCTGCCTGTGTCACCTGAAGGGAATCGCAAAGTTGGTGCCGAGCTCGAATCTTACAAATTGATCACTGATAAGCAGTAGATGTCGATGGAATTCATAGAGTTGTAGAGAGCGGAAAGGAAAACCCGTGTACGCTCTATAAACTCCCGTACAATAACTGGATAACACATCGTTACTTAAGTGTGTTCCCCGAGTGATTGTTACAGCTGCAGCGAAAAAAGCGGAATGCAGACATTCTCAGCATGTACTTGCTCAAACGTTCTTCGAAATATTCCTCTGTCTGGGCACTTATCACACATTCACAGTCTGTAAAGTTGGGGGAAATGCTGCCTGTGGACCGATCTGGAACAATGTGCGTACATTGAGGCATGCCAATCTAAGGGGTGATCGTGGACTCCGAATGGAAGCCGATGAATTTGGCTTGGCCACTTGCTCGCACATGAGGCTGTCGACTAGGCTGGAGTGACCCTACACATTTACGTGTGGGTTAAAAGTAGAAGCCTATCAAAACAAGATGGGGAAGGGCCAAGGGTTGGCGGTTGTAAACAGGAGGATAATAATGAAGATGGAGAGGGAC
The DNA here is from genome assembly GCA_944474145.2 of Dicrocoelium dendriticum. Taxonomy (NCBI): domain Eukaryota; kingdom Metazoa; phylum Platyhelminthes; class Trematoda; order Plagiorchiida; family Dicrocoeliidae; genus Dicrocoelium; species Dicrocoelium dendriticum. The sequence continues at coordinate 130,624,908 of OX104066.1, forward strand.
GATAAGAGTAAGAAAACGTAAGAGGGGGAATAAGAAGATGGGTATATTTGAGCAGTCGCATCCAAATCCTTATCCACCCTGCCCGATGCAGCAGATAAGCTACCGTTGATTATCCTCCAGAGCCTCAGGAACATGTTTGAAGAGCTATTCAGTGTATAGCGTGGGTAGGGTACTGTCAGGTTGCCCAGGCCTAGACAGGAGAACGGTTGGGGTTCTCAACAACAGCCTTGGATTCAAAAACTTGACTTAAGCAGCGGATGCGGAGTTAGGCTACAAGGAGTCTGTTTTAAGGAATAAGTAGCCGCCTCATTCCAACCCCCAATCTGGAGGGTGAGTTTTCCGGCCCCTAGCCGCTGACCCATCTGATATGCGTGGCACCGAAGGCGCAGAAGCACCACCCAGCATACTTCAATGGATCTCTGATGCCCGCGAACCATGGCACCACGGTAAGTTCCAGCTCCATTGCAATGGCGAACACACCACAGTCGTATTTAGCCGGATAAACACAATTCAGTCAGCGTGACGTCGGTGGACATAAAAGTGAAAATAATAAAGCGCCAGCTGTACGCCGTGACGGCGCTTCGCTGCCACGCGACCACCACCAGTCGCGCATGGAATAAGTATAGCGCGATGACGCTCGCCCCTACGCGGATAGGTGGATGACTGTGTATCAGTGAATGCAAGAACATTTGCACTGCAGTTGTCAAACAAGGCCTTGACTAAACAGAGCTTGTTTCGCAGGATACCCGAAGTATTGAAGATCACTGGTTTGTATCTGGTGTCGTGAGCCCGGGATCGTGGCCATCGGAACCGGTTCTAGCAGGGAGGAAGTGCACCCAAAAACCAACTAAGAGATATTTTCTCCTGCTTTACGTCGGGCTTTAATATAGCACAGCTACCCGAAAGTTCCTCGTCCCCGTCAAAGCGAGAGCTAAGTGCAACATGACACCAGTGCCTTTGAGCTTAAAGGCAAAAGGTAGAAGAGATTGGCGTACCTATGGAGCAAACTGAGCAACACGTAACAGCCTTCTCAGTTGACGAGCTACGGTGGCTGGGAGTTTTCGCACAGTGACGCCGGAAATGCCCAGCAGTGAAATCTGTTAACGCATAGCTTAAAGAAATAAAGATCGTCTAGCATATATCCCTTTAGAAGGACAGCAGGATTTAGTGTCGATATCGAAAATAACACTGCAATTAGTATATGAGTTTCAGCAACGCGGAGTACTTATCAAAAGCTCTGTTCACGTTGGCGAGTTCGCAATAGTGGCTGTTATGATTGAGGGAACGCCGCCTCTTGAGGTAATTGCGTGACAAGATTGTCGCTCGCACTGTTGGAGCACGCCTACGATGACGCTAGCTTAGCCGGTGAGACGGAAAATTGAACGAGCGTGGGAACGATCCTAGCCGCACTTGTTCGTATAGACGCTGAGTCCTCGAAAACGGACGCACACGAGAGGGGGTACGATAGACGCGCGCTAATGACTTAGACGCGAAAGCTGGCCAGCTAACGATTCACACGCAATCACGCCACCCGACCGACTCCCAACTGAGGCGAAGAGAAAGAAAAGACAAGTGGTCCTCTGTATGCTATTTTACGACCGATAAATGGCAATCACAGCCAGTGCTATGGGTTATTAAGTTAGGGGAAAAGTCACCACGCAGAGGTGGTAGTTTGCAAATGAACATTGTCAAAAGGTTCGCAGTTGGGACGCTCCTCGGAGTGGCTGAACACTGCTGCGTTGTGAGGAGAAATTGGACTCCGCTTCCCACAGCCATTATGCCGCAGTTACTGGCGCGATTTTTGCGGGGATTTTTGACGGGCCCGCAACACCTCCCTTTGAAGAGAGAGCGTACCGCTTCTGGCGAGGATTGACCTGGAGGGATTTCGGTGACCTCCGGATTCTTTCTGTTCGTCGGCAAGGTAGGTTCTCGAGATGCGGCGGCGACTGTGCGGCTTCGACCGTGGTCTGTCGTTGTGTGGCCAATCCGAAAGTATCCAACAGGATGTGCAGCGGCAGGCGCACGGGATAGCTGGTTGGCATGGAGGTTCCTCCGTGGCGCGGACGAAGTTGATTGCGATGGCGAACCCAGGTGTCATCACCTACGGAGACATCATGAAGCATGTCACCTCGCCTGGCTGTCACTGTTGCTTTGATCCAGCGAGGATGACCTGCTCGGTAATCACGAGCGTAGACTGGGGCTCCGACGGCGAATTCTTTGTGTTTGGTGCCGGCACCAGAGTGAGTAGGTGGCTTCTCTGTCGGAATGAGCGCATCGTTTGTGGTGCGTAGCTTGCGGCCCATCAATGCTTCAGCTGGTGACTGGCATCCTGGCGTATCTGGATTCGGTGTGGACCGGTACGAGAGCAGGAAGGCGTGAAGACACTCATCCACGGTCCCCTCCCCGCGAGATTTCAAAAGCGTCCTCTTGAATGTGTCGACAAATCGCTCCGCTTGACCGTTGGATTGGGGATGGTACGGCGGTGAGCGGAGGGGTTCGATGCAGTGTCGGCGGCAAAAGTCTTCGAAAACGGAAGACGTAAACTTGGTACCATTGTCGGACACCAAAACCTCGGGAAGGCCAGGTTGACTGAAGGTGCGTTGGAGACAAGCCAGAGTGGCGGATGCGGTTGGCGGGTTGACGGCGACCACTTCCGGCCATTTGGAATAGGCGTCGACCATGACCAGGTAGGAAATGTCATCGATGGGACCAGCGTAATCGATGTGCACTCGAGACCACGGTTTTGCTGGCGGCTGCCAAGGAACCGGTGATGGGTGTTGTGGCATCTTTGAGGCTTGTTGACAATCCTGGAACATGGGGACGGACTGACTGGCATTGTCGTCGGTTCTGTCGCTTGGTACTATCGGAGAATGTACCACTTTGCAGATGGCCCGAAGAGGAAGATCGGCCAAGCCAAGGGTTTCGAGCCAGTCGAGACCAAGCATGTTGAGCTTCGCCTTTGTGGTGTAGCAGTTCGCGTTGAACGTGACGTCTCGGAAAGAGATGGAGCAGTGCAGATGCCCAGTTAGCTGCACGCGACCACCACAGGCGCTGATGGCAGACTGGGAAGTTGGTTCGAATGGTGGCTTGCCAAGGGATCGCCAGAGATCCGCGGAGAGTATCGTGATGTCCGACGCAGTGTCCAACTGCAATCGGACCGACTGACCGTTGATCAGCAAGTCGACGAATTTTCTCCGATCCGCAGCGTTGATTTGGAACCTGGCCAGCAGGCTCAGGGAGCTGCCAACCGGATCAGGTTTGGGTGTGCGTCTGGGTCGGGACCTCTTCTTTGGATCGCGGGTGGGGGCCAGCCCAGTTTTGGCCCCCTTGGGAGATGGAGGATGGCAGTAACCATCCCGGTGCCCCACCCTGCCACAACGTTGACAACGATGCTGGCGGAACTTGCAGTTGCGGTGGAAATGCCAAGCACCACAGAATCGGCAAGCGTAAGGTGGGGACTTCGCTCGGTCGGATTGGGTGGGGCGCGCGGACGATTGCGCCCTCGGTGCTGTGACTGCCTGGACCAAACCAGGTGCGGCGGCGTGCTGGATCATGGCAGAATCGTGCTTCAGGTTGAGCAGCGTTTGACACTCCTCGGCCAGGTTCTGGAGTGTGACTGATCCATCCTGTTGTAGCTTGGACAGGAGGCGCGTCCGGATATCGGCACCGTGTGGAGATTGGAGGCCAGAGACGAAGATCAGGCATTTGAATTAATCCTCGGTGAGCGAGCCAAGTTGAAAACGTTGGCATTCACGGTTGACCACGCCCGCGTACGTGATGAAGTCGTCGGCATCACGTTTGACCAGCTGCAGACATTGGTAACGAGCATTGAATAGAGAGGACTGCTCGCCAAAAATCTGTGACAACGTTCCGACCATGTCGTCAAAGGTAACGTCCCGTGGGTTCCTCGGCAAGATGATATTGGTGTAACGCTGGTGTTCGAGGGTACCAAGTTTGCGCAGAAGCAGGCGGACCTTCCACGCGTCGTCCTGGCGAGCCAAGTCAACGGTGAACAGGTCCTCGTACCGCTTGTACCAGGATTATAACGTTACCCCGACCTTGGCGTCGTACAGAAATTCGCTGATGCCACTAACCACCTAGTCTACTGGCTGAGAATTGGCGCTCGGACCTGCATGAAGGGAAGAACTGCAAAGCTTCGCGGTTAGCACGGACATCAATTTAAGCTGTTGCTTCAGCATCAATTTTAAATCGGCATATCCGTCAATCATGGTTCGTCAAATCTGTCGCCACTGTTATAATTGAGTCGCCACTGTTATAATTGAGGGAACGCCGCCTCTTGAGGTAACTGCGTGACAAGATTGTCGCTCGCACTGTTGGAGCACGCCTACGATGACGCTAGCTTAGCCGGTGAGACGGAAAATTGAACGAGCGTGGGAACGATCCTAGCCGCACTTGTTCGTATAGACGCTGAGTCCTCGAAAACGGACGCACACGAGAGGGGGTACGATAGACGCGCGCTAATGACTTAGACGCGAAGGCTGGCCAGCTAACGATTCACACGCAATCACGCCACCCGACCGACTCCCAACTGAGGCGAAGAGAAAGAAAAGACAAGTGGTCCTCTGTATGCTATTTTACGACCGATAAATGGCAATCACAGCCAGTGCTATGGGTTATTAAGTTAGGGGAAAAGTCACCACGCAGAGGTGGTAGTTTGCAAATGAACATTGTCAAAAGGTTCGCAGTTGGGACGCTCCTCGGAGTGGCTGAACACTGCTGCGTTGTGAGGAGAAATTGGACTCCGCTCCCACAGCCATTATGCCGCAGTTACTGGCGCGTTTTTTGCGGGGATTTTTGACGGGCCCGCAACAGCGTCCGATATTTTAAACTCCAAGGTCGTAAGCGAATCCACCTTGGATGACACAGCTGCAGCAGAAATGCAGGGGAATGGGGATACGACACCCGACGGTCATGGTACATCCGCCTTGGGTTTTGCCACTGTTTAGCCCTCCTCCCCTTTACTTTGACAAAGACAAAAGCCCGATTTTCTCCATGGCTAACAGAGGAATCAACCACCGTATCTGACGGTTCGTTTCCAACGGTGCTGCTACTAAATGGTGCACTGAGAGTAGACGTTGGTAAGGCAAATATTATCTTCTATTGCCTCATGACGGAGACCTAAGCACTGCAGAAACTTAACAAAGCAACCAAATTTCCAGTCCAGCGAACTCAGCAAACATCAGGCATTCCAGAGACATCGGACTGCCAGTTACTGGCGTATAAGGCTCAGTGCTACGCACAAAACAGGCAACACAACTGTGCGGTATGCTCTCGCGACTAGCCATTAGTGCATACGGCATCTGATGCGAACCAGTACAGTCCACTTGGAACTAACGGCAACAAATACCGTATTGCAGGCCCAGATCAAGTCCGTAACCGCTTTGAGATAAACGGCTTTGCCATATATAACAAACCAGTCGTCGGAAGGACACGACGAATTAGGACTGCACTCACAACCATCTCGACAGAATAGTTAGGAACCCAAATAAATGTAAGAGATAAGGACCAGTTATGAACCGGTGTACGGTAACCAGTTATGCAATCGACAAAAGGACCATTCTGAAATACCGAGTGTCTACATATGTATTGAAATGAACGCACCAACTCGTAACGGGCGAAACAGAGTCAATGTGAACTACAAGCATGTGACGACAGGCTCTTTGCGAAACAGCATAGACACAACAACCAAGAAACCGAGGGCCCGCAGACAAGTTCCACCGAAATGATCAACTCACAAGAAATCAACGTAAATGCGCCTTTTGCAAATGATTACTGGCACGCAAGAGGCGAGTAGCTGGTTAATGTCCGGTGCTCAAAACACGAGTAACCATCCAAGGCTGTAGGAACCTCAAAGATTGCGGACAGAGGGTGCACGGAGAAGATACGCCTTAGCTCAACCAGCGTCCCGTTTCGTGTTCCAATAGACGAGATCTCCCAGCACATTGACATGATAATCGATTCTTGCGTTTATTCTGGAAAAAAAGAATATCAATGTGGTCACTGCATTTTCATGTATTCGCATATGTTGCTTTCATGTGGTTAGAGACTGAAATGAGTATGCACACGTGAACGGGGAACATGGCCAACCACATTTCTCCATGGCCTCCTTTGATGTCCTCCGTTGTCCGCGGGAAAAGCACCAAAAACAAGCGTTTAACGATGCTTTTTCCACTTGGTTCAGCGACGGAACAATGGAAGCTTGAGTTAGCAAGTCCAAAATCGCTCCTCATGAAGACAGCGATCTTGAAACAGCTGGAACCGAGTTAAATTTTCACCGTGCCCGTAAGGAAGATACCTACAAGTCAATTTTGAGGGCAAAAATAGTCACCACTTGCTGCTTGTAGAATTACTTCGAAGCTGCTAGTTACAATTTCTTCACATGCTCCTCCATGTCAGCAAAGGTAAAAGGCAAAAGGTAAAAGAAACCCAGCAAACGCTAAAACGTAGCCATATCGCTCGCCATTGTTATTCACGTGAACAACAACAGAGTAGTTATATTTGCCAAACATTTACATTATCATCTAGACGTATTCGCCATGTACATCTTCCTTTTATACATTTTTACCTTCACTGTCAACCTAACCAACATTTGGCCTAACGTAACATACAACCCTCACCACATTATGCCCATATCAGATTGGGAACAAATACTGTCCGAATACAAACGAGGTTTTTAAATAAAAATCTATTGAAAACCAGCGCTTGCACAAACAGTAACGGAAGAATCTAACTTTTCTTAAATGGTTCAACGAAGTGAGTTGCAACGTTAAGCTCCCACAACAGTGATCAGGTACTATGGCCGGATCAGCTTTTAAAAGAACACAGACACTATGAAGTACTGTCTTATGCTTAAGATTGTCTCAGCAACTATAACACCGATGCTTGACCGCAATCCAAACAACCGAGAGGCACCTAGCAAAGCTGCGGGCTTACACAAGGAGACAGGGCTAACTGCTTCGTGCTTCTCTTCGATCCAGGGACCAATGGTTTATCTAACACTAAAACCTGCAGCACTAAAGCGTCAGAGGTCTTTATCAATGGATCGTCGGGCTACACCGCAGGCCCTGTCACAGACCTACTACTTAAGATCCAAAACCTCTAAAAAACGATAAACTCGATCAAAACAGAATGGCAACATAGAAATCTGGCGTTGGCGAAATTTACGCTGTTAGCAATGGGATTACGTGAAACTGACAAAGTGGAGGAACAGAAATCAGTGAGTGAAATGTTTACCACCATTGCCAACACAGTTGCTTAACAAGTCTTCCATGCCCGAAATATAGTAAGATTTAATGTACCTAACCACATACCAATTGAGAAAGTGTCACGCGCACTACTACGCAAACCCAAAATAACCCGGATTGCTGCTGGGGTTATTGCCTCCCAAAATGAACAAAAGCCAATCTTGTCCCATCGCCTACAAGCAGCCAAATGCTTTCTATGCAGCAATTTTATAATAGGGGTTAAGCAATTCACGGAGGTTTACTAATTACGCAGGACAGGATGCCCTTATAAGGAGCGTTTGTGTCCTGCGGGAGAACACTAACTACGCGGAAAGGGCACAGTGCCTCATTTAGGAATACGCCGTTTAAACCGCTGCCTCATGCACCAGTTAAGATTCGTTTGTGTGACATTCTAGCAAGCAGCCATTTGTAAAAAACGTTACTAGACGGTCCGCGTTAACGGTTGCTAGTACCTTTGCTGGTGCAACAACCGCAAAAGCACCCATACGAAACCAACGTCGAGCACGTAACCGACTAATAGGCAGTTGAGCGCAACCCACCGCCTGCTCACTGGTTGGTTACAACATGAACGTGAACTCGTTACATTAACGACAAGTAGATATTATCCTACCAGGTGTTTCCGAAGGTAATGGTCAGACAAATGATACGGTAACCAAGACAGCATTGTTGAGTAAACCGTTGAACGTAACTATGCGCATGACAGAAGGCAGGGAAATCCTATCAGCTTAGATGGCAGTCAGGACACGGACTCCGACCTTGATGGTTCAAGCTTTTTATGCTAAACTCCCTTGACATTATCACAGATGACCTTACATAACCTGTAACTGCTAAAGTTCCCAAGCCTGTCTACCCAAACAAACGGCGTTTAATAACGGTCTCCTCGGTTAATTTGAAAACCCCACTGGTAAAACTAGGGAAGCATGGTCAATCGTTCCGCCTCGGCCATGGCTAGCCTCCGCGGTTGCCAGGCAGACAGCAATTTAATAATACTCGCTCGCACACATTAAGGCCTCCATATCCTCGTTATGCGCCGCAGTCTAAAACAGTGGCACCAAAGACTGAACAACCGCACCGTAAGAGCTACTTACTCATAAGCCTGAGCTATATCATACCTAACCGGACACGGCCTAAACATCCTTATATTAGCAGCTGATCTGCAGCGCCATACGATAAAAGCATAAAAAGTATGTCGACCGAAGCCTGTATGGAAATACAGCAAAGACAGATTTGCCAGATATATGTCGGCTTTCACTCCCTCGTTGTGAAGTGGTCTTGTACAACGACAGCCAGGATTAAGCAGTCACATCGAAAGAACTACGTATTCACAATCCCAAGACCAGTACTGCGTAAAAAGACACCGCACAATCTTTGATACGCTACCGGACGGACATTAACGTCACTAGCGTAGAATCAGCATGGGTATAATGGACGGATGAATTACGCAGGTGTCGCGCTCCCAATCCCGCATATTTCACCACGGTGGGTACGTTGTCAGCATCACGCCGACGTGCCGTGAACCGCGCTGACACGTATCGTGGTCCTTTATTCGAGGAACCACGCAAGTTCTGACCCTTTGTCAAAGCTCTCTGGGATCATATAGCTGTCCTGTATCAACCAACCCGATGCTCACACATGATGGAAATTATACCAACCAGCTTGTCCCAGTCACCCGGACGACATCTCACGACCGACATCGCACCCCATCTCTCAGCTCATGTATATCACCATTCAGCTCCACGTTTCTCCCCCGGACCCACGACCGTATACTTCTAGCAACCACTCCTTTTAAATTTCGCTGACCCGGCTGGCATAGTTTGGAACGTGTGCATGCAAACGAGCCCCTTACCTTGTTCTGGATCGCCCGGGCTGCTCTAGAACTACTTACACAACCACAGTAATCCAACCGAGAACTATGCGCCAGAAGGTGCGCCATTGCGCCCTAATGCTTCCAATGCTTCCAATCTAGAATTGCTTCATTAGTTGGGATGCATAATATTCTCCCCATCAACGTCAGGTGTATTAAGCGATGGATTCGCATCCTGGGTTCGAATGGTACTATGTCCAAAGCACAAATGAGCCTGATCACAGTGGCATGACTTTGCTAGTTCCTCTGATACAGTTATCAAAATCTCTGAGTACGCTTCATTCTGTAATGGACAAGATAACTGACGGGGCGGAGAATGCGTCATCTACTTCAGCATAACCTTTGTGTAATCCTCCTTTCACGCCATAAAGCTAGGTAACCAGGACGGCTCCATATGGGTTAACCGGAAGGTAAAACGGTTGACCTCCTTATCGGCTGTGTCGACATCCGGCACATATCTCAACTGCTTACTTAAAAGACAATTCGTGCTCTTCAACGAGGTTTCGCTCTTAACTGCACGCCACAAGATAAACAGCAGTGACCTTAATATGACACTCAATGGGTAGAGCATCCAGTTTTCGCCACCAAATATAGAGCATCTGTCGACCTTATTTTTGTATACGAATGTACACAACATGATCACGCATCTGCTAGGAACTTTACTACCTTAGTCTTAAACATCCTCAAGGGCGTCCACCGCAAACAAGTTAGCGCGTTTGATAATCACACGGGTAGCACTAATAAGATAATGGCTTTGTCATTCAGACTGTCCCCAACTGACCATTCTAGCGTCTCCCCCAGTGGCTTCTTTCGTCTTCGTCAAAGCAACCATTCGGTGAGCTTCTCCACTCTTCTTTGATCGCTTAAATAAGGAGCCTTCTCTCTGGCAACAGCTATTAAGGCTGTAACCCAAAAGCAGTTTAAGTATATTTTGTTCTGCTGCAACGCAGTAAACATAAATAATACAAGATGAAACAGAGAAAAACGAGAGTTGTTTCTGACATTTACAGAACCTCAACCAAACTGAGAAACAGGAGCTTAGGTTACAACAAGAAAAAAGTGCCAACCTAGTGATGGACAGGAATAAGGTACTAACGACGCAGAGCAACCAACAAGCCAAGTCTGTCAAACCCGCGTTGCACGCTAAACACAGCACGATCAACCGAATGAAAGCACGCGCGAAATTAATGAAGCCCAGAACAAAAGGCAAAGTTCCAATGAATGCCTTAAAATCACTACCAGACGGCTCAATCATTAGTGACCGCAGAGCCGTGTGACTCTATCAACAAGCAGTTCTAAAGCTTCTTTCCAGTTACAGATTATGTAACGTCGCACACGGCACCCCAGCTCATTGACAACAAGCTGAAACTCCTCTTATGCAACTTGCGCATTATCAAAACGTTCTTCGTGCTCTCAAATCACCTCAAAACACTAGTCCCGACGGCATTCCTTACGTCGTGCTGATACTGCACGGCACAGAAATTCCAATGCTCCTCCTCAGCATATGTACCCTCTCCATGACAATCAATATCTTTCCCGCCGCTTGGAAGCCCGCTGTTGACCCACCGAGACACAAACAATGATCCTGTTCACACATAGACAATAATCCTCCCATCAGGCCTGCTTGCAAGTGCTAAAAGGATGGGTGACCTAGTCAATAATTAATGTGTAGTTGACTCAAAAACACATTAACAAGCCTAGTCACAGCTTCCTACCCACTTAATCCTGCCAGACATGTATGCTCCTATTTTCAACCAACATAACAGACGCAAAAGAGTTAGGGCATGAGGCAGTCGTCGTCGTCCTGGACAAGAAAAGGAAAGTTGACCATGCCAACTACCGTGTACTACTGACCATGCTGGCCTCATTTGGTATCTCCGACAAACTGAACGCTTGGTTTTCATCCAACTTATCAAACCGAACAGAAGATTCGTGCCTAGGAGGTATCCCGGCTTCCCAAAACTTGATCACCAGTGGACTCTTTCAAGCCAGTATCCTCGGTCCTTTGCTGTTCATAGTTTATATGAACGACGTATTCCAGGTTTACTGACAAGGTATACCATATATATTCGACGACGACATCAAGGTCGTATTCACATTCCACCCAGAGGAAATGAGTGACATTATCGCCTACATACGAAGCGACCTAGGAGCACTTTAGAGCTTGTCAGCATTGTGAGGGTTATAAGTAGCATAAGAGAAATACATCCATCGTTCTTACTGATGCACTGTACCACCCATCCCTATCACCCTAGGGAGCGCTCCGTCAACCAGGAATCACTCTGTTCGTGACCTAAGAGTGCATTACGCTTGCTCCAATAACTTTGCTGAGCAAGTAAATTATAGCATGACTAAGGCAAGGTTAACAGTAGGCTATATTATAAAATACATGTCACTCATGTCACCTTGGCTCACGCGCCCCAAAATATGCGCATGGTCATTACTGGAATACTGCTCCGCAATAGTTTTACGTTTGAGTAATTGCAAGATTGCTGCACTAGTGAGAGCGCAGCGCCGGTTTACGTAGCGTCTACTAGCCCTATCCACGCTAAAAGTACCGCTGTCGCTGCAAACAACTGGTACTAGAACTGTAATGGCTGTGTAGACTTAAGAATGAAGTTGCTTTTCTTAACAACATTATTAAAATGCAAACATGAACCGCGTGCGTTATTTTCTACCGACAGCTGATGCCCGATGCCACCGGTTGAACAGAACACATTTATTCACCCTACCGGCTGCTCGCTGTGGCATACGCTATAACTACTTCTTTTACAGATATGAGGACACATTTAATAAGTTATTTCTAAAAGTCAACTTAATTGAAGCCATTAAACAATTCCACAACACCATCAAAAGTTTCTCTTTATAGCCATATTATCGGAAAGCATGACGATCACAACCTCGGAAGACGAACCGTAGCAGGACTGTCCGAACCATCCCTTGTCCGATACGCTGAGTATAAATCACTGTCGCAACACTTTACGCATCAGCGTCTGCCTCTTAGGTATTTCCCGGTAGCGGCTATAACAATATTGGCCGACCTGTCTTTAGTACACTGGCCATTATCAATCTGTCTGTTCGGTTCCCTCTATCTCCAACCGCCCTTAACTTTGACTGCGTGCCCACATTGCACGGCATCACCGTCTCCTCCGACTCAGAACAGACTTATGACTACCTCATTATCCCTTTTCACTTGTCTCTGACGCCAAGCCTGCTTCTTACATCTCCTACTCCCGCTTAACTATTCTAAGGCTATTTAACAGGTCCCACCTCAGTTGAGCTCCTAGCTCACGACTGTCCAACCAAGACTCCCCATTCCTTCTTATCCCTCGCCTATTAATTCTCAGACCAGGCCTGACTTATTCACGGCGAACCTAGCCTTCTTTTTCCTATTAGACTTCACTTGCCTCTGATCTGGCCACGCCCCTAAAATATTGAGAAGTATATTTTCTCCAATTGTAGAGGCCTAGCCCTTCCAATGCGTCAACTGACTCATTCCATACACGCGAGGTACTCCTTCACTTTTTTCACTGCCCTACCATTGCTGGGGCATTGATTCTTGAGTACTTTTCAAGATTCATTATTCCCGGTATGCCTGGTTGTCCCACAGCAGTCTTCGCTTGTCTCGTTCAGCGTTTGGCTCACCCACATACTATCTTTATTATTTCGGTATTGAAGCGCTCACATCTCACAACTAGAAGATTAAGGCTTCCCTATCCAACCAGCATTGGCCTCTACACCTCGGTCTTCACCTGTCACCTTCACTATTTCCCTCAACCCACCTGTACCGTAAGCAAAACTGTAGCACCTTAGATAGTCCAACTCATTAATTTCCAATAATAGACTTCATCAAATTCTCAGCGACCACCATCATGTCTCAGTCTTGGCTTGATTTGTATCATAATTCACTTCACCGGCCCCACAAACTAGTGGAATAGTCAGCCAACAGAAGTGCTCACAACATTACAATTTGACCACATGCCACTTTCCGTAATAGCATTGGCCTCTCAATTCCTAGTCCTTGCTTGATTCACTCTCTGTATTTCCGGTATTCCCATTCATATATGATTAATCCGGTCACCGGTTGCGTCTTTTCTGTCAGCGTCCTTACCTAGGTTTCATTTCTCACTAGCGTCTGAATCTCCCCTTCGAGATATCGCGCGCCCTATTCACTATCCGGCCTCATTCTGCTATCCTTCTGGACAGCCCGGTTAATGCAGGGATCATTTCACTCTAATATTCCACCAGCGCTAGCTTCTTTCATATTGTCCACGTCTGTCGCCATCACCCTTCCGCTTATCCCTCCTTTACTGCATGCACTACTTCGGCTCCGCATATGGCCCATCTACTCAGTTTCAATACGGGCCACCATATATTAGCCTCAGCCCTATATTCAAGTCATTGCTCAATTCATATCAATATTTTGCCTTTCCCGCTTACTGCTCTTGGACCAGGACGGAATCAGGGGCTCCATTACCCATTATCCTCTAAACAAGTCACACTTTTCTAGCAAGCACTGGCTCCCAATTCCAATGCTCACCTGACTCACACTGGTTGCTAAGCCTTCATTACCCAAGTGAAATGCATTGGCCACTGAAGTTGGTCACAACGTTGTGCAGTCTGACCACGGTACCAGTTTAAGCGATATTATCAGTCTCTCAATTTGTAATTCTCGTTTGACCTATTCTCGGTAAGCTTAGTCTGCCACTTCTATATTTTATATACTCCGGTCTGCAGTGGCGTCTCTTCCTTTAAATGCCTACCAAGGTTTTCATGTTTCATTATTGACCGTCTCCCACTTTTAGTCGCCAGTCTTGTTTACTAGCAGGTTTGCTTATGCTAGCGCTTCTGCACTGCGGCGTGCTCTGCATTGCTCACATCCTTCAACTACTGGTCTGAGGCCTCCGTTATTGCACCAGCACCAGATTACTAGCGCTTGGTCCTGGACGGCCCCATTCACAATTTTGCTTAACTCTCCTTTGCAGCCGGTAATGTATTGGTCCCTCATATGGTCCACCTTCTTAGTTTCCAATGAAGGCCTATATTTTCCTAGCGCCAGCATCATGTCACTGTCCTTTTGCCTTACTAGTATTTATAGCCTTCTACCTGCACTTGGACCAGTCCGAACACTGGGGCCTCCTTTATCCAAGACTTGGTAACAAGGCCTTATCCTCTACTAGCAACGGCGCTCGCTTCCAACGGCTTAACAGATCAACCTCTTTTGCTAGGCTATCATTGGCTCACATGTCTTTTCCTGATTCTGAACTGTGTGGACCGCCGCGGTCAAAGAATGTTCTAGTCTCTCTCCTATTTGTCCAAGGTAATTCTTTCCATAGGATTACCTGACTCACATTTCTCACCCCACGCTTACTAATAACGTTCTTTACTTTCATTGCAACGATTATCATGTTCCATTCTTTGCTTGCTTCCCACATTTATTCAGTTCGCCGGCCCTTGAAAGTAGTGGACTATCCTAGCCTCCCGTGGGCACGCGTATCTAATATTGACCACGGACCCTCTTTTCCTGATAGCATTAGCCACGCACTTACTAGCCTTTAGTTGATCGTGGCTTACGGACACTGCATCCATTATTATCCGGGAGGAAATATTTCGTTTCCCGTGGTAAGACCATGAATAGACCTACTCAAGGACGTGTTTATGGTCTCCGTACACCATCCATGCGGACAAAGACGAATAGACAAACGTGTAAGTCTGATAAGTTCGTTACTCGCGGATGCTTTTCCGATGTGGTATCCGTTTGACGAATTTGAACGTTGCTTCAGAGGCTCAGTGAAGGACTTATGATTCAATTCGCCTGTGACTCGTGAGTCAAGTATCATCTCCTATGGGAGTCTGACGGTTGCACCCAACACAAGTTCGGCAGGGTGTATTTGACCCGCTACTGAATAAATTCGCAGCCAACAATAACTCACTGGCAAGTTAACTAGAGTCATATTTCACTATTTTCTCAATACGCAACAAAAACATCGCACTCTATCTGCGCAGTTCGTCACTATTTCACGTACTGTGCCTTTACCGTTTATCTCTACTTTAGGCACACAGTAACCCAAATTTTCCTCTCCACTAACGATCGTTCTTCATTAGCACTTCTTTTACTTTTGCAGCTTGTACAACTATAGTCACAGCCGATTATATGCATAACGACATGTCTGTTTTGTAAATTAAATCCTTGTAATTTCTCATCATGAGTAAAATAGGGTGTCTCGATATATTTCAGAAAAAATCTATTTAGCTATTTAGTAATTTGTTCTTTGACGGTATTAAGCATACCAAGAAGGGTATTGGAAGTCTTTCAGCTTAACTGGCTTCAAGCAAACTGGCTTTGGTTGCAGCTTTCAGTTGCCGAGGGAAGCCTTCGACGAGTTCATTGGCAGCAATTGGTTGGCAATTGTCTGGAAGTAAGTACAACCAAGTTGTTGACTCAAGCCACGAACATAGGTAGAACCCAATTGTGATCCCTTATCATTAGTGTCCATAGCTAGCACACAGAACATTGAAATCCATGATTCAGCAAAAGCACGTGCAACGGTATCAACAGTGATATCGCGTAAACAAATTGCGTGGGGAAACCGAAGAAACGAGGAACATAAGTCAAAGATAATTAAGCTTATGCATAGTGGGTTACGGTAGTAGTATTTCAAACGAATGCGATTGTCATTGTGCATTGGGGAGTGCAAAGGAACCTAGTATTGTGTCAGTGTGTCTATGAACCTGGCTGCTTTGACAACTAAGACTGTTATTGGCACATTGTCAGATGCCTTTGCAATACTCGGCTAGCTGTACCAGTCGGTGAGAATTTCGACAGTAGGTCGCATACTGGGATGCGATGATCCATAATTATGTTTAAAATCCACTCGCATATTGAACTGTAGAACCAAAAGTCTGAGTTCACCATGGAAATATTGCAGTACATTCTTGCGTCTACGTAAGTAGGGCAATCGTATGTGCTTCAATTTGGCATTCGATCGGAGAATTAGTAGTATTTAGCAACCGGCTTGCGCAGCAGATATGTATTCAAGATCAATTAGTTAGCGTGCATACTGACAGCTGTGAGCACAGGATGTAGCGTCGGCAACACGGTTGCTGGGACCACCAATATAGCGACTGTCAAGACAAAACGGAAAATGGTAATTTAGGTGTCAAGCCTTTCCAGGAGCGTAACGGTTAGAAACTGCACGAAGATTATCCACAAGGGGCATACAAGCAGTCAAGCTGACGTACGTTGTCCCCCGAAGTCGTGACGGAAATGCTGCATACATAAGTACAATGCAAAGAGCTCAAGACCGACTATATTGTGTTTAACCTAAGCGGGTTAAGTGTTATCGGAAAAACGTGTTGAATTCATTCCCTACTATCTGCTTCAGTACGGCACACACGACGTATCCTAAAGCGTCTTTCGTAAGAATGAGACTGAATTTGTCGTCCGTTCTCATATACGCGGGCAAATTGGCTTAGACCAGCTTTTGCGTTATCGCGTTAAACGCTGTTTCTACATCTGTAGTAAACCAAAGCTTCTTGGGTTTAACCTTGTGGCAGCCAACTAGACTTAAGTGTTGAGATGCAGCCTCGTATTGGTCGTCCGTAATGGTTAATCATGCCGAGAAAACAGCGTAGGCTCTAAACGGCTTGTGGCGATGGATAATTAATTGTGGTTTGCGTTATCCTTAAGCGGGTCTACTAAAGTTACTGTCAATCCTTTGGTCTAACTTGTCAATGGTGAGTTGGCCGAATACATTTTTAGCAGGATTTATGGTAATATTATGATCCTTGAACGTACGGAAACGTTCCGTAGCATGTTAAGTGTTCATCGGCCGAAGCACCTGCAACGAACACAACATAATATAAACGAAGACAAGCTCAAGACTACGATAAGCTTAGTTCACGGGGCTTTGGGAGGCTTGCGCGGCACATCGAAGACCGAATGGCAAACGGAGAAACTCGTGCCAACAAAAGGAGATGGTCACTGTTACCTTTGTAATATCATTCGTGGTCATTAGAACTTGATGGTACGCCGTAATAAGAACCATCTGTGCACAGGTCGACTTTCCAGCCAATCTTAACGAGATATCGTCAATAAGTGTGATCGAATGTCTTTCAAGTACTTTCGTTATCCAGTGCTCGGTAGTCACTACTTGGGCACCAATAGCCGACCTTCTTAAGCCAAAAGTGTGAAGGTGATGAACAACAGCTGCTTGAAGGAAGAATGATTGCAAGCTGAAGCGGTGCTCGAACTCTTTCGTAGCGGTCTGTAGTTTTTCAGGTGTCAGTCGTCGTGTTTTTGCCGTTAAGAGTGTGCCAGTGGTAACGATGTGACGTTGCTCCTTGTGCTGGAATACTGTTTCATTGTCAGTTACAGCAACTATGGAAGGGAAACGCTGCAACATTGCTGATTAGCGCAAACAATAGGACATGAGTTTGCTAAAACCAGTGAAACTAAATACAGTTAGTTTGAGGGAAGACGATAACAAACTGGCAACCTCAAGCAACCTCTCGTAACGCAGATCTACTACGAGGTCAACTTTGCTGAGAAAATCGATATCAATTATAAGCTTTTTTACGTCTGCCAGCGTGAAAACTAAAAGAAAACTTTAACATAGTCCACTGCTGAGCTTGAGGAGCCTCTAGTTTGTAAGTCGCGATCTTCGCCTGGTTAGCGACGTGTAGCGTCATTTTAGCCGGCAGCAGCGAGCGACTGTTGGAGGAACGAGGTACAATGCTTACATCCAACCTGATGTCAACATAAGGTGGGGTTTGGTCGCAGAATCAAATTCGTAAAGGTAGCGACTGATCACTTAGCCAGCTGCAGCTATCGACATTGCTGACTGACTGTTGATTTGCTAGTTAAAGTTAGCGAAAATCATTGGGTGACTAAATTCAGGGCGCCAGCCTTGTGCAACATCGCTAAAACGGTAAAGGTAGTAGCAGAAAGGGTGCGCTAACCGTCTGCGTGCGTTAATGCGTGGCATGTTCCTGGAAAATTTTTTGTTTTGCATTCGACTACGTCCAAGGTGGGGTCTACTGAGCTCCAACTTTGTGAACTCCTCATTAACAAAGTCGAGTGTCGTACTTGCTGAAGTGCTTACAATCTATACCAGTCACAAGTGTCACAGTACTTTCAAAGCAAAGTTCATGCACGTTGTCGGCAAATTAATCCAGCATACTCGTTAGAATTTCGTTAGCCAAAATAGCTTGTTTTGCGATCGTGTTTGCTGGAAGACAAGTACTTCAGAGTTGGCAGTAACCTGCACTGCAGTGGAAGGTGGGTCGGGCTAAATCGCAGTTAAGTCCCAATTCGTAATGGTCGACTGTCGCCCCCATGGCTCAGTGGCATAAGCTGCTGGTTAGTTGGCGTTTGCCTCTAGCAGTCATGGGTTCCTACCCCAGTAGAGGAAAGATGCATACGTACCACTGACGAGCCAGAATAGGGCAAAACACGTGTGTGGTGCTTTTCCGGATTGGTAGCTTACTTATGCGGTTTGGAATCTAATTGCGATGAATCAAATCAAATCATACCCAAATCCGTCTACTCATTGGTAACAAAAGTGGAATTAACTTAAGTTGTTGAACCGAAAAGTACCCGCATGTATCCAAGGAGTTGACACGGTGTTTGATCCTTACTGTCGACACCAGAGAGTATTGCTTGGAAGTGTGACCAGTGGAATACAGTAGGGTGTTTCCAGCTAACGGCCATAAGCTTGTCATAAGGCGTGTCAGTCGACCTCGTGTCGTGGAGACCTATGCTTTCTGATACCATTCGTGTGGACAAATGTGAATTAACGTTTAAAATCATTGTAGACGGTGATATGATTTCAAGCAGTCGATAGATGGACTTATTTTGAATAAAGGAAATGTGTGGTTTTGGCACGTCGAAGTAAAACAAAGAAAACGCAACGAAACGTCCAAGTAACTTCACGAAAAGACTGTCTGAGCATTAGGAAAAAGCTTAACGAGTTTAACATAACGCTGGTTAAGGAGCCGTTACATAAACATTTCGAGTCTCGAGGTAAGGGACAAACTTAGGCAAACATTCTGTTAAATAAGGAGCAAGCACACTTGCTTTATGCTCCTTCCTTCAGTTACCGTTTGTTGGATACCGCGTGACGATTCAAAGCTATATATACAAATACTTGAAAGAGGTGGAGGCGACACAAGCACAAGCGGCGGCAAACAAAACCAGCACAACACAAGCGTGTGGAAGTAGACCAACACAAAATTCCTTAATTAAAACAAATGATACAAAATAGTCGTTAGCGAACTTGATAAAATAAGAGCTAAATTATGATGTAACCACAACCGCTACAAAGGCTAGCATATTTCTGTCCTGGCTTCCTTCCTATGCCAATTAACTTCACCAGCCACAGAAACTAGTGGAATACTGTAGCAATTGTGGTGGTCACGGCTCTCTACTATTGACCAAGTCCCAATTTCCGTAACGCCTTCAGCCACACACTTCTTAGTGCTAGCTTACTTCATTCTCTGTATGCCTTGTCTTCCTCTTCCTAATTCAACGCACGGATCATTGATTGCGTACTGTCTCGAGGGTTACTTACCAATGTGTCAATTCTCAACAAAGTTTGCTTCACATTATATTCCTCGCCTTTCTTATTCAGTTTCAGGTCCATTGTAACCATCCTTCCAGATCACACCGCAGCCTGAAGGGGTCACCACCTTTTACTAGTTGACAGTTGCATCCATTATTTCGTCTGAAACCGTTTCTCACCTCTTGGTCTGTATATGTCTCATGCACTCTTTCCCTTAATCCTGCTTTATTGTATGCAATAATTCGGACCACTTTTCTGTCAGTCTCCTAACTTCCCAGTGATAGTCTCCCTGACGTTATCGGAGTCAACACCTATATCCCATATTTGCATTGATTTACTTCCATATTTCTCCTATTCCTATTGCTCCTTTCGGAATGATCCGGCGGTGGCTTCCCAAGAGAGCGAATTTCCCACACGGTACCTGTTATTTATTAACATCGGCTCTAAATTCCCAATGCACATTTAACTCGCACGATCTTACTGTGACATTAACGCAGTAACTTGATTTTTTGGTGTGCCACAATAATGAAGCATGTTAGTTGAAATGTCGCAGAAAACGGCTTGAATGAATATGTGAAACAAAATTTGACTGCTTTTAAATTTTCTCTGATCCAAGACATCTTGGAAGGAGCACAGTGGTACCAGGCGTTCCCTTGACGCATACTGATACTTTTTCGGTTGCCTTTTAATCCCGTATTAAACCCTGTTTTGTTTTTTATTTGTGTTGTTTTATTATTTAAGTTGTGTTTTTAATTTTACCCTGCTGTCATGTTAAACATGGCCGTCTCGCTGAAAACCGAAGAGGATGCACAAACTGGGTCCTCGTTTGCTGAGTCAACTGCAGCTTCAGGCAAGCCTAAATGTAGCAGGTCAGATACGGAGTCATATGGTGGTATGTTGTATGACGTTTGGTGCCGTTGGTATCGCGAAATTTGTATCGGCTTCCCAGCGAACCAGTACAAGATGCTATCATCCAGTGCTAATATTTTGGACGTGATAAACGCTGCACTGAGCAAGCGAAACGCAACGTTTTTGCAGGTGTTGCATTTAATGCACTGTCATTTAGGTTCGCAGATTTTGAGAATGAGTAAGCCGAGCTTGTCTCTCTTGCCTCGCACAACACTTAAGTAGATACCGTTATGAAATTTTTAAAGATTGCGGATAAATACGCCGCAGTGCACTATCTCCTCGATGACAGCCCATCCGTTAATGTCTGTCACTCGGTTAAGGAGTCGTTAATCCTACAGGACCCTCAAGTTCATACGCAGGTAACTAAATCAAATGCATATGGCTGCATTTCTGACCTATCCTAAATGGAAGACGAGTCAAGGCCCCCAGGGCAAACTCGAATTAGCTTAAGATGGCATGCAAATCCACTACTCCTAGACCAGGAGATGAGAAAACACACAGGGCACAAGAGCCTGAGCTGGAAACTCACCCTGATGCTGAAATTCCTGCATTGAGGCGTGACCGTGCTTTTCGTCCCGCCTAGTCCTTTCAAACTACTATGTGACGTGGATATTAGAGCATAGGAAGCAAATAAACCTCGTCAGTGCGCTTCATGCATCGAGAGCAGTGTACTTTTTAGAAACTTTACTGAAATGTTTGCTGCCCTTCCCACCGAGCATATGACTGATGATCCTGTTTGGTTTATTTCGCGTGCCTAAGCTCTTACCATCAGGTCACTTAGCGTTACTGTCAAGAAGCTCAACAGGTTGGGAAGTGTTCTGTTTGGTATACCAAATCCACGACCTCGTCTGCTTGGTGTGGTTTTCTACGCCCCAAAAGAGCGCTAAACGTTACTGCGATTTGTCTTCAAGCTGAATGATGCAAAGGTTACTGTGAGACCTGCCATTTCATTAGCGGTAAGGTTAAAGTTAAAGGAAGTAATTAGGTAACTAAAAGCCCGGCATGCAGCTGGAAAGCAAGGGCATTGTATGGTGGGTTTTGGTTGGTCAGCCGCGGTCCTATATTACCCCGTCAGAACCCAGTTTATTTGCGCACGACCCAAGGCTGCTTATGTCAAAGCCCTCCAAGTAGTACCAACTAACGTGCGTAGCCTGAGGAAAGAGATGCGTGAGCTGGATCTACTAGTAGACAAATCGCGTCCAGTTGTGCATGAATGGATGTGAGAATACCGCACGCGGTGAAGTGTGTCCACCTGCCTACGAACTGTTCCTCGCTGAACATTTACTTTGTCATTTTGGGAGTTTTGTAGCTTTTTACGTAAATTATCAGACAGTTGTGTTGAGGACCAGCGTTTTTCAGTCTCACAACAAATCCGTTAAGACTCGCACAGTCTTGATTTTTGCTTTCATGGTGCTGGTTGCAGTCATGTTGGTATACGAGCACCTCAAAGCGGATCACTAAGATTTTACGCTTGCACAATGTGAACATGGGTCTGGTGCTAGCAGACTTTAATTCCAGCAGTTTGTTGGCCAGATCTATCTTGCAATTCGGCGCTGGTATCCTGCGGTGCAGAACTATTGGGCATGTCGCTTCAGGTATCAATACACAAGTATCTTGGACCTATCCATTAGCTGCATCAGCAATAATTAGCCGATCACCCTAGATCCCGTATTTGCTTTGCTTTGAAACTTATATTATTTAGGACCCACCATTTGGCGCCAGCGATCAAGTTTGCTTTCTCCAGTTTACCCGCATCAAGGCTTGCAAAGATACTAGCTGCTGGTATTTGAACATTTGGTCTGCGAACCTCCGAGCGATGCGGGATAACACTCTATCATCACATTGTGTGGCCTCTGATACAGACACTTCACACGTAGACTGGGATAAAATCAAGGCGCACCTGATCGACACTTCTGCACCTCACATCACACTGGTGAAAAGAAGGGTAACAAAGGCGCAGCCTCTGTGGATAGGTTCAGCTGGGAAGCGGCTGCCAAATAAGCGGTCTAGCTGCTGGTGGGTCTATGGAACAGCTCCGTCGAGCAGCACGTTTGACGGGTATCTATCGGGCAGAAATGAGTGCAAGTTACATCTTCGCTTGGTTCCGCTTCAGCATGAGGAAGGCTTAGCTGATATGGCCTTGACAACACCCAAGCTGTTCTTCCCTTACGTTAAGCAGCGAGGTGATGCAACCTCCTCCATTGCAGTAGTGCTTTGAGAAGATGGGCCAACGCTTATATCGAATAAGGAAACACATGCAAAGTTGGCGTGTGGTACTCAAGCCTGTTTGTCCGCGAAAAAAATACGCCAGGCCTATAACTAGCTACAAGAGTCTCTAAAGACTCTTGTTTGGATAAAATTACCGTACCTGCATCTTAGGGTCTTCGGTTGCCAAATGAAGTGTACCCAACTAAGCCTACTGGGTCAGGTTCTGCTCGGCCGAATGTACTGCACACATTGGCAGTGGAATTCGGTCGACCATTGGCTTGTGTGGTTTAGAAGTCACTTAACAACTGTAGCTTACCTACCAAATAGTCGGAGGCTGTTACCTGCCCGATTTTTAATTGCATTGACAAAGACCTATCGGCTAATTACAGGTCTATCGGCTTGACTAGCGTGGTGGTTAACTTACTTGAAAAATTAGTACGAGGTACGCTGGAGAATAATTTGAATAAATTTAAGTTGCCTAGTCGCGCTCAACAGGGTTTTCGCAAAGGAATTTCGTGTCAAACGAATTTGCTGGTAGATGGCAAGGGCTAAAAAGATGCCATAGACTGTGGACATGCGATGTACAGGCAGTTCATTGCCTTCGCCGAGGTCTTTAATACCGTCCCATCTTAGCAGCTCTCACTAATATGAGGTCTTATGGAAAGTATTGTCGCGCTCTCCAGTGGGTGCAGCTTTCCTGGATGGTTTAGTACAGTGTATTCTAGAGGAAAATTGCCTTTCTTTTTGACAAGCAGGCCGTAGCGGAGGGAAGTTTGAGGTATCATCACTCTTACTTGCTAGTGAACTTAAGCTCTGGAAGGTAGTTGGTGTCCCTGGAGATCCTGTGGCGCATCAACGGTCAAAGTATAGACACTGGGTATGACCTAACTTGTGGCTGCTACCCAAAACTTCGTGATTATCCTTCCAGCTTGCTATAGCTTCGACACCAATCCTTGACTGTTTAACTCTTCGGAGGAAGCATTTGTGGTTTAAGTGGAAAGTTTTCGCAGTTTCCCAACCGGTTGTCTTTTAATTTAAAACTGTTCGCGTTTTCTAAAGTTTTTATGTCTTTTTCAATAATGATTTTTAAATGCGGGCTCAAATGTTATTTTCTTATGATCGCATAAGCGGTGTGTTTTGCTTCACAATTGTGTTTTAGGTTAGCTAACAGAGCACGCATGAAACTTCTCCGCGGAACCCAATAGTAATGTGTTATGCAGGTTCAGAAATTTAATGAATTCTAACAGTTTTCTTGATTATATTTTCATACAGAACGGCGATAGTGGTAGCATTATGAAATGGTGGATAGCTGTCAGGATTTTGTTAGAGTTTGTGTTTATTTCGTGGGACGAAAGGTTAAACGTTCCATTAGTCTGGAAAATAACTACTTTGTAGCGTTGAAGTGATCATATTTACCAAACGTTTGCTGACTCAGGCTCACTCAATTATCGGTACTTGAATTGTTGCCGTCGAAGTTCAACCTCAGAGAAGGCTTATAATTTTGTGGGCCTGACATGAAGGATGCAGTCACTGAACACCGCTTGGCAGACGTTCGTTAGTTTTGCTCAACGTTTGTTTATCTGAGTCAAAAGTGCACGTATCTGCTCATAGAAGTCGTTACTTATGAAAGTAAACTTTTAACTTACGTTGATTAGCTTGGTTTTTCAGACATGCCAGTTTCTTCCCTGAACTTACTTCGTTGGGTGATCGCTTGTCTCTACAGTTTGAGTTCTTAAATATGGCGTCAGTGATGTTGAAGACAAACCCCACCCGTGACACTTGAATGATGATGGGATCACCCCCAAATGTTCAAATAACTACCCCATGGAACAAGGAGGAACCAAGGTTGGCAAATACGTAGGGTTCATGTAAAAGCAAATGGATAAAATTCTGCACACCAGTATGTTTGGACGATCAACCCATGGGGTATTGCTTGGACATGTTTCAATATGCAGCCGTTGATGACGCGCCGTTGCATCAGACCTTGTACTACGACAAAGAAAAAAATTCCAATGCCTTGGAGACGATCATGGAAAGCTGAGTGAATTTTACGAAAACGATACGAACGAGATTTTCCAGCGCTATCTTTTCTTTGCGTGAGGCAGAGATCCAGCAGACTCGTTGGACAAGTACATCACTGAACTGAAGATTTGGACCTGGCATAGCGGTTGCTGTAAATGCACAGGCAACCGTCGTGTACGTGATTATATCCTTCTAGAAATCAATGATCAAGGTACCACAAAGCGGTTATTTCGACAACGGGATTCACCACTCTAGCAGTGTATCAATATCTGCAACTGTAAGCTATAGAACGCCTATCAATACAAATAAGTGAAACTTGCGACTGACGTAGAACTGTGTGCAGTTTTCGGTTGCCAAATCACAAACGCCACAGGCGTGAGAGAGAAGTCCTGAACTTTTGCGTTGAGCGTTGCTCCAGCGGCCGATAACAGTGTGCGGCTTGGGGACAGAAAGGAGCAAAATGTGGGAGAAGGTACTAGTTGGATCGTTGCTGTCAGTCGGCCAGCGTGAGTGGCCTCGTTCATGACATGTCACTAGCGATTGCAGAACCTAGTGGCCGAACCAGAGGTACTGTAAAACCGTGAAGCTTGAGACACGGACAGCTCCAAGTCGGAACCGGGGAAGCGACCTAGTTCCATGTGTTAACGCAACTCTTGTCCTGCTTCAAGCAATATAACACTGTAAAAACTCTGTGGAACGGGATGTCCCAGCATGTGTGCTAACACACGCGTTTGTTGCAGCTGTCCAAGCACCGGGAGCAAATTCTATAGCTATACCTGAGGCAATCATACATTTTGTCAGAGATGCTGCACAGGCACTCATCACTCAACCAAGGTCGCACATCACATTCCCTTGCAAATGAGTTGCTTCTAGACGAGCTCACCAGTCGCTGAATATTGTAGGTTCTTGTTTTTGCTGACTCCACCCTGAACTCCGTAAAAGATAAGCCGCTAAATGACCGAAAACTATTGGATACCATTTGTTCGCTAATAGCTGTCCAGGCAAAGCCGGATAGCAAGATGCGCAACTTATGTCAGCTATGTTTGATCCACTGTGGAGAAACACGTTTGGTACCGGTGACGTTACAATCAGCAAAATATGTGGGGGCAGTTTCTTGTTAGGCAATCGCTTTTGGAATGCCGTTGTAGCGTATAAGCTCCCCCGACATCCCTTGAAGCGAATGCCAGCAAAGAAGATAAAACCCTGATGACTACCAACAGCTAAGCAACAATAGTGTATGTTTACTACTGGTGCATCGGAGCATGAAGCGTGGTGATCAGCAAGCTCAAGCAATCACTGGGACTATTGGAGCCACATACTTCAGGCGCTCCCACTTGTCTAGGTGAACAGCTAGTCGGTCACAAAACTACCCCATTCATCAAAGTACAAAGGATATACACCCATAGGCGTTAAAAGTTTTGCCGTAGTCCAAGCACATGGCAAAGTTGCAGTTGAAACCCAGCCTAAGTGGCGTAACAAACGTCCCTCAAATCTATGCATAAAAGCGTCAAAAACAAGGCATCATATGACTGCGAACAAGAGCAGTCGCCTTAGTATAACGGTGATTCCAGTGAGTCTTAGTTCTGAAACAGGCCACTGTGGGGCACGAACAGCCGTTGAAAGGAAATGAACTTTCTACTATTTCTTGAAACCGGAACTTTATCTTTACTCATTCTACCAGTCAATATTAAGAGGCGCAATGTTTAATATCAGCAGTTCATGAAAATACGTCTGGTTGCTGACCTCACAAGGGTCGGTATACACTCGCTACCAAAGCTTGCACACTCGGATACTCTTCAGACATTTGAAGCACTCTACTGTGTGTATACCAATGCTCAGGGTCTCTTCCGCAAAGTATACAAGTTTAATCCCCTAAAGTCTTGAGGTCTATGAACCCAATATTAATAACTGAGATCTGGTTGAACGATGAAATCACGAAGACGGTGATATCCCTACCAGTTACGTCCATCTTACGCAAAGATCGAACTAGTAGGGGGTGGCATTATTTCTGCTATCGCAGCTTCCTACGTTTCCAAGTCGTTGACCACATATAGGTTAAATTTGTAGACTCACAATGGGACGCCCCCAACTGAGAAGCGGCGATGCATATTTAGTTGTAGTGGAGTGATAACTAGTCTTAAACTACCGCACCGGAAGGAAAGGATTAATGTCAGATAAAAGTATCAATACGCTGACCTTCAGTTGTGGCGGCAAGCCTGACTCCACTGATATTTCACACTTCCTGACAGAATAGGCGAACTATGATATTCCAGTGTTACTTTCGCGCACAAACGAAGCAATCTCTACACGCCGCCGCAGGAAAGCAGAGCGCGCAGCTCCAGGTCGAGAATTGTGTATTTGATAAAAGGGTCAATTAAAAAACTGTGGAATATGCATATGAAAACGAAATGAGATAAAGTGCGAAACATGAAAAAGCTATGAACACCACATATTTGCCATCGTATACCAACATCTATGTGCACTGTGGTATAATAAAGCTGTTTAGCTTCTACACAGAAAACCGTTCTGGCTCAGCTTAACGCCATGCTCTCCTTTGGGGCGAATTCAGCGTGCCATCTTTACCTGTTCTAGTTTCAATTAGCGGTTAGTTTAAGTTCGAACACCAAGGACCAGTCGCTAGTCCACCACCACAAAAGCACCAAACTTCCGTTGTTAGGGGCGCAGGTATTAAGTTACACAGGCAACCACCCAAATCCACTCGATCGACCGAACAGTACTATCACATTGATAGATAATAACCGAACTTTATCCTTGTTTTGATTGTCTCTTTTAACTGGTTATGCTTTCCCCTTCGATCCCAGTGTCAGAATACAAGTCCCGGTGTGTCATCCGGTTTCGGTTCCGGATCACGTGCTATCAACGAAATAGGAATACTTAAGCAATACATATCAGGATGGCGACGGGTATTACGCACCTTCTGGCTTGGCTGTCAATTCTGTGGCCCAACGGTTCAGAAATGCCCTCCTTCTAATCATGGATGTAGTGGAAAAACACGTTCTAAAATCAGATGACCCTTTTCTTTGTGTTGGACCCTTCTAATGATTTGTCCGGTACCTAATGGTTAATGTTATTTTGACAAGCAAATGCTTTAGAAGAAGAGTAGCGTTTTATCGCCATGAAATTATTAGCTAAAAAGAGTATCGTGCAGTGCTCCACTTGTTCGCGAGGTTATGAATAATTCAGCAACGTGTAGTTCCTGCTCGTTAACAGTATTTTAGCTTACAGCCGCAACGCGGAGAAAGTGTAAATGACATTACTGCGCGAATTCACCAAGCGATACCAGAAGACAGATACAATACAATTTCTTTAACACGTATCAAAGTAATTATGGAGATTCAGCGCCTTATCGGCGAAGTTGTAGATGATGGCCCGAGGGAACATATACTAGCACAAAGGAAAGAAATCACTTCATTAAGAAACTGTTTGCAACCTCGTACGCCAAAGAGAAAGCCTGAAAACTTGGCCATCCACCTTCAAATCCGTTCAGCCTACAGAGTGTATACACAAGCCTGCACTAGTGGTTTTTTCCAAAAAAAGGTTGCGTAAGTTCGTCTATTACCGTTGCGGTAACCGGCATGGTTCCCCCAGCGCCCTCACATTCGCACAACGTACAGAAATTTCGTTAAGTTGGCCACTTGGCACGTGCATGTCGGGTATGCCGTGTATGCCCCAAAGGCACAAGCTTCAATGAAATGGTTAACCCATGGCGACGGTGAGTGCCCTAGTTCCCAGTCAAATGGTACCAATCGTAATTGCAAATTGCTTCAATGTGACTAGTGTGTCTCCATGTAGGGTTACGAATTATGTAATGACAAACCAAATTTAGTTGAATTGGATACCGGTTCCACTGTGGCATTGATTCGCAGAAACGCGTCATCATCATTACCTAACCTGGAGCCCAATGATACCGCTTTCAAAACCTAAACAGGAGAACTAATTGCTCTACTTGGGAAGTGCCACGTACAAGTTAAACACCAGGGTACATCACACAACCTAATACGTCATGTTGTGCCTCATACTCCAGTCAATCTAGCGAGACGTGAATGGATGAAACGGTTAACACAAGTATTAAATACTACCCATGCTGTGGGGGGGGACGCCGTGGACTGTGTTCTTAAGCGATATCTGGACGTGGTCAACGAACACCAGTTGGGAAAATTCAAAACTGTTAAAGCAAATTTAAATGGCGGACTAGTACACCTAAATTCTTTAAGTCCAGCGCGCTACCTTACTGCATGCAGCCAAAGGGGAGCGAAGAGGCAAAAGAGCGAAGATATAATTGTATCAATTCTACAAGCTGAATGGGCGGCACCAATAGTCTTTGTGCTTAAACTAGACAGCAGCGTACGGATTTGTGATGAATACAAAATAACAGTAAGTCGCAGTGCAATCGTATACCGTTATCCACTACCTAAATGCTGGAATTTTGAAGCCAAGTTTGTTGGCGGAGGCAAGTTTACCAAACTGTATTTGAGGCATGCTTACTCCCAGGTGGAAATGGATAAAGCCGCAAGCCACCTTGCTATTTACTGAACACCTTTGGGTTTATTTGGAAACACCAGGCTTCTTTTTAGGTTTGATTCAGACATGCCTATCTTACAAAGAATAATTGATAACGTCGTGCATGATATGTAATAGTTCAATAGTTCAATAGTGTATGATGGGATAAAAAGCATTGGCTTTACAAGACCCATAGGATGATAAATGCAAAATAAGTACAAATCATTAGATTCCGACATGGAACTGAAATGCCAATAGTCTAAACCTGGTACATTACACCACAATGTGTTGTTTGTCACTCAAATGAATGTCTAACAATTGTTTGAAGGCTGTAATGTTCGGAGCGTTTACCACATGCGTTGGCAAGTCATTCCATTGTGAACAGATTCTAAGAGAGTAAAAATATTTTCTGCAGTCTAATCGGGAGTGTTGGATTATCAGCTTGAGGTTATGACCTCTCGATCGCTTATATGAGGCTAGGGTGAGTAGCGATTTGCACGGGTGATCGCTTTCCGTTAATATCCGGAATGCGAGAATGAGATCTCCGCGTAGTCGTCGGTATTCGGAGGAAAACATTCCGATTAAACTGAGACGCACTTCATAATTGAGACCAGATAATCCGCGTGTTGCCTTGGTAGCTCTTCGTTGGGGCTGCTCTAAGAGATGAATGTCTCGTTTTAACCATGGGCACCAAGCCTGGACGGCATATTCGACGTGGGGACGGATATAGGAGTTGACAAGCATGGGTACCATCCGTCGTTCAAAAACACCAAAAGCTCGCCTCAAAAGTCTCAGGTTCATGTTCGCCACGTTCGCTGCTTTGGAACATTGGAGCGAATTCCCCAGACTTTCTTGCACAATGATACCTAAGTCTTTTTCTGTGGTCACGCGCCGTAAAGCGTACTGCCCCAAGAGGTACGTGTTGGCAAGATTGCTGCGCAATGACAGTAGGTGACACTTGGCAGGATTCAGTGGGAGATGATTTATATCTGCCCATTTGTTGATTCTATCCAAATCATTCTGGAGGAGGACACAGTCTGATGTTGAGCGAATAACTCTCCAGATTTTTGCGTCATCTGCAAAAATTTGCATCGAGGATTGAATATTATCCGGGAGGTCGTTAATGTAGACCAGAAAAAGGAGGGGACCAAGGACGGATCCTTGAGGAACACCGCTGGAGATGCAGAGGGTTTCCGAGAGGGCATGGGCGACTCTGCCCTTGATCGTTCTGTCATGCAAATATGCTGCTAGCCAGGTGAGTAGGGAACCATGGATACCGTAGGCACGAAGCTTTTGAAGCAGAGCTAAGTGATTGACTCTGTCGAATGCCTTCGAAAAGTCTAGGTAAATCACATCAAGGGGAGATCCTTCATCAAGTGCTTTGGTCCATGAATCCCGAGCAAGAAGCAGATTTGTGAGGCAAGATCGTTTGCGCATAAAGCCGTGTTGGAGGTGAGAAATTAGCTTCAGACTCTCAAAATATCGTGTAATTTCATCTGCAACTAACGATTCCATTACTTTTGATAACACAGGGAGGAGAGTAATGGGTCGGTAGTTGGCAGGATCCGATCGCTTACCTCCTTTGTATATCGGAGTGACTATCCCGCTTTTCCACTCAGACGGAAGTGTTTGGGAATTGAGTAGACTTTGGAAAAAGCTTGCGAGGTGTGCTGCTATGGTGGGAGCAAGAGTTTTAAGAACTTTGGGTCTGATCTTGTCGACTCCCGGAGCGCTATTTTCTCTTAGAGACCGTAGTTTGCTAGCGACAGCTGCTGAGGTAAAAGTGACAGTTGATATGCCGACCACGTTGGGTGAATGCTGGTTTGGCAAAGGTTCTATGGCGTTTGCAGTCACTGTGCCAAACTGCAGAAGTAATGCGTTCGCAGCATCCACAGCAGTAGTCGTTAGGCCACCATCCGTCTTGAGTGGTGGTATTCCTGTTTTAACTTTTCTTCTGCTGTTCACGTACCTGTACAGCAGTTTTGTATTGTTCGTGAATTTAAGTACCATGTTTTTTTGCCATTCGTACTTATCGGCTCTAATCAGTGATGTGCAATAGTTCCTCACTATTTTGTAATTCTCCCAGGTGGCGTCGCAATGGTTCAGCGCGTATTGTCTCCAGATCTCGTCTCTGGTGCTAATCCATTTACGCGTTCTGCTTCGGATCCAGGTGTTGGTCCGGCGCGGCACTCGTAATGGTATGACTTTTGACGCTGCTTGCGTGACACCGCTAATTTTGTCTTTTAGTTCGTTCCACGCGTCGTCTGCCGTGCTCTCTAGATTGAGGTCCCAGTTGACGGTTGTCGCTAGGCTGTGCAGCACGGAATAGTTGGTTATAGTTCGTCGGTTTTCATGTCTGATTTCAGTAGTATTGGCGTAACACACATAGGCAAAATTCAACACTGAGTGATCACTGTTGCCTAATGGTGGATCGTATGAAATTGTCTCAATCATCAACTCTTCGTTGGTTAGGATTAAATCTAGAAGCGATGGCTTATTTGAACCGCGGTGTCTAGTTGGTCGGTGCACGTGGTTGTACAGAGCTGCTGTATCCATAAACTCGAGTATCTTTGATTTGAAGTAAGGACCGCTAGAAGTCGCTGAGACAATTGAGGGTACGTTAAAATCGCCCATGATTAGACAATGTGAGTACTTTTGAGAAACTGCATAATGAAGCGCGTTTAACAGGATGTCATCTTGGTCTGTGGTGGAATTCGGTGGCCTGTAGACAACTGCCAACAGACAAGCATCCCACGTCTTCTTCGAAGGTTCACCACCTCGGCCATTTAGCTGCATTCGGCAAAACAAAGCGTCGGAGACAGCAAGGTGACGTTCGTTAATAGCCTCACATCTCAGACAATTCCGATAGTACAGAGCAACGCCGCCACCGCGAGATGGACGATCATTGCGAATAACTGACATATCACTGATTTCGATTTCCGTGTCAAGCATGTCACTGGAGAGCCAGGTTTCAGTTACAGCTATGATATCCCAATTGATTGTGTTATGTCGATGGCGCAATTCAGGTGGCTTAGAGTTGAGCCCCTGAGCGTTTGTGTAGCAGCACTGTATCTGTTGACACATTAGGAGCTCGGTTCGTTGTGGTTGACCGGCACAGCTTGTGCCGGTCTGCGTACGTTTTTTGTCACAGGCGTTTGCACATTTGTCTGACCTGATTTAGGAACAACCGAGTCCGGTTCGTCTGTAGAACAGTTGTGCATGCCTCGATAATCCATTAATTACGGATCGCACAGATGAGCAACTTCGCGCGTTGGACCGGGTGTTACATGGACTGACTGAACACGATTTACGTTTGAAATGCTTCAAACGTACTTTTGTGTCTGATCCCGCTTAGTATCTTAGTAATCGGCTGGATAAACATGGTTTACACGCACGGTAAGACAAAATGTAGCCCATCATTTTTGCACACGCTTCACGTAAGGAAACACAGCTACGTTCGTCCATTGGAAGGTTGGCGCAATTGTGTTGGTTTTTACCCAAACTTGCTTCCTTCATAACATCACTTCAAGACCTGTTAAAAAGGTCTCCAACTAGTCATGGGGAGAGAGACAGGATTACAAGGATTTGTGCTAGCGAAAGTACTTGCTTATTGATCTCTTACGATCCAAGCAAACCAATCAGCTTACAGTGTGCTGCCTCACCGTTTGTAGTGGGAGCAGTCGTAGCGTAGCGAGAACGACGAGTGATGGGGGTGGCTGAGGGTGTATTGCGGAAACTGACCACTTACAAACCCGTACCGATATGAACCGCATTTCCTTCCCTCGACGCAGCGTATATGAGCCTTTTGAGACGGGCATTCCATACGCCTATGTGACTAAGCAATGGGACAATCCCTCCATGTTTTTATCCCGTATCTCCGCTGCGCTATATACCATTCTGGCCAGCTAGGAGTTGTACGAAATCTCGCGATTTCCCCTGGCTGCATCCGCCGGTTCGCGTTCATTCCTGTGGGCCTCACTAACGGCCATTTACTGTTCACTGCGTTCTCGACAAACAACTCCTCCGTTGTTCTGTACACAGGCTCGTTACCAGACCACATTCGTGATGCAGTTTGGCTCGATCCGCAAGGTTTGCTTTGCCTTGTTTCGTTTCACTCGTTGCGCCCGTTGGCAAATTTTTACTGCCCCGTTGTTGTTGTCTTTCCGACACCCATGTGGTCGTTATCTTCCACCTCCCTACAATAATACAAATGATGCACGAAGGCACCATTCGTCCTATTGCTTTCGATGTTTGCGCGTTAAAGGCTGTTGTGAAGACGTACACGCAACCACATAAAGGGTTACCGGCAATCGTTTTCTGGTTCAAACGTTTCCGTCCGTATTTGTGGACAATCAGTTTGAGATACAGACTAAACATAAACCGGTGATCTCTCTTCTCAGGGAGGGATGAGGCATAGAACATCTAAAGGCACCAAGAGTGGTACGCTGGACACTTCTAATTTCTGCCTACAAATATCAAATCCGATACATTGCTTTTTATTTCAATAATGTTGCTTGTGCTCTCAGTAGAGTATTACAGGTTGTTCAACAGGTTAGACAAACTGGAGCTTCATGCGAGTTTTTTCGACGATAGCAACACCTAGGCACAATACTATTATTTTTGCTCATGCCCAAAAGACGTGCTTCGCTTGCTCGATAATAAAATATTTCTTTATTTCTTTATTATCCAGTGACATGGTTAGGAAAAGTACGGAACACTATATGGGCCTATCGAAAGTAAAAATTATGATGCTGTGGTTTTGGGGGCGCGATCATCTGACGTTCTGCGTCCGTGTTTCATTTGTTGTCTTGTGATGATCCTGCACGAAGGATGTTTCTTCTGTGGATCTCAGATGGTTATTCCATCAGGGCTGAGACTGTTACACGATACAGATCCGGAAATCGTTTGTATAGAAGCTTTGACCAGATCCTACTGTTCGTTGCCAAACATCAATAGAGTTGTCAAAACGCTTTGGAATACTTGTACTACATGCCAGAAGTATCAAAAAGACAAACCAACTGGCCCTATTTACCCTTGGGAGCTGCACGACCGTCCATGGAAACGTGCCCGTGGTGATGATTTTGGTCAGATTGAAAAGAATACATGTTACTTCTGATGGATGCGCACTCCAGGTAGATAGATGTACATGTCGTCACTAACTATGTTACGGAAAATACAATCAATAATTTACCTTTTGTCTATCCAGGTACGGTATGCCGAAAAGAGTGGTCACAGATAACGTTCCGCAGTTCACTAGTGCAGCGTCCACAAAATGCTTACAAGGTAATGGCATTCACCACATGACCTCCGTACTAGCACACCCGGGTGTCAAACGGTATAGCGGAAAGGGCGGTACAAATCGTAAAGGCTGGTCTTCTGAAGCAATTTCATTGCTCCTTGCTCACTTAACGTGACCGTATCGTACCACACTGCTTGAGTGCATCGAAAAAAGCCCGGGGGAGACCATGTTTAGGCATCGGCTACGTACGAGGCAAGACCCACTTTTCCCAGACCCCCGTCAGGCCAGGCGTTACCAAAATTAGCGCATGGGGTAGTGTGGAATCGCTCCAGTTAACCCCAAGATTTGGTAGTAACACGAGCATTGTATACGAAACTCCCGCATGCGCATGTAGGGCAGGCAAGAACCGTGCTTACAAGTTCAGAAAATGCTGAAGTCAAACAACTGGAAATTAGAGAAGCAGTATATAGGCACATTGCTTTCATCCGTCTCCGCGCCTCGGTTACACTATGCACTAAGTAGGAGCGAGTTGTTGCAGAAGAGCGTGCGACTGACAAAACGCAAAAAGAGGAAACTGATCAACCGACGGGTATTCGGAAACAACGTCATTTATCTAGACCGATGCAACTCTGCGTTTTGCAAAAGTGAGTTGGTCTGCCGCGTAAAGGGATGTTACGGCCGCACGTGTTAACGTTAATCAACTAAGCATACATACCTACTCGATTAATCAAACAGCACAGTCACACTGGTTGATACCAACTGGCCTTCTATCCTTGTTCTGCTTGTCTTGTTTTACCGTTTTTTGCTTTCCACTTCGATCCCGGTGTCAGCATAGACTTCCCCGTGTGTCATCCGATTTGCATTTCTACGAGTACGAGACTAGGTGTTATGTACGAAATAGGAATACTTGAGCAATACATATGACTTTACGAGATTCAGAGCGGGGAACACTTTGGCCATTCTGTACCTTGCTTTTATCAGTGCGGGGATTATGATCAGCAACCAACAGTAAGTAGCAGCTTGAGGCGAGTACTCCGGCAACACTGCTTTCCCAATACGTCTGCTACGCTGACCAGTTTAACGAGGAGATCCTAGAGGTCAGCATACTAACATATCACAACATTATATCCGACCTCATCAGGATCATTCATTGGTCGGACATAGTAGAACTACACCCCCGTTTCGTTAACGGAAATTTGATCAATCCGTTCAGTATCCTATTATCAAACTAATCAGAGGTCAAGATCCTACTTAGAAGAATGGTAAAGCCATTACTGAATGGCAGGACGCGGGAAAGAATGGCGCTGTGGGACTTACTTTGGCAAGTATGTGAATCTGATCAAAATCCGGAAACCGGATGCCTACATAACCGAGAGAAATATCTGTGTCAATCTAGTCCGCAAAGACATAGTAAAACAGCAGCGGAGGCTGGCGAATACGTTTCGCTACAATTTAATTCGCTGTACGGACATGCTAACAAACTTCGCAAAGTACAACAAGGTATCCCTCCTGTAAACACTGCAGTGAGCAAGCTCAAAACTGCCTAAGAAGCAGCTAATGCTATTAGACATCAATTCAGTCAAATTTCCAGCATGCATTTTCATCTCGTTTCATTCCAACACATTTCATATCACCATCGGGACACAGCCACATTGACTTTACAGTCTCAGATATGCTGAGGCGACTGATGTCACTACGCGAGTAGCGCGCTCTTCAAGTCTTTGATGGTATCTGACACCAGCTTGGATGAACCATTATCTCATTTTATCTAGTGCTGCCTCGACCGAATGTAAGTCCCAACTATGTGAAAATGTGGAATGTAACCCCGTTTACAAAGCGGAAAATCCTGTTGTGGCCAAATCTGCCAACTGATTATGCTACTGTATGCGCCTGCTAAAATTATGGAGTCTGCCGATGCAGATGCACTCATGAGATATTTATAAAGATGCAATATTTTCGTGCAGAGCATCACGGCTTCTGCACAAATCATTCATGTACAGGGAAACTATTTTGCTCATGTATGAGTTGGACGGAATCCGCCGACGCTAGGAAGGTGTTTTTTCAAGCGCATTTAATCTCCTATATCACCGGATACTTTTTTTACATGCTTTGGAGGCATGGGATCTTTGATCGCTTCATAGGCTGGATACCTTCGTTCATACTGCAACTACGCTTGAATTTGCGGGTTTATAGTGCCCGGCAGACCCAACAGATGTTCACTGTAGCATCTTCACGGCTCCGTAGCAGGAGCACGGCTCAAGCTTAAGCTCTTAAGCGACCCAAGGTGCATGGTGACGTCCAACTTTCTACTCTTTGCGCATGACCCCAAGAGTTGGTGGGTACCCATGCGAGCAAACACACCCATAGCATTGCAATGGGATCATGACATGGGTTACAAATTCTCCACAGAGTACATGCGTGTGTTTAACCCTCTGAACCACAAAATACTGACCTTACGCTACCAGAACACATTCGAAGATCGACTGGGAGAAAACGCTCTGCAGCGCACTTCTCATGAGAGCGATGTTGCGGTGTTCGCGCATAACGATATCGGATGCTCAAAACAGGCCCAAAAGGCAGTGAAAAATCTAGTCAACTCTTAGGCCTACTACGGAGCTCGTTTGGCAGGGGCGATCTTACATTTCTTTTGCAAAGGCTTATCGCCTATGTGAGGACACATTATGAAGACTCCATTCAGATAGGGCGCCATAGGCAAAAATATAACCGCACTGCACTTGAGAACCCACAACGGAGATCGACAAAATGTTTAACTGATTGCTCCACCTCTCTTGCCAGTTTAGCATAAAAGCGGTAGGATGTTTCAGTAAACCATATCGTCTTTTGCGAAGTGATCTTAACTTGGTAATTCAGCTCCTTCAGGATCCTAACCACACTATGCCTACCCTCATTGAAACTCAGCGACAACGTCTTTATGCGAGACTACCAGCTGAGTTTTGAAACACAGTATAGCCGGTTGGAATGTTGCCGGAACATTTTTCTCCAATCGTGTAACTCAGCCGTGAACTTACTTCAAAATCTATCAATTCCACACAGAATTCAAAAGTCAACTTGATGCCGAGTTACATACTTTAACCCAACTTACTGTGACAGGGGATAACATAGCCAGACCATGTGTACATGCGAAATAAGCGGTAAATCCACCTTCAAGCGATTTTTGAGGTACCCCTTCTTGCTCTCACTCGTTACTTATGGAAAATTGTTAAGCGTTTGCCATTTTACCTGTGATAAATCCACTGCTCCACTGTTCAGTTGACAACTTGTCTTGAAATCGAGCACAAATGTTTGGCCCCCCATCTTTTGCTTGAAGGCAGAGCCGT
The DNA here is from genome assembly GCA_944474145.2 of Dicrocoelium dendriticum. Classification (NCBI taxonomy): domain Eukaryota; kingdom Metazoa; phylum Platyhelminthes; class Trematoda; order Plagiorchiida; family Dicrocoeliidae; genus Dicrocoelium; species Dicrocoelium dendriticum. The sequence continues at coordinate 130,662,836 of OX104066.1, forward strand.
ACACTTACAGCTAGCCCGGGTGGTAGGTTAAACATGCAACTCAGAAAGCATTGTTCAGGAGTGTACATCAGGTCAGATCAAGATGGTTTGCGCAAATGGAATGTACCCTGACTTCATGTGACGGGATCAATTACAATGGATGTGGTTAACCCATGTGACAGAGCCTCAAATTGACTGAAGAGAAGCTCAGGCTGAGTTTCGGTATTGATTCGATTCAGTTTCTCGGTTTGGTTACCTTTAACAATGTTGTTTTGTTTCTGGTAGTTCGGCGGGAAATAGTTGTTAATCAATTTTGTCCGTCTGTGTTTACCAGGGTTTGGAAAAAACATGAGTGCAACGCTTATTTGTTTTAGATTCCTTTATACAGCCTATTGCACTGTAGGGTTAGGGGTGTTCCGTTTGCGCTGCATGACAGATTCTCCTTTAACGCTCGTGAAGGTGTAATTATTAAATTTGACGAGGCAAACGATTGGTTTAGACATGTAGCAATCAGTAAAAAGCAGTCGGACGAATTTCATGTACCTTTTGACCAAAAACCGTTGAAATAAGCCGAACGTAGAGAACACAATGCGCCATCTACACTAGAAAAGCTTTCGCAGCACTTTGCTAATGCGAATTAGTTTATGAAGGTAGACCTATCTTCGACATTCAGACACGTGGCACTAGAAGAAGCATCCGGTTTCCTCTCGAATTTTTCTACACTATTCGGGCGCTATTGCTGCTTGTGTTTGTCGTTTAGTTGAATTTTTCAAGCGAAAAGTTTTAAAAGCTCTTGGTGCAAGTGGCAGAGGATTTAGATAGTGTAACATGTCTACTAGACGATGTTGGGATGCCTCTCTCTAACAGCGCAATGCTTTTTAATGTTCTCGATAACCTTCCGTCTGATGCCTTACAGAATGTTCTACTTAAGGCTGAAAATATGGCTGGCACATAGTGAAGTTGCGGAAGGCTTAAGTAGAAAGTCCAGCGTCACTTTTGTCTAATCCTATCCACATTTTAAAGTGCATTAACAGAGCGAGCAGAGATCTAGCCTCTCAGAGGAAGCCCATGAATTACGCGAAGTAATTGACCGGGTAGACTAGACGCCTTCTGCAAAATATTAAGTGATATTTGACATTTGGAGGTAAAACACCAGCGTACTCATCTGATAAAAATGAATGACAAGCCAGTTGAATGAAGTGCTTAGCTAATCTGTTAATATCCAGTGTATGATGCTTTGTTTCGAGAAACCGCAAAGCACATACAGATGTACCCACAGATCAGACCGTGGTCTTAGTCGAGACCAATCAGTCTTCGTTATCACAGCGACAACCGTCAATAGCATGAGACGACCAAGATGACGTACAAAACAATGTATCTGTGGACACCGCAGATTTTTGAATCACCGTGTGCTGGATGCTACGTTTGTTTCGGATTACTGTGTTATAAGTGTTATTCTGCGTGAATTTTCCACCAATATTCTTTTGGTGTATTTTCTAGTCGGTGCGAAGTTGGTGGATATGACTTGGCAAATTCCAGAGATCTTATCGATTGCCATCTGTGTCCGCCATCTTGGATTAGCTCTACCTTGTGATGCCGTCTCAAGCTACTTGTGACTCATGTTCGGAAATTGTTGGACATAAGGCTCATGCACTTCAATGCTTCGGATGCGATGTTTTTTCCATATTTCGTGCAATGGCTCATCCGTTGACGTGTTTCGAAAACCTTTCGACACCTGACAACGGTGTTTCCAAGTCATATGTGATAATGGTCGCAGTGCAAGATATCAGAATACACAGCGACCGCCAACAAGTATGGAAAAACATCTCTTCCAGGCAGCAACAAACCGTTCACCACGTGGAATCAAACGACTACATGAAATACCTCTGTCACCTTGTTTTCCATTTCCGCGATCTGCACCATCACCAGCGTCTTCGACCCCGGCCAAGCATCGGGTTCAATGTTTCCCACCGATAGAAGACTAAGACTCAGAAACTTCGAAATGCCTCTTCACTGATCGGTCCGTGAATTTCTCAGAGCATGTCTGTGAACCCCTGCACACTGAGGATGCTTGGACCACACGAAAGCGCAAGGGGGCACTTAGTCAATTTCAGGTGTTCCCTGATGATAAACCACTATCCACACCGATAAGCTCCTTTATTCCTGCTTCCACAAGTTCATCACCGATTTCGCTGTGGCGTCATAATCTCATGGTCTTTCACTTACCAGAGATAAAAGACGAAAACCCTTAGATACGTTATTATCACGACGTTGAGTTCCTCCATGGGCTCATCTATAGACACTTGGATGTGGGCGAGGACAGTGTGACGATTAAACAAGTAATCCGACTTGGCCAGAAAACTGACCAGTCATGTCGACCTTTGGGTATTACCTTTACAAATCACAATGTGCCGCAGCTCATACTATCCCGTCTGTCAAGGCTGAAAGGGCATAAAGTTTCACATCCGCCTAGACTTGAAACCCGAAGACAGGGAATGTTTGAAGACTGCATTTATTAAACTCAAACGTTCTAAAGAAGGTGAGACTGACTTACAAGGTGTAAAATTTCGGGTGATCAAGAAGGGTGTACGAACCCTATCAACCAGCTGCTCAACCTCCAGTCACGTCCCGCGGTAACTCCCTGGGCCTCCGTGTGGCATTCACTAACGTGTGCAACCGAATAAACAAATGTGACGAACTGTGCAGCTTCGCTGCCTCGGACCGGCCGGACGTTTTAGGACTTGCAGAGACTTGGCTGAAATCCGACATCATACCCCAAGTAGTAGCGTTGTCAGGATACTCTTGTTTCCGACGCTACCGAAAATCAAATACTCACGGTGGTGTTCTGTTGTACATATACTCGTTACTACCTGTCTAACTTACCAGCACTTATAGGAGCGAGGATAACATATGCGAGCAATTGTGATGCACAATCCGCCTCAGACGCACAGAACTAATAGTGGGTGTTATTTACTGTAGCCCATTAAACCGTTGTTGCGATTGGTTACCACAGATACAAAAACACATGAGCAGCCCACAGTTCTTACTGTTGGGGATTTAAATTTACCTAAGATAATCTGGCCAGACGTTCAGCTTTTTCCCGGTCATGGCGACGTTGAGGCTCAATTCGCTAAAGTGACTATTGAAATCGGGGCAACGCAACATGACACCCAACCAACGCGCCTAACTCCGCATTCAGTAGCTAGTCTGGACCTAATGTTTACTAGCTGCGAGCAGAAGCTGAAAGAGATCGGAGTCCTCTAACCTCTGGCGAACAGTGACCACTGCTCCATTGTGGCACACATTGAATTGCCGTTGCTGTATTACACACAACGGAAACAGACATTCAACCATTGGAAGACGGAATTCAACGCGCTCGTTCAAACCGCAAGTCCGACTGCTTGAATACTACCACAGGATGCGTTACTTGAGGCCAGTTGGTCAAATGAAGGGAATGCTTAACTGCCTGTGCACTCTGTCCGTTCCTCTGTAGTATTTGCAAGTCGGGAACAGTCAAACCGCATTGGTTTGATACGGAATACAGAGTGTTAGCGCTAGGGCTTCGCAAACTTTAGGATAAATTCATCAGGTGGGGTTGTGATGAAGCTTACACGGTGTGCAAGAAACAGCGTAATTTATGTAATGCCACAAGGATCAAGAAAAACCGGCATTTCAAACAAAAGTTAACATCCTCGGCCACAGCTGTACTCAAAAGAAGATCCGCCTACTTGAAACCTCAACTGAATCCTGGGGGCGACCTACCGGTTTTAGTGAGATTGGACGGACAGACGCTCATTTCAAGAGCACAGCGAGCGAACGTATTTGATACGCACGCCCTCACTGTATTTTCCAGTAAACCGGCGGCTGTTCCAGTAACGGCATAGGTTCCGCCGGTCTTGCTCGACAGAATACAATGCGATACACTCGAAGTGTATCAGCTACTCGTCAACGTTGATGGTTCAAATCTGCTCGGACCAGACGGACTTCATCGATTACTACTCAAGTTTAAAACAATTAGATCCTTGTAAAAGCAAAGATTGCTCTCGCTTTTGCTTCATTTCTTTTTGCAGAGGCAAGGAGAGGCGATCAAAAGTCGAAGTGCCGGGGCTCTGGTTCGCTTACCGGTACAAGAAGCTGGACGCTCGTTAGGCGGAAGCCTGTATCGTCCACGGATTTTGACCTGACCTGACCTGACCTTTAGTAATTTGAATAATGCCGTAAGAAGACGAACACTGGCAGATGTCAACATTTCGTATTGTCTCTTCAGTGCCAACACAATAACATGAAAATATATACGACCAAAGGTAGGGTGAGACCGGAACAAGTTAGAACAGGGTAGAGGGGCAGGCGTGACACCCCTACGCCCAGGGCAGCCGTAGGCTTACGAACAACTGTTTCTGCACACAGAGTGCGGATTTGATACGGCTGATCGCGACTGCCTCTGCAAAACGTAGGAAACGGGTGTTAGCATGTCTTAACACGATTGTAAACATTGTGGCCGGATCAAACTGGTGACAGGTGGCTGTACCCACGGACGCCGCGGCATTTTCTGCTATCACGCATTGGATCCTGCTTTTTCTCTGGAATTACTGTATTTTACGTGTGTTGCTGTGTTAGTTGTGCACCAAACTTTTTAGTTTCGTGTGTTCATCAATTCGTGAAAGTTTCGTGGAATTCCGCTTGATATCTTCGGAGATCTCAGTGATTTACTGCTGTGCCCGTCATTTTGGAATTTGTGATCGACATCTTGCTTGTCCTCGTGCTTGAAAAAATACAACAACTATGCCGAATATCATGCAACGACGTATCTGCTCTTCAGCTAATTGCGGCAAAGCCCTTAAAATGGGTATAACGTGCCGAAACTGCAGTGGCTCGTTCCACCCGAGCTGTATAGGAAAGTCCGCCCAAGAAGCAAGGCAAATAAACAAGGCTACTGACGCATTTTGGTTTTGTCCAACTTGCCAGTTAACTCCAGTGGTCGGTTGTTTATCTGCACTCATGGAAAGGTGCGATACTTTGAATGCGACAATCGCTTATTTGTTGAACGCCAGGCTTGCACCACCGGCCGCGAATATGGCCATGATTGTACCACAGTCGGTCAAAGAAAGCTCCACCTCGAGGCCGAAAAAAAGGGCTAGACGCTCAAGTCGCGCTGCAGCCTCAGTTTCTCTAAATCCCTTGCCTCACTCAACTCCCAAAAGCGGACGAACATCCAGAGTACTGATGTCCACACCTTTGAGTCACACGCCCCACCTCCATTCAACAGCAACCGCGGAAGCTCCGGGGCAAACCTCTTCCGCCGTAGAGAAAAGTCGGGCGTCGTACGCCTCAGTCGCCTCAATGCATACACCGGCTAAATTACCTCCGACTCCGGTGGCCTCACCAAGCAACAGTAAGTTGACCAGACTCCAACAACCAAACAATCCGTTTAACACCGTGTCTTTAAGTCATGGCAAATCTGCATCCAACGAAAAGAGCCAAGGCGCTTTAGCCGTTGTGTGTACAAATGTTCCTGAATCACAGGCAAATACAATAATGGGGAAGCTGTTGGATGATCGTAATCAGTGGAAGTCTATATGTACTGCGATCGGCATTTCGGTTGAACCTGCAATGCTGAGACGAGTCACACGTCATCCAAATTCAGCGCACTACGGTGAACCCCGACTTCTCCGGGTGACACTAAACTCCATCAAGGACACAGAGGCAGTTCTACTATCGTCCAACAGGCTTTGTCATTCATCACTCGAGGCGCGTATACTTCCTGATATCCCCTGGAACGAACGTCCGAAAAAGATGAGCAACCGTGAAGAAGTTCGTAAAGCCGAGGCGAAACGGACGATAATTGTGTACGGGGTTCCTGAGCTCCAAAATTCAACCTCTGATGCAGCGGATGCACATGACCGGGAGCAATGGAGTTACATCCGCCACGAAATCTCCCTCAATAATATCATTGCTAAGCGGTTGACCAGGATTCCATTTTCACCCAACTACAAAGGGAACGGTCCCAGACTTATGAAGGTGGTGCTTCAATCTGAGTTTATGTTACCACTCGCCTTGGAAAACTGGTCCAAATTCCGCATGAAGCTGCCAGCTGAAATTCGGTTAAAGGCATCAGGTACGCTGCCACGGATTACCAACGATTCACGGGGAGCGATCAAATTGTTGAACCATCCACTCATGCAACTTTGTGAAGGCATGGATTTATAAACAACCGCAATATCCCACGAAACACGGCTGAACACGGGGGACCAGCAGGGCCCGGAAGGCCGCGATCAGTCGTCTAAGCGAAAGCAAACTCAAAGGCAAACGTCACCACACAAAAACGGTTAATGGCTGACCCGTTAACGGTCGGCACAAACTCCATTTCTACCACAACCTGTGCTAGCTCACTCTTGGTTACAAAAGCACTATCCTGCATGTATACTAATGCACAAGGCCTCATAAGTAAGTTGGTAGAACTCCGTCACCGTTTGGCTTCGGAGCCTCGAGACATCATAATGATCACCGAAACCTGGCTGAGCGGCGAAATCACAGACGCTGAGATTGCCATACCGGGTATGTCACTTCTCCGGAACGACAGAACGGGCAAGGGCGGTGGCGTGCTCATTTAGTTCCGAACGAACCTTCGTTGTGAGCTCAAAGACGATCCCCAGACTTGTGTCACCGACGTCCTTTGGTGCAAACTGTGGTTGGAACGCAACGACGTATGCCTTCTCTCTGTGGTTTACCGACCACCGAAATCCACTCCGGAAAGGGACAACAGACTTATCTCCGCTTTTCGCTCCGTGCTTAATCAGAAGTACAGCCACATCCTTGTTGCAGGAGATTTCAACACCCATGACTTGGAAAATTCAGCATCCGAGACAGAAGTGTTCAAGGCATATTTGCAAGAGCTACTCTCTAGCACCTTCTTGTATAACCACGTCACCGTTCCAACCAGGTTCAGAACAGGAAACAACCCATCGATATTAGATCTAGTGCTCATTAACGAAGAGCTCATGGTCGATGGACTAAAGGTGTGCAGTCCTTTGGGCCGTAGCG
>OX104066.1:130669950-130876221 GCA_944474145.2 Dicrocoelium dendriticum
ACGTCAGTCCCGGATAATGACTTGGCATTTCAAGCTGATTGCTGCTACGATTGATTTGAGATCAGAGATGACAGACTGCGGCGCTTCGCTTCGAATGCCTGCAGTTTGTGCTCTGGAGAAAGTGCACATTGTCTTCACATCGTTAGAAGTCTATATCCTTTATCAGAGTAAATTGTCTTAGGGGACACCACCACAATCTTTGACTTAATAGTCTACCAGCAAGTTAGAGAAGCGAATTCGGGGAACTGCGCACAATAGTAGCAGGTGACCGATAAATCAGTACAAACGCTTTTCGTTTGGCCGGCTACTAAAATAATCATACAAACATTTTCTGGTTCGAATCACTGGAATGAAGCACACCGAAAGAGTGCATCAAAGAGAAGTGAATATATATATATATATATATATATATATATATATATATATATATATATATATATATGGTTGGTGGCATCCGATTTCGGATTTGCTTGTCACTATGACCAGCCAAAGGGCGCCTTCGCCTACAGAGGGACCATGGGTGTCTTGCGCTGCACCACCCCCAGCTCCAACCACACACCCCATATCCATTGTAAACAAGAAGGAATAAGACCGGGAGGCATGTGGATGGGAGCCACGTTTCATCAACGGAGCAGTCCCACACTCCTTCACAGGCAAACACAAGCACGCTGTATTTGGGGAATCAACCGCACACAAGGCGGTGGCTGGACCGTAGTCCGCTCCACACTGAGTGCATGGAACCACTTTTCGATCCTAACACGACCGCAAGAACCGTGCACCCCGTCCCATCCAGCAACGATCAACGGTCTCCTGAAGCCAGTATGGACGAGGTAGTGGGTAATAGACAGGTAGGCACCTTGTCAACTTACACATCAAGCGCAGCCACAATGTGGATATCAAGCAACAGCCAATCACTTGAGAGAAAGATAAGCAAAAAATAAATCGAGTAATGCATAAGGAAATGGCGACCTAAATTTTACTGAGCACGTGAAATAAGTTGTTTACAAAAGAATCCGAGGTAAGTTCACGAGGTCAGAAAGTATGGTTTACGGCGATGCCACAAACACGAACATGCTATGGGAATTGATTACAATTGGCTTAAGCGACGTGTGCAAGTTTATGGAAGTGGGTACTGTAGACATTTATATGAGAAAGAAAAGCATCAAGACAAAATGAAAACACACCACCTGAAATAAAGAGACTTAGCTTGCAAGCACACGGTTAGTAAATCGAATGCAGCGTACCTACAAAAGCTTCGCCGGTTCTGCCTACCTCCTCTGCAGGACCCGTCGTCGCTTCGGTGGTGGTATCGAGTGGCCTCGCTCATGGCTCACTAGGCCTGCCTGACTCAGGCACTCGCAACCGCATGTGCCACAGCACCATGCGCTTGATGTTGATGGAGTACAATCCATCGGTGCTTGCCGCTTCCGCACTTGCCGCTTATTCTCTGCATGTGTGCGGTCCTTCTCCCGCACTTCAGCAACTGTCTTCGTGATTAGATCGCGCCATGCACGCCGATCAACCGCCTTCGATTCCCATAACCTGCAATCAAGATTAGAGCGTGAGAGGCTCACTTTGACCATGTCCTGGTAACGTAACTTTGGTTTTCTCGCATGCCGCTTCCCAATACTCAGCTGACCGTATAATACTTGTTTCGGTATCCGCTTCGAATCCACACGCCACACATGACCGAGCCACCTCAGGTGTCTCAGCAAGAGTATGCAGTCCACTGCATACATTCCACTTTGTCGCAACTCTTCCGTGTCTGTAACTCTGTCGCCCCAACTGGTGGCCAAAATTCATCGCAGACACTGCTGATGCAACCGCTCGAGATATCGCACATCCCGACGGTACATCGTCCACGTTTCACTGCCGTATAGAAAAACGGACAGGAAGATGGATTTATATATCATTAGCTTCGTGCCAGTGGTTACCTGATGGTTGTTCCACACTCGGTACTCAAGCTACCCGAATGCTGCCGCTGCCTTCGACACACGAATACGCAGCTCACTGTGTGGCTGCTGGTCAGTCGACATCACACTCCCAAGGTAGCAGAAGCGGGAGGTGGTTTCCAATACTTCAGCACCAATGCTGATTCGTGGCAATATTGAAGATTGCACTTCCTGTGAAGGCTGAAAGAGACAGCCAGTTTTGCTTGTGTTGACGGTGAGTCCGAATTTGGCCGATGTCGAAGGTAGTGCACTAGTCATATGCTGCAACCCAGCCGCGCTGTGTGAAAACCACGCACAGTAGTCAGCAAACAACCACATACGGATAGTTGTTTCACCGACTAGTGTTCCCGCACCGAAACGACGGATGTTCAGCAACCCACCATCAATACGGTGCTCCACATGAACACTGTAAGCACAAGCGGCATCAAAAGCACAAGACATCATTGCATGAAGATAGTTATTAAACAGGGCAGGAGCTAAGACACAGCCTTGCTTCACACCGGAGACAACTGCAAAGTCATCCGAGGTCTCTCCACTCAGCTGCACCCTCGCTCGCATTCCGCTGTGCAGACATTCAAGTAAACTTACAAACTTACGCGGGCAACCAAACTTATTCGACACCAGCCACAATGCCTCGCGGTTCACCGTATCAAATGCCTTGGTGAACTCAACAAAAAGCGAGTACAATGGCTGGTGTCGTTCTCTGCACTTCTGCAACTGACGAGCCGCAAACACCAAATCTATAGTGCTGCGACCCGAACGGAATCCACGCTGCTCTTCCACCACGTTAGGTTCCACAACCTGACTGACGAGGAGGTTGAGCAGGATTCGGGCAATCACCTTGTCCACACAACTCAGCAAGTTGATGCCAGGATAATTCGTGCAACATTGCTTGCTCCCTCTGCCCTTGTACAGTGGTAGCACAACGGTATCCTTCAGCTCAAGAGGCACCTCCTCCTCAATCCATACGCGTTGCACCAATTGGTGCAGCGCAGTCACCAACGCGGGTCCACCGTGTTTCAATACTTCAGGCGGGATCCCGTCGGCACCAGTACACTTGCCGTTTCGCAGCTGAGCGAGTGCCCTCTGCGTCTCATCCAGTGTAGGTGTGTCCGCCAGACTTGTCTTCACATCATGCTGCTTCAGGCCGTTCACTGTAGGCTAGTCAATCTCTGAACGGTTATTCAAGAGACAGTCAAAGTGTGTCCGCCAGATCTGCATTATGTCTGCAGTCTGTGTGCAGGTAGCGCTGAAACTACCATCGATGAGCGTCCTCAGCGGCTCCAATCTCGGTCCATACACCACTTTCAAGGAGTCAAAGTATTCCTTGTGTTGGCGGCTCTCGGCGTAGCAATCCAACTGCTTCGCCTTCTCCGTCCACCATGCATTTTTAATGCGACGGAGCTCTCGGGTCAGTCGCCGTCGAAGTTTGCGAAACTGACTCCTCTTTCGCAAGTCACTGGGGTCTGCCACATGTGCAGCAAATGCTGCATTCTTCTCCGACACCAATGCGCCGATCGTCGCATTGTTCACATCAAACCAATCAGGCCGCTTACAGTTTGCGCGCCCGATGGTCTCCTCGGCAGTAGCTGTCACCTGGTCGCGAACGTGGTGCCACAGGTCGCCCACTGTGCAGTCCACATCACACAGGCTTGCAGCCATCGCCTTCTCCAGCTCAGTACGTTTCGCCACAGTACCGAGGGAGAGAATGTTAAATTTACGCCCGTTCACGGCGGGAGTGCAATACATAGATTTACGAAAATATATGTACAGTTTGGTCCGCACCAATTTGTGACCAGGGCGGCAGCCTGGTGCTTTTCCGGATAGCTAGTTGACTTATCTGAATTGTCGGCTGATTGCGACGAACAAAAATACTCACCAAAATCCTTCCACTCATAAGTAATACGATTCATATATGTTTTGCGACCGTAGTGGGATAAGCATCCGCGACCACGACCAGACACAGGTGGGTTTTGGCGGGTTTGCATCAATTTGACCAGGGGCTGCCTGGCTTAAGGCGGGCAGTAGCAAACCAGTGAACACCCGGAGGTGCCCTCCCATCGTCATAGACAATGCGTGGCGCTCGTGCTCTACGCCAATTGAGCTGTGAGCTTATAACCCGTAGAACTGTTGTCTCCCATGTTTAGGTTTTACGGGAAGAGGGCCATCGACGACTTCCTAACCTCCGAAGAGGATGGACTAGGATACTGCCAGGGCGCCTGCACCTGACAGGAGAACGACTCGGATCCTAAGCCAAAGCATTCGATTAAATGATCACCCGAAATGCAGCTGGTCTAGCACATTATAAGTTCATTGACTCATGCGGATTGGTCTCCTGGATCTTAGAAGGGAGAAGGGCGAAACCCAAGTCCCACCCAGCGGTCGCCACGAGGAGGCGCCCAGGACATGAGCCAATGGCGCCACAGTAGCAACAGTGGGTAGACCATCTGTCAGGATCTAGCCATCACCAGCCTCAGCGCACCATAGGCTCTCCCAACCTATATATATATATATATATATATATATATATATATATATATATATATGGGTATTTAAAGGAAGACCGATCACCGAGCAAAAACCCCGCGCAAAACAAAGAAAATAAACTGGCAGTTCTTTTGACAACAAGCCCTTTAAGTTACTGAAAGAGAATAGGTGTTGTTTCGGAAGCAAATCTGGTAGGAACTACGCGAATTTTTATTGCCTCACTGCACAACACTATCTCCGTATGCCAACTTGCGACAACCGATTACCATAATCTGAGTTACTCCATATTTCGCGCATAAGCTATTTGTTCAAAGTGACAAAAACAAAATAAAGCAGTACGCTCATTTTCTATTACTTTTAATCAAAATCTAAATTACGCCTCGACAACTGGCATGCGAAGATGCAGAACTTCGCTCAGTCCGGCATTACTCTCACTCAATTCAATTATTCTACAGGCTGGTTACCCTGGTGAAGTTCAATGTTATCGGCGGTTTCGCTTTCTTCTGAACAACGTCTGTTAAACTGTGGTGTATCTTCTCACTCTCCGTCAAGCAGTAGAGTATTTGTCGGAGAAACGGTGTATCACACTTGTTTTGTTGTTTTTCTGAATAAGCATTTCATGAGTGCATGTGGTGTCTAAGATGTTCATGAATCGCGCATTTACAGCCGAGAACCTACAAGAAATAAAAGTTGCACCCATTTATTTGGTACGAAGCCTGTCATGCTCCCACGTACTTGAACGCACCGCTGTTCAAGTATAATTTCACGTTTGCTTAGAAGTGTGTTAAAGATGCTGATGTAATTGTTGTAAATCTAGGCACAAGCTAGAACAAATTTGTCTGTTAAAAGACGAATATTTGAACTGCTTGAAAGTGACGTTTTGATCAAGCTGCTACGATATTCTACCTGCTTGAAATTATCGACGATATGATTCGAAGGCATGTTGTAATTGTGAACCGCACCTTCCGTTTCCTGGATAGCCTTTGGTTGGTAAAGAAATTAATTTACCGCATTTTCTAGTTTAACTTACCGTGAGATAGCTTTGGGTTGCTCCAGCGTCATTGAGTATGCTTACTTTCCTCCACAGCATCGTCTCCATGTGAGAATAGTAGATTGTTGCTCTATGTTCCAAATATGGTGCTCATTTACGATCATACGTCACAGATAATTTATTGATCCATCCGCTATTTTGTCAACCTTATCAATGCTAATGTTAGCTTAAGTATAGAGATCGCGTATGGGAAATTACGCCGATTGACTTGACATCACACTGAGACATTTACATTCATTGTGAATAGATAAATTTTTCAGTTGGACACATTTTTCAGTTTACCTCTCTCACCGTCAAAATAAGTGTTTGTTACCATTTGTAATCGAACAATTTGTGAACGCAGTCAGTCAAAACGATCTCCGTTAACGTTTCTTACACGATCCACATGCTAGCCCGTTGTAAATGGGATACATATGATGTATAAGGCAAGTTCAGACCGTCAATGCTACCCCATCAACTATTGTGTTGTATTTACTTCCAACATGCTAATTCGGTTGACGTCGATGTTGTTAAACCTAATGGAACATTGACGCTAAGCTTAATAGCATTTCTGAAGGTTAAGCCTTTGCATTCCCACAGGATGTATGTATGTATGTAATCTCAACAGTCTATCAACTAGACACAGAGCCAACAAAAAACCATAGAGATCAGCGGATAAGCAAGAGTCATCGCGTCATAATCATCTTGGCATGCTAGTTGAAGTTGTGCAACATACTTCAAACAATATGCCGCAAGAAGAACGGAACATTTTGACAAAAGTGTAACAAAACATTGTTAGTTTGTTCTTCACACTCCGCTTTTGCTCTTTTTTGTCATTTTAATGTTTGTAGTATTAAACATGCAATTCAATACAATACTGTACACAATTCTTCCACTGATTTCGGTTGCGGGCCATGTCTTCAAGAGTGCTAATCCATTGGCAATCCTCATCTTTGGGTCCCCATCATGGAAGACGTACGCATCCAACAGCGGCTAGACAAGACGTCAGCAATTTCATGTGCTGCCGCCAAGTGGAAAGCTGACCACCACGCGGTCGTTTCTAGCCAGGTCCTAGACGATCGAATAGAGCGTGATGCGCTAGACGTTAAGGTGCCATGTGTAGGACGTGACCGAGCCATCTTAACTGGCTCAACAAAACCAGTTTGTTGGAGGGAATACTCGCATTCCCCAAGATGCGACGTCGAACATCATTACCATTAACTCGATGTTGCCAACAAACACGAGCAATCCTCCTTAAGCAACCATTATCGAGGGCAGAAAGACGATGCGTGTCTTCCATGCGAATCGGCCAGGACTCGCACCCATACAACAATACTGAGCGAATTGATGCGCTGTAAACGCGGCCCTTTAGTGGGAAGGAGACGTCGCGACAACGCCACAAGTGCCACAGATTAACAAATGCTGATGGAGATTTAGCGGTACAAAGAGAAACTTCTTTGTTGCTAGTGCCGTCAGAAGAAACACAGCTCCCAAGGTAGATGAAACTATCTACTTGTTCAACTTGTGCACCTTCGAGAGTGAGCACAGGAGCAGATGAAAGCCAATCCTTGAGCAGTACTGTACACTTTGATGGGGGCGAAGCTCATGCCATACTTAGATGCTTCAACCGCCAAACGATCCAGAATGAGTTGCATACTCTGAGGTTCGTCACCGAGTAAGACGATATCATCAGCATAATCTAAGTTGGTGGCCCGTTCACCTGGTAGAAGCTCTAAGCCAACATGTTGGAAAGCTTCTAGAGCATTCGACAGAACGTCTTCGATTGCGAAGTTGAAGAGGAATGGGGACATAGGGCAGCCCTGTCGCACAGCCCTATTGACAGTAAATTGTGAGGAAAGCTTGCCATAGACCTTCACTCTGCCGGATGTATGAAGGTAAAGTGCTCGTAAGATGGCGGTATATTTCTCTGGCACCCCGTTCTTTAGTAAGCAACGCCATAAAGCAGCTCGGTTAACGGGGTCAAAAGTGGCACTTATGTCTAGGAATGCAAAGGTAGTGGACCTGTGGTAAATGTGGCGATGTTCGAGGAGTTGGCGGAGCGTGAAGATTTGATCCACGCATCCGCGTCCAGGACGGAAACCAGTTTGTTCTTCACGGTAGTATGATTCACGTACTGAGGATATCCTGCGAAGCAGAATGGATGCCAATAGCTTAGAGGCAACTGAAATAACACTAATCCCGCGATGATTTCCACATGGAGTGCGTGCGCCTTTCTTGAAAATTGGGACAATAACTGGTTCGCCCCAAGAGGAAGGCACTTTCTCTTCGTGCTAAATTTTTCCGAACAGCGCGGTCAGCTGATTAATGATCACCACACCGCCGTACTTGAATAGTTCCGGAGGAAGTCTGTCTAAGCTGGCAGCCTTGAAGCGCTTCAAGCGTCGAATCTCGAGGCAGACTTCCGCTTTGCTCGGTGCATTCAGTGGGACGAGCCTGGGTGGACAACTAGGTGTACTGAATGTACTGATGAATGGTGGAGGCGCTGAGTTCGTTGGGATGGATACTTAGTTTTAATTATTTGAGACGCAGCACACTGGACTATTAGTTATTTTTGTGTTAACACATTAGTAATTGCTGCTGCTGTTGCTTTTCGGGAACTGTTGCTGACACTGTTTACTTCATGTTTAAGTCGTCACTCGGCGGCTACGCAATGCCATTGTGCAACTCTGGCATCTGTAGTACTTTGGATTGCAATTAGGTTGGATAAGCAATGACGAGTGTCGGACGAGCATTTCAGTGCTGCGACATTTTAAATAATGAAATCTTTCGTCGAGATGATGACTGAATCTCAGAAGTCTCGTTGCTCACCGCTTTGGCCCATTTATATTTGCATGACTGGAGTTCACCACTACATGTATCCAGGAAGCATGTAAATTGAGCTGTGAATGTACGCTTCCTGATGATCTGAGATAATTTAATTCTTACTCAGTTGGGATAAGATGGAACTATTCAGTCTGGACCTGTAGTTGAAGCTGCACACATCAGCTATCGCGAAGCAACAGTTTAGGTTTAATAGTGTATAATAAGTTAGACACATGTTATGTTCCACGTCGTTAAGTGAATCTGAATCTTCTGTCATATTGAGAATGACAGAGCTAGGTGATTTAGTTGTAAGGTCCCCTGCAAATCCGAACCATGGATGCCAAGTTTACAGAAGAAAGGAGAAGTCGAAACACAAGCAAACATTCGCTGACATTTGAATTGCTGCGCAGCGAATGGAAAGAAAGATGTAGTTTATTCGGTTAGTTGAGACGACAGTTTAGCATTCACCAACGCTTCAGCAAGATGCTGAGCAAAGTGGACGCTTTGCCTTTGTTTTCAGTGCTCAACGCCGAGAATCAAATAAGGACTGTGCGAACACTCTTACTAGGGACTCTAACCTCAGCGAGTCCTTACTCATATTTATCTCAACAACGAAACCAGCACGAAAGTAGCGTGAATGTTGTGACAAGACCTAGGAATTGTGGACACGTGGTAAACTCACCTTAACGTGCCTAGGAAATGCGCGTTATGAGTAAAATGACGATACCAAACATAAGATTATTGAACCGATCCGGATATGGCAAAATACCCGGCGAACCAACAAACACGGATTCCCTGTTGGTGTTGCGCAACCATTCACCGAGTACAAGGTCGGATGCTGCGCACAGTGACCTGCTTGGCAAATCCTAACACAGCCATATGCATGTACCTGTGTTGCACTTGTGGTGATTCGCATAAAAACACAAATCATTATGTGGAGTCGTGATCGGGTTCTTACATGAGTAAGCAAATGAGTAGATCTCTGTCGAACATTCTTCGAACTAATCATTAAACGTATATTAGGCCTTTCTTAACTCACCTGCTTACTTGATAGGTAATTTTCGGTCAGCCTCTTAACGATTCTTTCGGAAGGTTACTTAATGAATCTTGGTATTTGTCAAGTTCTAAATGATGTAACGTTCGTGCATTAGGAAGGATGTTCTTGCGTTCGCAGAATACTTGATTTTTTGACAGATGTTACACGAGATGACGCACCGGGCGTTAAAGTAATCTGAGTGACTAGCATTCTTGGCCAACTTGCAGTTAATGCTGCACTGTGGTTGCGATTCTCCCAATTAAATTACGCAGGTCTAACTCAGGTTGACCGGAGAACATGTTTTCATTGAACAGCTTGAGTTGTAGCGTGAGATTGTGTCTCAGGTACTGCAATTACTACCGTTGGAGATAATGCAGTTGGTAGGGCACTTCTGGGAATGGAAATCATGCGCATACTGGACAGAGGCTTGGTGGATGATTTGGAAGAGATTCCAGAGAAAGTGGGGTGAACGATTATACATGTGTGTTAAAGTGGGTAATATGGTGAGTCTATAGTTGCGCACTTCACTTTAGTGTATGTTCTATTTTCTAACTTATGTAATTCACACAAACCATCCCACGGGAAGTGTCAAACCTTGGCTCTATTATCCTAATGATTCCATGCTTCCAATATCCCCATGATTTATGCTTATACATACAAAATCGGAAGAGGAAATAAAAGAAAAATTTCGACCTTGTAAGTGAATTCATGCATTTTTGAGCAATAACCAGTTATAGACTGTCGTCCCGCGGTGTATGGTATTCAGCCGGATCAGAAATGTGGATCTTGGGACAACGCAAGTCTAAACGATCAAATACTTGGAAAAGTTACATGCAGATTACATAGGCCCTTATCCTTTGATCCATGTCCTTCGCTTAATGGACACTGCTAATCAGTAGCAGTTACGCCACAGCTTTTCCTGTACATAAGTACGTGGGTCATGGGTGTCAATCTGATAGGATCAATGCAGGCCTGACATCCGAGTGAAGCGTATATGAACGCAAAAATAATGTTCCTTCACGTGGATCACGTTGGCCTCATCGGAATCACCTGGACGTCCACGTACTCAGTCTGTGTGGTTATCAGCTACTTTACACATGAATTGGAACGACTCATCCAGCTTGGCAGATTGCTCATGCGCGGTACAGCTCAACATCCACGAAGTAGTGACGGAGAAAGAGAACGATGCGAGAGAATCCCTGCCAATAATTTGAGTGGACGTAGTAAATCATTTACTCCCCTTAACATACCACCCTTTCAGCATACGTACAAACGTACAAGTTTGAACCGCAGCTGGTCCTGGATGCTACTCCGTCCAATACGAATGCAACGTGGATGCACGTGTAGTGCGTGTCTACATAATATAGGATGAATTCCCAAATCTAAGGAGCCAGACGCAATACTATATTGTCATCAAATCTGCAATTTAACTCCTTTAATCAGCCAAATTGTAGAAACAATGCTCAGTCTTTGTGTCGCAGTAGTGAAAGGCGTTATCGCTCCACATCACCAAAGATTAAAATGTTCTCACCTCAAGAGTTACTGAAACAACAATTACCGCAGCAATCTTTGGTGCCCAAAGTTGTGGTAGAATAAAACCACCGAACGCCAACCGGTATTCGTTGTTGGTTACATCGGAAATACTCCACGTCGAGAATATGTACGCTAACTTGCGCAGGAGATAAGGTGAGCAAAAGCGATTTCACATAAGTGAAAGCAGGAGAAAAGTTTACTAAACACTCCCGAGCTTTCACTACAATGACTACACAAATGCTCTTATGCAGTGAAAGAGTTACTTTTTGGTATCAACCAGTCACACAACTTTCGAATGTTTACAGTAGATAAAACGAATGGTACGCCTAAATTGGAATTTGCTAAATCAAGTCCAATACAGGATGACCTAACTCAGGACCAGCATTTCCGAAGCTTAATCTCCTAATTTTCATGTAGTTTTGGACGCAGACTTCAGCAGCTCAGCTTACATGTCATATAAGGCAAAGAAAAGGTAGATGGAGACTGCCTGGAAAAGAGTATCATTGATGAGCTCCGTTGGTTTCTAGAAATTTACTTCACTAGCTATGTAGTTTGTTGCCTGAAACACTCACTTTGCTATCTACACTGATTTTATCGCAATATCTTTTATAAAGCATTCACCTGACTGTTCGCATAGTATACGTGCACTTCTGTGTCACAGAGTTTTACTTAGTCGTCTTCATCTTACTCAGTCAGCATGCACTCTGGAATCGGATTAACTGCCCGTGTTCACTGGGCGTATTTTAACTTAATTATTTCTTACTGAAATTGATTTTTGCTGCCTAAGTTGTTTTAGTCCCCTTCGTGCATCTGTCCAGACGCGGCACTCTGTTGTTTTTAATAATTTTCACTGCTGCGATCCTGTGATCGATTAAGGTTGCTCCGCGTTAGCTGGTGTTTGTAGAATTATATCCGTGGGATCATTTCGAACGACGTTACGACTGAAGCTTCGGTTTCAGTTGCATTCGCCCATCGCGGACATTTTTCGCTGTCATCCTCCGACTACGAGCTACTTCCAATGGCTTTGTCCTCCAGGAACCAGTGTGGATCAGTAAGCAAGCCACAATCCGTGTACATGTGTCATCGTCGTGTATACCCGCCTAGGCTTACCGACGTCGAGAGTGCGACTGGGACAAATAACGCGAGCGTCGCTGGCCCTATGCCTCAAGTGATCAGACAAGGGAAGCGTTCGTTTGCAACAACGGCCCTCAATGGAATTGATTCTACCTAACCGCAAATGTGGTATGCAGCGATGTACACACACAGTTGTGGTATTCATGAATTTCTATGCTCTCCTGACCACGGAGCGCAAAACATGACCTAGAGCTTTGGTGCAATCTGCGCGAAGCACTGTCTCTGAATCACGTTATTGTTAAATCACTAACGAGAGTTCTTCATCTGCAATTTACTAGAGCTGCGGTCCAACAATATTGCAAGTCGTGCTACACTCTGATGGAATGAGAGAAGTCCTATTGGACAGTTGATTGAAGCTTCGCTCCAGGTTGACTACCGAGATTAGGCTAAACATAGCGGTCGCACGGCCACTATTAGTCAACACCTCATTGGAAAATGCAACCTCAGTAAAATATTTGCCACCACAATCCTGTGGAGATGTAGACAATATGGAATTATCGACATTTGACGGGAAAGTAAAACACACGCGAGAACATCTCGATCTGGGATGCTTCATGATTCCATACAGCCTAACTGAAATTCAAGAACCAGTGACCCAGGCAGAAAACGATTAGCGCCGACCGACGAATGGTCGGCTTAAAATGTAACCCCAATTTGTTGTTCACCCCACTCACTACTGACAACAAGAACACCATCATGTTTGTATACTAAAGCCCAAGGTCTTCTTAGTAAGTTGGCCGAAGTTAGCGAACGCCAGGCTTAACAACAGCTGGATCTCATTAGGATTACGTAGACCTGTTTAGGCCTTGAGATAAGGGATTCTGAAGCTAATTTACCTGGTTTGTCGCTGGTTAGGAAGGACAGAGCTGGTAGAAGTGGTGACGCAATTCTTTATTACAAGGCTAACCCTCGAGTTACACTTAATGGCCACCCAGAGATCCGTGTCCCAGATTCGCTTTGGTGCCGGCTACGGTTACGGAACCAAGACACATGTCTTAAATCTGTGATTTACTGTCCATCAAACTCTACTTTTAAAATGCACTCCAAGCTATACCACGTTCTCCAGGTTGCTTGAGCAAAACATACAGTCAAATTCTCATCGCAAACGACTTTAATGTGCACTACCTGGAGATAGCAGCGACCGATAACGTGCAGTTTAAAGCCAGTTTACAAGAGGTAAGTTGCAGCCACCATCGGTACAACCACGTGACTTCTCCTAAGGGATTTAGCAATGTTAACAAGCAGTTGATATTTGGTCTTGTGCTCACCAAAGAGGAACTCATGGTCGATGGAATAAGTACAACCACACCCATGGGTCCCCGTGACCATGTGACTACTGTTTAACTATGTATGTTTTGCGGGATTTCCTGAGGAAGAGGACGATAAAGTGTACATGGTATCCGCGCTCCCTAAGAAGGTTTCTTAAGCTATCCTAACAGAATGCCTTCCAGAAATCGCCTAAGACACTTGCAAAAGGACATTTAACACAAAGATAAAGCGTAAGTTTGAGCAGCAATACTTCAATCGTCAAAGCAAAAGTCATTTCTGAGGAGCAGAACCCGCAAATGAATGTTGTTGAGGGACTTAGTGCGAAGAGCTCACAAGGACTCCCTGAATTGCGAAACCTGGAATGCCTATGTGACATAGCGTATCTTCTGTGTGAGTTTCATCCGCAAGAACAAAGTGACGCATCAGCAGGAGTTAATGAAGTGATTCTGCACGAACCTTAAACCCTTATACAAAGGTGTTACTGGTCTCCGTAAGGTGCAACGCGGAATTCCAGCACTGATCACGACGGACACTTGCACACGATCAGCAACGGAAGCAGCGGATATTTTACGGTCCAAGTACTCACAAACGTCCCAGTGAGTAAGGGGACCCAACGGTTATTCCTGTACCTATTGTCCCACCATAAACATTATCCAATGTGACATTTAATGCCGAAAGTGTGTCAAAGAAACTGTTGTCCCTGCGTATCCGCAAGTCAACCGGTGTCGATAAAATTCGACCGAGGACTTTACAGGCAGCACCTAGTGAAATGGCGTAATCGCTGGCTATATTCTATCAGCGCTTTATGGAGGAGAAGCATATTTCAACAATATAGAACCCAGGAGTCATCACTCCTATTCATAAGGTATTTGCAATGACCCAACCCTAGAATTTTCTCCCAAACTTCGTCGTTTCCTCCCCCAAATTGTCTTTTTCAAAAACGATTGGATCAGACACTTGGCCCTCATTACTTCGTTGTTTAAACGGTGCAACGTTGAAATATATTAATTATCCTTCCAAATTGGATTGGCATGTTACATAAACCTGAGGAGGCGGTACAGAAGTGAGTATCCCTTTTTTACTTTTTACTTTTCTCACAGAGTACAACAACTATAACTGTCCTCATTTTGCTCCGTCGTGCGCATTCAATGCACACTTACACTACGATTATTCGGCAGCGTATTTGATAGACAAACACTCAAACAGGCAACTCACCAATATTTGATAATTGTAGTTTTACACCCACCATCTTGCTGGGCATGTCAAGCAACGGCTTTTCTACACGAAGTAAATCACGCAACATGTACGCAGTTTATCCTAAAATGTTGGTGCCCATCTCTTTCAAACATACGGTCTTTGATGCACGCTCGTGCGTTCCAAAGTAAATTGGCACAACAGTAGTCCTCTTGGCTCATTTCCCACCCCAGACTCTGGAAGCTCGCATGTACACTTAGACCTGGTAATTCTCTTGCCGTCGACGCAAATTGTGGGATAAGTTCAAGACTACGCAATCGCCTCTGGACTACCTTGATTACAAAGCGGTCAGGAATATCTGCACATTCAAAAAGCGAGAGAAGCGACAACAGTACGAGCGCCGCTTGGCTGAGGAATCTTCCACCGCTCCTAAATTACTGTTCTCCTATTTGCGGAGACGTACGAAAGCTTGTAATGGAATACCTGCGTTGTATTCCAAAGAAAATGATACTACTCTTCATGATGATGATGCAAAAGCCGGACTCTTGGCCCTGCAGTATTCCTCAGTCTTTTCGACTGAGCCACCGTTTACCTATGATTTAGCGTCTACGCCTTCATGTACTTTAGAACGCTTAGAAATCAGCCCCGAATTGGTTGCCAAGCTTCTTTTCGAGCTAAAGCCGAACTCATCACCAGGTCCTGATGGGCTACACCCTTTGTTTCTCAGAACCCTAGCTGAGTACATTGCTGTACCTGTTTGCCAAATTTTTCAGCGGTCTCTTGACGCGGGGCGTCTCCCGCTTGCTTGGAAAATAGGCAACGTCAAGCCCATATATAAAGGTGGAAATCGTCAGGACCCCGGAAACTATCGACCAATTTGCTTAACATCTATAGTTTGTAAAGTCATGGAACGATTTCTCAAGCGAGCCCTTCAGAGTCACCTTGACGGCTTGAATGTCATTTCCTCTGCGCAGCATGGCTTCAGGCGAGCTCGCTCATGTGTTTCCAACCTGCTCGTTGCCAGAGAGAGGTGGGTCAGGTCATTAGATGCCGGAAATCGCTTAGACGTTGTCTTCGTCGACTTCAAGAAGGCATTTGATACAGTGCCGCACGAACGGCTTCTGTTTAAACTTCGGAGTATTGGTGTTTCTGGAGAGATTCTCTCATGGATCACTGATTTTCTGGATGGCCGTAGCATGCGAGTGAAGGTGAATGAGGTCTACTCCGCTTCCGTGCCCATGACCAGTGGGGTTCCACAAGGCTCTGTCCTTGGCCCCGAGCTGTTTAAAGTCTACATTAATGACCTTCCAACTGTACTCCAGACCGATTGTCTGCTTTATGCTGATGACCTGAAGTTATGGATGGAGGTACCAACACCTGAAGCTGCTGACCGACTGCAAGAAGCTAGACCTGCTTCATAGCTGGTCTTCGGAATGGCGTTTACCCATCAATCATGAGAAGTGCTCTGTCCTGCCGATCGGCTCTTCTGACCCATTTGGCGCCTATCACATTGGTGGTTTCTTGATCAGGAATGCTACCTGTGAGAAAGACCTTGGTATACTCGTATCTCCCGATCTGCGTACCTCCGAGGACACCCTGAGGAAGATAGCGGCTGCGAATAGGATGTTCTGTGCCATTAGGAGATCGTTCTCCCGAATGACTCCAGAGGTCTTCAGACTTCTTTTTGCTTCCCATGTGCGCCATATCCTCGAGTACGGTTTGCCTGCGGCCTACCCTTTTACAAAGACTGAACGTGTTATGATTGAAAGAGTTCAGCGACGAGGCTCGAAATCCATCTCAGCGCTCCGTGACCTGCCTTACACTCAGCGTCTTCGACAGATGAACATGTTTTCCTTGGACTACCGTCGACGTCGGGGTGGTCTGATTTACACCAGACGGATATTGCGAGGACAGATGGGGAGTGAACTGCAAGAGTTCTTCCAGCTCTGCGCTGATAGCTCGACACGGGGTCACTCTTGGAAACTGTTTAAGCCGAGGAGGGTCCGGATTCATTCTGATTTCACCCTATCAACTCGAGTGGTAAACTACTGGAACAGCTTGCCTGAACTGGTCGTTAGTGCACAATGTGAGGAAAGTTTTAAGAAACTGTTAGACTCCTATCTGCTGAGTATGCAAGGAGCCTGCTGTTTTCGATGCGACCGTAATGGTCCCTTGCGGAATACCGCCTCGCAACATGTCGCACAATCCTTGCTCTGAACGGGATGTGATGGAGCTGACACAGGATGCCCTATCTGCTCTCTACCACTCCAATGATACTCCAATGATGCTCCAATCATATGTATTACTACATGTGTAAATTGCTTCACCAGATGGCCAGAAGCCACAGTAACAGACAGCAAGGTCGTGACAGTTACCGGAGTCACCTTGGATCGTTGCGTGTCGTATTGCAGATCCCCATTCGCCAGCATATTCGAATCATCACAATTCGATACGTTCTGCATTCGCCGCATTCACGTGACAGCGTATCCCCCACTAGTCAACAAATTACTAGAAGGTTTCCATAGACAGTTTAAATCTCGCTCCGTGGTTCCTCATACTCCAAATGGATAGAAAACCTTTCGCTTGTGCCCCTAGCTTTCCGCAACAACATCAAAATGGACTTACAAAGCGCGCCAACAGAGCTGGTTTGGGGTACAACACAAAGGTTAACAGGTGCATTCGTATCACATCCCGCATCGTCGCGTATGCTTTCGTCTAACTTTGCATCCTCCCTTTCACAACGCGGGTGTTCATTACGCCCGACTCCTCCTCTCTACCTGTACTAACTTCTCCGTCCTCACCGGCGCTTTGAGACGTACTCTCAAGCTTTCCTGAAGGGGCCTTTTCATATTTGCGCAGCTAACTCCAAATCAACTCCTTTTAGAGTAGAATGATCACCAAAAAACGGTATCTACAGACCACCTTACGCAGATCTTCTTTGAGGACTCACCATCAATCCATCTTTATGCTGCCGCACAAGCACTCGCACCTGCGACGACTTCCCGAGCACTAAATACCCCGAATCCCACCGTTTCGCTTGACCCTCTGCCAACCGCACCTTGACCCCGAAAACTTACGAATACGTTAGAAATATGAAACGTCCGGTTCGTGTTACATAATTTGTGAACATTCCTTGTTTCTGTTAGCATGTGTTTTTCGTCTTTGCTGGTAGTCGTGTTTCTCACTCACAAACGTTGTGCAAAATCGACAAAAGCTCCAAAACATTCTGAAAAAGCTAGTAGCATATCTGCTTTCATACGGCTCTAGATCATGCTACGTGCATCTCAGTAAATGGGGGATGGCAGTATGTATGAAGTGGAACGTACAATGACTAGCAAAAGTATGTTGGAGTCGAAAGGAGTTTGCATGCATGTGGTGAGTTGCGTCCTTTAGAACGTTGGACCAGGAACTCGAAACAATGTAGAAAAGTAACACCGGTTTCACTGCTCTTGATCAAGAATATTTCCCACTAATCGTGCGGAGTTAGAACTTTCCATATTTAGCAGCTTTTCGAGTTTAAGAATAATTAAGAGTGCATTGCACATTGCAAATTATTCTGCATTATTCGAGTAAATTCTCGAGCGTGGATTTTGAATGTTGCGAAGGAGGAAAGGAAGATTATTCCTATCCTGAAAACATTTTCCCGGATTAAATAGACTAAAGAGTTTCTACTGGAACATTTAATTCCGGTTAGCTCACGTTCTCCTCGGTCTTTTGGACTACCTGGAATGCTTAAGCCACAGGTGCTTCCATGTCCAATAGTTGACATCTTCTTCCAGCTGTCACCAGGGGCAACATAGTTTAGGCAATAATTGAAAGATTTCCGTTACAAGTATTTACAGCTCTCTGAAAGATTGCTCCAAATTTGGTGATAAAGTTAAAGATCAGGTCTACTCCGAAACGTGAAGCATTGCTGTTTCATGCAGTCACGCCAATAAAATCCATACAGGCAAGCAAAGACGCCTTTTCTCAAACAGCCGTTACCGTAACACCAAAGTAAGAATAGTTGGTATCAAAGTGGAAAATGCATCACACGCTTAACTATCTACGTTGTGCACTAGGAAAAATCTGCTGCTGCTGCTGCTTGCATATCATGCTTGGTGGGCACAACCTGAGTGGTAGTAAAAGCAAAACCAGCCCTGGCATGTAGAGCACACGTCCTGCTTTCATTGTGTTCGTTACAACTCGCTACCGAAAATACTGTGCACTAGGCTGAGCGGCGTTATGATGGATGTCAGCGCGTTTTAAAATGTTTTTCATTTCGCCGCTCATCGGGATGTCGGAAAAAAGGGAACATTAAACTGCATCAGTATAGTATGTGGACCTGTAGTATTCAAAAGAGTTTCTAGATGCTCCAGCGATTACCACGCCATTTTTATTCAGTTCATTAGTTGCCACTTCCTATTTGATAACAAAAAGAAAGGTGGATACATACAGAACTGTATTCATGGCAGGTCATCCAGTAGTAATCCCGAAACAATCGTCAATTTTGCAAAACAGACACACCATGCAATTATCTACCACCGAAAGAGTCAGGTTCCGGAAGCGAGGGCTATTCACCGTCTGTAACCCACCTTTTTGGATGCTTAATCGAAACGGATAGCTGTCATATAGCTGCTGTTGTAAAGATTAATAAGCGCAACTGACGTGATACTCTTCTCCGTTCCACGTGCCCGAATATTGTTCATCCAAGTGGATTTATTACAACAAATGGCTGATTTCCCCCACCGAAGCGCTGCTGTATTCGACAATGAGCTGCAGGTACATCAGCAATCAAAATTCGCACACGCTTGCCTCGGAGCTCGCCAAAATGTGCACCCCTAAGTGAGACCAGCGAAGTTCCACATATTTAGTAGAACATTTGTATTGTTGTAAATTCTAATTCTCGATGCAGTGTGTAAGTGACATTATTCACATCAGCGGCACTCAATGGACGCAACTGGAAATGGAAGAAGCTTGCTTTCTTCGCGGACCTACGAGTCTGTGCCCTAATTTTCATTGACTCCAGTGAAAGCTCTATTCCGACCTTGCGTAGCACATCTCCCCATGGCAATGTTATTTATGACTAAGATAGCCATACATCCCGATATAGGCGGGATAGTCCATCATTTCAGGCTACTGTCCCGCTTTTTAGAACTACTGGGCGGGACGCGCTAATATCCCGCTTTTAGTTCGGAGACCTCAGAATGTTCAGCTTTGAGCATGTGGAATGTAGGTGAATAAAACCAGAACCAAACAGCGTTGGTGCTTGCACACCATGAAACCACAATTAGTGAACTTGCACGAGCTTGGCTGGCTAGTCGACTGCTTGAGAGGGCAACGCGGGCGGGAGACTTTGTACGACCGCATCAAAAAGAGAAGAAAAACGATGGTGAAATGCTTATGTCTTTAGTGGAGAACAACAGCATTTTATACAGTTTGATGTGAAAACCACATCTAAACGAACGTGAACGATGACTACTCAATTGGAAAGCATTTTTTCTTCCATTAAGAGGGCAACAAGCGACGACGATTTGCATATTCGGTGTGACAAATAAAAATCCTAATATTCTATTGCTCATGGTGGCAAGTCAGATTTCATGGAGCAACTAATCTGGTAGCGCCATAAATTATCAATGTATGCAGGATCATTTTCTATTCCTGTGACAAATTATTTCCGATCGGCAACGTTTGGAAACGCGGTAGCCAAGTTCGTAGCCGCAGAAAGAACCTTCTTTTATCACGCTATATTTCATAACCACGGTTTGCACACCATTAATTGTATCAGAAAATTGCGAGACAAAGTGCTTGGGCCGAAGTTTGCTTACGCCCGCACTAAATGTGAGGTAACAATAACAGATTCTGTTCCCATTTTCAGAGACTAACTTCAAGATAATCCTAAGAAAGCATATATCGTGTCAATATTCACTGGCGCATAAGTAGAAAGTAATCTGAATTAGTCGCAATCAGACAGGCATAATACGTGCGGAAAAGCAGTGTACGCGCGTTTCATCCTTTCGGAAACTTCAGCAGTGCGCTTTCCATCGGACCCTGGTGGGGCTCAAACACGCAACTCGACAGTTGTTATTCCGTGGTTGATACCATGGAGCAATGAGGACGGAAACTAGCATAATGAATAAGTTAGTAGAAGTGATACAACGCAGCTCGTCATCCACTGGCTTGCACATTACGGCCGTGCAGAGGAGAGGAAAGCCTACCCTACAAGCGACGAACTTACCAAAATTCAGACACCAGTTACCTTATGGCGTTATAAACAGTTTGTTCTGAGTACTGCTTATAGTGGAGCAGTAGGAGGAGTTGTTTGAAATGGGTAGAGATTCATTACCTCCAGACGCACTCAGTGAGCCACCACATGCCCGGAACAGCACTGCCGTTACAGATACATCCATGGGCAATTTGAAAAGTGCAATATTACCGTGCAGAGAAGCAAGGATTCCGCAGAAACCCTTCGTGTACCAAGAGTATTTCATTAGCACGTGTTAGCTGAATGGAATTCGTCAGCTCGGTGCAGTTGATCTCTCGAAAGCAGTTGCTCGCCTAGATCATCGGATTCTTCTTTACATGCTTCAGAGTTATTGGATCGGTGACCCCCTCATGAGCTGAAAGCATTCATTCTTACTGCAACTGCGCTTGAATATGCGGTTCATGGCTTGCTGGCTACCGATAAAGATTCATTTTGGCGCTCATCAGGGTTCAGTACCATGGTCACGGCTATTGTTCATGTCTATAAGCAACCTAATGAGATTGTTGACGTCGAACTTTCTACAGTTTGCAGATGATCTCAAGATTTGGCTGACAGTAAAGCGAGTGGACAAATACATAACATTTGCAAGGTGATCTTGACAGGGCTTATGAAGCGTGGCCGCAGCAATGCTTGAGTTTAGACCCATCAAACGCAATATAATAATCCGCTACCAGAACACCCACGAATATCCCCACGGGAGAAAACTTTCTGCAGCGCACTTCTCATGAGAGCGATGTTGCGGTGTTCGCGCATGACGACCACGGATGCTCAAAACAGGCCCAAAAGGCAGTGAAAAATCTAGTCAACTCTTAGGCCTACTACGGAGCTCGTTTGGCACGGGCGATCTTACATTTCTTTTGCAAAGGCTTATCGCCTATGTGAGGACACATTAAGAAGACGCCATTCAGATAGAGCACCGTAGGCAAAAGCATAACCGCACTGTACTTGAGAACCTAGGACGGAGGTCGAGAAAATTATTAAATGATTGCTCCACTTCACTTATTCTTTTAGAATGAAGCTTTTTCAATGAATCATATCATTTTCTGCGACGTGACTTTATTGTTGTAAATCAAATAATCAAGTATCCTAACCACCCATGTTGACCCGTACTGAAATTCAATGCAAGCCACCGTTTGTAATTGAAAACACGGTATAGGCGGCTGGAATGTTGCCGGAACATTTGCTCCATTAATGTGTCTCAGCCGTGAAAGTTACTTGCTCACTGTCAGTTCCCCTCCAAAGTTATCGGAACCCGAAACTCGATAGTAAGTTACGCCATCTACATTAGGTGATTCAACCCAAATTATTGAGACACGTGATAACGTAACCAAACTATGGACACATGTGACAGTTGCAGATAGTTCACATCCAAGGGCTTTTTTGTAACACTGATATTTGAGCACAATCTGTTTCTACAGAAAACTGTTTAGCGTTTGTAATTTATCCGAGATTAATCTCTAAATACATTACTTGACTGACAACTTGTTTTGGAATAAAGTACAAATGTTGTCTTCGCCTTCTTTCGAATAAAGACAGATCCATACTATTCCAGCTAGCACTGGTGCTACTGTCAACATTCAACCTGGGAAGCATTGTCCCCGTGGGTATACCCGATCACATCCACATTGTCTGCATATGTGGATTGGATCCAGGCTTCTTCTGATGAGCTCAGCCACAATCGAAGTCGTTAACTCTTGCGACGAGGCCACACATGGAATGGAGTTAGGGATGGTGAGAGAGGCGATTACACCGATTCTCGGTATTGATTCGATTCAGTTTTTCGGTTTTTTTAATTTTAATAATACTCATTTTGTTCCCACTTGTTAAGGGGAAACAGATGTCCGTCTCCATTACCGATCTGTCTTAAGAGCAGGAGTGGGAAAGTTAGTAGGAATCGCTTGGTAGTCGTTAGATCCTTTCACACAACCAAATGCGCGTCGATTAGGAGGGCTCCTTTGCTGTGTGTGCGATTCTCCGCTGAATCCTAATATATTGTTACTTATCAAAGCTGACGAGCCAACAGAAGAGGATAGTCTGGTCGTAAACATTACAGAAGACGAGCGAAAGATGCATTCGTTTTGATCCAAAAGCGTTTAATGTAGCCGCGGGTAGAGAACGCAATGCGCTGATTAGATTGGAAAATGTTTTGCAGTGTTTGGTCAAAGCTAACTATTTCACGATGGTAGACCTATCCTCAGCGTTCTGTCAGGTGGTTCTAGATGAAAAATCCAGTTACCTTAAGAACTTTGTCACACCATTTGAATTTGTATGTGCATCTGTATGGACTCACTGCACAGCACTGGCTCTGCATACCACGTTAAGACAAGTGAAAGTCACGTAGTTGAGCACGGCTCAGGGTGATCAAAACCAAACGGAACACAGTGAACATTGTTCATCCGCCTGAGCCAAATTCCATAATACGCCTTGACTATTGGTATGAACCGATGCACCACTGGTTCGCTCCGGCGGTAGTTTTACTCAATCAACTATTTTACCAATAGGTTGCTCTGATGAACTTTAACTTTAGCGGCGGTTTTGCTCTGTTTTGATACATTCCGTTGCAACTGTGGTACGTTTTTTACTCTCGGTCAATGAGTCGAACATTCTTCTGAAGCATAGTGTAACACACTTGTTTTGCTAGTTAAGGTTATGTTGCTTGCACTTGATGTCCAAGTCACTCATGAAGCTAACTTTGACAGCTAAGGACCGTCAAGAAATAAAAGTTGCATTCATTTAGTTACAGCCACGTTCAGCGTTTTCCTACGTACTTGCGCATGCAGCTGTTTACTTATGCATTCACATTTGCCTGGTAATATGCTGACGGTGCTGGCCTAATTGCTGAGAATCTTATCTCGAATTATAACACATAGGTGTGTTGAAAATGAACGTTTGAACTGCTTGAGAAGTGAAGTCATGGTCAATCTGCTTCGACACTACTACCTTCCTGGTGCATTCGAAGAAGACATGTTTGATTCGAAGGCAAGCTGTACGTGTGCGCCGCACAGTGCGGTTCCGGGAGAACGTTTGTTTAGAAAAAGATAATTATTTACTGCAGCTGAGCGGATTCAACGACGTTCACCTATTATCAGTGTCCATCCTCTCCGATATCGTGTCCGTAAAGCGCCGTAATCATCTTGCGCTGCGAAAAGTGTGCCAATATTTTTCGCGAAGAGATGACAGAGTCTGTTACAAAATTTACCTAATAGAATCCACAAAACGTAACTTACCCTAAAATTCGGTACTTGAATTAGATGCCACGTTCCATATGTTTAGCATGGAATGCATTTCCCACCAGCACAAACGGCAGAGGAGCAGATTCAAATACCTGCTACAATTGAATAAGATGAACACAACTGTGTTGTCACACAGAACGTAGTTCACGTTGGCGTATGGTAGAAATGGAACCCTTGTTTTATGATAATCAATGGCTCTATTACACAAAGTAATATTCTTTCCGGGGTTTGTTGTTGGCTCCGGCATGGTAAACGATTATGAACAAGTAGTTGTTCTTCTCTTGGTTGAATTCGTTCCGAACTATCGTGTGCTTTTTATCTCGTTTATTAGCGTAAGCATCTTTTAATAACTAGTGCCACAAATTCTGGTTTGGTGAATGCACCGCAATTCAAATGGCATATGGCGTGCATAGCATGCACCAACGGCAGTTATGGTTAAAAAGACAACGAACAATGATGTTTTTTTAACAAAACTGTTGCTCTTTTAATGTTGGATTACCGTACATCTGTCGTGTCCGACTTGAAAACGCAAGAATGTTTTTCAGTATCGGCGGGAGTGAAGTATGGCCATAGGCAGTAAGTCTAAATACCTTTCCTACAGATATACATGTTTGCTTGGGGTTACTACTGAAAACGGATAAGGAAGGGACGAAAACGACGTAAATTTGTATGGTGCTCAATGTATATCAACCCGAAAGGAGACAAAAACATTTTACGGTAATTAAGTCAAGTGTAGTGTTTGGCCAGTTCCAGGTAATACCCACTCAAGTTAGTATTTTGTCAGATTGGTGCAGGTCGCGACATACGTGTTTTAGGCTTGTCAGTATTAATAAAACCATGCTCAGATCCAGTCGCTTATACCAGCATTCCCAACTGTAAAATTTAACTGCTTGTATTCTGAGGTGGTACGGTGTGCGTTCTAGCTGTTTGTCCGCAACAACTTCCCTGAAATGCTTAACACTTAGGTAGGTTCTTAGGTGCAGTACACGAATCAAGTCTGACAACTCGGCTGAAACAAACTTTGGCTCTACTGGAAACCCCACCTTGAAGGGCAACCGAAAATAATTTTACATTTTTCAAAATGCACTACGAAATGCAACTGATATCTCTAAGATTGGGCAGCGAAGTTATGGCTGTCTGTGGTGTGAGCTTGTTCTCATTTGTCCTTTATATTTGGAAAATCCTAGGTTTGTTTGCCGTCAATTCTTGATAGTTAGCCGCTGCAAAATAGTTGGGGGCCACCGCTGTGAACTAGCAACCCCATACAGCCGGTTGGAACGTCATCGGGATATATATTCCCTGAGAAATAGTAAGAGGTGGAACGCTCTGCCGACTTATCCAATTATAGGCCGAAGTTTCACTACTTTTAAGAAGTTGGCAATTCATCACAAAGCTTACAGTGCATGACATACACCTGCTTATCAATTGACGACAAGACGCAACATCGTACTTATCTGCCATCGTGAAATCGGGTCAGAGGTTTATTTATGTGTAACGTGGATATTTTGATGTTTCTACAAATACGTAGTTTATTGTTTTGATCATTTTTTCTTTCCACTAATGGATGTAACACATACCATACTGCGGAACTTCTCAAGCTCTCGCTTTCTTGCCCGTATTAGGCCCTTACTCATTGTAACAGATCCTAACTGGATTTGTTACTCCCTGTTTTTACAGACGGCATCCTCCTCGATCACTTGAACTGCGCAGTTTCCGTCGCAGTAGTCAGGCACAACCAAGACGCCCATCTGCACGCTCTTGAAGAGACAGTTCCGTTTATTGCTCAGCAACCAAAAGACAATTTTACATATTGCGCGATTATCTCAATCAATTTGGATAATGTATCTCAGGCAAGTGACCCGCCGTTCGACATCTCGGATAGCTAGGAACTGTCAAAAGACATCGCTAAAATGTAGCAACAGATGAATCACGAGCTTCGTATTGGAACACATGATTAAAAACTGTACACCAATTTGCTGCAAAGGACAATTTCAAATCCAAATGCACCAACCAGTGCGATGAGTGAAGAGGCCGACAAAACACGTACTGAAGAAAGCAGAAGTGATCTCCATCAGGCTTCCGCAGCTAGAGGGTGTGTCAATTCATCAAATTGCTGTGGCAATACCGAGAAATGTTTCAAGTACTGTACTGCGGACAGTACAGTGTACTATCCTACACACGTTCGATTTAAAAGCGTGTGCCTCTTGCATGGGTCTGTGGGTTCTGTCGGAAATTTTATCGCTTGAGTCGATCTGCGTGAGTTTCAAAGCCTGATCATAGCAACTGAGGCGTTATCATTTCCGATATCAAGAGCGTAATGTGGTCCAAGTTCAGTGTGCAAACGACCTGACGGAATTGGCTGAATGCGAACTTTGAATTGCTGATTTAATGTACATTCCTGAGCTAGACATTTACTGCAAAGTCTTGAGGTCCAACATTCTTAAAGTCGCTAATATAGTCTCCCTTGGAACTACAGCGTAACAATTCCCTCGTTGATGTAAAGTAACCCATTTCAACAGATGGGTAAAACTGACTCATCTAGTTTGGCGATGGTCGGCTTCGCACCATTGCTAAGTACCCTGGATACCGCTGAAGAATGGGAAGTATTTTTACGATGGGAGTTTTTCTTACACTTCAAACCCCCCGAGTTTAAACGTACCTTCAATTCGATTTGTTTAATACTACAACAGCAACGTGAAAAGTAAAACGATACAAACTAAAGTGCGCATATGAGTGATGAGATAATCGAGCGGAATGGTTCAAAGTAAACACGTGAGATACAGTGTGATAGCACAGGGCAACTGGATTTAACGAAGCGATCCAAAATCCACAGCATATCAATCAAAAGTTGTATCATCGTCAGAGCTGGTAAGAGGCGAGTTCTCCTGGGCATACGGCGCTGTGCAACAAAATGGCTTGAGGGACTCTTGACAATCTTTTTTACGATAACGTAGCGTTGAACAGAAGAATTAGACGTTCGGATAGTTGATTTGTGACCCATGTACAGCAATTTTAGCAGTTCATCCTGCCGTGCCGCTTAAGCTATACCGAAGAGAAATTTGCAAAATTAAGAATAATTATTGTCACGTTTAGTTGCATTCTAAGCTGATGGGATACAATACGTTTGTGTATCTCTTAGGAAACTTTCCGCCCTTTACCGCAAGTTCCTGGCAAACCAAATAAGCCAGTACATAATTAGAGTGGCATATAATCGGAAACCGAAGAAGCAAGTCTCGCCAAGGAAAGATGGATGATTCTCCAGATTCAGCTACTACTCAGTGTCTAACGCAAACACTACTGTTAGGGCAAAGTCAGCACATTCAAACAAAAGAGCTTTCCTTAATTGTAGGTAAAATCACAGTTGATAAACGTTATAACTCTATGAAGAATGCCACCTGCGTATGAGTAAAAGTAAAAATGTTAATTATTTTAGTTCATGTTTTTCAGTTTAGTTTTGAGAACAAGAAAGGAGCACAATCTGAGAATGGATTGGACGAATGATGCGAACACTGAACAGGCTGCAGCAAAGAAATGTGATTTAAAGTTACGCAGTGCGCATATCAAATCCAATACCCCTTGAGATCACAGTTGGCACAGCTTTTACTGGCTCACCAGTGCTAGGGCGCACGTAAACATCATAGTCAGAAATACCTCAAGTATTGTTCCAGGCTTTTGGCTAAGGTGCACCACGTTACCCTGCAGTGACCACAACGTGCCACACGACAACCAACGGTGCTTCGGAGCCTATATAAATGTCCAAAAATGCCAAAAAGAGTTATCTCCTTCACAGCGCTTTTGCGCATATAACTAATGATGCGTAAATCACCAACAATTGCGTTGTTATCTTGGTGGTTGTATTGTGTGTGCCCGACGCAAGCGATTATCAATAACGAGTTCGGAAATCAAAGGATTGTTGGAAGTGAAGGAAGTGAATCCCAATATGATGGAATGGATGGGATCGCATCATTGAAATCCGGGAAGGCAAAACAGGTGGCCGTAAAAAATGTGAATGCCAATGTAAGTAATCAGAATCCAACCATAACTAGAGATGTATAGACCGCTATACCGTAGCCGTTTCTTCACATATCATCTGATTGCATGCCTGTGGGTTAACATTGACAATGGGTTAACATTTTTCTGTTTGGCATTGGTAACATTTCTCGTTCGGCACAAATCGCATTTTTTAATAAGTATTTCATGATGCACGTTCTTAATTTCGACCACCCATGGAGGCAATCCACAAAGAAATACTAACTAGCCTAGTCAAATCCATCAACAGAGATAACTAAACAATACATTGGGCACAAATGTAAACGTATAGCTTCATAAGTGCGTACCATTATACAAGCGTATTTTGCTTTCAACACTAGTGTTAAAGCAGTTTCCTACGCAACCAAGCACTCGGCTGAGAAAAATATGCTCTCATTGTGTTTGGTAAAGAGAGGATAATGCACTGAAACTTGAATATGGACTGTGATATACCTAATTCTATCATCACGCCAAACACTGCGTGTGCCAATACCATCACTGCGTTTCAAGACAAGAAAAACTTTCAAAACGTTCAGACCCACCGACAACTCTACACAAGTGGCTTCAGAGGTGCAGTGGTATAATTTATGTTAGCAGCTTTTAATAATGCTTTGGTAATGTTAATCACACCCAAAGAAACGTGGATCAAAAGTACGGGTATAGGTAGTTTAGTGCACAAGCTATACGGAATGCATGTAAGTGCACTTGACACTTCCATAAATCTGTATTTTACATGCTGTTGTTTTATTTTATACACGACCCCTTTTCATTTACTGATGTGATCCTATGCTCGCAATTTTTACAGTACAAAGAGATTTCTTTGAAGTATGGATATAATTATCACGCACCAGCTTATGAGCGAATCTTCAACCAAGAGCGCTACGGAAAATGGTCTGAGTGGTCTGAATGTGACCAAAACGAATGCGTTATGCGTCGCCGCCGTGAATGTACCGACGGCTCATGGAAGCGAATCAGTGCCGACGGGCACCCTTCATCCAACTG
The DNA here is from genome assembly GCA_944474145.2 of Dicrocoelium dendriticum. Lineage (NCBI taxonomy): Eukaryota > Metazoa > Platyhelminthes > Trematoda > Plagiorchiida > Dicrocoeliidae > Dicrocoelium > Dicrocoelium dendriticum. Next base: position 130,698,917 of record OX104066.1, read on the forward strand.
CATAAGCAGATACTACGAAGAGACAAGGGCGTGCAAAAACAAGACGATATGCGCTCCGTATGGTAAGCATCTCATATGTATTGATTGGTCCGATTATTAATCAACAGAATTGCTTATATCACTGCGCATACTAAAAAAGACTACCTTTTGTTACATCGTGTTCGAAATCTAAATTGCATTGCCTGCCATACCGGCGCTATGCATTTGGATAGCTGATTTTGTTATACATTAGAATTCAGTAAAAGTTTGGTAAAGTATACTAGTTGTGTTTTGCTATTTCAGCAAAGTCCTATCCTGTTAAACAAACGAAATTTGTTGCATTCTGTTTCGAACACACTGCTCTTAAGTACATAGAAGGTGAATGTTTTTAGCTAAGGTATAGTTGCTCAGAATACAGAGATCTATTTAACTAACTCAGATTGTAGGATAGCAAGGAAGACTCTAGTCGAATTTATCCCTTCTGTGCTGGAATCGATTCATCGGTTTGGGATCCGTACTTGAAATATTGACCATAGGTATCTGTAATATGCGGCATAGGTGAACACATTGACCATCCAGAGTTCAGGTAATTTCGAAAGCGATCTAAGCAGGTAGGCTGCAGATGAATAAGATTGAAGTTATATAAAGATGAATAAAATTCAATCGAGGAACTGTTAGTTGTTGCATGCAATGATGGTTGTTTTCAATTCCTATTTGTTGGACATATACGTCCTCTGAACAATTAATTAACAGCAGGACTAATATCAGTACTTGGTGCAATAAATGTTATCATAGGAACATGAATTTATTGATGTTGCTTCCACAGCGGAAAGGACGTTAAGCTAAAATTAGGTAACTCAGGGGTTATACATCATCTGCTGTATCTGTGACTCCCATTTAAATAAATCGTTCAGCTGAAAGAGTGCAGATAAATCTGGAAGCATTGGGAGAAACAAACCCACTAGTTTGTTTTACTTATTAACCCAGCAGCAACGAATCAGTTATGATTGTTTCAAGTGGCTTCCCCTGCTCGATTACACAGATCTGATATTGCTTTAGAAGTTATCTGTCCACGTTAACACCAGTTACGTGTATCTGACGCGCGTTTTACACTGAACCTAATCTAGCTCCGTTTCAATTAAGCATCTATCTGGAAAGGTCATGTCCTTCGTCCTAAGCGTGATAGTTCAGCGCCTTGCGAATCACATGCTGATACCTCACTTCATGACATTATTTTTCAGCTGCGTTATAAATCCATAATTAGTTTGCCAATGAACATTAGTTGACGTCTCTATTTGGCCTAGAGAATTTATGTGATCGATTGCGCTGCCTCATTCCGTTGGTGCACCAAAACACGTAGAAAATGCAGGCATCATATCCAGATTTCATTCTGCTTTGCCAAATGTTCGGAACAAAAGTGTATCCCTTCTTATGCTTCTAACGTTCGTAACACAAATAAATTACCACGCCTTCTAAACTGCAGGCAAAAGGTTTTATTTTTCTCATATGTTTATCTCTTGTTGGTAATGATTATTACTTATCAACGTGTTTTAATGCAACTAAATTGCTCTTTTAAAGTCGGGTTACTGGACAACTGTGGTGTCCGACAAGAAGACTTGGGAATATCTTTCAAAGTCGTCGGGGGTGAAGCATCCAGGCCAAATGCATGGCCATGGGCGGTTAGTTTGAATGCATTTCTCACATACGTAGATCTTTGGCTATGATTTCTACTGGTTTGCTCGATGCTGAATCTTTAGCATTATTCACTGGGATAAATATAATCTACAGCAATTTTATTCAGAAAAATAAAACACTACTACCGTTTGCATCTCAGTTCTGCTGCATCGGCCAATGTTTCGCTTTCCACAGTATCCCAATCCCGAATGCAGAAAAAAGATTATACATATTTAGGTTCTACCATATATTTAGGTGCTCTTTACTGGTTTGTTATATCAGGTAATGAGAAGAATGTGCATGTGGGTTTTCTTCAGTGGTGACTCGTTTAGCCTTGATTAGTTGAGTGTAACACTATGATACTCATTTCTCACAGCTGGTGCAGTTCTCATTAGTGCTGTAAAGGAAAATTGTACAAGCATATTTGTCAGCTGGAAATATTTGTCTGTATTTGGCTACCAGCAACGTAGGATAATGCTAATCTCGTTCTCGTTATCATTGTATAAGTAACACAGCCAACCAGAAGATCAAAAGATGGCGGCATGTCGAGCCTCATGATAAACAGTCTTGTTGAACATTTGAAGCTTACTAACCTACCGCCATTAGTCCATATTACCTTTTAGACAGCATTGCAAACTACAGTCTGCGTAAACATCGCGTTTTGACAAACCACAGCCCCATATCTCTATAACTCATAAGCACATGTTACATCATCAATTCATTATTTAAATCCCAATGGCAAAATGGTCGTTAGGCCGGTCCTACTAAAGAGCACAAGCCGGCTGCTGTCAATGGTAACCATCAAACTTCGGATGTATTTATCAGTACGAATGGAAACAATTGTGAAGACACAACTTCTGTTAAGTTGAGCTTCTCCTTCCATAGGTATCTACAATTGGATATTTTCCGCCATTCTAACTGGTCACTAAGGTTACTTGAAAACCAGAAAGGAATGTCAATTGCAAACTAGTCCTCGGCCCGAGTATGCATTTAAGGTAGTTTATATTTGAACAGCGTAAGAACGGTTAAGTTCTGAGTTCTATCCACATGGATTTGTTGTATAAAATGGGCCCAATTTACCTTTACTAGTTTATAACTTTTATGCGCCCAAATTATCAGCAGTAAGTGTTGTAAAAAATGGATATACCACGTCCAAGTCAATAAAAATTAGATATCATGCGACTCAATAATTGTGTAACAATGGAATATTACAGACGTATTGTGCGGTAGATGCAAAATGGTAGACATACAATATTTCGACTTAGGAAACACAAAGGTTTAACACACGCACGAGGACGCCCATCACATGTTGGCTACTGATAAAGCAACACTTAGAATTGGCATCGGAACTTAATGTCAGTAACGTGGTTAACAAGAAAGACGTGTGTACGGATGGAAGATCTGCATTCGTTCGGTATACGCCATCGGTATATTTACTGTCTCCTTTTATGCTTCAGGCCCACCAGAATTGGCATGGTGCAAACCAATTTTTTTCATATACTGTCTGTAAGGATAGGTAGAGCTAGATTGAAATTACGTGTTGCCCGCCCGGGAACACCGCGGGCAAGACGTAATTTCTATCTCATTCAGCTACGGTCCTAGCAATGAAATTACCGATGTTCATTTAATGTGAATAGCCATCTAAATTGAGATTGCGCTTTGCGATATGTTGCCACAACGAGTAATTCAACATGACCCTCTAATAGAAGATATAGTTGTTGTGGGCTGAATGTTTTTTCTATTTATGGTAATAGAAAACGTTTCGCTTTTGACACAAAAGCTTCATTAGGCGAAGTGAATTATCTTAACATTGGCATTTTATAGCTATCATGGCTAAGTTACATGTAGAGACGAATCAATTAGCAGTTCATCAATGAATAATTACAGCAGTCAAAGGTCACTATATTCGTGGGTACACTGTAGTTTGTTTCAGTCAGGGTCAATTGGGGAAAAGAAATTGCCGGTCCGTGGAGAGGTACATGTGTGGCTAACAATGTTAACTGAACCGTTGTAAAGAACTTGGACATTGATAGAACTTGGCTTTTGTACCTTGGAATTTGGTGGAGGGTGGGTCGATAGTTCATTCCGATTTGGGATCCATCCATACTGAATAAGGAGAAGATAAGGGTAGTTTTCCAGAAAGGTCGAACGCTACGGTCCACGCTTGTGCACCTGAAAGATTCACTAACCTTAGATAGAACAACTAACTGTATTTACAAAATTCCATGTAAAGATTGTACGCAAGTGTACATAGGCCAAACAGCGAGGGAATTACGTACAAGGATTTTAAAACATAGGCGACAAATATCACGACCTCCTCGAAATGAGTTAGAGTATGGAGCTCTACTCAGAGATTCGGCAATAGCGATGCATGTGCTAGACACGGGGCACAAAATCGACTTCGAAAATGTGGAGGTTATCAGGAAGGGATTACGATCAGCCAAACAAAGGCTGATTGCTGAGGCTATAGAAATAATCAAGGCTAACAACTGCGTGAATCGAATAGACGGAGTAGGGCTGTCTAGTGCCTGGCGTCCAGTTTCACTCCGGACAGCTTGATAAGCATCGATGGATGGATCCCAAATCGGAATGAACTATCGACCCACCCTCCACCAAATTCCAAGGTACAAAAGCCAAGATCTATCAATGTCCAAGTTCTTTACAACGGTTCAGTTAACATTGCTAGCCACACATGTACCTCTCCACGGACCGGCAATTTCTTTTCCCCAATTGACCCTGACTGAAGCAAACTACAGTGTACCCACGAACATAGTGACCTTTGACCGCTGTAATCATTCATTGATGAACTGCAAATTGATTCGTCTCTACATGTACCTTAGCTATGATAGCTATAAAATGCCAATGTTAAGATAATTCACTTCGCATGATGAAGCTTTTGTGTCAAAAGCGAAAGGTTGTCTATTACCATAAATACATTAAATGGTCCTCTACCAAGTTTTCTGAAATCATGACTTCCCGATCGGTTCCAAATATGTTCCAAGATATTGAATGTTTTGCTGGATAATTATATCGATTTCTGCCGTGTACTTATGCTGATACATGGCTGGTTAGAAAGATTTGCATAAAACCAGATGAAGTATATTTGACTCATTTCCTGCGAGTCGAATCTTAGAATGCTTAAGTAAAACACTGGTAGTCTCCGTCTGATGTAACGTGTAGGTTTCTATGGTGTACACGTGTTAGGAGAGCTCAAGAGCAGTTGAGATGCTTGCCTCGATTAATTTAATCTGTTTTTATGCCAAGTATTTTACATGGATATGACACCATTTTATTGGATTCACGCTTTGAGTTGCATACAATTAGCCCTTACACTAATTACTTCCATATATATGGACAACCCAACGCTGTTTATACTTAGTAAGCAACATATAATTTCAGTCTGTTACAGAGTTCTCCAAGTGTCTGTACACAATAAGCTTAATTCTTTTCATACATCATCGTTATATAAACTCGCTTTATGAATGCATATCGCGGGACTTCCCATGTACCAGGAAGTAAACCTAGCAGGACGACCAATGTTTCGCACTCCATTTTCCATTTCACCATAGAGGATGACGGAAGCTTCGACAAAAGATGATTGGTACTCGAATGAACCTCAAGAGGTCCAATCGTTAAGTCGCATAACTGATCAAAATGACAGGTTATGCTTATTAGATTCTGTCGTAACTCTTACTGATTCCCTAGCATTGAAATTTACTGAACTGCAGTTGACCGTCCGTTCAGCTTTATTCCAAGCATCGTACTGTTTTAAGCAAGCCGTTTTGTGTGTGGAAGATATTGATTGTACGCTCTGATGAATCAGACTTTTTGGTCACTAAGGATAACACCATATAACTATAAAGCTTGTTTCAGCTACGTGTTATATGTTTGCGTACGTATTCATTTAACATCAATTGCTGGTAATAGCTCATCGTATATACTATTGCCTGCAATTTTTCGCGTTCCGGAGGCTTAAGTCAGTCATCTAGTGGGACCTTATATCACAGAGACAACTGGAACAGATGTCACTGCTTGCTGTTTCTTACACAGTACAGCAATTTTGAGCATCCTACTTTGCAAAATCCAATGTCAAGTTCAGTATAAATGAAAATCTAAGGGCATTCATCTTTAAGCTTAAAAGAGGTTATAAACATGCAAGGCAACATCAGCAATATTCGTATATTTTCCTACATAGACAAATATTTACTAACTCACACCTGTTCGTATTAATTTTGCTGACATTTAGATTCGGCTGACAACAAGAAATACTGAAGGAGATTTGGGGACCTTCTGCGGGGGAACATTGATCAACCGACAGTGGATTGTTACTGCCGCACATTGTTTCAGCCAATTTAATTGGAGGTTCCCTCAAGGAAAACTAGTTTCTCCGGACGACTACCTTGACAGTAGTGTATACGCATATCTTGGTGATCATCGGACTAACGTAACAGAGAAAACTCAGCGAGAATATCGCATCAAGGCTGTCATCCAGTTTCCGCACTATTCCCCAACTTATCGCCATCTTCGTCACGATATTGCGTTGGCGCAACTGGAAAAACCTGTTGAAATGCGTGAGTTATCTTAGGCACTTAAAAAGGCAATATGAACACACCAATCTGATGGCAATTTATAGTCTTTCGGGTTAGTAGGTCGCAGCGCTTTAACGGGATCTGTGTTTTACGTCATCGTGTAATTCAGTGGTATTTAAATCGTTGCTTACAATGTGTCATCATCAACCTGTTAGGGGATCTACTTTTGAATGCAATGTTCGTGAATGGGCCGAAATTAATCATGAGCCCCCGGTTTTACAAAGCCTAGCCAATGCCGTCCCCGTGTTTTGTGAGTGCTTATAACTAGGTAAGCGGTTGTCTTAGAGATAGAAAATATATACTTACATTCCGTCGCTATATCAAAACTGTGGAAAGCGTACTTATGTCTGGACCAATGGTTTGTTGGTAGTCGTATTACAAACTTAAAATCATAACCGAAAACTTCAGATACTGCTCAATAAAAAGTGACGATTTATGCCAGAGATAAGCTATTTGTGGTACAGACTTATTTAACCTTTACGTTGATGGAACAAGGTGCCAGGAAGGTAGAGAATTACACCGTTGTCTACATGGAAGGGTAGTACTCTTGGAACCCATCACCGAAAACCATACTGTAAACAAAACCTACAGCTCGTAGGATCCTTAGTCAATCAGAGACATCATTAATATATGAGCAGAAGCGTGCGCCTTTGGACCTGCTGGAATCTAAGTTTAGCTATCTCCCATGCTAACCATATCTGTAAAGTGCAAATCGTATGATACTTGCAGCTGATAGTATGGTTATTCCAGCTATTTCAGCGGCTTACAAGAGTAGAATTTATCGCCAGAGCATGAACAAGCATTCACTTGAGATAACAATCCACGTATTCCTTCCGTAAAATTATACGACAGTATCATTCACACTGACACCTTTAGGACGATAACAAAATTTGTATAAAGGTTCCTTGGTGAAATGTGCTGCAGTCTGTTCCCTTCATACCAATAGAAGCGTAGTTGTTTGGAAACTTTGTATCATATCCTTAATTCTAGTGATCATATCAGCCGCCTAAAATACTTTGTTTCAGTTTTGAGCTGGCTATTATAGGTGTGCCTACAACTGCGCTTGTACAAGTCGCGTGGCTTTGGTATACAGTGATGTCTTAAATCAGGTCATTGAAAAATCAGTAAGTTATACTGCTATCATCATGTGGGTGAATTGTTCGTTTTGGCTTAGATCTCGATTCACCTTGCGCCAGATAATCGAATTTCGAGCGATTTCACAATTAGCAACAAGTCAGCACCTAGGACAATCGTGTAAAACCCAATTAGTTTTCCTGCGTGGTGTGTCTATGTCCAGCTGCATGTATTTGATGCTTCCTCTAGATTTTTGTGTGTACTTAATTTTCCGTTTCTGTGTCTTCAGTTTTGCTTTCAGGGTTGATTTTCTGGCTTATTGCCTGCAGTTAGCTCTTGCGGTGAAGTGCATTACACCGTTCGGTTGCAGTCACCTTGTACTATCCGGCTCATATTAGTTACCGTGAGGTAGTAACGGATGCGATTCTGTCAAAATTGTCTCGGAATCACCATGCTGTATCCTGTCTCTTGAAGAGTTGGGTCGCGAGCTATTGCTTATATCACCAAACTCCATATGCGCTGAATAAGCACATGCCTTATACTCCGGGTATGTGAAAGCATCAGTAGTTAACTGGATCGTATTTGAATTAAGTCAGTCACCGTTAGTCTATGATACGCATTGCTCAGGCGCTACTGCGCTTTAACGTACGTCCGCGGCAATATATATACCAAAAATAGGTCTAAGTGGTACACAGATACGCAGTACTACCGTTTCGCTGCCGCCCAGCCACCACTAGTCCCAGTGGGCTAAAGATATTTCTACGCTTGCCCAATCCCTACAGATACTGGAACCTGCACCCTCAGATTACAAGAGAGGTTTGTGATCATTAAGACTAAGGGCCGACCTAACATAAACCATCTTCAAATCTCATGTGAACCAACCCAACTGAATTAATGGATAACTTTGTAACATGAGTGAGGGATCGGGCTCATACTCAATGGTTACTTAGTCGGCTAATTCCTTGCAGATGAATAAAAAGTAAATGCAAAACTACCCCCTCTAACCCAAAGAATCAGTTGAGTGAGGGGGTCAGCGTTGTCCAACTTGGCTGCATTTCCGGATGATTAGTACAGTACAAACGTATTGTCCGTATAGTTGGATGCTTTGAACTTTAGATTCAAAATGCACGAAGCGTTTCATGCCATTTACCGATTAAACAGACTGAACACACAAGTCCTTAGACATTGTATAATGGTCCAGTTCTTCAACACCTTGACTTCCCATGCCCACTTTCGCACTGATTAATAAAGGTAAACACCTACCATCCTTGTTTAATTTGGGACCAATCACTTAGCTCAGCTCGATTACCCAGGTTGGCTAGGCCATGAAAATAATAACACAATTTGGTGGTTGCCTTCATACCATAGGGTCACCGTACATCCGTGTGAGGATGAACAGATTAAAACGCTTTTGCGAAGATTAGTAACGGATGGACTCAACCAGCCACCCACGATACACTCAGGAAAGCTCGAGACAGCCGTTTCATCCTATGAAGGCACGTCAGTAGCGCGCATCCACCGGATGTTGTTGGGTCAGAAACCATGGCCTTGACCTTGCGAGTCTCCAGTCATAATGCTGAGTTATGTGTGACAGCAGCAAACTGCCATGACTGCTTTCGAACTGCGATTTAGTTCGCTAATTCGTGTTTGCTGTCCTCAACAGGGATATGATATAGTTTAATGGAGAACCTTTCTAATCCTGAGCATGGATTTCTTTAGTATGCCGATAACTTATGGCACAAGCGTACATCAACTGACAACGTAATGAAAGAAGAAGTATTCAACTGGAGCCTTTTACATGAAGTCGACCACTGGCACCGCAAATGGGCTAAAAACAGACAAGTAAATTTGCAATTGTGTTTGTACAGGACTAGATAGCACAGTCGTATCATTGGCCGTGTCTCAGGATGATTTATCCTTTCCGCTGGGGAAAACGGTATTTACTTCATATTTTACACGTTTTGCGGCATGCGATTCCGGATTTGTCTGTCACTGCGGCCTCCATAGGACGGCCACACGGCGCATGCGTCTACAGAGGGACCATGCGTGATTTGCACTGCACCACATATCTCAAATCCAGTTGGAACCCGAAGGAATTAGATCGAGTAGCATGTCGATGGAAACCTCCTCTCATTAACAAAGTAAGCCCACAGTCCTTCAACATACGCAGTAGCAGCATTCCTGTCTATCTATGTGGGGAATCACGCGAGCTAGACGTACACAAGGCGGTGGTTGAGTCGTAGCCCGACATAGGTTAGATGCATGGAACCAATGTTTATCCTAGCCCTGTCGCAGGAACCGTGTACCTCGTTTCCGAAAGCAACGACAAACAACCACAGCCTGTATAGTCAAGATAGCGGTTTTGAAAAGAACCTTGTCAACATTCACATCAAGCTCAGGCACAACAGGAATGTCAACAACCAACACGGAATTTGAAAGGAAAAATACACAAAAACCGACAAAGAATATTCAGCGGGATAACTGAACCGAGCAAGTTAAGTAACATGTATTACGTTTTATCAAGGATAACAAGATCTACATTAAGTGCAATTTTTAGTCAATGTAGTTCAGCTGCGGTGAAAAATGCTGGTTTAGGCCATATCTAACTCTGCATGGAACACATATGCACCATTCTAGAGAACTCATGTTAACCAGCTCGACATAAACCAGTGCATGTTAAACAGTTGACAAACGCTCGTACTATTTTTCAATTTGCTTACATGATGTTGCTTAAGGTGCCCTGCTAATCTTTCTCTGAGATTTCGCTGCGATGTGCACGTGGTTTACTTCCGTAACGCCGGTAGCGTACATTAATGAGACAAGGAACTCTCTAAACGCTGAATCACACTGATTAACGCACGATTATTATTCCGCAGTACCGGAGATCAATTATGCATGTCTACCAAAGGAAGAGGTTGAATTGAAGAGTGGCACCGATTGCTTCGGTGTCGGATGGGGTCTTATGTGGAAAGACGTGAATGGCAACAGCATTGTGCGACACGTATCTTCGGGCAACTCATCCAAACTGGAAGATTCGGATGAACACACATTCCCTGAAAAGCCTTGGCCCCCTTACACCGAAACAGAGGCGGACGAATTGCAGGAGGTCAAATTATCCGTTCGAAGCACCGCTGAGTGTACAAAATATGTAACTCAATTTCTAAGTGGTTCACAAATCTGTGCCGGTTATAGAGGAAAGGTAAGTATATTAGTCTATCTCTACCCAATTATACATGTACGCAAGGTATATGATGAGGAAAGTTGATTACCTGTCCCTCTCCATAGGGAACAGGTGACCCAATTTATTCCCCATCACTCAGGAATACAACTAAGCCGATTCTCTTCTGTTAGCGCAAATAAAAGCGCGAAGAGTTGCAACATATTTACAGAACTTCAAGCACCCACCAACGCGCATAGTATTTTGCGGCGTACAAGCAAGCTGCTAAAATTAACGACGAAGTTGTACATGGGTATTTAAATTGCACGCTAGGGGGTTTATAATTACGTAACTTCGTTTATTCCTTTGCTGCATAAAAATGCTAGTGTTGACGCCTAGCGCAATATTTACATCCCTACATGAAGAATTAGAACATAAGCGCTTTTCATCACAGCCTAATATCAAGAAACCCGTAGACCTTTGCTTCATTTACTGACGATCTGAAGTATCGTGCATTATTGCGATCCATTTGTTACGTTCATGTTTCCCGGCACCCGGTAAATGCTTGAATGGTTGCGAAGCACTCAATCATTTCGCCTGAGATACGCACGCTTATAAAAGATCCTTGATACATGGAGAGATAAGAGGTAGCAGGTTGCTTAATTTTTTTAAAGTAAGTCATTCAAGAATAGCATCTCCAACATAACAGGCTTCTAATTGTTACACATGGGTTACAAACCAACTTTGAGTGCAAGTTCCATTGGCTGTACTCAATGTTTACAGCTTTCGACACACCAACAGGTTACACCCTGGTTTATCCACAACGTTAAATGAAAGCTATGTTTGCCTAGAAACTTTTGTGGGCTGTACTGAACCAATTCTTTTAGTGCAGAATATACGACTCCGAACTAACCATATAAATCGAAAGCTTCCCATCCCACATATTCCCTAAAGCCTGGGTTATCTAAACTTCTTCTAGGTTTGCGGCATTAATAAGTATTTTGATTCCAACAGCTTAAAATGTAATTTATACATCGTGTGCTTAATCTATTCTTTGTTTAGTGGACAAATTTAGGGAGGTTTAAGAAACAAATGAAGAGCTTCATATCATGCGTCAGTTATTTGCATTTATAGGCCATTAGTAACAGTGGCAACGAGCAACATCTAGAGGAACAACGATTTAACTAGGCATCACAAACTCAAAGCTGTTCGTTGTTCAGTACTTCTTCTGTTGCGGGCAACACTTGGTGGGAAAGCAACAGAACACTCGGACGTCCATTGCCTGTACTGTCTAAATCCACTGCTTCATGAAGTTGCCAGTCAAGGATGTAGCTATACTTACCCATGCTCCTCGATACTTTTGATGAATTTAAGGACGCGGAAACGGACAATTTTGCACCCTTGATTTATTTGTGGCGTAGATTAGTCAAACGGCTAAGATGGTAATGAAATATATAACAATGACTGGTGCAACTGGAACAAAGATTGTGGGAACAAGTGATAAGTTGGGAAATAGAGTGCATTATGATTCTGCACCACGTTTCACAGTGGCCTAGATAAGCCCAAAGAAAAGCATCGAATAAGACTACTTATTCCAAGATACGGTGTTGGACCAGATTACGTACTTATGTTACGGGTGCTAATATGCTATGTTTAACATAAGTTGCTGTAATCGACTTTTCGACGCTTTCATGCTAAACAATGAGAACTCCACCGAAGCACTTCTGATAAGTGTATGTACAATCATTCGCCGTCTGTTCATACGTTTCTCTCCATGTCCTCCAGGGTACCTGTCACGGAGACAGTGGTGGAGGCCTATTTTGCAAGCTACCAAACACCAACAAATGGTTCATTGCAGGTGTGACGAGTTCTACTAGCCTCAAAGGATGTGGGTACGATGTCGGTGTGTACATGTCAGCTATTGCCTATCGGAGTTGGATATGGAATACAATCGATGGATCCAGTGTTCAGTAATATCTCGCAAAATGGGGTAAACTACAGCAATATAGACCCATGAGAGGATGTACGTAGTGGAACTTTTGTGCCTTATTTGTTCGAGTAGATAAACAACTGATATTGCCAAAGTTCACACCTCCATCTGCTGTCTTTGCTGGGAAAGGGTTTATCTCTTTAATATACTGTTACATATTACACTTAAGATTTCAACCCTAAGGTGCCATTAATGCTTACTACTAAAAGTCTGACATCAACATGCGTTCCACCGTAGTGACAAGGTACATGACAGTTGCTTTAACCTGGTGCAACTAAACACTGTCCAATAAGCTGACCTCCAACCTGTAAGATAAATGATGTTAACGAAACGTTCGTCGGTAATTAGCGTACGAAGAAGATTATTATTGAACTTTAAGTTACGATTTTCTTCACTGGATCAGCCTTCAGAAAGTTTGCTTCGGCGTGTACATTACATTGTTATTGTCATGAAGAAGACAGTTTGGCAGGTCTTTACAATTTGAAAGCAGCGGTCGCTTGCAAGTTTTATAATAGCCGAATCCATCCCTGCAACTAGAGTAACATTTTTGTTGGTGTACCCAGCATTTTCTAGTTTGCGTAGCTAATCTACGGTGGATTAAGTGTGAGTCAACTCAGCTGGCATTCTTTTGGATATCCGAATTACCTAACTACCTGATCAGTTAAGCTGTAGCAAAAAACTACAGCCTGCAGAACAACACTGTAGCACGTTCAGCAGAGAACTCCTAGTCAAGTACCACAATGAGCGCCTTTACCGACACTGTTTGGAGGGAAGTCCATTCACGGTATTCACCAATCACAAGCCGTTAACGAATACACTGCATTCCACTTTTTACCGTCATCCTCCGCAAGAAAGCAGTCAATTGCACTACACTTCCTAATTTACATCAGCTAAACAGCATTTGTCTAGTGCAAACAAGCCCTAGCAGACAACTTATCACAGTCGGAAAGTAAATCCCTAGTTGAGCATTCCCCCATCCATCTCCGGGAATTAGCAACAACACAGCTTCAGAATAAGCATTTCCTTCAGCAATTGCCAGGAACAAACTTACAGTCGAGACACCTTCTGCTGCCTGATTGATGGGATGTTATTATATGTGATACCCACACTAGGGAAACGCGACCTGTAGTCTCATGACCTATCAACGAAACATTATTGTTGCACTACACGGTCTATCACATCCAGACATCCACGCAACTAGCAAGCTAATCTCCGACCGTTTTGTGGAGCCGGCAACGAAAAGAGACGTGCAGACCTTGGTAAGAAGTTGTCCCTCCTATCGACGCTCAAAATTGTGGCGACATACACAGGAACCATTTTGCATTTTCACCTTTCCTGATGCTCGTTGCAGCCCCGTTCACATCTACGCCGTTGATCCGCTACCGCCGTCGGGTAGGTATACGTAGTTACTCATTTATCGACTTTTTCACTTCTTGGCCCGTAGCGGCACCCATCGCAAAACATTCTGTAAAGACTGTAACACACAACTTTGTACCTCATTGCATCGCGTATTCTGGTGTATCATCTACTACAACAACGGATACTGGAGGGCAGTTTGAATCAGCGCTCTTCCGAGAGTTACTTCATATTTTGGAGCTAAGCGAATAAGCATATCTGCGTATCACGCTGCAGCATACGGGGGAGCTGAAGGTTTATATCGCCACTACAAAACATCTTGGAGGACGTGTTTCGACTACTCGTTGGACCGAAACTTTACCTCTGGGTTTATTAGGTCCTGCAATCATACCTATAGTTTATATAGGTTGCTCTGACACCGAGCTGTGCTTATCGGAGACCCGCCTGCAAGACTCGAGCTCTGTGCTCACTTTGCCATCCCCTTCAGTTGACACCAGCAACCCTTTCTCATTGCGCCTATCCGGTGACGCTGCAGCTTCCAGCACCAGCCAAACCGGTGTTGGTATTGCCCTAAGTCCTCTGGCTAAGCTGCTCTGGTTGATTGGATTCCAATCAGTAGCCGGTTGTGTGCGGTCCGATTGGCTGGCTGGTTCAAAGCTTCGAAGCCGCACGGGACTTACAGGTGTCTGTTCGTCATCGTTGCCTATGCACCCACAAACTATAGCGATGATTCGGTAGAAGACGACTTCAAACGCCAATTGAACGAGCTCTTTCGCCACAGAAGAACCTCGGACACCGTTGTGCTGGCTGGGGAACTGAACATACGCAACAAGCAACTGTCTGAACACAGAGAAGTCTATTCGTCCAAACGCGCGTCGTAACACGCCGAAGTGTCGCTTACCAGTTTTCGACTTTTTTTCAGATTGTTTGAAACCACTCAAGTTATCTTATACTAGTAAGCCAAGGTCGCACTCGACGGATGATCACTGCAGTATGTGCGTTTCCAGCCTGTAGGAATGGATACTCTAGTGTCATATGGAGAGTACCTTGCTTTTGTCCGCTTTGAACTGTAGCAGGTTTTATGTCGATCGCGGATAAACTATATCCAGGTCACCTTAGAGTAAATGCTCATCAGCATTCGGCTGAATGCTGCGCCAGCTCTTCATATGGTCAGCAAACATAAGGAAAGTTGAGGCGATTTTCTGTGCAAGCTCATTTACAAATACCAACAAATCGTTGTGCAATGCTTGAGCCCAGGGGCACACTACACTGGTATAAGTTCTGATAAGAAACTCTGGACCCTAACCATTAATAGTCTTTGCGGGAGGTTAGCAATCCAGCTCAAGAGACGGTCGCCGATCCCGTACAAATGGAGCTAGGAAAGAAGAATCCGATAATCTAAACAACCGAATAACGGACAAATTCAAGTAGCCCACATTAACGGCCTTTCCATCGTCAGCTGACCTGGTGCAAATGTTCCATACGATAAATTACTTGTGCATGATCGCTGCCCACTAAAGCCATGTTGCTCTAGAGCAATTGTGTTACAATTTTCTAGATAACACACAAACGCATCGGCAATGAGGGTTTGCATTAACTTGGATGATACAGGAAGAACAGACACTGGGAGGTAATTTAAAGGCTCAGTCCTGCTTCAGCCTTCGTGAATCGGTTAGTATCCCAAGCTTCCATATCGTAGGAACCTGGTTTTGGAGTAAGCAGCGCTGAAAGACTTGTGTCAAAGACTTTTCCGATTGTCGTAATGCTGCTGCCAACATCTCGGATCGAATGATAACCACACACGGAGAACGGTAGTTGCACAGTGATGTCGATTGTAATATTGCTTTAACCGCACATTTAAAGTGGTTGAGTCTTGGAGGCAGGAAAACAGACGAGGGATAATCGCCTGATGATAAACCACTCTGAAATGTGGAAGCATATTGCGTCCGTAACATGGTGGCTGCTTTTACAGCTGATCTAGTTGGACCGTCAGTCGTTGGGACTGAAGGAATTTCTTGACTAGCCTTATGAAGGCCATTGACATAATTGTACAGCAGTTGGTGGTTAGCGCTGAAAATTTTAGCAGGTTCTGCTGATTTGCGGATTTGTCCTCCCAGCAGTTGAGTTCAGTGGTTAGGCTTAGCTACGTAGTTGTCCCAGTTATCCGGCGTTGGTGATGATTTATATACACTCCAGGTTGCGTGGCGTGCAGCCATCCAATTTATAGTACTGCACCTCACAAAACAGGCGGTTTTCAGCTCATTTCAAATCCTTGTCTAAGGCACTCATAAATAATTGATTGCATTTGTTAACGAATTCAAGCCAAGCCACTTTCAGGTGGTTTTAAGCAAGGAAGGAACAAGTTGTGGCGCTGACGAGCTGTGCTAAGCAGTCTTAGCATGTAATGTTGCGCATCATCTCGGGGTTCTCTTGACGATATTCCGCACAGCAGATGAAATCGAAACTGACGAGTGCATAAACAGTACGACCCAAAGAGCAGTCTAAAACCAGTACATCATCCATATATTCCTCTCTCGTTAACACAGGATTCAGTAACCTAGGTCCATTACCTGTTCTGAAACCGGTAAGACAAATGACGTGGTCGTAAGTTGGAACATTGATTGTGAGCACTTGCGGATAGACTTTGAATTGTTATCCGAATATATCAGGGATATGTAAAAATTTACGCTGAAATAGCCCAAGAGAAAAAGCTGGGTGTGCTTTCACTTTAGACTGAATCTTAAAACTGCCAAATGATGGCAGTCCATTTAGGGTATAGACTTCGGGGAGCGGTACGCAAAAGTTAAAATGCTGGTGCCTCTGTTATATAATCGCAGGCGGCACCAAAGAGAATCGGTAAAAGATGTAGCTAAACCATTCAAGGCCTGGCACTGTAGGTCGTTTTGGAAAAAGATACTTACTACTCCTCTTTTCGTAAGCCTGTCCTTTCGTATATGCCCGGCAGCGAGACTCCAGCGGCCGTCATTCCTGTGTGCAACCACGTCTCTGTGACATCGTTAATATGGCGTGGCTTCGAAATTTGTTGACGTTTAGGTTTCGCCAGCTTATTGTAACGGCCTTGAGCACCGGCATAAAGTCAGGATAGTTTCTTGGTCTCGAGCCCACAGTAGTCAAGTGTGTGTGAATGCCGACCGATTTGAAGTCAGCCGTCATTCATATTTTGATGGGATGATGGTCATTCGTTCATATCATGATTTGGCCAATGTGCGATCCAATCCTCGTCAAGACATACTGCAACATCGCGTGATTGAACGGTAAAGTGACGCTCCTGTGTAATCGTCAGTAGATTTGCCTTTCAGGTAAGCCTAAAACTGATGTTTGCAAGGCTGTAGCAGCTTTTAACCGAAGTTCAGATGGGAGGCTTTGTGATGTCCTCGCCAACGTACTAACAATTCCCTGGCCTTCTGCTTTGACTGAACCAGATCTTTTAGTTTTCCATGGGGCCTATGCCCTATAATTTTGTGAGAGATGTGGCCTTCAGAACGATTGATCCCAAAAGTAGTCCAAGGAAGTTGTTTAACGAAAGAAACCCTACCTTTCCAAATCACGACTAGCAGCCTCATGACTATTTGGATAAGGATTGTGCCCTGACAATCCAGCTTATTGCGTTCTTCCGCAAAGTTTTATTTTGATTGTCACGAGCTCCAAGTGAACGCAGCATAACTGCTTGCTCTACAGGACTTGATGTTTGGCACATTTGCAAATAATAAAACGTTTGCCATATCTTTAGAAGATTCCAGTGTCACGCTACTATTTCTTGGTTCGGCGTAATGGGCAGAGCTCGGATTACGAGTAACTGTCAGTAGGTTTGTGGGTTTGGATATTATGTTCATCCAAATGCGCGGTAGGTTCCACTGGACTTAGTCGTCTGACAACCCACAACGCAAGGTGGTGGCGTAGATTTGGAAACAAGCGCGCACACAACTGGGCCAGGATCTGCTTGTATTGGCCCTTTACATTGTGCTACAAGATCGGATGAGCATTATTCTTGGCTTTGTGCCAAGTACTGATGGTTTACTGTTTGTCTATCTGTTTGCGCTAGCGCTATTTCTAAATGATGCGACCCTAAATGGGACAGACAGGTGGACATTTGCAGTGATTTTGCAACTACTATTGATGTCTCGGGCGATTAAAACACGACCAGAGACCATTGAGTTGCAAATCCAAAAAACTCATGCTCCGCTGTCCCATCTTCGTTAATGGTACAATTTGTTAGGACCGGCAGAATCTGATCAAGTACATGCCTCGAGTGGTGCTTGATTTTCGTGAGATTGTGCACCATTTGACTTGGAGAGAACTGGTCTGTTTTTGCTTAAGGCTTTTCCAGTATTAAAAGAGATAATCGCAACGGGGACTTAGTCGTTCGTGCTGCGAGCGAAACCAATTTTGTACTCTCGTTTTCTAAGATGTCATTGTGTTGTTTTGACTACACGCTCACTTCCAGTGATCTAAGTCTCTTACAGTTGCTTTTCAACTTATTCTGCTAACTGGTCACACCTGTGGACAAGAGAAGCATACGTTTTATAATGGGACGGTCGAACACACAGTACAAAATCAGAGGTCATCTTGGAACATGTGTCGATTTCTTACCTGTTATTTACAATCTTTGAACACTTAGAATGGTACTGTTTGAAGCAGCGTGGACAGGCTAAACCAACCTTGATTAATATATTACATTCCGGCCGCCAATATTTACCCTTCTCCTACGGCATTTTTACATGTGCACTTAGTTGCTTTCTGCTACTCAGCATAATGGCGCTACATCACACATTTAGATAGTTCAGATTGCATACTTTTCCGACTTTGCTCGGTTGCGATTCCCAGCCATTTGAGCGATGTGGTTACAATGGCCAAGTAAAGGTGACTAGCAGGCAAAGTGTCTGCGCTGGTCGGTCGGATGAGTTGCGCTGGCCCACTGATTTACTGAGTAAAGGAGAATGGCGACTGACTCTAGGTTCCTGATCGAATTTACCTAAGTGCTGGGCGAGTGCAACCTAGTAGGAAATGCGTGGTATCATCTGTAACTGATATTAGAGAAAAAGGATTCTGGTTGAGTTGACCGCATCAAGATAGAGCTTCTAATAGTGTTTAGAAATTCCACAAGCTGCTTGAAATTGAATTCTTGCAGTGTGGAAATGCAACAACAAAATCTGTCAACAGGCCAACGTAACTCGGATGTTAAAAAGATAAGAATAATCCGGAAGATAAATATACGCAGCGCATAGCCGATAAATTGGTGTCGAAGGAAAAGAAGCTCACTGGTTTATATATATATTGGTAATGAATCGTCCACAACATGTCAAGCGCGTCAATTTGGATCAACCGTACACGTAATGGAAAAGTAGCAGATTATATTGTCATGAAGGAGAGTATATTTGTCAGACCGCCCAATGTAGGGCGGACGCTGAGTTTACAAGGTTGTTCTGCGCACTTGGCTATACTACCTTCTGCCAGTTTCCTTGTACGTTGTTCTCCAGCAACATACCTAACACGATAAAGATCCGAAACAGCAAGCTCAACGTATGCGACGTATTCTAGCTCTATTTTGTTCCGAGCTACTACATTATAACTTACTCCCGCAACCTTAGCCTGCTTTCCTTCTATGCCTCTGCCTTGCGTATTTTCTGCAAAACTGTGCCAACTAGAGGTCACGTATTACGGATAATATCTAACCGGATTTTATTATTGGTCGTGTAAATTTCGGATAGCCGGCGTACTGGTGGGATGGTGTACAGTAACGTTATGCTTGTGGATATTTGTATGCATTTATATTTGTCGCATAGGCACTGGTAGAAACTTGCACCTACTCAGATGCCACTGGTACGTGTGAAATCATGACGCGGTTTGTGCCTGCGACAGTCTGGAAGGTGGCAAAGTTGCTCTGGTAACTGGTGCTGGATAGGGATGTCGATAAAGAGTGGAGTTGCAACGGTGGCAGGCTCGCTGCTGCACATGAGATGTTAGTGAACACATTTAAAAGTTACCTTGTAATTGAAAACAATCAACGGTGTACCCCATTGCAACTCGTGATCAGCAAAACAAGTGACATGGTAATGTGAAGATTGTACCATGTTGCGTGGAACTAGTACCAAATATCCCAAACAGATCCATCTGTAGTACAGGAGCGTAGTATGACTACGTTTCAAAAGACACATATAGAAGCGGGAGAAATTAGCTGTATCGGTATGAAATTGCCACTGGCATGATGCACGCAGATGTTGCAGAGACGGTGGGTAATGTGACGGCGAGCCCAACCACAGTAAAAGGGCACGTGCTGCTGTGCAACAAATAACTTGAGAACTAGCAAAGGCGACAATAGTTTTGAAATTTCTTTAAAGGAATGCATCCGAGACAACCTTAGTGTGGCTTGAGAGGAGTGTGCCAGAAAGTCCGAAGTTGTGCGCTTGATGCTCTAGAAACGCAAACATTTGCAAGATGCTCGGTATAATTAACAAGTAGTTTGGAGTAATTGGCATTTTCTAAAAGGCACAACACAGCCAGTCTCCAAATACATACTTGTCGGCTATCACAATAGATCTGTAGCGCCTTGACGAATGCTACAAAAGAAAACCGTAGCCCAGTAAGACAGAAGACGACAGGATGTAAAGAATGTCTTGAGAAAATAGCTATGTACAATAGCTATGTAAATATAGCTTGAGGACAATGGGAGAAAATGGTGAAGCAATGAGTAACACCACGTAAGAGCGCAACAGCCAGCAACGCGCGTTCAAGATGGCGAAGGTGGTTCGAAATTGCAGTCCAGTATATATAGGCTTTGGATGGGTGAAAGTAAAACAAAATGTGTACAAGTCTGAATGTGATGTTTGATGGAGTAAAATGTCATGGTCACTACAGATCCAAAAAGGTCAGCAATGTGCGTTTCTTGGATTAAAACCACGGGATAACGTAATGCTAGTCATTCGCTTAAGCTATTAAGGCATATGTGATTAAGAAACGTTGATACTAGTGTTCAACTTCAGAAACCTACTTTGGCACATTCGGCAGTGCTTTGCAAATTATGAAGATGCATGTAACAGGGCTAGCTACTGTTCCACCTATTCTAGTCTGGCGAACAAAAATCTGAGTGGGGTTGTAAATGCTTGTATGTATAACCAACGGTACGGTGCAGAACGTTTGGGGTTATTCGCAGTAGGATCTGCGTTGAAGGAAACAAATATGGACACCAAATAACTTCACCGAATTCGTTTGCTACAATGTCTGTGGCTTTCCAACTTCCTCAGGTAAGTTAGCAAACTGGCTATGCGCAGGTGGCGCAAGTTAGTTGCAAAAAAGCAAACAGATGAATGCTTCAACATAATGCCAAAATTAAACATAGAAAGTTACAGATTTGTTATTGTAGTAAAAATTGATTAACACCAGGCAGAAAAATTACGGGATTACGAGAATAACGATCGTATCTGCAGACGCATTTAGTGAATATTTGGACTTTATCTTCCTTGGTGTCCAGATGCTTGTCCTGTAGTAAAGTTGTCACCACTCGTTCCAAGGCAGTACAGTGCTCTGAATGTGATGAGTGGATGCACATCGCCTGCTGCGGCATCTGTCCTGATCAATATGTGCTCTTGCAGCGATTTAACTCGCTAGCCAGTGACCTATTTTGCGACCACTGCCGTGCTTCACTGAATTTCAGGCGTCTTCTCGCCGGACTATCTGCGTTGAGCCTTGATTCTTCTTCTCCGACGAAGCCTGATACGATTCACGATTCATCTGCTCCACCGTGATCACCATCACCATCCACCTCCGTTTGGATCACCCCCATGGGTAAGCGAAGCCGAAAAACGTCCACTACTCCTCCGGACCCATCTACACAGGTCCTGCCCATTGATTCCACAACAAAACCTTATGCGGCAGTTGGGAAGGAAAGCGCGGCCTCCGTTCCTATTTGCAAAAGCCTAACCACAAGTGGCGCCAAAGCTAGGCCAAAGCCCGTCGAGAAACCCAAACCTAATCTATCACCTCAGCCTCAAAGGAAGCTAGTTATCGACAGACTAACTGAGCTTGAGAAATTTGTCAGGGAAAATCCGTCCCGTAACAAGCCACAGGTTCCTGAGGATACCCAGCCATCTCACGACCGGGGTCTTATCATCATGCACGCAGAGGAATCGGAAAAACAACCTATGTGGAACGAATACTAGATGACCAAACACTGCTTGAGCGGTTGATCTCGTTGCTATTTGATGAAGGCGAACAGGGAATCAAGATTGTATCTGCCTTCCGTCTTGGTTAAGAACAAGAAGATACCTCGAGAACTCGCCCCCATAAAATCATTCTCCAGGATGAGGAGGAATGCAGACGTATGCTGCGAAGGACCTGGCGTCTCAAAGGTGAGCCATTATACGTACTTCGTGACTTCTCACCAGAGGATCGAGTCAAAATAAACAAGGCTGTAGAAGAACAAAGTGCAAGACGGGGAAGCGGTGAAACAGCTCTCCATATTGTGCATTTTCGAGTAGTAGGAAGAACTCCTAAAACCCGTTAGTGGCCCATTCTCCTCACCTCCGGACAGTAAACTATAAGGTCCCGCTGGAAATCACTGTTCGTCCTCCCCGGGACTTAATAACCAGGAGAAAGAATGGACTAGAAGTGTTGATTGCAAATGTCCGTAGTCTCAAAAAACAATTTGACGAGGTACATGCTCTTACCGCAAAGCTACTTCCTTATCTGCTGGACTTCACTGAGACCTGACTCAATTCAGACGTCTCCAATTCCGAGATCCACATCGCAGGATACTAACTTTTCCGTACTGACCGACCTGGAGCAAGCGTTTTTGGTGGCGTAGTTCTCTGGTGGAGAGAGGATCTTAAAGTTCATCTCGTAGAAGCCGTCAGCAACGCTGTTGGTGGAGCAGAACTACTCCGGTGTAGGATCAACGATGCCTTCAAATCCCTTATGGTTGGCGTCATCTACAATGCCCCGTGGGGACATGTTACTTCTGTACTAGACTTGAGCAACTCGCACGGAAAACGCAGTGATTGTCTTATTGTGGGTTACTTCAATGCCACGCATGTCCATTGGGACCTACTACACGGCCACCTTTCACCCGAGTCATTTGACACCGGCCTCCTTGAAACTGTCCTCAAAACGAATCTCACCCAGCACATAACATCGCCCACTAGGCTCCTTCCCTGCCAGACTTCGCACACTCCTGATCTTGTGCTCACTCCGTCCCCGGCAGATGTCTCAGAATTGACCCTTCTACCTCCCATAGTTAAAAGCGACCATTGTACAATCTCCTTCTTATGGACTAAACGTCTACCTATCCAAACCCGAAGGGCACACCGTCGCAATTTCTGGCGAACCGACGCATTCAAGCTAAGGGCGGCAGCAGGTACATTGGACTGGAATGTTCCACAACACTTAGAAGTCGATGCAGCTTGGAACGATCTTTTCCACAAATTGAAGCTGCTCATCGAGAAGGCCGTCACATTCCACAGTAACAGGCCTCATTCTAAGGGTCCCCTGGATCGACCGAGAACTCAGGGCCAACATGAAACAAAGAAGAAAACTATGGGACAGCTTCAAACGTTCCCGCTTAGACTCAGACTACTCTAAATACAAAGCCATCAGGAAATTCTGCTCCCTGCAGAAACGTGAAAAGAGACAACGATACGAGCATAGCCTGACCGAACAACCACTCTTTAGGCCAAAGACACAATTTTCATACATTATTAGATCTTCCAAGGCGAGCTGTGGAATTCCTGCTTTGTCCACTAATTAGCCAGGCATGATACATTAAGATGATGACGCCAGAGCTGACCTCTTGGCTCTACAGTTCTCCACATTATATACGAAGGGAGACAGACTCGACAACCCGCATGTACTTGCACATGCAGCACCTCTGCAACATATCGATATCGATGCAGGTGCTACGTTGAAGCTACTACTAAAACTGAACTCCTCTTCCTCACCAGAACCAGACAAGCTACATCCACATTTTCTCAAGATGGTTGCAGAATTCATTGCCGTCCCACTTTGTCAAATCTTTCAGCTCTCAATTAAAGCTGGTCGACTACCTGTCGATTGGAAGATGGGTGTAGTTATGCCGAAATACAAAGGCGGAAACAGCCAGGACCCTGCGAACTATCGGCCAATTTGCTTGACGTCCGTCGCCTGCAAGATCATGAAAAAGCTCATTAAATCTGCTCTCCACCGACACTGAGAAGATATGTACTTCCCTTCAGTCACCCAGCATGGCTTTAGAAAGAGACATTCCTGCATCACTAACCTGCTGGTCGCTAGAGAGAAGTGGGCTAAATCAGTGGACCCTGGAATACATTTAGATGTCGTCTTCATTGACTTCAGCAAAGCCTTTGACAGTCCCACGTCAGGAACTACTCTCTAAGCTTTGCGGAATTGCCATAACAGGGAACCTCCTACTATGGATCAGTGACTTCTTGCAAGGCCGGAACATGCAAGTGAAAGTAAACGATACCCTTCAATTCCCCGTGCCTATGTATAGTGGCGTACCACAAGGCTCCGTTCTCGGACCGGAAATGTTCAAGATATATATCAATGATCTACCAAGTATGCTACAAACCTACTGTCTGATCTATGCAGACGATCTCAAGCTATGGTCGGAAGTGTCCAGCCTCGAAGACGCCGCCCAATTACAGGAAACGCGTGATATACCACACTCTTGGTCTATCAAGTGGGGTTTGCCGGTCAACAAAGATAAGTGCTCAGTACTTTCTATAGGTGTTGCTGAACCACTGGGCATCTATCACATTGGCGAGCACCAACGCGAGGTTGCCACACAGGAAAAGGACCTGGGGACAATAATCTTCTCTGAGCTCAAAACGACCTTTGACACGTTAAATAAAACTGCTGCCGCGAACAGGATGTGGGACGCCATAAGGAGATCATTCTCTAAAATGACGCCACAGATATTTAGACTTCTCTTCACCTCCCATATCCGTTCCATTCTTGAATTCGGACATCCGGCCATAGCCACTTTATCTAAACATGAAAGTGACAAGATAAAAAATTTCAGCGACGAGACTCGAAATCTGTCCTTGGGCTACGCGAAACCCCGTACCCACCCCCGACTAAAGAGGATGAACCTTTTTCCTTAGACTATCGCCGACGTCACGGAGACCTCATCTATACCAGGCGCATCCTACGAGGAGAACTGGGAAACGAACTAAGGCAGTTCTTTCAGCTAAGACTTGGCAGATCGACTCGAGGTCACAGCTGGAAGCTGTTTAAACCGAGGAGGTTCAAAGTCCGCTAAGATGTTGCTCTCTCTTCTCGAGTAATTAATGATTGGAACCGACTGCCGGACCCGATTGTCAATGCGCAATCAGAACCGAGTTCCAAACGTTTGCTAGACATCTTCCTACTGAGTACTCCTGGATTCTGCATGACTGATACTACATCCTGAGCTAAGACACAGCCAATTCGCCTGCAATCCTTGGAAGATCGGGAAGCGAAGGAACTGACATGTGACCTCGCTTCTAATCTCTACCACACAAGGAACTCAATGAATGAATACAATGTCGGTAACGTACGCTTACCTTACTCCCCTCGGGCGCTATTTTTGGACCATTATTTGTTTATGTCTATTATCCATTTGAACAATTACGCCTGTCGGGTAAGTCAGATGTGCTCTGGTGGAGGTATTAACCAACGTATGCACAGGTTATATATCATGATACTTCTAGAACTGCGCCAACAACTGGCATTCCGAATCAATTGTATTATCTAAACGGGTGTTGATAATTTCATATCCTTGTTCCTTATCAACAAACTACTTCCTTATATTTACAAGCTGTGATGGCAGAAGCAGACGCAAGTTTCATGTCGTTAGTTACTTGCCGTTAGTAAATGCACAATGTGGCGTTACAACCACTGTGTGATAATCGTCCTTCCTACAAATTTGTCAAGCCTGGATCTCTCATTTTAAATTTGAACATTAGCTACTTCAAGATTAACTATGCGGTGGACGTACCCAAACCTCAATGGATTTAACGAGTTTCGATACTGTCCGTGGATTGATTACGGAGGACCAGCGACTATCCTATATAAAGCTTGCCCCGATATTTGACCTCACAAGGAAGGAGGTTGGATTGCTGATATCTTCTAACCTGAACATGCTTAAACTGTCAGCATATAAGTGCGGAAACCTTTGGCCAGTAATCAGAAACGGAACCGAGGTTAATCATCGGAAAATTTTTGACCCATTCTAAAGCGGCGCAAGACTTCCTGTCCGGATCAGTGATGGAGGACGAAAGCTGCCTTTATCTATGTGATTTCGAAACCGGTAACAATCAATGGAACGGAGCCGCAGCGTGCCATTGTAGTTGGAAAGTTTCCGCGCTTAAGCTATCCAAAAGTATGATGGTGATCGGTTTTTGGGACAAATGTGTATTCTGTTGGTGGGTTACCTTCATTAATTATCCGGTACGGCCATTCATCGTTATGCTCATCTCCTAAACTAGCCATTGGCGGCAGTCAAGCAGAAACGTCGTGGAAAGCTGACCATACTTACTTGCCTTCCAGAACAATGCGTCAGCGTAACCTTCCAATAATTTGTCTGTCAAAATAGACATATGATTTTTCAGGTGGACCACCATTTCATTTACTTCCCTGAGCTGGCCACGTCAGGCTGTTATCGCTTCCCTAATCTGAAGCAACATATGTAAGGATGACGGCTTGAAGACATATCCTACTTCGAACATGCTGTTGACAACTGGTGTAAGGCCCTGTCAGATGACTCTCACCTGACCGGTTTAGAAAAATTGCAGATACGCTGTATCAAGTACATGCCGGTCAGGGGTGAACATTTTCTTAAACTTGTAATTGTACGACGCAAGCACACGTTGAGCAAAGCAAGAAAACTATCAGCCCCCTCCCCCTGGTAGCACAATCGTACCAGTAATTGTAGCAACCTGGACAGTAACTGAACGGCAGTCTAGTTCGGAAGTGATGAATTAGTTCCAGCCAAATGCATTTAGTTTGACATTTGTCAATAAATTAATGATTGGTATGCATTATAAGTGATACCAATTGACCAAAACACGTGTGGCTTGAATGCATCCGTAGGTCATTACATTTGCACAGTTTTGATTTTGTAACGATCAGCTGGTTTCTATTAATCCGACGCTCACTTTCGCGAGGGGACCGTTTGATTGCACTATTACGGTTTAATATAAATTCCTTTGGTGCTGTAATGCACAATAATCCAGGGGGGCACGAAAGATCGTCGATGGCTGAAACACGCAGGGAAGAACTGATAACGATGGAAGCACGCCTCACAGTGGTCACAGCGCACGAGATAAGTCAGGATATAAAAAACCACAAGTGTCTGTTTAACAACACTGCGACGTGGCGGATGTGACTCGCCACTGAATAAAGTCACAGCCCACAACTATATACTGGCAAGTCGACTAGACTCACATATCAACTCCTCTTGACACCGTTTCAACTATACACGATTGAACCCGGAGTATCGTCGTGATACACAACAGTTTTAAACCTTGATCATGCCTAAGTTGGTGCGTCCCTATGAAACTGAGAATAACCTATCTATTTATTTATTTTACCATGAATATACCACCAATTTTCTACCATTACTGTCACAGTTGCCATAAAATGTTTGTACAGTTGTACATATCTGATCATGCCTCCATGGGCGTGCCTCGCATAGTCGCGAATAAAGTATTTATTTATTTATAATATGCGTTACCGAAATCCTGCCTCCCGTCTTCCCCGGTGTGATTGTGCGCAAACTAACCAGACTCGGTAACTTTCCAGCTGACAGGTCTCGCCCTCGCTTTTTGCGATTTGTTCTGCGCGCTCCGGAGGAGCGCCAAACACTTCTGCGTTTCGCCTTTAAGCTCAAGGACACTGGGGTCATTGTGCACACAGGTGTTCCACAATGAACCGTAAAGCCATTGTGTAAAGCAATATCTGGGCACATATATCAACTAGGAATCCAACCTTTTCTTGAAACCTTCCTTGGACTGGGCATCAACAACAAGCTCCGGAAGGCAATTCCAGTCAGTAAGCACGCGCGTGGATATAGCTAGATCTGATCGCACCAGAAGTCTCCTCGAGTTGAACAGTTTCTATCTGTGATCACGTGCCGAACTGTCAATGTGCAGTTAAAAGAACTGCTGTAACTCGCTTCCTAGCTCGCCTCTTAGGATAGGTCGGGTGTAGATCAACTCACAGCGACGACGACAGTCATCCAGAGAGAAAAGATTTAAGCGCTGGTGAAAGGAGGACAAGATAAGCACCGCGACCATGGCACACGTTTAGATCCACGACGTTGGACCTTCTCAGTCATATCGCATTCGGTATTCGTGAGGGGTTGGGCAGCTGGCAAGCCCTACTCGTGGATCAGGCGCCCGCGTGAGGCAAACAGGAGTATGATGAGTACCGGCGTAAGACTTGAGAATGCTCTTCGTAAGGCATGAAACCTCGGGTAAGCAGCGGCGACCCGCTTCCTTAGTAGTTTTGAGGTACGAAGATACAATTACTCCGAGGTCCCTATTCTGCGCGACATTGCTAAGCAAAAAGACCTCAATTATGGTACACCCCGAAAGTGCACGAGTACCAATCGTTAGTACAGGATGTTTATCACGCTTGTTAGGTGACCGCCATTTTACCGACCGGTCGTGGAGCATGTTAAGTGTTTCTTGGTGCTTGGCTGCATCCTCAAGTCTATATACCTCTATCCAAAGTTTTAAGTCATCTGCACAAATCAAACATTCCGTCTGCAGCTCGGACGGGAGGTCGTGTAGCAGTCTAGAGATTCCCCGGTTTCCTTTGTAAATTTCGAACTAAAGTTATTTCATTGTACACCTAGGCAACCTGTGTGGTTTTTTGAACTGATGGCTGCGTTCGAATGCTTGACTTGCCCATCGCCATTTTTGCTTGGCGCTCGTTTTGCTTGCAACTCGCGACTGACCTGTGTGCTGTGCTTTTTCCGTACCCCTAGCTAGAGCGTCCACAGTGTCTATCCTTTATAGCTAGATAACAGGGAATATTTTGCTGTACCAATAAAAGTTTCCTTGCCACTCGATCTGTCTTTTCGAACCACTCACTGGGCTCCCGGTGCAGGCTACTCACTAAAGTTATTGAAGAGGTCAATGCCAAGGAGAGAACCCTGTGAGACACCAATGGTCATAGAAAAAGGACCAGAAAGCATATCACTCACCCTTACCAGCGCGACTGTACAGGAATTCAAAGAGCCAGGGGAGAAAATTTCCAGCAACGCCAATTCCACGGCATTTGTAAAGAAGCCGCTCAAGCGGAAACTTGTCAAAGGCCCTGGTAAAATCAACAAACACAAGATCCATTCGTTTGCCAACATCTAGTGATCTCACCCATTTCTCCCTTGCCACAAGCAAGGTTGTGATGCATGAGCGTGCGCTTCGAAATCCATGCTGAGCAGAAGAGATGAAATCTAACTATTCGAAATAGGGACGTAGCCCGCGTTTTAGTCTCGTTTCCATAATTTTGCAGACTACAGGTGTCAAACAAATGAGACGATAATTCGCTGGATCTTGTCAGTTTCCTTTCTTCTAAATAGGCTTGGTGACGCCAGATTTTCAGGCAGTCGGAAGACGTCCATTATCAAAAGTCAGACGGTGATGTGCGGTGAAGTGCTCGGCTAAAGTTTTAAGGAACAATGGATGTAGGCCATCAGGGTCAGCCGAAGAATACGGGTTGCGGCACAAAAGCAGCGTTAATATCCAAGTGGTCTAGGAAAGAAGAAAGAAATGACAAGAAGCTGTCAGGGGGTAGTTTCTGTTGAATACCGAGAAGAATATTGTTTAAATAAAAGGTTGCACTTTTGTGTATCTTCGTGAACTAAAGCGGCATGCTCATGGGAATACAAGGCATGAATGCCACTGCTGGATCTGGTTCTTTGCTTGATCTACGCGAAAAGCGCTTTGGATGTGGTCCTGGAAAGTGTAGCTAAAGACCTTTCGTGTAGTTCATGTTTCCCCCGTTTCTGAAAAGTACAAACATTCCTGACTGTTTTATGGCGAGAATATTCGAGGTCGGCTCGTGTTAGCTTAAAATGGTTCCACAGTTTACGCCTTGGGTTCATAAGGGATCTTACTCGGCGTTCTATCCAAGTAAGCCTTTAGAAAACGGTCTTCTCTTGTAGACAGGCGCGATCTGTTCGATAAGCTACCTCAGCTTGGAGTACAAAAGATTTCGCGCACTGTCAAAACTGAGATGTCAAGGGCTACTCCAAACCACAACGCTTGCAGCTGTTTTCAAACGCCGTGCATCTACCCGCCAGAAATTCCGACGGTCGGCACATTGGCTGTGGACAGCGAAGCAACGAGTCCAAGGAAAAGGAACAGCACAGTTTTCACTTCTACCAATGGGCTCGATGTCAGCTAACTTTGACATGTCTGCTTGGGCTAAGGTAAGTGCGAGGTCTATGATGTGCGGTGTCTGAGGTGGAAAACTACGAGCTGGCGTCCTGACATGTTGAAATGGGTACAATCCAGGACGGTTTCGAGTGAGGCGGCATCGAAACGGTTGGATAGGGGATCACAAAAAAGAAAAATTTAATCGATATCTGATGCATTGAACTTACCCGCGAAAAGGCAATCCTTGCCTCCGCCGTGCACTATGACGGAGTCCAACAAACTAGCCCGAGAGTCTGATAGCGTCCAGTAGAGGACACCAAACAAGTATTACCTATATCCGTCATACACACGGCACCAAAAGGCTTCAAAATTGTTAACATGTTCACTAATAGCTTCCACCACGTGTTCTTTGAGCTCCTTCTTCCAATAAAACCGTACGCCACCAACAGACCTTCAGTCCTGGCGATCGGACCGGGTGCGGTGATATCCAGGAATAGACACTTCTGAGTCTGTGGTTCCTGGGAATAACAACGTTTCAGCGAAGGCCATTAGGTCTGGATGAGTCTCTGAGGTAAGCAAACGAATCTCGTCCAGCTTATTCCTTCGCACCTTAGCGGAAAACACGCACAGTCCTTGCCTATAGTTGACTGTCCGGGGTTGAGGCGGATAAGCCTCCAAGGGGCTTCCGGAGTCCTCCGAACTACTCTAAACTCCACAATATGGAGTTATGTTACACCACTTCCCCGTCTAGCAGGTTGTTCTTCTACGTCCTTGTTCAGGTTGACTCGATCCTCCAGGAGCGAGGTCTCGAAGTACGTAGGATGGCTCACCTTTGAGATGCGAGGTCCTTTGCAGGATGCATCGGCATTTCTCCACATCTCGGCGAAAGCTTTTAAGGGGGCAAGCCTTCGAGGTGTCTTCTTGTCTTTTACCAAGACGGAAGGCAGATGCAATATTTATCCCTTGTTTGCCTTCAACAAATGGCAACGAGATCAACCGCTCAACCAGTGTCTGGTCATTTAGTGCACTTTCCGCAGGGGTTGCTTTTTCAGATCCCGCCCCGTCCACGATGAGGATACAACGGTCGCGTAATGGATGCGTGTGCTTAAGAACTTGTGACTCTCTAAAGGACGGGATTTCTTGGACCACCTTCTGCAACTCGGATAGTCCGTAGAGAACTAGCTTCCTTTGGGACTAAGATGATAGCTTAGGTTTGTGATTCTCGACTGGCTTATGTCTGGCCTTGGCGCCAATTGTCGATGGGCTTTTGCAAACAGGAAAGGACACTGTGCTGTCCCTCTCAACCGCCGAATAAGATCTTATTGTGGACTCAATGGGCAGGACCTGTGTAGATGGTTCCGAACGATTAGTGGACGGAGTTCGGTTTTGATTACCCATGGAGGTGATGCAACCGGAGGTAGATGGCAATGGTGAGCATGGTGGGACAGATGAATCGAGAATAGCATCAGCCTTCGTCGGAGAAGAAGAATCAAGGCTCAACGCAGATAGTCCGGCGAGAAGACGCCTGAAATTCAGTGAAGCACGGCAGTGGTCGCAAAATAGGTCACTGGCTAGCGAGTTAAATCGCTGCAAGAGCACATATTGATCAGGACAGATGCCGCAGCAGGCGATGTGCATCCACCCATCACATTCAGAGCACTGTACTGCCTTGGAACGAGTGGTGACAACTTTACTACAGGACAAGCATCTGGACACCATGGAAGATAAAGTCCAAATATTTACTATATGATTCTCCAGAAACTATCTTTATTCTCTTTTCTTCGCCCAGAAAATCTCAGTGGAACGTAACACTCATGAGGACGTCGCTCTCACAGTCGGGATGGTAAGCTGGAAGTAAACGTAATTTAGTAAATCTGCAGAAATGCAAAAGTAAGTACTGCTATGACAAAGTTGTCACTATGTGCGTGTTTGATAAGATACAGAATAAGATGCACAAAGTTGATAGGGGATTAAGACTAACAGACATTTTCTATTATTGGATTGGTGTGTATATGTATGCGTAATTGGAAATGATCAAACACTTAATATCTTTTCAGTTCAGATGGGGACTGGGACGAAAGGAGAATCCCGTGAGTGTTCCATCTTGAGGGGATCTTTGAGCCAGGAATTGATGAAGTGCTTAGTTATTGATGGATCTATTTCGGAAACACCCGTATCGCCCCCTGGCCAACCAGGTAATACCCACGACTGTTATTGGTATTCGTGAATGGGAATATGTGCAAGTGCAGAAGCTGTTTTGGTATGTGTAGTTTGTTGCGAAGCGCTAAGGAAATAAAAATAAGTTGGACTGTCTTCATATGCCCATATACAAATGGGAACTGGATATAAAATGCGTAGGTTTAATCCTGATTCTGAAATATATACATGTGGAAATATGCGTATATATATATATAAATAAATCTATATATATCTATATTCGCATCCGTTTTCATACGCTACGTATGTATATATGGATGCATATTTATATATAATATCAAATTTATACAGATATGAATATATATATATATATACATGGGAGGCATATACACTGGATGAGGTATCAAAGCAGCCTTAATGGGGTGCGCAGCATTGACTTACCTGGATGTTGTAAGGGAACGGGCGGGATGTGGTTCCTGAAACGTACTGCTAACGGAAGGCAGATGCAATTACTCATTAGAAGGGAAAGCGATTAGCATAAAGGGGTTACCTGCTGTCGAGGCGAACCTGGTGAATCATCTGAGGGAATAGCATGGCGTGGCAAGACAGAGGCGATAGGTGGGTATACACTCAGTGGCATCCTTACGTAGGAAGGCAATTGACGGAGCATAAAGCTATGGCTCTGAAAGAGAAGTTAACATAGAAGCCCAATGTTGCCTGTGGATAGGTTTCAATGATGCTTCACATGGTAGAGGCGATAGGCTGGAGGTGACTCACTGGCATCCTTACGTAGAAAGGCAATTCGCATATCACTTTCGCTCTGAAAAAGAAATCATCACGATAAACCAAAGGTACCTGTGACAACCTATGAGGGATGCCTGAGATGGCAGAGGCGATACCTGAGAGATGGCTGAGTGGCGGTGATACGTTGGAAGGCAGTGGTCGGCGCATATCAATGAGGCGATAAAAGGGGTTAGGTTGAAAAAGAAATTGGAACCTGTGACTATGTGGCAAGGAGACATCACATGGCGGCGATATCACCTGAGAGGAGGCTCAGTGGCATGGTGTGGTAGCACGGCAACTTGCGCTGGGAGAGCAGTAAAAGTGTTGCTATTAACTGTTGAAATTGGGCTATGGATGTAGGTAGGTAGCAGCGTAGAACATCTCGTTGGAAGGTCGGGGCATACTGCGTCCGTAGAGCGTTGCCTGCTTCTTTATGCTCTATGCCACTCCGAGTGTAGTGGGTGATAGCTTGCTCAACGTTTCGAATGAAATTAACATGCTTATGTATTAGCTACTTGCTGTTGAGGAATTTACGAGCCAACTTGTTGGTGAGTCAGTTTACCCTCACGGACAAGCATAGGATAATAGTTGCGCTGGGTCAAGTAGTCACTCCAGGTTTCGGGACCACGGCTTGCCCCGTTATTGAGCCAAGCTGCATTCCTTAGTGACATGACTTCCGATGTACGCCTATGGAATTGTGGAATGTACGCACTTCGCTTCTGAAGCCGTTGTGATTAGGTCGCTGTAAAGTCCAACAAACTGAAACCACAAGCTTTCAGGGGAACCACCTTTCAAGAATTCCAAATCAGTCGTCACAACTAGGTGCGTTAGGATGTGTCATTTGATGGTAAAGGCTGATTCAGTGTGTTCCAACGGATATTTAGCGCAAAACACAGTCACAAAGTATGGTGGGGAGTCTATAAAGCGTCTGTCAACCATGGGTTCCCCATTTGTGTGTGCGAGATCTCATACCGATGGTTTGTTGTCAGCTCTGTACCCGGTAGGTGAGTGGATATAGTTGCAGAACGGAATAGCAGCTATAAGGTCTTAAAATTCGGCCTTAAATATTTCACTGGGAAGTACCAAGGCGACCAGGTCATGCAGATCGAAAACGCGGGAGATAAGCAAACGACTGTGAGTCGTGAAGAAGTTTTTTGTTGGTGATAATATTAGGAGGGAATCCACCTCATGAGAGGACGCTAGGGCCAATAAATGACTGTCGCGAAGCAGTTGTCATTTATCTGAGACTCAACCGACAACTTAAATAAGCGGTGATCCGATTTGCCGGATCCTCCAATTGCTCGCAATGTAAGTTATTGAGATAGTGTAAATTTACGCCACCTCACCTGCTTGAACAATTAGCGCAGAACAGTGACAAGCGAATCGAGAGCCATGCATTCGTCAACTCTGAGTGTCAGAGTCTCAGTTATGAGAGTTGACCTCAGGTGTTTGTTGCCTAACCCAAGCGAAGCCCCGCAATTTGGCTATGGAGACCTTGGGCATTGGTGCACATGCACGATAGTGTTTCAGTTCTCAGAAGCGTTTCGAAAGCTAAATGGCTCAATTGCGAGGCCGTGCCGACCGTCGAATGGTTGGTCGCTAGCCGCTTTTCGTAGCATTATCGGTTAGTCGTTTTGAGTTTCGTTCCGAGGGGGGTCGTAACTAGTCCCACAGGCAACGCAGTATGCGCCATGCATGTAGAGTAAACAGGATAACATCGGCAGTTGAGCACTTCTTTCAGACTTGTTAGCAGTGTTGATTTCGGATAGTATCTTCACTTGATTTGCATGCTGTTGCGATGCTTTAAGTTGGAGAACAGTTTCACAAAAAGCTGTGAAGCTGAGCCTTAATGACAGCCTGTTCCGAAGTGACTGCCATGGTTCCAGTAGTCCAAGTGTCAACCGCCTAGTTTGTATCACAACCTTTCTTATTCTTGGGCCACACCTTTTGCAGCTTGCTTATCCAGGTAACCTGGTAAGAGCAGCAGCTGCAGCGTCATTCAATAGCTGGGTCTCATAAACACGGTAGCACCGATCCTGGTCGCGAGCCTCTTTTTCGCATGTATCCTACTCATGAGACTCGACGTCGACCAAAGTGGTTCTGGCTCTGGTGTCTAGTTTAAACTATTCTAAGTTCTGCGTTGCCCACTTGCGCACGCCCCATGGAACGGCTGGAATGACGCGGACTAAAGAAAAACCGTGTTGAAGACGAGCTGTCGAGGGCAACACTGCTGCCACTTAATCGACAGCGTATAGCACAACACGAAGACGCCTTGCTTAGAAAACAAGTGGCTGATAATCCACGTCAATTTGCAACTCTTAGACCTAATACTGATCAGGCATCTTATGGCGATCCATTGGTAAATGTCTTCCTTCTCTTGCGCTTTCAGTGAACGCCATGTTTAATCCTGAAAGTTAGTCCATATTCTCGAGTAGGCATCTAAATTTTTACGAGGAACTTTCATGGCTGTGTGGGTAGTAATCGGGAGACCGAGGGGGTTTCTGCGCGTTAGTGC
Organism: Dicrocoelium dendriticum; assembly: GCA_944474145.2. NCBI lineage: Eukaryota > Metazoa > Platyhelminthes > Trematoda > Plagiorchiida > Dicrocoeliidae > Dicrocoelium > Dicrocoelium dendriticum. The sequence continues at coordinate 130,734,567 of OX104066.1, forward strand.
AACTTTGTTTCTCAAGTTAGTCTCAGGTCTGCTAGTAAAGAAAGCAACAGCTGAAGATTAAAGATCTTAGAGGAAATTACGGCCCTGCTGGCATAGATTTTGGATTCTATCCTGGGTTTCGAAGTAATCTGGTGAGGTGACGCGAGTTTAGGAAGCTGTTTGCATACAACGTAGGGGTGAAAGGTTCAGGAACGCTTAAACGATTTTCGGTAGTGCATCGTTTGCAGGATTCACTTTTTATGGTAAAGTCTGGTGTTGTGGACTTGTGTTTTAGTGAACTGCAGTGGAGAAGTCAGTGCGCAGATAACCAGCTATGCTTGTTAAAGCTCAAGCTGTTTTGATGCCTAAAATTATTACATCAGTTTTCGTAGCATATCATGCATAAGGGACAGGGTACTTACCACATAAATATAAAACTCATTGGCCAACTTGTCCCCTTAAACAAACGAATTAATCTAAACGGCAAACAAGTTGCGCTGAGAGGCATACAACGTGAGTCCTTACTCAAGTACTTAGAGCCATGCGTGCGCCGCTCACTTGTGCATGTGTGTAGGCGTGCGTGTAGAGCCCGGCATCTACAGCCAATAGGACCTGACGCACTAAGTCATACGGGTGAAGGTGGGAAGCTTCAGCTCCAACCAGATACGGTGTCGGTGACCGATGCACCATGTGGGTCTTTGTTGCTCTGTCCAAAGAAGCGATTCCCACCAAGTAGAACGCGAGTAGGATTTTGAAAGACGACTGAGTTGGTACGACGAGTCACAGCTAAATACGTTTGCCGTGTGCAGTTCACGTAAACGCAGTGGTTGGCTTGGATGTTCGGCACTCGAGGGAGGTGAAGAACGCCATACTGATAGTGTAGGAGGAAGGAGACGATTGAAAACAGGTCGACTGCCCACTGACGGTGAACGTGAAAACTTTCCGCAATTGGATACGGCTGTACGAATCGACGGAACTGGTGGGGCATCAGGGGGAGTTCGTCGCAGAGCACTGGGAGAAAGCCATTTCGACTCCCTGGTGGAGTGCGTTTCTGCGGAGCCTACCGTTACCCTTGAGCTCCTACGTTTGCGGTGGAAGGCGGAATCAAAGTTTCAGTAAGTACCAGCACTGTCTCACGATACTTGGGTAGTGGGCTGATAACAATGAAGAAACTGCACACCATACTGGAGTCCATGAACACGCTGGAGAACAAAAGGTGTAGCTGGTAATTCGTATTGCAGCTCATGGATTAGGTGATGAAAGGAAGACAACAGGCGTGGATTGAGGAGACCAAATACAACTTATTTTGCTCCCGCACTCGTGACTGCTCACGACGTGGTAGTCAAGCGCAGTGTATAGTAGCGAACAGCCAGAGACCGAATGTTCAACTTGTCGGCGCCATGACAAACGACGGCTTGATAACGTGTTCGGGTCTGAGAGAAAGTTACAACAAGCAAAGGTGCGTTCAGTGGCTTCGACAAGTGCTTGATACCAACGGAGCAGGGTATGTGGAAAGGTGTCTTTGGATTTGTGACAACGCGCCCTGTCACACGCACCTGGAGCACGTTTTCTTGTAGGAACCGTACCTTTTTTGGAGACTTTTAGGCCACGCACCATACTCGCCAGCTCTCAGTCCCATCGAGAACATCTGGAATATAATAAAGGCTCATGTAAAACGGGCCATTAGGCGACGGTACTCCGAGATGTTCCTGGGAGATTCGGAAGGCCCTATGAAGAAAAGCGATTGGCAGATTCGCTTTATAGAGCATGCGTTCTCTAAAGCACTGGCCTTAGTGACGCAGCAGCACTGTGAACAAGTGGTTCAGCATGTCAGTAAGAATTATGGACGTGTTGGTCATTTGGCCGATCTGTAAAACATTATGTTGGCAGTAAACTACCTGTTTTAAGCGAGTGTTGTTCTTAATTTATTATGCTGAAGGGTCAGAGTGCACTTTATGCCTTGCTAGAAATAGCCAGTTCTCTAATTAGGGGAACATCGTGGATTTCCGATAAATTGGTGCGGGTAATCGCGTCGCATAGCCATCTCAGTTGTCGCGTTGTAGAACAATCATGTGTGAGCTTGACAAATAGCTGCCACTCCAACACGCTTGCGTGGCAAGCAATTATGTTTTACCGCCTGTCGTTGCTTGTGTTTGGAGAGCCAGTGGATAAGGTCTTTGATAAGTCATAATAAATACGAAAACTGAACTAGGCGGACTTGACGTACATGGGTATTGGGGGTGGCCGTTTGCTCGATTGCTTAACCCGTTACACCAAAGCATGTGGCTGGACGCTGCATGAGGAAACGCAGAGTATGTAGGGAAAGCATAACTAAAGTTTATCACGCTCTCCAGCGAAATATTTCCGGATTGATATTTGTCTGTTTTGGCTGTATTGGAACACACGAGATGATGCATCTAAAACGCAGACATCTCGTTACAACGAAACGGCACAGTAGCACGATTCACAAGTTTCCATAATGTGGGAGTTTTCGTTTCCGGGTTACGTCAGTCACACACTACACTTGTATTTTTGTTACGCTGTAGGGGAGGGACAGTCGCTGGTGCCTCAGATGCTACTTTTGAATGAGATCAAACCGTTTCCCGGAAAGGGCAGAAGTGATATATACGCATAAGTGAAACTCCGTAAAGAATTTGCAAATATTGAGAAATGGAGCCAATTAGACCTGAGAGGTGGGAAGCACTGAGCAGCACTGGTCCGACTGCTTCGAAATATCGCACGCACAAGAATGTGGGAGGAGGATTAGTATGGCCAGAGCGGGCGAAGTATACGTCGAGTTAGAGTGCGGCCGTACTGCTTGACACACCACAATTCAACCGTCCTTCTAGTAGGAATGCATAAATCCAGCTCAAGATAGGTTCACCAATCCCATAGCTCCGAAGGTTTTGAAAAGATCCGCTGAACTATACGATTAAAGACCTTTCATAAATCAAAGTAGGTGGCACCGACTCTTTATCCAACATCTACGAAATGCGTCCAGTTGGCACAAGCTAGCTGTAATCATAGTAAAGATTATACTATGTGACATATCTTATATTACATTATCTGTGATAATGAATAATATGGATGGCGCAACTAACACTTGCAACTCTGTTGTTTTCTTTTTATTTCGAGGCTAGCTTCGGGTGAAGCTTTGCGTTATCTTATAATAGATGAGTGATGTTTATACGTACACACTACACACGTTATCTAGAGGTGGGGAACACCTCAGCTACTGTGCCGCAATACCTAAAAGAAAAAGGGAATGAAATGCAACAGGTGCAAAACAGCTGAGCTACCGGTAACGGATTGGCATCGTTCCGGTAAGCTACCTGCCGGCTACTATGCAGAAGAAAAAAATCATTAACTATGCGAACGTATAAAATGCTAAATAATGTGATCTTGGTTGGAGGGGAAGATAAAAGGATAAGGAGGGACAAATAAACTCACAGCACGAACGCCAATGAGCTCGGCTCCTAGCCATATCGACAGGTGTATCCAGCCAAACGTGTTCATCATTGTTCGGACCCCAACCTAGGGAGCCGTGACGCTCCAACTGAGGCCAGCTTCGAAGTGAGGGCCTTCATTCCTCTCGACCAAGTCATCACTTAGCCACCTCTCCTCTTCTTCCATCCACACCCACGGCGCTCAAACAATGCACGTCGCTGGATTCGATGGGCTGATATGAGTAACACGTGGCCAAGCCATTGGAGTCTGGTGCTTGAAAGAACGGTGCTCAGCTGTTCATTTTATTTTCCTGTGTCGTAAACCAGGCGTCGAACACGCTCGTTGTTCACGCGATGTTTCCACCAGATGTGAGCTAAATTGCGAAGGTACCGGTGGCCGAACTTAACCATCCTCTTTAAGTCTATTGATCTAAGGGGCCAGATTTCACAACCTTACAGTAGGGTCGAACGTACTGCTGCATTGCACACTCTACCCTTCAAGGCTAGAGTGATGTTGCGCCTGTGCCATAAGTGGCGAAGGTTAACAAAAGCGCTCGAAAGTTTGTTATATGGTTCATGATCTCATAATCAATTCCAAGCGTACTGACAAAACTTCCCAAGTAGTTGAATCTTTATACGACTGCTAGCTGATCCCCACCAAGGGTCAGCGTAGGACTCGTTCCAGGCCAATATTGGAGGAGCGCTTTGCACTTCGATGATGCAAAGCAAAGCCCGAAGCGGCTGACAGCCAATGCTAATCTGTCCAGTGCCGCTTGGCACGTTTGTGAGCTGTCACAGATTTGGGCAGTATCGTCTGCATACTCTAAGTCAAGAAGTCGTTCTCCTGGGAGCAAATCCCCACCTAGGTCGTGTTCTATGAAAGAGATTTCCATGACTTCGTCAATAGCAGAGTCGAAGAAGAAAGGTGACAGCGGGCATCCTTGTCTCACCCCGCTGAGGATTTTAAAGTAAAGTAAAGATAACTAATGCACTAACAAATGTGCATAGTAAATGAGCGATTTCGACTGAACGTACACTGCTCCTGCGCGATGAGATGGCACCTTAATAAATATCCTATGAATGCATCTGCAACGAAAATTTCCATGATTTTAGCGAGCACAGAAAGATACTTATTCGGACAGCAGTTTACAGGCAGAGTACGATTGTGTCTTTCGAAAAAGGTGGTGAGTGTTCCAAGCTTCTACATGTTTGGGACCTGCAACTCGTCGTGAAAGCGTTTGAAACACCCAGATAATAAATGTGCGAAGCTCGTAGCAGCTTTTCTTAGTGACTAGGGGTGTTTACCGGACCAGGTAAACGGCACCCGCGTAGGGACGTCAGCCGCCTCCGCAGATCCGAGACCGTAAGGTAAAGGTGACTGTGTCCTGGTGTGGATTGCATGCGTGTGAGAATGCTACGAGTTGGTAATGTGTAAAGAAAGTTACAAATTAATTGATGTCCAAGGAAATTAGCTGCTTCTTGGCCAGTATGCGCTTGCCCACATGCGATGTGTAGAGGGAAGGTGACTCGCTGTATTTTGCGTAGGTTGTTAGCATAACTGTAAAGTAGCTTAGGATTACCGTAAGACCTCCAAGCAAATCCCATCGGTGTTTCAATTTATCTTCGCGGAACAGTTTGACACAGCAGTTGGATCCGAATCAGATATGTATGCTTTCCAAATTGCATCTCATAGGGTTATTCCTTTCCGCGACTTGCTCCTCAGAACCACTATTTTTTCCGAGACGAGTCTGTTGATCACTGGGGCACTTGTTACTAAAGTGCTTATCTGCTTGACGAAATTGCAACAAGTAATATTCTGAGCTTTTTTGTTAGTAACGACTTAACAGTGAGCCTAATAATGTCGGAGAAAATGTTGTGCTACGTTACCGTACAGACCTGTTTGATGTTTTTGTTGGACAGTTCAGCGTAGCAGACGTAGCGGAGAAGCAGCGTTGTATGATCACTGCGCCTCAGGGGAGTAGTCATTGTTAATGTATCGACCGTAAGCTGCTCATTGGTAAAGAAACCGTCCGAAATGGCCGGTTTTTTCACCCTTCTGAACCTTGCAGAAGTAGTAATGGGATTATAGAGTGGTAAGTCAACGACCAATTCTTATAGCTCACCCTAAACTGTTCGCCAATTGAGGCCCGAACGTCTATTACGTGCAAGATCATTGCCCCACAAGGGGAACATATGTGTCATGCTGAGACAGTACGGTTTCCAAAGCAGAAGCTAGACGGTTGTTTATTTGCATAGTATATATGGGAGGACGGTATACGAGGGAAACTAAACACTCCTCCGCACCAAAGTAAGTCCCCAATTTTATGCTCTAGGTCGCCAACCACTTGAAAAAGTAGGGCACTGTGATATTACAGAACTACGTCACGTCACCTGCTAGGTCGATATTTAAGCAGGGTGAACATACCTGATAGAGTGATCGCAGCACATGTTATTTCATGGTTCATGTGGGTCCAAGTTATCAATATCAAATCCGCAGACATCGGGGCTTCGCAACATGGAAGCTTTTACCTTTGGTTGTCCAGGTCCTGAGCATTTGCCAAAAACAGCAGTGCTTTAAACGTCGGAAGCGTATCTGAATGTGTGAGTTTCAGGCGTGAGTATATACTGACGCTTGTGAGGTCGACAAATAATCATTTTTTGGTGAACTGCTGACACCAAAATTTGACTCGCTTTATCTCTGCTAGTAGAATGATCACAAGATTAAGTTCCGATTTCAATAAGTAATAGGAAAGTCGCAGCCCCTCAACAGTTGATTGTGTCCCACAGTGTTTTATTTCGGCACTAAGACCCACTGGAATCGCTGTTAGGTGAATTTCGACCTCTTTGTCAACTAGAGTCTAGTGTTGGACGCATTTCTCCGTAGATCTGAGGTAAGCTACCTACGCCACACGATTACGTTTCAACTGCGCTTTCCGCCATGTGTTTGCAGTGAAGCAAAACCTTCATCATCCTTGATGATGAGCTTAGGCTTAGGATCGACTTAGCGATCACAGTATTGAGTTAGAGTGCCATGCTAAGATGGCGATACATTTCCCAATCATGTACTTGCCTTTCACGGTCATCAGGCACTTTTAGCTCCGGTACAGTTTGAATAACCTCCGACCCTTCTTTGTTCCGATAGTGGTAGTCACCGGCGTTACGTTTTCCCCGTTGACTCTCGCTCCGAGGGACGTCGGAAAAATCCGAATGCCGCATAGGTCAGACCGAAGATGAGTGCTGAACAAAAGAACTCTTAACATCGTTCGCTGTTTGCAGCGTCGCTCGGAACAGTCGTTGTTCCCTGTAGTTGGTTGAGTTCGAGTGCCGTAACTTGCGCACCATGCTAGCTGGCTTTGCTTGGACGCTGATTAGCATATCTATGGTATGCATCTGTTTTCGATCATCTAACATTTGTTTTTTATGGAGTTCGCTTTAGGTTCAGAAACACTAAAACATACCATCGTCAGCGACTCGTGAGCTCATCTTGAAGTAAACTGTTTGTGAGGGACTACTTTCTGGAATTTTAGTGCAGTGATGTGGCAATTTTATCCTTGTGCTTGATCGCTTCAGGTGTAGCCATAAAATTTGTTCATAGCGCTTATGCAGTGGAAACACAGCGTAGGTAGTAACACCATCAGAAGTAGTGGTTGTGCTTAAGTGTGACAAAATAGCCTTCTCCACAGAGTTGTTCTCATGAATAATCGGCTGGGTCCTGATGGAAGTCGTCGCAGCAGGTGGAACGAGGTTGTTTACCTGTTTCAGAACTGGAGTAGTTCTTGCATCTCCTCTCAAGGTTTTACCATCATCTCTGGTTCGGTCACCATGTAAAGCTGTGGAGATTTGGGTGCTAAGCATGGTTGCGGTTGAACCCGAAGGTTAGAAGTTATTAAGTTTAGGTTTATCGACCATCACCATTAGGTTGTGGCATATCATTGCCAAAATGGCTACGCATCGAATAGGTGGGACGGCCAAAAAATCATTGCGGAACCAACAGGAGTTCGGTTTGTTGTTCTTAACATCCTTGGCATTTGAACAAGCACACTTGGCGTGATGATATATGCTGCATCCAGTAAACAAAACATTGAGACCAACTGTGTTTCTGCAGCGGCAAATGCTGCCGGCTGAGTGGTTACACTTCGTTAGGTGTTTGGCTTCGTATCTCGTCCTCTTTACACATCTGCTTATGACTTTATTTGATAAACCTAAGCCCAAAAGTGTACTGCTTAAAGTTAAGAAGGGTGTTCAAGGTTAAGAGTATTTGTGAGTTTACTCCATCGCGAACCTTACCATCATGGCATCTGAGGAAGGAGAAAACTGCTGTACCGACCCCATTCGCACGAACAACGGCTGCATCCTGTACATTATCTACGATGAGTCCTTTACCAGTTTTATGAGTCAGGAAGATCGAAAAACATACTAGGTCAGGGTTGAAAAAGCTGAAGTACGGTTCGCCCGCCTACTTTCCGATTACCCGAGGCGAGGCACAAAAGATCGAACGGGTCCAACACGTTGCTACCAGGCTGATCCCGAGTTTACGTGGCTTTGGGTATGAAGACCGTTGCGAGAAACTAGGACTCTACACCTTGTCCTACCGTCGGGTGCGAGTCGACCTCATTATGACCTACCGTATTCTACAGCTCGGTGACTTCCCCATTTTAAGGCCAATGCTACACTTACGAGGGCCATGCAGCACACGCGGACACAGATACAAACTTGTCGTGCCGGATGTGAAATGTGTTCCCCACCCACTGTGCTTCGAACGGAGAGTGGTAAACATTTGGAACAGTTTGCCTGAACATGTGATTGAGGCATCATCTGTGCAACAGTTCAAAACGTTGTTAGATTTGTATTTTGCCACTATTCGATTCAGAGAACGACTGCACACTTACGATGACATATCACATTTGTGAATCCTGAAATATCGTAAGTCGAATATTTTAAATATTACATGAGAAGGACAATGATAATCACGGTTGACAACTTTTATAACGTTTTTCAACATATTTCGAAAGAGTTGTACAGAATCCATTTCTAATTGCTCTATAATACAGTATTCAGTATTCAGAACACCAGTAAGATCAACAAAATCAGTAGCACACAAGCGACAAAGATAACATGGAGATAAAATGAAATATTTCTTGATGGTTATAAAAATGGCTGCATGTATAAAACTATCTACGTCAATTGTGGGTTTTGATGGTTGTGGTGGCACAGTCCATCACGTATTGATGAAGCCGCTGCGCACCGTCCTCAGGTAGTGGTTTTCAGGGTTCAGTGGGAGCTGGTGCATTTGGGCACATTATGAAATCCGGTTAAGGTCTTTCTGGGGATAGGCGTGGTCGGATGTTAAACGACTTGCTCTCCAAATCTTAGCATGGTCCGGCCAATACCTGCACTTCACCAGTTTTATACCAGTGCTTGACAAGCTGACATTTGTGAACACAGTACTTAGTCACGACAGACGAATTTGTACGGCGAATTGTCTGGTCAACGCGCTACAGTTAATTATAACAACACCCACGGCGAATGATTACCCTCGCAGGTTGATAGAGCAGCACAACCAACAGCAAAGACTTTAAGCACTCACTGCGTACGGCTGCTAAGAACAACATCTATGCATTAGCATTTCAAGGGCAAAGTTAGAGCCTTGAGAACCACTAAATATGTTCTCTGCTACGCAGGTAAGTTAAGATGCTGCTCCATTTGCTGTTAGTAACCTGACTCCTAACCTGCCGGAGCCTCCAAAGATGGATGCTCAAACAATCGACGCGAACTAATGCTGAATACACCAAAAGGTGTATAACTGCGGAGCCAGTTATACAGGCAGACCCTATAGGTCTTTGACATCCCGAATAAAAGGACACGAGTAAAGGTGAGCCCAATGTGAAATTGACTACCATCGCTGCCCCCCTGAGGTTATGAGCTCGCGCAAGCCGCCAGCTTCCTCAGTAGGTAAACACCTACAGGTAAGGCGTCACCGGATAGAGCTCGAATCAGCGTTCACATTTGTAAATAAGACAGTAAGAAGACTGGTATTGCAAGATGGAACCATTTCGTGTTATCTGCTCTCTCGCAAACTAACAACATAAAGATGCATCACGTGACAGAAAAATCGAAGATTTGAAACTGGTCACAAGGGAAAAAATTACGTAGACGCAAGAATGACAGATCAGCATCTTGATCTTATGGTCATGAGCCCTAAGGAAGCTCCAGAGAGACTGTTAATTGTTTTTGTGTTGTCGCCCTAAGCTCCGCTTCCTCCGTTTCGCCGAGGCTGTCGCCATAAGTCGAATGAAGCCGGCTCTGTGTGCTAAAAAGACAATCGGTGAGCTTACCGGTTATATGGACGTAGAGGTGGAACTTTCGTCATTCACTTTTCAGCTCATGCTTATTAGGTCACACCCATAGTTAGGTATGTAGTGGTGCACCAGTAATTGTTAATGGTACTCAGGAGACAATACGATAAACATGTATTTACTAGCTTTGGTTAAGTTACGATGCTTTTTAAATTTTTAAGGGGAATAACTATTTAAAGCTTCTTAAAACAATGTTGAAGAAGAATTAACACGTCGGATTATGATGGCCCTGGGTACAGTCATTAGCCGCGGTAGCAAACATTTCCGGTTCTGACCCAGTGGCTTAAGGGTTGTGGTCACATCTAACATCCCAAACGTCCCTGGTTCAAAGGCTAGTAGTATCTTTATCTGACGTGAGCAAATAAGGAAGAAATGCCTAATGCAGGGCAGTGATTGCTGGCGGGCTACCCATATTATCCACATACTAGCTTGTATTTTGAAATACACACAAAATGTACAAAGGATGTTATGATAGAACTGAGGAGGAGAAAGGTCAAATGTTATGCGATAACAACCACTAAAACTTCCACCCTATGGAGTGTGAACAGGTTCGGAAAACACTCGATATAGCCGCTTAAGAAGCAAACTTAACTAGGTTAGAAGTGAAAACAAAGGAGCAAGCTGCACATGTGTATTTGGAACCACACACTGAACGAGTGCCTGGATGCTTTAATGCATTAGCGTCGATGGATTAACAAACGGGTCATAATACTCTCAATTAAGTCCGATGTTTGTTTCAATGATCAGCGATCGGATCAAAGTAAGCGGGTTTAAATAAGTTAGTACTCACGGATTTATAACTAGAAGAGGTTTTGGGTTTTTCATTGACAACAGCTAGAAGGGGCGTTTATGTAGAGATGTTAAAGGATTTCGAAGTGCTTCGTTGTGGAACTAAACCAACAGACAAGTGCGTAAATGTAAATGAATTCGTCTTTCGCGAGCAGTGAGGTTAAGGGATGTAGGCCGTATATTTAGGGACTGTGTTGGGTTTACCCAGATGCTAATCGCAAGGGGTGACACTAAGAGGCGTGCCGAGTACGGAAGTACAGAGAACAGTTAGAACGTCTGGACCCAACGTGTATTGACAACAGCTACATAGGATGGAGGGCAGGTAAGCAGAAGCAGACTGCGGTATTGCAGCGGGACTAACCAGAGCAGCAATTGCTCGGAAGATACAGTCAGTTTAACAAATGAACGTTCTGGAGCTATAAACAAGAAGGAAATGATTCGTTCATTACAGGGTCTCCCCCTAGAAGGCCGAATGCAGGAAGCCTTCCACAGATATGTCAGGGAAGGAGACAAATTGAGAACGGAAGGATAGGGTAGCAATTGTAGTAGGCGCAAGCGGACAGAGGACGCGCGTGGAGTTTGCTGGGTCCAGGCTTCTTTGTTTTTTGTTATTTATTATTTGGGTGTAGACTAAAGTGCACCATCGGTGGGCCGTCGGGGCGAGCTGGTAGGAGTGCAAAATTACTGCTACTCCAGAAAGAGAGCCTACAGGACATTAGCTCTGCTGCAACCCGACGGTGCGTTTGGGAGATGTCACTCCAATCACCGCACTCGCAGTCCACGGCCGTAACGATCCTCGTCCCACGAAGAATCCCGGACATCGTCCGTTGGGGCCAGAGCAGTCGTTGTCGCACGAGTAGTGGGGAATCGCGTTCGCTTGGAGCCAGGATAATGGGGCTGAGGATCCGGGCAGGTGGACCAGGGGGTTCGGCGGTTTGTCAGGGGACTTGAGTTCTGGAACTTAAATTTGGGAAGGTCGGACGTGGTCGGGATAGGCTGCGTGATGCCGTGTAAATAACGAGGCACGTGAACGAAACAAAATCGTGGATACTTTTTTGTTTTGTTCTTTTTTTGTAAAAATGGGTTATAGGTTTTTGTCGTTTCACAAACCATTGGTGAATGGAGCACATGATTAGCATGAAAGGTGTAAATATGCATGTCAAGGAATATAGCAAACATTAAGAAAATTTAAAAAGCTGTTTGAAATTTTGACCTTTTCGACCGCGTCAGTTAGTTTCCTGGGGGGTCAAGGGTAACAGTGGGGTCTAGGGTGCCTGCTGTTGACTGTGCAGCTGCGAGTGCGTTTACCTTTGCGGCTGTACTAGGTAAAGTTGAGGGCGGATCTTCGAAAAGGTCACCTTAAGACGATCGATGGACATGGTTAATTGGCGAAAATAATGGACTAAGGTAAAAGGCTTAAGAGTTCGTTGGAGCACTCTGAAGGGGCCGGTGTAAGGAGGCTGAAGGGGACGACGCACTACGTCTGTGCGGACGAAAATGTGAGTGCAGGTAGAGAGTCCACTGTACATCCGCACATCGCTGGTCTGCTCACGAGGAGGGGTCGGGCTCAGCGGACGCATGCGTTAAGAAACATAGACTGCGAATTTTGAAGGTTGCCTACATGATGGTGCGGGAAACGAAATGAACTCTCCTGGCAGCTTAAGCGTTGTGCCTTAGACCAGCTCTGCCGCGGTGCTTTGCAGGTCAGCTCTGATGCTGCTGCAGAAACCTAGAATTACTAACGGAATGTTTTCGCTGCAGTCAGCGTAAAAAGCCACACAGAGAGATGACTTAAACTGTTGATGACAACGTTCGATTAGACCATTCGTCGCTGGGTGCTATGCCGTCGTGTGGACACGGCGGCAGCCTAATAAGTTGCAGAAAGTATCGAATTGCGAAGATTCGAACGATGTTTCACCAACGGTAGTGATGGTCGATGGACATCCGTGGTGAAAATCCCAACGGTCCGAAAACGCACAAATATCTGTTTCGGCTGTGCAGTCTGGTACATGGATGGCTTCTGGCCATAAGGTGAGGCGTTTGACACATGTCTGTGTGAATACGGCTCCGCGAGAAGGAGGTAAGTGTCCAACCAGGTCTCAGTGTACGTGAGAGGACCGCCAATCTGGCACAGGAAATGAGTCGAGAGGAGTGCGGGTGTGTGGATGTACCTTGGAGCACTGGCGGTGAAGACAAGCTCTAGCCCAGTTACAGATATCTTTGTTTAGGCTTGGCCAAACGAAGCACTTATTGAGCTGTTTTAATTAACTTCGAATACCAAGATGAGACAGTGAATGAAGGGTGTCAAAGACTGTATGTCTGAAAGAGTCGGGCATGAGGGATTCAGGACAACTTGTGGCATTGTCACAATTGTTAGTTCCGTTCGAAGTTTGGAGAGGAACGCGTTGCACATGCAGTGAAGTGGACTGTCGGATACGTGCGAAGTCTTCGTCTTGGATCTAAGCCGATGATATGGCGGCAAGGTGGAGAGTAGGCAAAGAGTGAACAGTGAGATTGCCGCGAGAGTGTGGGCTTCAGCGACGCGCTTGGCGATACCAGGGATATGGTATATGTCAGCACTGAACCACGTGACAAAGTCTAGGTGTCTAGTTTTCCGTGGTGAATATTTGTCAGAAGATGTGTTGAAGGCAAAAATGAGAGGGTTGTGGTCAGTGTAGGTCGTGAAAGCCCGACCTTCTTATGTGTGTCGAAAGTGACGGATAGCTAAATAGATAGCAAGTATTTCTCCACCAATCTTGCTGTACCAGGATACCTCTGGTTACAAACGTTTGGAGAAGAAACTGAGTGTGTACCACTGCGCACCAACGTGCTGTTGGAGAACAGCTCCTACCGAAACATCTGAAGCGTCAGCTGCAGGAGAAATAGGAGCAGAAGGTACGGGGTGATCGAGGAGAGCTATGTTGGAAATAGCATCCTTGAGCTCGATGAAAGGCATGTGTGCTATATCGAGAAAAGTGAACGTTTCCTCTGAGTAGATCAGTTAGGGGCTGCATGAGTTGAGTGCAGTGGGGGATGTAACGTCAATAGTGGTTGACCAAGGCACAAAATCGACAGAGGTTTAAAGGAAGTCGGAGCCGAGAAATTTGTAACAGCCTGGACCTTGTCCGCAAGGACCTCGAAACCAGACAATGAGATGAGGTGGCTTAGTAATTCTACCATGGACTTGCCAGGTTCGCACTTAGTCGGGTTAACGGTGGCGCCCCATTGGGTCAGCCGTTGAATGGGTAGTTGGAAATGAGCGAGGTGCTCTTCTTCGGATGAACTGGCTACAAGAATGTCATCGAGGTAGGGATAAGCAAAATCGAGACCACGAGTGACGTCATGCATAAAGCGTTGAAAAGCATGTGCAGCTTTGCACAGTCCAAAAGGCGTTGGTGAAAATCCGAAAGGTCCGAAGGGAGTGATGATGTCTGTTTTAGGTCCGTCAGCTTCTTCGACAGGTATCTGATGATAGGCATGTACAAGATCGATCTTGCTAAAGACCGTCTTACCTGTAAAGCATGTAGTAAGGTCCTGTATGTGTGGGATAGGGTACCTATTATGGATCGTAATTTTATTTAGTGTCCCGTAGTTACCGCAAGGTCGCCAGTCGCCGGATTTCCTTGGAACGGTCTAGAGGGGAGAGGACCAGGGGCTATCTGAAGGAAGGAATAGTTCAAGTTCAAGCATGTGCTCAAACTCCGCCCTAACTAAGTTGAGCTTCTCGGGAGAAAAACGGCGCGGGCTAGATGAGACGGGTGAATCCTTGGTACGAATATAGTGCGTGACTTGGGATGCCACAGGCGAAGCTGTGTTTCTTGGCTGAACGAACTTAGGGTAGTGAGAGAAATTGTCGGCGTAATCGGGAGAGGTCTGTGGCCGTACACTGACTGGGGTGATGGCTGAGATGTCGTCGTTGGTGCCAGTGACGCTGAGCGTCGTTATGTGGTCGACTATTCTTATGCGTTTCGCATCGCCCAAGAGATCGAACTGTCTAAAGAAGATTATGCCAGTGATGGCAAAAGGAACTTCGGCAATAATGAACCTGCTGCGAAATGTTCTACGGAGACCCAAGTTAATGGTTAAAAAGCTACGGCCGTAAGCAGGGATGAGTGTGCCGTTGGTAGCACGAAAACTGAGAGTAGACGGCCTAGTCGCTTGGCCAGGTGCGGACGGAACCAAGCTTACTTCAGACTCGGTATTAAACAGGAACATCGATCCACTTTTGCAGTCCGGATCGTAAAATAGGCTACTGCCGTAGATGTGGGCGGTGACGTTATTTGTGCGTGAGTTGGGCCTGGCAAAATTTTCCGATTGAATCGATTAGAAAGTTCATGGAGTAGTACGTCGCTTTGCCTGAGGGCCAAAGCCGCGGTGATACCAGCATAGTCTGTTACGTGGTAGATTGCTGATCTTGGTCAACTTGCTCTTAGGTACTGATGAGTTATCAGGTGCTGAAAACGAATCGAGAGCTCTGCGTAATACCTCAAGTTTATTCAGTACTATGACAAGCTCAGAGGGGTGGGTTGCATGCTACGTGTAGGAAATAGGTAGCTGTTGCGGCGCGCTAGGGCTAATCGTCCGGTATGTAGCGCCTGGCGTTGCGCAACCTACTTCCTTAGGTAGAGGATCTATGAGGGCATCAGCCAGTTGCTCAGCTACGGTGAGGGAAGACACCTTGGCAGATATGACGATAGCTTGAACAATTTCGGGTAGGTGCTGCAGTCATAGTTCCAGAAAGATGGATTCATCCATGTACTACGTGTCTAGAAGTCACGTTATCTCACCCAGTAGGTCTAAAGACTTCGCATTTCCTAAACGCAAGCCATTAAATAGCTGTTTGCTTCGCATACTCGTTGTTTGTTCGAGTCCGATCACGATCTTTTGCTTAAGATACTCGTAAGAAAGATCGGTTTGGTGGTTCTAAAGAATGTGCCTGAGTTGTAAGGCGAAGTCCCTAGGTAGGTTGTCTAACAAATGACGACCTTTAGATTGGCCGGAAATAATATTATGAAGCTAAAACATCCTCTAACAAGAAAAACCAAAGAGGTCAGCAAAAAGGATAGGGAAGACAGACAACGATGCGACAATAACAGAAGAGCCCAAAAGGTTAGTATCTGAGTGAGCCATAGGATATCACCAAATAAGGTTTGCAAAAGCACGATTCAAAAGAGAAAAGGAACGAGCTCACCAGAAATGATTTTGTGGCAGCGGAATCATGCCCGAATTTGGGGTCTTTAATTGTAATGTGCTAATCAGATGCTGATCGCAAGAGATGACACTAAGAGGCGTGCCGAGTACGGAAGTACAGAGAACAGTTAGAACGTCTGGACCCAACGTGTATTGACAACAGCTACATAGGATGGAGGGCAGGTAAGCAGAAGCAGACGGCAGTATTGCAGCGGGACTAACCATAGGAGCAATTGATCAAAACGTACAGTCAGTTTAACAAATGGATGATCGGAAGCTATAAACAAGAATGAAATCCAATGTCACAAATTGCTGAAAGCGTGAATGATTCATGATCACTACAAGTTCCGCATAATGCGTTAAATCTTAGAACTTCGGATACATTACTCCAGTGCATGGAGAAGGTAGTATCATGTCCTCTGATTGTCTGAGACTCTTGCAAAGGACAAGCACGGCAGGCGGACCTCTAGTATGCTCTATGACGGCATTACGCTTACCATGAAGGACGGCTGGAATGACCCCAAACATACGTATATCAGGTCAACTGGCTGCAATTGCGGCTTTTAGCTGTCAATGAAAATGCTGGACAATGCAACTTGCAGCGGGATGATAAGTCATTGTCCAGATGTGAGCACAGCTCAAGAAACGATCCAATTCGCGGCAAAACCTAGAGCTACATTGGGAGTCCCTTTCTGTGGTGGCTGTTGCTGGTACACCGAAAAGAGAAATCCGTGATTCAAAAAATGCACGCGACACAGTTCCAGCTGTGTCACAAGTAAGAGGAGCCACAGAGGTCAGAATAAAACTGAACCTGTTCGATGGAGAGAACGGTCCAATTATATCTGGGTGAATAAGTCTGCAACGTGCATCAGGGTGTGTGAAAGTTCCTAGAGTAGCGATAGCCTGTCGACTCTCTTTGCTACCCAGACAGTTGGGACAGTGCTTAGCCCGTCACCTACTGTCCGCTGGCATATTAGGCCATATTTAACGATCGGTGATAAACTTCACAGTGGATCGCAGGCTTAGATGTGATAGTCCACGAAAATGGTCAAACACGATTCGCCGGAATGACTGGTGAACAAAAATATCCGTTTTCGGTAAAAACATCGCAGTAAATTCTTGCGTCTGAGTTAAACGCGTGCAACTGCAAGCGCTTCATCGAAGCATCCAATGGAAGTTGTGGAATATCCGGATCGTTCGCCTTGGCAACGGACATTTTCTCGAGGCCTATTCGTGAAGGTGAAAGCTGGTGAACATGGGCACTAGACAGTGCGTCGGTGAATACATTGTTTGTATGATCGATATAGCTAACATTGGCACAAAACTATGAGATATAATCCAGTTGCGATGTTTCTGCTGGAGAATAACAGTCAGAACTTGTTCATAGTCGTATCTCGGCCTTTCGAAATATATACCAAAGGGGTAGAGGTTTCGGCTACTATTCCAATGGTAGCGGGATCGACGACTGCTGTCTCCACCTGATGAGATGAAATTACATCGAAACGCGTCGTGGTTGTGCAGTGTTTTCTGGTGGACAACACCCAATTTCCATCTATCATTTATTTATTTAGCAAAGCGTAAACAAGGGGCAAGTGTTCCGTGAGGATTACAAGACGTCCTTCTTCAAGGGGTTGAAGAAAATGTTTGAAGACTAAGTAGATTGCGAGGAGTTCACCACCGAAGGACCTATATCTGTATTGCGCTGGCTGTAACTTTCGAGAAAAGAAAGAAAATGACTGGATCTCACCTCTAGTTGGTGGCTTTAAGACAACGCTCACAGTACCGTCGTCCGCTTCTGATTTGTAAACCAGGGTACCACTCACTTCCCAAGTCCGAAAATGAAACATGTTGTATGGTCATGATTTGTTTACTTTCGTGCATTTAGGTTGGAGATTTTCATCGGAACCAATCGTAGAATTAGTCGAGCAGCTCCAAATATTACGGTACGTACTTTAAGGCCAACATCCTACCTCCGGTGAAACATGCCACATTCGCGGAGTGTTGCGAACTGTGCTTGGTTCTACATCCGCTTTGTAAGAATGAGTGTTTCAATCGTCAATAAGCAGGGTTATTTTGAGACGTTCTATTCTGCTTGTTTTGGGCTGGAATCTTGGTTACCCTAACTGACTCCAGATGACACCATCGGAAAATTGCTGTCAATCCTTCGTAACACACTCGACCCTGGTGGGTATTGTCTACGCGACAAGCTGAAAACGTTGTATCCTGGCATATGGAAGTTAATTGTCTTGGTAGAACAACCTCAGCGTTTTCCTGTAACCACCTGTCTGTTTTCTCCTGTTTTATTCCAGTGAACATAACTGACTCGCCAGTGGACGCGAAGAAGATGCCCTACCGACGCGACGTGCTAATCCTCTGATCTATTAGGAACATCTCTACATCATACCTAATCTGGCCTTGTAGACTTACACCTAACGGGACGCAAAACATTTTCTGAGCTGCTCATTTGCTTGAGCGGCTTTAGTCGTAGACTTACTCAAGTCGTTCTGCCAAGTCACGGCCCATTAACTACGCAAGTACAATCTGTTACGTAGCTGGACGAGCTTGGTAGTGAATCTCCCCTACATTTGTTACGGTTGTTGTGTGTGTGTGGTCACCCCGAATGCAAACATTCGAGTTACCAACTTGGTCCCACTGGGAGATTTCGTCACGCTTTACGACGAAGGCAGCATTGGTCTACTCGACGCTGAGAACCGGTTTCGACATTGTGTTCGCTCTATTGCTTTTAACTGCTAACCGTGCTGCTTATCAACCCGATCCAAGTGTTCCATTGTGGCTTTTTACTGCTGTCTTTTTGCGTTTTTCGTCCTTCCGTTGCTCTACGAAGCAGCTGCTGATGAGGATGCTTAGTTATGTCTGTCGCAGATTACAAATTTGCCAAATTTGCAATATTCACATTTTCGTCACCTACGCATCCTCATACCCCTTGCTATCGCAGTACTCCTAAAACGACTGGGCACACGCTAAACTAATAACCTTAAGTAACATAGCTTGTGTTCATGTAGAACTAGCATAGCACAAGTGAACGTTGTGTGCCTTAGCATTTGCAAGTTTCACTGGATCCGGAAATGTAGCATCTACTTATTGATGTTCTTCGTCGTCATCGTCGTCATCTTGCGAATGTCATGACTAGTATGAGGATACGTGCTTTATTCGATTTACACAATCATTGATGAGTTTGTACTTCTCACCCCACCCATCCTGCTGCACTATTGGCACATGTAAAGTGGCATGCAAGAATGTAGGAAGAAGTTGTTTATTCTCCACAAAGGCATATTGGTACGTCATAACCCTTATGGAATGGATTTCCATTTGGTCCGGGCGGCATTTTTATCTGAGATTGCATGTCAAGTCTGGAAGAACTGTTGTCCAACTGACTGATACTCATCTCTAATTCGTCTCGCTAGGAAGACCAGGACGGACAATGCGTTGACCAAGTGCGTTATTCAGTTTGCTCCAGAGTAAACCAGTCGGGAACAAATGGTAGCGAATAAGGTTGTTTTCATGATTTCATCAACAAACCAATGCAACTACATAAAAGCAACCTAGAATGGACAAAATAGGCTTAGACGCGGTAAGTCACAGGTGGCGAGCATCTAATCGATAAGGCAACGTGATTTGTTTGCTTGATGTGAAGGTAATGAACAATGATTTATTAAAGGTAAAGAAGCAAATGCATGCTACTTTTCGTAGGGTAGTTTGAGTGAATCTAAAAAATCAACTGATTAGGGTTTCGTCTGTATAAGAGTCTACCGGTTTAACTGCACTGATGCATAACGATAACTTAAAATGGTTATTGCATTTGCACACACAAAGTTATATGGGGAGCAGTTACTGTTCACTTACTCGGTAAGAAAAAAGAAAAGAATGGAAACGACAACGCTTACTCGTGCCGCTTCATTAGGTCGATTTAATACGTAAATTCAGTTAGATTACATCCGAGCTACTCACGTGAACACTGATTTGGACAAGCCCGGTATGATAGAGATTGAACAGTAGTTCGAGGGCTCAGCACAATTCCCACTTTTGTAACTAGGTGTGAGTATTCTATGTTTCCACATTGTGGAAACATGTATTTCATCAAGACATGGTTTAACGGACCGAGCTAATGGTTCGGCGACGATCCTGCTTTCAATTTGATGTCGACCACATAGACAGCTATGCAGACGCAAAAGCAGTGCTATTTTCCTCACAATTTGCTGCCGTAGATACGTGATTTAACCCTGGAGGCTATGGCAGCCGCGTAAAAAGCCGGTGGTGTAGTGCGTTCGTCGCATCGTGTATGATTATCGCCGGAGCATCTGTTGCGCGTGAGTATATATAAATATATATATATATATATATGTATATATATATTTATTTATTTATTTATATAATTGGCCGAGTGCCATAACACATAAGAGGATAAAATGGCGTGAAAGGGAAAACAACTGTTAGGGTAGGAGTCTCACAGCAAGTGCGCCATTGCCTACGGTTCTTGGTCATATCCTTCAGCGTTGGCAACCGGGTGTGCTTGGGGTCCTTTGCTCCCCATCCCGGGAGTCGGGAATGCACGACAACAGCCAACTTCAACGTTTGCGCCTTAACACTTTGGATCCAACTGTTACGTTCCCTCCTTTCCGGCGCTTCCAACCACGCCTGTGCCTGCAACAAGGGCTCGTCGTGGTCGCCGTCGGGTAAGCGTGTGGAGCACATACCCAAGCTAGCGAAGCCTGCGTAGTGAAATGATGCTATTAATCGGTCGCGGAGTTCATTAGATCTGAAGACTTGCCGACTGACTTTCTCATTACTGATATGATACTGCCAACGAACACCACCAACGCTTCGCAGGCAGTGGTGATCGAAGCCAGTTAGCTGCGTAACATCGGTTTTGCGAACAGGCTACGTCTCAGCCGTACAGCAGATTCGCTCGAACCGTAGCATTATAGACTCGTCTCTTGGTAGCGAGACTGAGGTCACGACGACACCACAAGTGACGAAGATAAGCGAAAAAGAATCTAGCCTTGGAGACACGCAGGATCTCATCTCTTAAACCGCCAACACTAAGGCAACACCCAAGATAAATGCATCTGTCGACCCCTTATGTCTGATGCTCCGAAAGGGTGAGCGAAGAACATGCACTTGGCCAGTCCTGTAATAGGACCTTACATTTGAAAGAAGAAACGTTCAACCCAAATCTGGCGGCGGACATCTCCAGTCTGAGCAGCACGTGCTAAGTGGCTTGAGAGAACTCACAAATCCCAGCGATGTCATCGGCGTACTCTAAGTCCCGTAGGCGGTCACCAAGGAGCAGTTCAAGACTGCAGGACTCAGCGTTATCCAGAATTTCGTCCCTTACGAAGTTGAACAAGGATGGAGAGGCTGGGCAACTCTGTCTAACACCGCTAGTGATACTGCAAGGTGGTGAAATTTCTACGTATGCTCGCAAGCGGCCCGAAGTATGATGGTAAACAGCACGGAGAATGCTGATGCACTTCTCAGGTACTTCCCACTTCAGTAAGCAGTCCCAAAGTGCCACTCTATCAAGAGAGCCAAAAGCGGCTCTAATGTCCAAGATATGACAATAGTTGGTCGACTGAACGTATAGCGATGTTCATTTGTTTGGTGGATTCTAAAGATGTGATCGACGCAAATGCGACCCGGGCGAAATCCAGCTTGTTGTTCACGCAGGTGCTGTTCCCGTCCGCAACTGAGTCATCGCAAGAGTAGGGCAGCGAGCAGTTTGCATGCGACACGAATGAGACTGATGCCACGATGTTTGGAGCAAATGGTGCGGTCGCCATTTTTGTAAACAGGTACAACATCCGCTAAATTCCACTCAGATGGAATGATTTCAGTATTTCCGATCTGATGGAATAGAGGTGTTATTTCTCGAGTAAGAGCAGGACCTCCATATTTGAAGAGGGCAGGAGAAAGTTCATCTGGGCCAGGTGACTCGTGACTTTTCAGTAGGTGAAGAAACATCTACGCACCAGGGAGCACTGCAAAAACCGGAAGATAGACTCGTTTGCGCTGTTGGCCACTTGAACTGATATTCAAAGTGCTCTGCCCATCGTACCAGATGACGGTGACAAGGGTGAATTCGTTCCCCTTCATTTCACTCAAAACCTCACTCACAGTTGGTCTTCTGCCTACCGTGGAGTTAATAAGTTGGAAGACTTTGCAGGAGTTTCCTGCTGAGGCTGCCATCTCCATCTCAACGACATGTTCTATGCACCAAATCACGCGATGTTTCCAGTGGAGCTTTCTGGGCTCAGAACCTGTGGTTTTGTGTAAGGGTTTGTACTCAACTCCGGCGAGAATTGTTCGACGACTTTCCATTAATTGCAGAGACTGTGCGGAAATCCAATTACTAACAGCTCGTCTAGTGTGGCCGCAGACAAGGGTAGCGGACTTTCGTAAGGCGCTCTGGATCTGTGCCCAGTGTGTTACAACATCGGAAGATAAAGGAAGCAGCTTTGGGGCTAATGTGTTCTGAAATGCTCCGTGAGCATTCGGGACGGCAAGCTTGTCTATGTCAAGCCTTTCCAGCGACGCTGTTGGATGCCTGCAATGCGCAGAACGAACTTAGCGCACAAGCTCGCGTGATCCGAAGTCAGGTAAGTGTTCCAAATTGGCTTGTATTCCGTTATACAGCCTCGCCGATGGTAACTAACAGCGAGGTGCTCAATTTTCGTCAAAGGTTGACCAGAAGCCGGTGGTCGACGGGTGGCTCGTTGGTGCCATGAAGTCGGAAATTGGTGCTAGAGTGGAACAAGCCGTGGTCGGCACACAGTTTTAGGAGTCGATCGCCGTTGTCCCTTCTGCGACTACAGTGCCTGTGTTGACTCCCAAGTTCGCGCTCATGAACTTCCAGTCTACCGACCTGCGCATTTAGGTAAGCGGAAAGTATCACAATGTCCATGCAGCATTTCTTGCAGAGCAGGTCGGTGAGAGCGGTAGAACTCATCTTTAGCTTCTTCCAGACTGCAGTCCGTAGGAACGTACCCCGCCACAATGAATAAGCAGCGCCTACTGGTCGCCTGGCTGGAGAATCTCACTGACCTTTCCAAGCGGACTGCACAAACACGGCTGTTGACCTGGTACAAATCACGCGCTTAACACAACTGTTACGCTGGCGCAACCAGAGGCTGCGGCTGTCGCATCTCCAGAAAAGAACAAGGTGAATGTGCAATTGGAACTTGGGGAGGGTGAGAGCAATCGCAGCGTTATGCTGGAGTCTTGTAAACGTGTTTCGATTAGGCGGCAAAGATCGATTTAGAGGATTTGCAAGCGCAGCTTGTGAACCAGTTTGCGTGAGCGTTCGAACATTGAACCTAGCTAACTTGAAGAGTGAGCGCGGTGCAATAGTCCAATAGTTCAGTAGTGTAGGATGAGTTAAAAACTATAACTTTACAAGAGCCACAAGATTAATATGCTAACGAAAATTAAAATCAAAATGTTCCAACGTGGAACATGAAGTAGCAGTGATTAAACCATTGCACTTTATCAATCTGTTGTGTAACGTTTATCACTAAAATGAAAGTCTAAGAGTCTTTCGAATGTCGTCATGTCTGGTGAGTTCACTACCTAGCTTGGTAATGCATTCCAGTGAGAACAGATTCTAAGTGAGTAAAAATACTTTCTACAATTCAGACGGGTATTACGTCATTAGTTTCTGGCGGTTACCTCGGCTTTGATTGTAAGAGGTTGGGGTCAACAGTACTGTACGTAGATACTCGTTTTCAGTTAGTATCCGGTATGTGAGAGTACGATCTCCGCGAAGCCGTCGGTATTTTTATGTGAACACACCGAGGACACGAAGACGCAGTCCGTAACTTTGATCGGATAGTCCACGCGTTGCCTTTGTGGCTTTTCTTTGAGGTTGTTCCAATAGGCGTATGTCACGTTTTAACCATGGACACCAGGCCTGAATTGCATATTTAACGTGAGGAGGAATATAGGAGTTACTCAGCATTGGTACTAGCCGTCGCTCAAAGGTGCCGAGAGCTCGCCACAAAAGTCTCAATTTTAAGTTCGCCACACTTGCTGCTTTCGAACTTTGGAGCGAATTGCCAAGACATTCTTGCATGATTATACCAGTCGCGTTCACTCGTCACGTGTTGCTGTTAGTATTGGAATGTAGGTGCTCGGTTTTGAGCGGTTCATTGATAAGGCCAAAGGTACCGTATTTATTTGCAATGCACTTTTGGAGACTCGAAAGTGAAGCGGAGTTGGCAAGAATAGGAGAGTTGGATAAACGTGTAACGAAGTACGTGGTTTGCGATGCGGTAGAGTGAGGTCTAACATGCCCACCCGCCAGCACTTCGGCCAAATAGAGTTAAGGGAGCGAGAAAAATGAGCAAAGAGTTGTATATCCATCATTTCATGTGTTGTGTGGGTATACAGCTTCCCAGTTGCCCAAGCCGAGGAAGAGAATGGACTTAGGGCTCCACCCGGCGCCTTTGGTCCTGGGGAATTCACCCGCACGGCAGCGAGGTGAATTCAAGGAATCGGGCCCATGGGAAGCCGGTGACCGATTGCTCGGTTCTTGCGCCCTTCGTTTGGTTGACTGTCAAACAGGAGCCCAATAATCTCAGTAATTCAGCGTCAAGCTGAAGAATTACAATACCCCAGCGAGGTGAAGCAAGGGGTAGTGACTTTAATCAGTGATGAGTACATCCGCCAAGTCGCAGTGTTGTTAAACGGACATATTTGACTTTTTATAGGGTGAAGGCTTACCAGACAAAAGCCACCACGTCCTGAAACACTGCCGCCGAAACTTTCGCTGGAACGGGATAATCCCAAACCCCCGAGCGGGCACAATGAGGAGGTTATTCGGCAAGCCAGTCAAGTGATGAACCACGAACAATGAATTTATACGGGTTAAGAAGCTTTGCTTTAGGTGTTCCCTTGGATTTTTGGTGGGGATTTCTGTTGCGGGCCCGTCAAATATCCTAACAAATACGTGCCACAAACTCCGGCGTAATGGCTGTGGAAAGCGGAGTTCAATTCCTTCCCCAACACAGCAGATTTCAGCCATCCCGAGACGCGGCACAACAGCGCAGATGTTGACAATGTTCCTTTGCAAACTATCATCTCGTTAGGGTAGCTATTTTCACTAACTTCATAACTCATAGTATTGGCTGTGATTGGCCCTTTGTTGGTCGTTGAAGAGCCTTCAGAGGACCACTTGTCTTGCTTTCTTTTCGCCGTTAGTTGGGAGTCGATTCGGTCACGTGGTTTTTACGTGCTCGATAGCCGGGCAGCGATCGCGACTAAGCCACTACCGCGCGTCTACCGTCATCCCTCTACTGTGTGTAGCCTCGTCCGTTACGAGGGCTCAGCGTCTACCCGAATACGTGTGGCTAGGAGCGTTCTCACGTTAATCGATTTCTGCATCACCGGCGCGTACCCAGGGCTAAGCTAACGTCATCAGGTCAGCGCAAATACTTTCGATCGGAGAGCATTCTAAGCCATTATCGTAGGCGTGCGCAAACCACGCCAGTGACAATCCTATCTGGCGCAAACCTTATCAGGGACGTCTCCCAATGGTAACAAGTTCAAAATAATAATATTAAAAATTAATAATAATAATAAGCGTAAAACTGTTAGTTCATTAAGTATGAAATAAGAACTTACCGTCTGCTCCAGTATAGTCCTGCAATTCGCTAGGCCATAGCACACACAGTTAACAAAAAATTATTCCATGGTACACCAGGTGTAGGATAGAGACGTAGCGCTAAGTGACAAAGTGTAAATGGATGAGTGCTTCATCCAACGGACTTTTAAATGCTGTCAGCGTCGAGGCAGAGACGACCGATTCTGGGAGGGCATTCCACGAGTGGCAGACACGAATGGAACAAATTTTTGCGGCACTCCGGAAGGCTATAGGCTTCTGCGCGTCTCACTGAGTGGCCCCTCAGGGTTGTATTGGTGCTGTGTCGCAGTAAAGGATGGCACAGATGATGTGGGTCTCGCAGAATCAAGTATGTCATCATCAGGTCGCCTCGTAGTCTGCGATACCTTCCACTGAATATCCCCAATCATTGCAGCCTCTCCTGCTATGAAAGATTGAGCATTCCAATTACTTTCCTAGATGCCCGACGTCATGTTTCAGCCATGGATGCAAGGCTTGAAATGCGTATTCGACATGGGGGGCGAACGTACGCACTGAGTATTTGTCAAAATTTGGAGCTGTTTAGTTGTCCAAACCTCCGTCGCAACAGCCCGACGTGTTGGTTTCCAGTCTTCGAGACCTTTCAGAATGGTCTGGAGCGACCCAAGCCATCTAGAACCAGCACAAGCGAGATATGTTCAACAGTTGCTTGTTGCAGTATATTCGTTTCGAGCCAGTATGAGTAGCTGCTCCGATGTCGGATGGAAAGTACTTTGCATTTACACACGTTGCAATGCAGTAAATTTTGGGTTGACCGTTGATATACAGTATCTGTCTTCCTGAAGCTGACGCTGGTCGGCGTTCGCCTGGAACCTGCGCCAAAGCTTGATATCGTCGACAAACTTTAGGAAGTTTGAAGCGATTTCCTGTGCAAGGCCATAACTGAACAGCAAAACAAACCTAGACCTAGAACTGAGTCTTGCGGCACGCCACACTCGACTTGTATGGGGTATGATAAAGAGCTACATATACAGATCCCACGCCGCACTGCGGAGCTTGTCAACGTGCTTGTACACCAGTAAAGGATTAGCGCTAAATTACGTCGCTAAGTTCGGTTAGTACCGGAGTTTGTCTTCACAGATCAACTTGACGCAGTCATTTTGTTGTGTAGTACAGACGTCCCAGACCTGATTACTCGGGAAGGTTTCATAGGTGTGTCAGGCCGTATCACTTAAAGGCAAGCAATTTGGGTACGGCTCCTCAGTTAGGGCTTCGTTTGCTTCTGTCAAAATTCCTTGCTCTCCAACGCATTTGCCACAAACCCAGTGAATTGGGTGATATCCGGACGATTTCGAGAGGGTGATAGTCTTAGAAAGCTCAGTCGGTTTCTTGCGCAATATCGGATAGGATGTCGTGATGTGATGATACAAAAGATGTGCAGGTTGAAATCCCCAACCAGATGGACGTGACTGTGTGACCGTGCCAAGACACGGTTTATGGCAGAAGCTAGGCCGCGACCCATTTCTAATTTGGACACTGGAGGGCGGTAAACTATTGCTAGTAAACCTACATCAGCAAATCTAAGCCCTAGACTGCGTCAGAGGGTTGGCAACTTTCTGATCTGGACCCTGGAAGATATCAACATGCAAGTCCGCTCGGTAATACAAGAAGATGCCGCACCCTGTGCTGGGCCGATCGTTTTGAAGAGAAGTCATGCCACGCAGATCAAGCTCAGCTTCGGTTATCTCCGTGTTCAGCTATGTTTTCGTGACCATAACCATGTTCCAGAGCGTGGAGAACTGATGAACACGAAGTTAGTTAGCTTGCAGAGAAGTCATTATGCGTTGGTATACAAGCAAGTGATGGAGTCAGACTTTAGAAACTCGTTCGTGGATGTTGATTTCGGGTGATTTCCTATGCGGACAATTGCGGAGTTGGCTGCCGGTTGATATTTGTAGGGAAGTCGTCACTGGCCCTGGGATCATGCTTGGTTGTTGTGTAGATTACTCATTGTCATCAAATGAATGACAAACTTGCCCTGCTTCATTTGCAGGGGTAGTTGAACAGCGTACCGTTTCTGAGTTGCACAGGTGAACTGTTGGTTCAGTGTTACCTGCTCAATATCTTATCTTACGTACAATATCACTTTGCGTATTTCAGATGGTGACATTGTGCTCATTCCCTGCCACATTTTGACCTCCTTTGCTGCCATTAGTTTGGATTACAATGTTAATTACAGCACTGCGGGATCACTACTTTTGTAGTTAGATGGTAACGGTAACTTTAACGATGAGTTGGCGAGCACGGTTTGGAGTGAGAGCACTTCGCGGATTTAGTGCCAATCACCCCAGTCAAGCGCTTTGGCCTTTAGCTCGCTTGAAGTTTAATGCTCGGGGACATGTTGGAAAAGGATCCAGTTTACATCTTCTTTGTTTGTGTAAGTCACCTTGCTTTTGTTCGCGTTTGTGAAGTTCGCTGAACTGAACAAACAGAAAATTGGAACAGCGCATGAAGTGGTAAGAGGCGAGTGGCTGACAAGAGAACTGGCTCCTCATCATTTCCTGGCTGAAGCGTTACAAAGAGTTCCGTAGTTCACTGTAGTGTATCGAGCTTGGATGATGGACAAGGTGCATCGTACTGGCCGGCTTAGATTAGACCTCCAATAGTTGACATAGTCCCATCCTTTCTTGTTCTTTACCAGCTTTTAGTTGATGGCACTATTAGCGGATTCAGGCACACTGGGGCATATAAGGTTTAGAAAATTCAAATATTTTTGAGTAATAAGGGAACGTTGTCTTTTATTTTCCATTTTGGAAGTCTGCGTGGTTGCTTTCTCTCGTCTAACAACAAATGTTGTACTAAGTCCCGCAGTAGCAGTGGTAACACAAATTGCACCTGGTTTGGCGGCGGTCGAGACTATGGCGGACGTTGCTTCTCATGTGAGAAGTGACAACGAGCGTACATACCGTCCGTCCTTCAGCAGTCTTGAATATATCGCATGACTTTAATGGAACAGGTGTTACAAGCGCATTTTTAAGATAAATCCATCGCGTCGGACTGTTTAAGTGTGCATAATTGCTCTTACGTGCGGCTTAGCTGCGCTGTTTTGAAATGGTGTTTGGTGTTGAGCATCAAGTTCGGGGCAGTGACACGTCTGGTATCACTAGGACAGTTCTCACGGTAACTATTTGCTTTGCAAACTACGCCAGCCCGTCCCATTTCTGTGTTGATGCTGCTATAAACCTGACGAGTGGAACAGTCATACAGACAGTGCAGAACCATACGGGGTCGGTAGATTCCGATTATTATGTCATCCATGTAAGCCATAGCAAAAGGCAAACCGCGTAGCATTGTGTCCATTACTTCTTGAAAAATTGCCGGGACACACTTGAATCCGAAAGGCAGTTTGTTGTATTGCTATAGACCCTTATGAGTAATAATGATGAGAAAATGACTTGA
The DNA here is from genome assembly GCA_944474145.2 of Dicrocoelium dendriticum. Taxonomy (NCBI): domain Eukaryota; kingdom Metazoa; phylum Platyhelminthes; class Trematoda; order Plagiorchiida; family Dicrocoeliidae; genus Dicrocoelium; species Dicrocoelium dendriticum. Next base: position 130,763,402 of record OX104066.1, read on the forward strand.
TTCCTCATCAACTTCGACTCGTAAATAGTCATCAGAAAGGGCAATTTTTGAAAATATTTTGCCACCATTTTTCTTCGCAAAGAAATCATCCGGAATTGGCGATGGGTATTAGGGAGTCTGAAGTGCAACATTTGGTTTAGTTGAAAAAGCACCACAAATACGTACTGTGCCATTCGCCTTCCTAACTACCACAACGGGAGTAGGCCTGGTTGAATAATCAACCTTGGTTAGTGCGCCCAATTTCTCCAAGCGATTCAGTTCAGGATCAACCAAGGGGACGGCTGGGTAAGGTACCGGCCTTTTAGGGCGGAATACTGGCTTTGCTACAGGTGCGACATACAAAGTAGTCCAAACTTAAGTGCACTAGCTAAGTTCTGGTTTGAAAACACTAGCATACTTTCCCTGCAAGTTTGCCAAAATATCATTTTTCACTTTGGTAGCAACAGTCGTGACAATAATTGAAGGCACATATCGCATCCTCTGAGTTTAACAATCACAAATTGAGCTGATTGGAATATCCCATAACTGTAACTCATGTAGCCATTTAATGCCTAGCGAATTTAGTTCATCGTCTGCTGCAATGTAACATGATCCACGGCATTAATTGTTTCGAAATATGAGCTCATCTTAATTGTCCCAAAAAGGCGATTGGCTTGCCAGCAGCGTTCCGAGCAATACGTTTTGTAACACAGTACTCTGGTTCGCTAATGGTTTTCCGAGTCGCATAGGAAAGGATAGTTATGTCGGAAGCAGTGTCATTTTGCACGGTAACTGGCAAATTGTTAATTAAGAACGTGACAAATATTCGACCATACCTCCCACGAGAACTGTATCTAGTGGACACTGGATTTGACTGCCTTCTGAATCGGGTTGATTGGTGCTGCTTGAACAAACGGACACAGTGTCTCTCCTTGTGACCTAATTTGTAGCAATCTTGACATTTATGGAATCGAAATTCACAAAAGCGTGCAAAGTGCCAGGCGCCACAATGCCAGTATGCTGTATGTGGTCGTTGAAACTAGCCTCTTTGCTTCGGAAAACTGTTCTGTCCCACTTGTGAATAACAGTTGTTTGACTGTAACATTTGTGAATCACGCTTTAGGTCCATCATTCTGAGATGTTCCGTGGTTAAATCCTGCAAGGAAATGTCACAACTAGACCCAATTTTGGCAGTAATTTTGTTCTGCTATTGGAATCCGCAGGCGATGTTAAGCCAGGTAGAAAAATCAATGCTTTGCATTGATCGTCTGACATTCTTTCATACTGGAACCTTTCACATTCCATGTTCACTCTACCTGCATATGTCACAATATCTTCACCTTCTGCTCTACTAAGCTTTAGATAATTATAACGAAGAATAAATATAGATGTCCGCACTCCAACAATTATGGTGAGCTTGTCCACCGTTCCTTAAAAACTATAATCTCTTGGGTGTTTTGGTAGAATGTAATTGCAATATCTTGTGTGTCAAGAACATCCAAGTTTTTGCATCAACAGCCGTACCTTGGCTGATTCTTTCAATGCTGAATCGTCGACAATAAAAGATGTCTTCATACCTCTTGTACCAGGCTAACAATGTAGTACCACGCTTTGGGTCGTAACTGAATTCTTGTATTCCATTGGCCAATGCAACAAGTTTCGTATCACTTCCGACCTCTGGAACCTCTGATTTGTGTGCTGCAAAATTTCGTGCGAGAATACCAAATAATTTCTGCTGTTGATCCAATTGAGGTTGCTGATTTTGTGCCATTTGCATGATAACATGTTGAGCAACCATCTCCGTCGCCAGACTGTTATAACTCTAGCTTAGTAGTAAGAAGACAGAATTGACACTGCTTTAAAAGGTTTACTTGCAGAACTGAGGTTACAATCAACTGTACGGGAAAGCCGTTAACTACACAGTTAATTGGAACTCATCGATGTTCAGTTGCCATGTGGTTGACTGGAAGTTCCAAGCTAACATACAAACACGCGTGCTGAAAATCGATCGATTTTCACGTACTGTCTGTGTAGATGACATCGGTGATCTCTCTAACAATTACGTTCCTTTACGTCACTTAGTTTTCACGGGCACAGTTGGGATGGAAATTACTACCACAGTTTGAGCCTTCTGTTCCAACCTGTGCACGTTAAAAACAGTTTGCCACATCACAAGCAACGTTTAATTTCAAAGGCTATCATAGCTTCCCGTGAGCAAGTAATGCGCGTCACCGTGTTCGCCAATCCCGTTTATGCATTGTTTGATTATCACCGGATAGAAGAATAGCTAATGGGCTCGACTTTGTCCCAGATTTTCTTTGTTGGTTGCTCAAGCAACAAAGACGTCCTACACTCATTCTAAAGAGATTAATTTCCCGTATTCAGTGTGCTTATCCTTACTGTATTGTCACATATGGATCGTGGTTTGCGTAATCCGCTCCGTTTTAGCATGCTGCGTATTTACATCCAAAGGTGGAACGGTGGATATTTAGCAAATTTCAGTGCTGCAAAACTGCGTTTGATAAATGATTCACCGCGCTACCCAGTAATCCAAGGATTCCTCCTAAACGATCCTTTCAACTACAACTACTTTAAAATTTGTGGCTGTCGACTGCATTCCCCCATTGCCGACAGAGTCGCTGATCTCTACGCACTGCATGCCAAGTCAACGGACTGATCATTGTTAACGGCAACGGCAGCCAAATAGTGTTCGCATGCGTCCTACCCATTGCACACCCAGCTACGATAGTCGATGAGGACTGCGCGACTGTGAAAAGAACATGAAATTCGCTCGGCAGTTGCCTCACGTGACCGGAAAGGTACAGCTTTCGCTTAAAACAACAGCCGTCCCTGAACAGTCATCCACTCAGCGGTAAATGTGTTGAGCCGAAGCACGCAAGAATGGTCAGGAGAGAGATGACCTGTTCTAAGTATGCCCTTGCATTCCACCTTAAGTGGGGTGGTGTAAGCCAAATAGAATCAAAGGGACAAAACTATCTGACAGATACGTTCCGGTTTTGTCAAACATGCACTGCCATTCCAGTTGTTAACTGAATATTTTTGTTCAAGAAAAAATAAACCAGTGATGAGACACTCGAGCAGTTGGCGAGTTGCAAAGCTTTGCCAGTATAACCTAGCAAGACCGATTATGGTCCCCAGCAACCACTGGGCTCAAAGGGCAATATCAGTCTTTCTAACTGCCCAACGGTATCTGCGCCACCCAATCTAAAGCCTACTAACCCATCGATGCGAGCAAGTCAAAATCGGCACTAGTTTTAACGCATTCCTGGAAGCTACACCCAAGGAGTCAGTCCCTAAATGGGCAGCTCGAAGCAAGGCGACGTGAGCATCGGTCGCCTCAATAAAAACGCCAGAGGCAACACCCGTATATCCCATTTGTGTGCCAAGCACGAACGATGCGACGCAGCTTTCACGACCGTCTCCAATGCCTGACAAAAAATCCAAGCCACAACTCGTAAACCGACATTCGCTAGACGAAAACGCAGTGCGTTACCTCTCCTGCGCACTAACGTACATGCATTCAAATCTGGCCCCAAAAGTGCGTTGTTAGACAATCGCAAAAACTGTAACTCTAGCTACGATGCGATTGGCATTTGGGTTGAGTTCACTATGCTGAGACGCGAAACGCGTCGCCCAACTTTAGTGCACTATAGTGATCCTCGCTTTCATCGAATAAAACTGAGCTCAGCAGAGGAGACGAAGATCGTATAGCTCCCAGCAGCTGGTCTTCGCAACGCATCGAGCGGGCTAGCCATACTAGTCCTTCGGAAAGGACTGTCAAAGAGAATGGACAGCCATGGTAATTCTCCTACAAACGAAAGCGCGAAAACCATATTTGCTAAGGAACGTCCTGAAACACCGGATGCTCCTGAGCACGAAGCGCAAACACATGACCGAGCGCAGTGGTGCTACATTTGCGAAACACGATCTGGAGGATGTTATCTCAACTCATTGACGAGAATTCCTTCATAACCAAACGGCAGTGGCTGCGGTCCAAGGTATTGCCGTGGTGCTACACCGAAAGAATTGCAGTCGTCTTATTGGATAACTGGCTGAAGTTAAGCTCCATCTTATCAACTGGGATTCCGCTAAAGGCAGAAAGCGCATGCCCACGATTGGTCAGCAATTCACCGAAAGTTGCAACCTCAGTAATACCTTGGCCACTACAGTCCTGCACGATGTTACATATAGGAAATGGAAGCAGCATGTTTTTCAGCATCCGTAGAATATACAGGCGAGTTCAAAGCGAGTTACTGGCAAACGGAGCATAGGTTTCCTGTTACCTGGCAAGCCTTATTCCTCGACAGCACCAGATGCTGTAGTGATTATTGGTGATCAACCTTACATGATTGTGAAAGTACCCTGGGTGTCCGATCCAGAGTGCATTATCACGTGTAAATGTTTCAGCTATTTTATGCCTTAGGCTGGCTAGCCGAACAACCTCGTGGTGCCAGCTGGGGGGTTCGTCTTCATCCCGGTCCAGCTGATAGTTCGGCAGCAGGGTTCCAGGACGTGGTGGGTTTTCTGCTGGCAAGCGTTCGCCCTATAAATAGTAACAGATGTCTGCTTAACAACACTATGACATGGTGATAAGACTCGCCACTAAATAAAGGCACTACCTTGCAGGAGGACTTTACACGTTTCGCGAACGTCAAGCACTTCAAATATTTCATCTGTTCCCTTTCCAGACTGGTGCATTCATGGAACGAACACAAATTCACAGTAACATTAACAAATTCACATACGATTACTTACACATGCACCCACAAACATATTACACATACATACACATATATATCCAGTAGGTCCTGGTTAAATCGCAACGTTTCTGCACCATTACTGATGTTACGCGTTTGTATTACCGTGACCGCGCTACTGAATGCGTGTCTCGCACCGTTGCGAATAAATTGTTTATTTATTTAGTTGATTCGAGGTCCAGCAATGCGCTTTTAATATGCAAAACATTAAACTGCTCGTATTCTAACGCCCAAGCCTTTCTTAGTAAGTTGGCCGAACTTAGAGAACGCCATATCTCCCAACTGCGAGAGCTGATTAATCCTCGAGATAGCCGATTCTGTGAACAACTTACACGATATGTTTCTGCTTCGGGACAATAACTAATTTCCAACTACTTTCTGTGCAACCACGTCACCTCTAGTACAAGATTTCGTAATGCGAACTGGCAATCGAGGCTTGCTCTTGTGCTTACCAACGAAGAACTCATGGTCGACAGAACAGATAAAAGTACACACACATGTTACTCTACTGTTTTACTAAACATGCGGAATAGCCTGAAGATGATGATAAGGTGTATTCTGTCACGCACTTCAGCGCGTTACCTGAGACCTTTAACGATACATTTTGGACTTCCTTAACTGAATACCACCGAAAGGCTCCTGGGAAACTTGCACAAGGACATATAGCACACTGGTAGCACACCCGTCGGAACGGAAATCCTTCCATCGCCAAAACAAAAGCAATTCAGTTCTGAGGCGCAGAACCCATAAATTCATGTTATTGAAGGATAAAGCAGAGTTCGATCGTCGAAACCGGGACTGCACAGCGTTACTTTTGCGTGAAATTGATTTGCGAGGACAGTGACACATCAGCAGGAGTTAATAAAGGGATTCTGAACGAAACGCTAACTCTTACACATGCATGTCAAGGGACAAGTAAGGTGCAGTGTGGAATTCCAGCACTGACGAATGAAGGGCACACGCGACTAACAACGGAGGAAGCAGATTTCTTGCATTTTCATTAATCACACACGTTTCAGAAGATAACAGGACCAATTTGTGACTATCCATAGTTTAATTGTCCCACCGTCAGATTTATCCAAAGTCACCTTCACTGCAGTAGCTGTTTTCCCTGCGTATCCACAGATTTCCTGGTTTCGATAACATTCGCCAAATGCTCTACACGCAGCAGTCAGTGATCTAGCGGAAACTGGCTATATTCTATCAGCGCTGTCTAGAGCAGAACCAAATGCTACCAATATGGAACGAGGATTCATCACTCCTACCCATAAGAGAGGTAGTCGCACTGACTCTACCAAATACTATCCAATAACCATGTTGCTTGTGCTTTGCAAAATCATGGAAGGAATCATCGCAGATGCACTGATGTAGTATCTGGAAAACCAAAATTGATTATTCCAGAGCAACATAGCTTCTGTGAAGAGCACTCATGTACTACTAAGCCATTCACTGCAAGCAATAGCTGGTGTGAAGTAGTTAATGGTGGAGCAGGAGTCGAGGTCATTCATATGAACTTCGCAAAAGCGTTTTATCGCTTAAACCATCATAAAATTCATAACTGTAGCATTAGCGACCCACTTATGCGTTGGATAGGCAATTGCCTGCAAGAACGTCAGTCCGATTTGAGAGTACGAGAATCTCTGTCCGGTGCGTGGTGGAGTGCGGTGTCTCCTAAGTTTCGGTTCTAGGACCTCGTCTATCCTTATATTTTACAAATTGTCTAGCGAGATCAGTTGCTTATGATTTCTTATTTTCGCAGATGATATCAAGATAGGGCGAACGATCAGAGGACCAGACGTCCACGAAAGGTTCCGGTGCGATCTTATAATGATTCCGAATGGGTAAGTTAAGATCTTACCACTCATTATAGACAAATATAGCGTTATTCAATTACGACATAGGCATGACTAAGTGTATTAACTTTGGTCACACTCATTGCGTACTAGTTACCAGGAATGTAACATTGGGGTGCTCGTACAGACTGACCTCGAATGTTCATAATCGGCTGAGACAGGTGCGAAGAGGCAGTCATCAAGTCGGTCTGCTGCGGAAGGCACATGGGAGTTTTGACTCATCCATCCGTGGATCCCGCGGCACCGCGGCTCTAAGTTTTAAGTGGAGCCAAGACGTCTGCGCATTGTGCTGAACTCCATCACCGAAGTGCTATCAATCCTACTGTCGACAGTTAGACGCAGAAATGAACACTACACCATTCGTGTCTTTCCAGACATCCCATGGGTAAGCGTTATTGAATTAACTGCACCTTGGAGAACTACCGGAATAAAATTTTAACCAGAACCATTCTTTTCACGCGGTTTCTGAAACCGAAGCATGTGATGAGCATGAAATAGTAACACACGATAAAGAACAATAGTGTTATATTCGTGAAACACTCCTTAGATAAGGTGCTAGCGAAATCGGTTTTACAGCTGCGCACCTCACCGAACTTCAAGGGATGTGGCGCAAGTGTTGAAGGCAGTTCTACAGTAAAAACATATGGCAGCATGACTAATAAAAGTCTGGTGCATATTCCGTTACGAGCTGACATTTGAACTTCGGCTGAAGTTAGCGAACGATATGCCCTACAGAGGTAATATGTCACCCAAGGAACCGAATGCGACAGGAACTATTGTAGAGCAGTGCGCCAGCAGTGTCTGTTAGACTCATGCGATCTGTAGATAAAGCGAGTGACCAGACACCTTACGCTGTATGTAGGTTAGATTTGGGACTAAGTACTCAGATGATGGATATGATTTCGAGCCGGTCGCCAATTACCCACCGAAATAATAAGACTAGGCGCCAGCCACTCAGTGGTAGGAAAAATTTATGATTAGCGCGATCTCCGACACTGCTGGAATCCTAGAAGCTTACATCTGGACACTAACTCCCAAGATCTCCTCAGTAAATTTCTCGAACTTCGACTACGTCAGGTCGCGAATACTTGGGACCTAACTTCTATTACCGAAACCTAGTTGCACCGACAAGTTACTGATACTGAGGTTGAGATAGCAGGTATGTCACCCATCCGGAAGGGCGATACCAGCAGGGAAGGTGGAGTTCTTCAGTACTACCGCAATGACCTGCAATCTGTTATACTTCATGGTCCGGAAATTCTTGTTACCAACTCGCTCTAATGTCGTTTCCGACTAAGACACAACGACGCATGTCTCGTACCTGTGGTTTATCCCCCCTCAACATCCACTCCGGAAATGGATTCCTGCTTGAGATGTGCCTTGAAAAGGGTAACACACATTAGGTACAGCCACATTCTATTCGACAGCAACTCCAACGTACACGACTTGGAGATATCTGCATCTCCTAATAACAGTAAGAAACAGACCTGCATGAGTATATCGCTAACATTCCCTTAAACAATAATCTCACCCCGCCCACTAGATTCAGGAGAAAAAACAAGCCGTCCATAGTGAGCCTTGCGCCCACAAATAGAGAGGCTTGGTTGACAATATATTGATGAAAAATCCAGTACGTCTCAGGGACTTTGTGATCATAACAACTATGTGGATTTTGCAGAGTATCCAACTGAACACGGAATTAACTCATACAATTCACACGCTATCATGTCCTGAAAGAATTCGTCGAGGTATCCGTTTGGGAGTTCTTGAACAACAGTCCCCTTGACAACGTTTGAACAGAGTCCGTTGTCAGACTCAATGACGTGGTTAACGGACCGCCTGAAATCAAGCCCCTTCTTTCGGCAAAAGTGTCGTCAAGCCAAAAAAGTAGGACCAAAATGCATGGCAAAAGGGGATTCATCATGGCGTGCCTATAAGACTAACCCATATGCAGACTTGGTGCAACTCCTTGATCCTAACAACCATGACACCACACTTGTTCGTGAGGAGAAAATACTTATCAACAGTGCCTTGCAAAAATGTTTCTGGCAGATAACAAAGTGCGGTATAGGCATGCCAACAGTCTATGGTACAAAGCGCCGACGAAGCAGCCAATGCTGTGCGGATACAATACGCCAAAAATTTTCGAAGTCGCAGACTCTACAAGTCACATACCCTAATCCACTTCACCGACTCCACGGTTTACATAATTGTTTTTCAACCCTGCAACTGTGCTAGGGAAGGTACTGTCACTGCGAGCTCAGAGCTCTTCGGGAGCAGACAACATTCGCCCGAAAGCACTGAAGGCTGCAGTCATCAAACTAGCTTAATCACTGTCACAGTTCTCCCAAAGATGCTTCGATGAACAGCAAGTGTGGCATTATCACCTATATTTTTAAAGGCGGTGGTCGTTCAGATACTGCAAACTATCGCCCAATGGCTCTCCTTTCTGTGCCCATGAAGTTGATGGAAGCGGCCGTGGCTGAGGCGCTAGTGCACTGACTGGAAACTTTCAACGTCTGGGCACCAGAGCAGCACGAATTCCGTCAACGCCGGCCATGCACCACCAACCTGCTGCTGATGGCTCGAGGTAGTTGGACGAAGTGGCTGATGGTGGGGGCGGAGTGGACGTCATCTATCAGGACATCTCCAGAAGGCTGGCTTGCCGAACTACCTCCTCGTGATGCCGGTGTTCGACGAATATGTTCCACCTCGGTGGGACATTGTATTCCAGCAGGTGTGCTGACTTCATGGGGAGTATTGGGTCCCTGTTTGGTAATCTACCAAACAAAGACGCATGAACTGAACATTCAACGCCTCCCAATGGGCGCGATTCCCTAAATTCGCCCCGCTGCCTTGCGGGTAGGTTATTTAGCCAAAGGCTCGGGGTGGAGTCCCCTAAGTCAACTCCCTACTTCGGCTTGGGCAACCGGATAGTATCACGCCCTCTCGCAAAACCATGGACTGTATTACAACGTGCTCATCAGCTACTGTTTCTGCTACTCACTTTCACGCGACTTCATCACACGCCAATTGTTTGTTTGCTAACAATCCTCACTTTCCGTTACCCGATTCATGTGTTCAACAATCTGGCTGTGATTCTGGTTGCGCCGCAGACCAAGAAGTTCAACCTATGGTTCTCCTTCGTCCCCGATCCTCGTTCTGTCTGGCGTGCTTCAACGTTCGGACACTCATGCAGATTGGACAACAAGCCGGTCTAGCGCGTACCCTAGATTCCCTAGACATTGATATCTGCTGCCTTTCAGAAACCCGATTGCAAGATCCCAACACTGTGCTTACATTGACATCCCCCACTGACCACGAAGCCAAATATCACCTGCGTCTTTCTGGAGATCCAGAAGCAGCCTCAGCGGGTTTGGCTGGCGTAGGTATAGCACTAAGTGGCAAGGCCGAGGCGGCACTACTGGACTGGTTCCCTATTAACAGCCGACTATGTGCAGTTCGGCTTCGGGGTTCATGTAGAATCAACAGGCACCGCGAAGAGAGACATAACTTGTTTGTGATCTCAGTGTACGCTCCAACTGACTGTAGTGGCGACTCGGTCAAGGACGAATTCTACCGGCATCTACAACAGCGCTTGACTAATGCTCAAAAGTCGGATGTCGTTATCCTTGCTGGAGATTTTAATGCACGGGTTGGCCACCTGTTACCATACGGACGCCACCTTGGTGGTCATCACGTGCTCGATGAGAACCGCTCTGATAACGGAGAGAGACTTCTCACATTGTGCGAAGACAATCGTCTGTTTCTTTCGAGCACTAACTTCAGGCGTACCAAGAAGCATTCCGCAACGTGGCGTCCCCCTTCTTTAACACAACCGTGGTCTCAAATTGATCACATTGTAATTAGCTTCAGATGGCGCGGTAGCGTACTGGACTGCAGGTCCTTTTGGTCCGCCTTCGTTGACTCAAATCATGCTCTGGTCTGCGCAAAAATCTGTATGTGTTTTGGAGGATCCCGAAACATGGAGCACCGCAAGATTGATGTAAACAGATTAAATGATTCCTCTGTTCAGGCGAGCTATCAGTCTTCACTGGCATATGCACTCAGTTGCAATCCACCGCAAGAAGTGGAACAACACTGGACTTGTATATGAAAGGCGATGACCATTTCCGGACAGTCATGCTGCGGCCTAACTCGACGCCCCTTGAAGGCTTGGATCTCTGCTCGTTCTCTGGAGCTGTTCGAACGCCGCAAAGATATCCCCGCAGAATCAGATTGCAACGAGCGGCGCCGCTCTGCCAACCGGCTGCTCAAGCGAAGCGTACGCAAGGATCGCGAGACATGGTGGTCTGAACGTGCTTTAGAGATGAAGACCGCTGCCCTCTCTGGCAACACTCGCAGGCTTTTCCAACTCATTCGGTCCACTGGGCTCAGGAAACCTGGTGTCAGTGAGGTCATTTGTGAGGTGGATGGGTCTCCGATCACCAACCAACAGAGGCGTATGGACCGCTGGGCCAAACACTTTCACTCGCAGTTCAACTGGCCTCCACCATCCATCAATACATGCAGTACACCTTGTCGTCCACCCTTGTTCGTCCCACTGAATCCACCCAGCGAAGCGGAAGTCCGCCTCGAGATTCGACGCTTGAAGCGCTTCAAGGCTGCCGGCTTAGACGGACTTCCTTCGGAACTTTTCAAGTGCGGCGGTGTGGCGATCATTAACCAGCTGACCGCGCTGTTCGCAAAAATTTGGCATGACGAGAAAGTGTCTTCCTCTTGGGGTGAATCAGTTATTTTCCCTATTTTCAAGAAAGGCGCTCGCACTTCATGTGCAAATCATCGCGGGATTAGTCTTATTTCGGTTGCCTCTAAGCTATTGGCATCCATTCTGCTTCGCAGACTATCCCCAGTACGTGAATCATACTACTGTGAAGAACAAGTTGGTTTCCGTCCTGGCCGCGGATGCGTGCATCAAATCTTCACGTTCCGCCAGCTCCTCGAACATCGCCACATTTATCACAGGCCCACTATCGTTGCATTCTTAGACAAACGCTCCGCTTTTGACTCCGTTGATCGACCTGCTTTATGGCGTTGCTTACTAAAGAACGGGATGCCAGAGAAATATACCGCCATCTTACGAGCACTTTACCTTCATACATCCGACAGAGTGAGGGTCTATGGCAAGCTTTCCTCGCAATTCGCTGTCAATAACGGTGTGCGACAAGGCTGCCCCATGTCCACATTCCTCTTCAACTTTGCAATCGAAGACGTTCTGTCGAATGGTCTAGAAGGTTTCCAACATTTTGGCTTAGAACTTCGACGGGGTGAGCGCACAACCAACTTAGATTATGCTGATGTTATCGCCTTACTCGGTGACGATTCTCAGAGTATGCAACTCATTCTGGATCGTTTGGCGATTGAAGCATCTAAGTATGGCATGAGCTTCGCCCCATCGAAGTGTAAGTTACTGCTCAAGGATTGGCTTTACCTGCTCCCTTACTCACTCTCGAAGGCGCACAACTTGAACAGGTAGATTGTTTCGTCTACCTCGGGAGCCGTGTTTCTTCTGACGGCACTATCAACAAAGAAGTTCCTCTTCGTATCGCTAAAGCTCGATCAGCGTTTGTCAATCTGAGGCACTTGTGGCGTCGTCGCGACCTCTCACTTTCACTAAAGGGCCGCGTTTACAGCGTATCAGTTCGCTCAGAATTGTTGAATGGGTGCGAGTCGTGGCCGATTCGCGTGGAAGACATGCGTCGTCTTTCTGCCTTCGAAAGCGGTTGCTTAAGGAGGATCGCTCGTGTTTGGTAGCAACATCGAGTTAATAGTAATGAGGTTCGACGTCGCATCTTAGGGAATGCGAGTATGCCTTTCAATAAACTGGTTTTGTTGCACCAGTTAAGATGGCTCGGTCACGTCCTACGCATGGCACCTGAGCGTCTACCGCGTCGCGCTCTATTCGCTCGTCAAGGACCTGGATGGAGGCGACCGCGTGGTGGTCAGCCTTCCACTTGGCGGAAGCACATGAAATCGCTGACGTCGTGTCTATCCGCTGTTGGATCCGTACGTCTTCCAGGATGGGGACCCAAAGATGAGGAGTGCCAATGGATTAGCACTCTTGCAGACATGGCCCGCAACCGGAATCAGTGGAAGAATTATGTACAGTATTGTATTGATTTACATTTTTAATACTGCAAACATTAAAAATGACAAAAAAGAGCAAAATCGGCGTGTGAAAAACAAACTACAAATGCTTTGTTCTACTTTTTGTCAAAATGTTCCATTCTTCCTGCGGCATATTAGCTGAAGTGTGTTGCTCACCTTCAACTAGCATGCCACGATGATTATGACGTGATGACTCTTGCTTATCCGCTGATCTCCATGGTTTTATGTTGGCTTTGTGTCTAGTTGATAGACTTGAGATTACTACTACTACTACTTCTCCAGAGCTTTCGACAGCCTGGATCACGGCATCCCACTTCACAAGCTACAGGTCTATGAAATCGGAGATTCGGCTTTTGTTTGGGTTGCAAACTTTCTTTATTAACAGAAGCTTCAAGTGCGTGTGTGAGGATCGTTCTCCAACCCGACTGAGGTGGAATGTGGTGTTCCACAGGGCTCGGTGCTGGAATAGCGCTTATTCCTAGTGTTTACAATGAGCTAACAAAAAGTATTTCTTCCAATTTCCCGATTTTCGCTGATGATGCTAAATATGGCAATGCACATAAAGATTTCCTCCAACATGGCCTGGATTGCGTTCATGAATGGTCAGCAGGGAACCTACTCCAGTTCGACACAGCAAGTTGCAAGGCGATCCACCTGCGTCATCAGCAGTGAACGGTTACATACAGAGTCCACATCATGTAGTAGGCCTCTCAGGAACGTGATTTGTGTGTACTGGTACAGGACTATTTTGGATGCTCGAAACTGAGTCGTCTAGAAACGGCATCCAGCACTTTTGGCCTTCTTCGCAGAGCGTTCGGTCGCTTTCAGCCACAACATTCCCACAAATGCTTAATTCTTAGGTGCAACCCCATGTGGCATACGCTAACTAAGCGTGGCATCCGTTGCTCTCGACACTCCTAAACGAAGAGCAACTAAGAAGGTTAGGGGTCTTACCACATTAGATTGAAATTCCTTGGTGTACAGTAGTCGCTGTTTGCGGGGTGACTTCATAATGGTTTACCAGATACTGTAGAATCCAAAATACATTTTCTGTCCACTGCTGGAACCGAAACAACACCAAGCTAAAAAGCATCCTCTGAAACTGACAATAGTTTAGCCAGCTTGAATGCTGCAAACCTTCCTTTTCACTTCGGGTGTCAGCCGTGGAACGACCACCCAGAGTGTCGTTTGTGCCCCAAACCTAACGATATGTAAAAACGAGGTGAAAAAGCATCATCACATTATCATTTCGTTTTATAATTTGTATTAGGCAGGGGCTACATAATGCAATTAAACGGTAGGTATCCGAAATGCTCAACAGTGGATTTATGCTTTATCACGCGAAAATCCGGATGTTTTACGCATGTCTATGGTGAGCCCACAGGAAACCTTGCACTTTACGCAGAATATTTATTTTCTCAATAAATTTTATCCCACGGGACTTGTTAAGCGTTGCTTTTTCACACCATTGTTCCACTGATGCACAACTCTTACATGCGCCCTGACATTGAATACGCTAAGGCCAATCTTGGCAAACTTGGTTGAAGCGCGCCCTCGAGGTGCTAGAGACATCACAATGCAGGGCGAAAAAGAACATCGAAGGTCTACGCGACATCAAAGGCGGAAGTTACTGGGATTTTTCAGCGGACGCTATCGAAGGCTGCGCGATAATCACATACTAGTGCACCAAATACTGAGTGACCCAAATCACGTATGCCGCCATTTGCTGAAACCCAGCCATAACACCAACCTCACAGGCAACGGTTTGAAACTCAGGGAACGATACATTCGTCTAGTGTCGACGGAATCATCTTTTTCCTCGCGTTTGCCAACCGTGGAATTCTCTCCCAAACTCAGTTGTCTCTTCCCCCACCTTGGATAACATCAGAAAACGATCGGATGTTGTTTTTGGCTCCCATCAGTTCGTTACATAAGCTAGGCTACTTTTGAGTATATTAATCATGTCATCATAACAGATTTATGTGTCACACAGACCTAAGGACGCGGTTCAAGAGAACGCTCTTGTAAATATGTTTCTCACGGAGCACGTCAGCCATAACTGCGTCCATGATGTCTTGTACGCTCGCATTCAATATTCATTTCACAATACCATTATTCGGTACCGTATTTGCTCAATCAACGCTTAAACAGACGACTCACATATTTTTACCATTGTAGTTCTCACTCCAGCCATGATGGGGGACTTGATAAACACCTGTTTTCCCCGTGCTAAATCATTGTTCATTGTCATCCCGCTGTAAATGACCTAGTCAAGCGTTTCCATCGAGAGGTAAAAGCCGCCAATACAGTCAGCTCACCTGACATACGTTGGTCTGAACGCATTCGAGCAGTACTTCTTGGTATTAGCAATACCGTCAAAGAGGATACTGGATGTTGCCTTACCGAACTCATATTTTGCATGAGAATCCTGTCTTACGCTTAATGCCTTTAGCAACACTTCCGAAATATACGGTCTACATCTCTTCAATTCACTGCACTCGAACAATGAATTGATGCGAATTTATACACTTGTTCGTTGATCTACTTTCGCAATTATGCAGTTAGAAAGTCTTTAACATCTTTGCATGGGTGCCCCTGCAAGGTGTTGTCACGGCAACCCAAAAACCTCAACTTAGGAAAGAATGGATCGAAGGAATCCGTGAGTAAACTTATGTTGAGCCGATCGCTGAACATTCAAACAAAACTGTCGTGACCGATTCCAGGTTGATACCTTCTGCTTGTAAGTCGACCGATGCTAACGCACCAGAACCCCCAGGCCCTCGTACAACGAACTACTCCAAAGATATACGTTCAGCATGCCCCGTTTCTTTCACTTTCAACCTAGTTGAAATCGTTCCTTAAAGAGATTTATCGAGCGTTTTTCTTACCAGCTAATATGCTACACGGGGAACTTTTTACTGGTTAGCAATGTACTGTTTTTATCTCTCCTCATCAATTCTAGCATGACATCCTTTGTATATTTCGTTCGGATTGTCAAAAAATACAGTAGAATATACTTCTTCCAACCCGTACTCTAGTTGTGTTGATATTTGACCAGTGTTGCCTTGGCGTGTGTACGCTACCATCCAATTCATCTGGAAGCCGGTATTCACGGTGGATATAATGGAATGTCTGCTTCCATTGTGTATGACGCGTACGACAGACGGCGTTCTCTACAATTGGGACTTAAGACTAATTTCACTGTGAGTTGGTTTTTCCTGTGGCTTTGTATCTCCTAAAGAACGGAAACCCATCCGCATCTCGCAAACCCTTATAGTACGAAGGCGAGGAAAAGATGTAATCGGATTTTTAGACAACGATGAACAGGTAAAAGGAACGGAGCGAACGCAAAGTCGAAACCGAGTTGACCAAATTCGCGGTCCCCATAAAAGATCCCGAAATCTGCCAATAAGATCTAGTTGGTGGGTCGAATGCACGAACTCAGGGCAACCATACATAGAAACCGTTACAACTCCTGGGTGAAAGTGCACAACAGCAATCGTTCATTTACTTAGCACGCCGTAGTCGCCTAGTGAATGGTCGGTGACTTCGTTTGATGAGATTAGTGATGTTCACCGACAGGCAGTGCTCAAGCGTCCAATCGGGCGGTAATTCTAAGAAGCCAGAGTCAGCAGCTCTCGGAGACATAGGCGAAGTGGGTCATAGAGTCGTGTGGGTTGTGTATTCTCTTCTTGTCCACGAGTGAGGCTATCATCGTCATTAGAGTGAAACAAGACGAAACTGGCTATTGGTTTCTCGACAACAATGACGTAGTAGTAGCAAGACGACTCATCCGCATGTGCTCAGATATCACACAGTTCGCTTATCGCGAGGACAATGCTCCCCGCAATCGAGTGGGTTGCGATGGAACGCAATGGGTCGTCACGTGACGTCATTTCCAATCAATCAGTGTACGCAATTTGTAAGTGGTATGGGGTGTATTGGGTTTTCGTGAAGATTCATCGCAGTTAGACTCAGACAGACAGCCACCAAACATCTAGAAAAGCGCCAGACGGGCGTTTCGTCCTGTTAGGACTCGTCAGTAGCACGCAACCGCCGAGTGCCGCTGGAATCAAACCTATGACCTCACTCTTATGAGTCAGCGACTTATGCCACTGGGCCATTGATGATGGTAGCGGACCGCCATGATTGATTTCTAACTGCGATATAGCGTTGCTCATCATCCACTGTCATGTGTGTGATGAACGTGCAGACGACAGCGCTGGTCCCTAGAGCAACGACTTCCTTTGCAAAATACTCAAAATGCCAGATCCCAGATAAGCCGAATAGAAAGTTACAAAATAATGGCGTGCTTATTGACCATTGGAACATTCCATCTGACATCGTGGATTTAGAAGAGAGCACAGTTCAAAACACTCAGCAAACGAGGCGTGTTCCGCCAGAGATAGGACATTCGCCAACAAGATTGTTTCTTTTACAGTTGGGGCTGTTAGCCAAATTCGACCGTTGGTTCCGAGAAAGATCTCGAATGAGAATGCCTGTAAGTAAAGAAAGCAATACCATAAATGATGGTTCGCTTTTTAGATTTTGGAGAGCGATGGAACTCATGAATCAAATCAGAATTTGAAGTTTAGAGTCAAACAACGGTGCTATCCGAAGGGATAGCAATTAATCAAATGAAATAAGTTTCGACGATGCTAATCCAGTATATGACCAAAAATTGAAACTGAACAAAACAAACGCGTGAAATACAGTTCACATTTAGTTGCTAATGCAGAATCACGAAATATCAGTTGCTGATATAGCGTCAAAGTCACGGGAGCATCATAAAGAACCTGGTTTCCACCGGTGTAACAGAAGAGCGTTCAAGTTCAAGTAAGCTTTAGTAAGTTGAAGATGTATGTCAACGAAACACAGGTAGGGGAAGTAATGACAAAAACACAAAACTGACCACAAAAGCGAGTTAAATCAGTGCATGTTGCTGTACAGATTGGAGGCGGCAGGAGAATGGTCACCTGAGACGGTGACAATGGCCGACGCAATAAAAGTGAGCCAAAACGAGGAAACAAAGTTTTTCATTTCGTGAACCCAGTGAGCTGCGCCATGTGACAATTTCTGGACCTGGGAAACCACTTCCATCAGACTTATCGATGGTTAGAGACCAAATAAATCTGCCTTGTTTGTCTAGGTTAGTGATTGGAAATTAGTGACGCTTGTTTCGATGAAAGTGATCCCTCATGTGCACCAGTACTGGGTCGCGCTTACCTCGTGGATGGGGTTTCGAGCCAAAAGCTCCAACTGCACAGAGTTAGCATAATGCGATCTGAGTGTGAACTCTTTGCCAATTGCAAAGCCTACATATGACAATCTGTGGGTGTAGGCGGCATTCAGTACTGAGACGTTGCCGTTGATATAACGACAAAGTAGTTGAATAGAAATCATCCCCGCAATTGTTAAGAATATAAGTTGGGAAATACCGCAGCCTCAGTGGGGAACCAGAAGTTCCAATACCACAGGGATTGGGAAGAGTGTAGTGTTGGTTAGCACTAGGAAGAAACGGAGTGGCTGAGTTGAACATGCTCCCAAATGTGCTGGTTGCACGTCTCTCAGACCGGTCACCATGAGATTTGGTGAACATATGCTGAATCCTCGATCTATCAGCCTTAAAGAAGTGACCACATGTCATGGGACAAGGAGAAAGGCATTAGTGTAGCACAAAATCCCCGCCTGCAACCATCATGGGACACTACAGAAGTAGGATTAAGACAGCCGATGGCTCTGCTGACCGAACAACATCCACTTGGTAGAATAGTAGGGTCGAATTCTTCAAAATCGATATAAAGATTTGAGTAGGCAAAGCTAACCAGGAATGAGTAGACCGATATTCCGCGGAAGAAACAGAAGATACCGTGTCTATGATTATAAAAATACAAGTGTGTGTGTGTGTGTGTATGTGTGAGTGCCAGTCTATAAGGCGGAGATAGATAGATCAGAATCATGCAGTGAACGTACGTAACAATTAAAAGAGCAGAAGAATATAGTGAAATGGCTTTTTGTTTTACAATGAGTCTAGCAACTGTGGTGTTACACAGCTCGTGTCATGTCCTCCTCGGATTCCCAGACCAGATGACGAAGGTGACCGACTAGAGCCAAACTGGGAGGCATTACCCTGACCGTTTGCAGTTATGTGTTTGGATGACTTCCACGCGATTTCTTCCGTTGCGGCCTCCTGTAAGCAAATCAAGCGCGTTTTGGCGATCGCTGTTACGGCATGCGGATGTGACTAGACCACCGGTAATACCGCCGTCATATGATCCTGTTTTGAGGAAGGCCTGTCGTCATAGCAAACGTGGTGCTCGTACTGCACATGACCCATCTTCTGCAAACAGCTATTGTCACAGGTCGAAATCCGACGCATAAATCGCGTAAATCGACCAGGTTTAGCTACCGTACAACAGCACCGCACAAATATAGGCATTGTAAACCCTGCCAGTTACCGACAACGGAACGTCGCAACGACGCCACAGACGTATCAGAATGGCGAACGACAATGAGAAGAGGAATCTCCCTTACAATGGTGCCGTCAATGCAACGTCAACAGAAGGGTAGGAAGAAAAATCGAATAGCGTGAAATGGAGACAGTTACTGCTATGCGCAAAAATGGACAGACAAGCGAACAGTAAAATGCCTCACTTTCTCAAGGAGTGGGAGTAGAGGATATTCTTTTTGTTTGGACAGGCGTTGAATTAATTCCGGAGAACCGCGTAGTAATATCCCACCGGCCATTCCACCGGCGTTGCCCACGGTCCCAGGTTCATGACGCCCTAATATACCCATGCCAGATGCGCGACCAGCCTCATCTACACAGGAAAGTTCGATTTCCAGGTCTACAAGTGGTATAGAAAAGAAACTTGAACGAAACACACCGATGAAGTATACTCAGACAAATAAGAAGACGTGTATACATTCAGCGTATACATGTCGATGGACAAAATGTAACGCCGAAATGATAATAACAAATTTCTGGGATGTGCGAAAGCTGTTCTTGTAATAGGGGCGGATTATTAGGTACAATCATTACTACTCTCTTGTGAGAGTAAGTGATCAGTAGTGTATGCGTTGTTAAAACACGCGGAGATACATGGTTTGGTTGGGGCTGGGTATTGCGCAACAGTTTTCCCGCCAAAATATTTTTGGTCCATCATAAAAGAATGCATCTGACTGACCCAATGATGAAAAACGGTTGCTATCGCGTTCTGATCGAGGACACTAACAAGTACCATGTGAGGTGTGCTTGTTTTGTACAAGATCTGGTAGTGGTTGACAGGCTATTCAACAGGACGACTGATCTCACGAGGAGGAAATTGAACCGAACAGTTGTTCTGGTTGTTCGTACAATTTGTTTGTAGGTCATGTTGCGTAGTCGCTGAGTGAAGCTGTGTTGTAGTGCTTTTGGCTTAGCGGATTGTGCATGAGCATCCAGGTGTGTTATGGTCGACGCAAACAAAGAGACTAGCGGTGAAGCTGCTGACAACGCTCCTGACAGCTCGTCATAGACGTCCTACTAAACAGACGTATAGTGAATGATCTCTGCAGATTTTCCAGAGCATTTTTGTCACCACCTCTACGCATGTTACTGTAAGTGATCATGGGCATCATTATACACGTTAACTAGAGGTGGAAAACATCTCAGCTATTGTGCCGCTATACATATGAAAAGAGAAAAAACATGCAACATAGGCAAGCCGGTTGAGTCACCAGTAACGGACGGACACTGTTCCGGAATGCTAACAGCCAGCTATAGTGCCATAAAAAAGAATTACATTATGCCTAGTACTTGAGATCGTGGTTGGAAGGAGAGGGGAGGGGGAGGATGAAGAAACTCACAACACAAACGCCAATGAGGTCGGCTCTTACTCATGTCGGTTAGTGTATCCAGTCAAACGTGTTCATCGTCTGTCGGACCCCAACCAGGGAGCCGACAGGCTACAACCGAGGCCAACTTCGAACTAAGGACCTTCATTCCTCTTGACCAAGTTATCGCTTGACCACCCCTCTTCTTCGTCCATCCAGAAAACCGTCGAGCAAACAATGCACGTCGCGAGACTCGGTGTGCCGGTATGCGCAACATGCCGCTTTGTCATCGGAGCCTGCTACGTGATACATCTTGCTGAGCGGTTTACTTCTTCTTCCTAGTTTAAACAAGACGTCGAACACGGTCATTACTCACACGGTGTTCCCAACAGAAATGGGCCAAACTGCGAAGGCACCAGTGGTCGAAGGTAACTAGCCTCTTTGTGTCCGCTGATCGAATGGTCCAGGTTTCACAATCATACAGCAGAGTCGAAGGTACGGTTGCATTGTACACTCTACCCTTAAGGTAGAGAGTGATGTCGCACTGGTGGTATAGGTGGCGAAGTTTAGCAAAAGCGCCTCGTGCTTCTACCATAC
This sequence comes from Dicrocoelium dendriticum, assembly GCA_944474145.2. Taxonomy (NCBI): domain Eukaryota; kingdom Metazoa; phylum Platyhelminthes; class Trematoda; order Plagiorchiida; family Dicrocoeliidae; genus Dicrocoelium; species Dicrocoelium dendriticum. The sequence goes on from OX104066.1 coordinate 130,784,553, forward strand.
GGTTTGTGACCTCGTCGCGGAGCTTTACGCTATCGGGCGCGTCCCCAAGTTGAGGAATGGAGAATGTCTTCCTTGTGGACGTGACTGCGGATAAGTCTCGTTTGCTTTGCAGGCAAGATGAATGAGCAGTCGCGGACAACCAGCGGCAGCGTCTCAGAGCGTAGTGAGTTCTGGGCTGGTCACCTGGTTCTCCACCAAACACTACAAGAGCTCGTACGGCGCTGTGTCAAAGCCACTGTGACCAGCTACAGAGGCACTGACTACTGAGATGAGTACCTAACAGAGGGCGGATGAACAACTTTGTTGGGCACGGCTTCTCTGTGGACTGCTACCGAGCACAAAGAGGGTGAATGTGCCAGCTGGCTGTCAACGGCCTTCGTGAATCGCCTTGCAGATGAGGACTTTATGATCAAAAGCTCGATGTGGGGTCCCTTAAGTCAACTCCTCCTCGGCCTGGTCGACCGAGAAGATCACTGCATACACAACGCGTAAACCTTCTAAATCTTGCCATTGACTACCTGTTCCCCTTTTTGTTGTTGTTAACCATGTGCTGTGGCACTTTCAATTGTATACTGAGCAAGTGTTGAATAGTAATATAGAAAATATTATATATAAAACTAGGCTGCGGTTAGCCACTTCCGGTTGAGTTTCTCTGGCTGTGTTAACAAGATTATTTCTTGTTAGATTTCTCCGTGCATTGGAATTATTTCATGGAAATTACAATTGCATTCAGTTTCATTACTGATTCTGAATTTTTCGACCATTAATACTTGTGTTTTCTCTGTTTAACTTCGGAGATCTTACTATGACTTTGTGCCCTACAAATAGCCGCCATCTTGATCCCGGATTTTTTAGTAATGCCGACACAATCGCGTTGCGGTTCATGTTCCAAGGTTGTCGGAAGTCGAGCAAATGCACTCACATGTGTTATGTGTCACGTTAAATTTCATATTTCATGCACTGGACTATCGGTTGAGCATTTTCAGTGTTTTCGTGAAATCCAACATGAGTTCGTTCAAATTGTGTGTACGAATAGTGGAGACGAGATACAGCCGGAGAAAATAGAGCATGATCGCAAACGGCCTTGTAGGGTTAATCATTCCATTAAGGGCAGCTCCGCGTGTTTGGCTCAACAAGCTAGCCCGAAGCGCCTCCAGGTTTCAGATAAGCTTTCCTGCTCATCCCGTGCAAACTCACTGGCACGGAGTCCCGCAGTTACCAGCAGAGCAGCTATAAAATATGCGAATATTTCACCTGTGTTGTATTCTACAGGCACAGATGGCCCAGTGTGTGAAGATTTGTGCACTGAAAACACTTGGAAAGTACGAGGAAAGAAAAGGCAAAAAATGAAGAGTTCAGCCGCTGCAAATGAACGACAGATCACATGAAGCGCGAGAAAATCCTTGTTTTGCAAGGTCAACTTTGGCCGACCAGAGGCGTTTTAACCTTGTGATCTTCCACGCGCTTCAGTCCAGTGATCCAACTCCCCATATATGATACGATCATAACGTCGAGCTTTTACAAAACCTAATCGACAGACCCCTAGAAGTAAGAAAGGACGGGTTGAAAGTGAAGCAAATTACCCGTCTCGGAAAGAAAGGTGATCAACAGAGTCGGCCAATGAGAATCACTTTTGTGGATGAAGTTAGTCCGAGGCTTAATTTGTCCAGATTAAATAGGTTGGAAGGTCTGAAGCTCCATGTTCGTCTAAACTTAGGTCCGGATCGAGAACGACTCAAATCTGTCGTCATTGAACTGAAGAGACGAAATGGTGATGGGGAAACGGATCTCCGTAACGTAAATTTTCCGGCCGTTTCCAAGATTCCACGAATCACGACAAACAGATTGCACACACTTCAAGTACGTCCGGTGGTTCTTGCTGCGGTCTGTGTGTAGCCTTTACCAACATTTGTAGTCTCATGAACAAGAGCGAGGAACTCTGTCGTTTCGCTGCATCTGAAGGGGCAGGCAAAATAGGACTCATAGAGACGTGGCTGAATTCTGAGGTGAGCCCAGGAAATCGAACTCAGTGGCTACTCATGCTTCCGCTGCGATAGACTATCGACTGCCCGCGGTGGCGTCTTGCTCTACATCCGGTCCTCCTTGTGTGGGAGAGTTGTGAGCGTCTACAGAAGCGATGATGGTCTGTGTGAGCAGCTGTGGTGCTCGAGCCACCTCAAACGTAGGGAGTTGCTCGTGGGTGTATTTTATCGCAGTCCCTTGAGCCGTTGTTTGGATTGCCTGTCATATCTCCGAAGCTACATGAGTCGTCCCCCTTTTTTACTCATGGGTGATTTCAATTGTCCTGGGATATGTTGGCCCGGAGTTGAACTTGTACCAGGACATTGCGAGGTCAAAACAAAGTTCTTGGACTCAGTACCTGAAGGTGGAGCAGCGCAACACATATACCGGCCGACTCGAATAGCACCGCGCTCAACTCCGTCGTGCTTGGACTTGGTGTTAGCAAGCAGTGAACAACATGTGTATGACGTTCAGGTCCTGGAGCCCCTAGCAGTAAGCGATCACTCAATGCTCATAGCCAGTTTGGATCAATCTTTTCCATATTCCCATCCACTACAGACAGCTCACAACTATTGGAAAACTAAGTTCGACAGTCTAACTCAGAGGGTGAGCTAAGTAGATTGGTCTCTGTCACAAACTGGATCAGTGGAAGACTGTTGGACTGTTTTTAGAGAAAGACTGGCATTAATGTGTTCTCAATTTGTACCACTGAATTGTCGGAAAGTCGGACCAGTCAGGCTGCATTGGTTCCACAAGGAGTATGATAAAATGGCTCAGAGGCGGCGCAAATTGTGGGACAAATTCCTCCTCTCCAGCTCTTCCAATGATTAGGAGGCGTATGAGAGACAGGGAAATACTTGCAATAGTGCAAAAACGAGAAAGCGCCGGCATTTCGAACAGCAGATCGCAAGCGTCACAAAGACAGCTCCGAAAAGAATAGTCGCTTAAGTGAAGCGGCGCCTCAAGCCAGCAGGGTAATCCACCAGTGCTAGAGGGTTCGGACGGACAGACCCTAACATCTAGCTTTGAGCGTGCGTCCGCCATAGCGACGCACTTCGCTTCCGTGGTTACAAATGACCAAGTGTCTGTACCGAGTTCGACGTGTACCGCGGTTACCCAACTCGACAGTCTGGTTTGTGGTGTTGAAGAGGTGCATCAACTACTCACCAACCTTGACAGCACGAAACCTACTGACCCTGACGTACTCCACCCGCTGATTCTCAAATCCCTATCGGTGATCACCTCACCCGCTGTGACTGACTTGCTCAACAGACAACTATCCGAAGGTTCATTGTCGAGCGAATGGAAATGCTCAGTGGTTAAGCCGATTCCGATAGGCGGTGACCCCAGCAAAGTGGACAACTCCAGGCCGAGTTGTCTACCACCTATTTGGGTCGAAATTGCCGATGAGATCGTGAAGAAGGGTCTAGTACAGCTGTTCCATTCGAAAGATCAATTGACGCCCGCGCAGTACGGTTTTATGCTAGGCAGGCCGCTCATGCATTATTACCAACCTGCCGGTGATGAAGCACGAATGGTTGCAGGCAGCAAATCAGGGAAAGTCTGGCGACGTAATCTACATCGATTTCAGTAAAGCATTTGACAAGGTAAACCATGATGTCCTCCTTCACAAACTGAGAATGTGCGGTGTTGGTAGATCACTGCACCATTTCTCATTGGGCGAAAATGGAGGGTAGAGGTCCACGGCCATCTAAGGGACTGGTATCTCTCTACCAGTGGAGTACCCCAAGGCACGGTGCTGGAGTCCAATCTGTTCCTAATCCACATCAGTGATCTACCTCAGCTTATTCGGTCGCCGTGTGCCCTGATTGCTGAGTACCTGAAGTGTTGGAGAGAAATTAGCACCCCAGACGACTGTAGTCTGCTTCAGCACGACCTCAACCGCCTCTCCATGTGGTCTGCGGAAGTCCGCCTCCCGGTTAACACATCCAAGTCGGTATTCGTGAGCCTGTGGAAGGGTGGTGATGGCCGAATGTACACCACTAACGGCCAACCGCTACATCCCACACCTACCGTGAAGGACCTAGGTGTACTCTCGCGCTACGATTTGAAGTCCGTTGACAACACGAACAGACAATATTGTGACGGACTGCGTATGCTTTAGGCGAACAAACGCAGCTCCTGTACTTGGTCTGAAGAGGTCGCCACTCGCCTCTTCTCCTCCATCATTAAACCAATACTGGAGTACAGCTCACGTAACTACTGCGCAATCACCCGAGGCGAGACACAGAAGATCGAACGGGTCCAACACGTCGCTACCAGGCTCATTCCAGGTTTACGGGAATAATCGTACGAAGACCGGTGCGAGAAACTCGGACTCTAGACCTTGTCCTATCGTCGGATACGAGTCGTCCTCATCAAGACCTACCGTATATTACACCTTGGTGATTTCTCCAGGTTGAAACCGCTGTTTCATTTGCAAACGTCATGTAAGACACGCGGACACCGATACAAGCCTGTGGTGTCGGATATAAAACGACTACCACACCCCCTGTGCTTCGAACGGAGAGTGGTGAGTGTTTGGAACAATCAAGTAGAAGTCGTGGAGGCTAAATCTGTACAACAGTTCGAAACGTTATTGGATTTACATTTCAGCCCTATTCGATTCAGAGAACGACTGCACACTAACAATGACGTTTTGCTTTTGTGAAACGCGTGAAACTGCAGGACAGACATTCCAAAGTGCTAAGCAAGAACCTGTCGAATGATTCGATTATCACGGAGTGCAGACAATTTGTACATTTTTGTCTATACTGCGATGGAGTTGTACAGATTTATATTTCTACCTGCTCCCACATACAATATTGATTGTACAGTATAAGCAATTACAACGACGCTGATACAACTGCCCAGGTAGTTGAATTTTTGAATGACCTCTGGCTGATCTCTATCAAGGGCCAGTCCAGGAGGCAGTCCCTGCAAATCTTGGAGGAAAGCTTTGCACTTCGAGGGTATAAAGCAAAGCCCCAAATGACGGACAGAGAGTGCAAATCTGTCCAAAGCCGCTTGGCACGTTTGTGAGCTATCACAGATTAGGGCAATGTCGTCAGCATACTCCAAGTCAAGAAGTCGTTCTCCCGGGAGCAGATCCACATCTTCTAAGTCGTGTCCCGTGAACGCGATTTTCATGACTTCGTCAACAGCGAAGTTGAAGAGGAAAGGGGATAGCGGGCATCCTTGTCTCACATCGCTGGAGGGACGACAGCTTGCCGTGGGCCCTCAATCTGTCTGAGCTACGAGCATATAATGCTCGGATAATATTCACATATTTCTCAGGTACACCTTTCCTGAGTAGACAGTCCCAATGTGCATGTCTATCCACAGAATCAAATGCAACTTTGATATCGAGGAACACGACAACGGTGGGCCGCCAATATATGTAACGGTTTTCCAACAACTGACATAAAGTGAAGATGTGGTCAGTGCAGCCACGACCTCGACGAAACCCGGCTTGCTCCTCACGAATGCGGCTTTCACGAGTGTCAGTCAGTCTGTGAAGGATGACAGAGGCGAATAATTTGGAGGCGATGGAGATCAAACTGATTCCTCTATGGTTGCCGCATTCCGAATGGGAGCCTTCCTTGAAAATTGGGACTATAACGGAGCGGCCCCAGTCCGTTGGGACAGTTTCACTAGTAACTCGTATAAATCATCCACAAGAGCAAGTCCCCGGAATAGGAAGAGGGCTGGAGGTAGATTACCTGGTCTAGCGGCTTTATTTAACTTCAACAGTACGATCTCACATCTGACTTCTGAGCGAGAGGGCGGATCCAAAGGGACAGCACACGGAGTGGGGCGATAAGTGGCCGGCGAGAAATCTAATGATTCCGATCGATTAAATTGCTCAGCCTAACGTTCCAAGCATTTTGACAAGTTGTGGATAGGCTGTCCACTCTCGTCACGTACCGTTTCACTAACACTAAGTCTCCTGCTGCCCGTTTTCCGTATCAGACCGAATAACTTACGATGGTTACCAAGAGCAGCAGCCATTTCCATCTCCGATGTATGATGAGACCACCAGGATTCGCGGTCTCTCTTCAAGCTAGCACGGAGTTTTGCCCGGAGCTCTTTGAGAGTTTCATTGTGTTCGCTTCCAGCCGGAATATGCCGGCGAGCATCGATAAGTTCCAGAGACTGCGGAGAGACCCAATGTCCATGTTGGCGATTAGACTTACCACATGAGGAGTTTCCTGCTGCTAGTAAGGACTGGTGAATATGAGACCAGTGAGCTTCAACTGCATCCAGTGAGCGCTTACTCAACTCGCATGACAGCGTACCTTGATAGGCATTCAGAACAGCTGGTTTCGACTGTTAGCTGGTGTCATTGCGCTCATAACGGCGTCGTGGGCGTCCGCCAAAACGCATCCGCAGGTCAGCACATACAAGTTTATGGTCGGTGTCCACACATGTGCTCCAAATCGAGCGACAGTTCTGGACGCAGCCTCTCCATCGGTAACTTATCGCAATGTGATCGATTTGCGTCTACAGTTGGTTGGCGTCAAGTCACCCTCCGTTGGGTGCTGTGTCTGAAATTAGTGCTCGCAAGAAATAAGCGAGCATCTTCACACAAATGAAGTAACCGCTCACCGTTATCATTACGCGAGTCTACACCATGCTGGCAGCCCAGATGCAGTTCATCAGTGGATAATTTTCCAACTTGAGTGTTCAGATCCCCAGCCAGCACAACAGTGTTCGACCTACTTCTGTGGCTAAGGAGCTCGTTCAATTGGCAATAGAAGTCGTCTTTTACCGAATCATCGCTACAGTTTGTGAGTGCATAGGCAGCGATGACGAACAGACCTCTGTTAGTCCAGTGCGGCTTCGAAGCTTTGAACAAGCCAGCCAATCGGATTGCATACAACCGGCTACTGATTGGAATCCAGTCAACCAGAGTAGCTTCAGCCCGGGGACTCAAGGCAATACCAACACCGGCTTGGCCGGTGCTCGAAGCTGCATCGTCACCGGGTAGGCGCAATGAGAAAGCACTGCTAGCGTCACTTGAAGCGGTTCGCAGAGTGAGAACAGAGCTCGAATCTTGCAGGCGGGTTTCCGATAGACAGCAGATGGCGATCGAGTGGATCTCTAATGTCTGGTCAAGCGATGCCTGTTGAACGATCTGTAACAATGTGCGTAGGTTGAGGCACGCCAATCTGAAGGAGAATGGAGGGCTCCAAACAGAAGCGGATAAACTGAGCTTGATCGCTTGGTTACACATAGACTTGTCGATAGGGCAAGAGTGAGGGCTCCGCGTTTGCATGAGTTGAAACTAGAAGATAAACGTCTATCAAAGTATGGTGAAGAAGGGCCAAGAATTGGGGGTTGGAAAAGGAGGAGATAAAAGTTGGAACGGGACAATAAGAATGAAAAAGCGTACGAAGGGAACCAAGAAAACGGGATGTTTTAAGCAGTAGCATTCCAAATCCTATCCACCCTGCTCGAAGCAGTAAATAGGGCGCGGTTAATTATCCTCTGCGACGGTAAGAGCATCAATAAATGGTTTGAAAGTATGAGAAGTATAATGTAGCGAATAAGCTTGATTTCAGTGGAGCATCATCAGGCTAGTACAACCATAAGTATGTAGATCAACACCTGAGTTGTAGGCGTCAATAAATCAAATTTTCTCATTAATAAGGGTATGTGATTGGCCCGACCTGTGTGGAGTCGTGCGGAATGGCGTGACAAGTCTACTTACTTGTATTAGTCTGTGGCAAGGTTAGACAGAGAATCTGTGCGAAATTCTTCTGTACGCACAACTCCGGGTTATGGAGGCGAGTTGTGAGTGCTTCTGCTGTCGAAAGCAGACGGCATGGGACAACTCGCGTATGGCATCCTGGTACACAGTAAATCGGTCCGAAAGTAGTCAATGTATTGTGTGGGCAGGATACTGTCAGGTTGCCCAGGCATAAACAGAACAAGGTGTCAGGAATACGAATCACTATGCGGTGTCCCACAGCTCACTTTATTAGTCGACGCAGTATACTAGTATATTATTCAACACCTGACCAATACACAATTGGCAGTGCCACAACACAGTTAACAACAACAGCAGCAACAAGGGGAAAATAGGTAGACAGAGGAAAGGTTGGATTTACAAGGTTTATGTGTTGTGCGGGCAGAGGTCTTCCCGGTTGCCCAAACCGAGGAAGAGTCGACACAGTGGTGTGTTATCGTATTTCAACGGCCGATCAGATTAACCTCAGCGGCCAACACTTCTCGTATACCCGTTTTCGTCAGTTCGCTGTAGTTGCATATCCTGTTTCCTATCCTGAGATCACGTCTCACAATCTTGCCAATACGTTGCGCATGGTCATTTTGCATCGTGACACAGACGAACATACATACTGCCAAAGAAATCAACCACATAAAAGGAAGCGAAAGCCGCAAGGCAGTAACAGAAGTAAGTGTCATAGCACCATAAACATTGGTTATATGGCTAAGAATTGAAGGTGGGGTGTAATGATAGGTCTGAGACGAAGGGAAATGGAGAAAAAGCAGTTAATCTGTTAGAACTGAGAATCCACACCACTGGCACATAGAGAAGATGCTTTCCATAATGGTCGACGCTTAGTGTCGCCTACATCTGGTTGTGCGTCTGCTGGGGCTCATTCGAGCTAAATATGGTTCCTAATGGGAATACCAGTCCCAATGGTAAATCAACAAAACGATGAAACCCTGGCTGTGACCTCGGAAAAAGCGTGCCCATGATTCAAGTTATAATCATGACTGACTGACAGATTGCGAGGTGCCCAGCCACCAAGTTGCTGAAAAGCCGAGTTGCACAGGGTGACTGATTGCACTAACCACAGATATGCGGCAGGAAATTAGAAAGCGACATTAGACCCGAGAACTGCACCCCGTGAAATTAGTGTCGCGCGACAGAGCGGAACGATACCTTGAAAGGTTAAAATACCTTTGAAAGGTTAAAATCAATGCATATATAATGTACCAATAGAAACCGTCAATGTGCAACCAAAGTTGTGCAAAACTGACCTCTGTCAGCCTGGGTAACTGTGGCATAAATGACGTCACCAGGACCGATATCGGGACGATTCTTCTTTGATGCACCGACAAACGACAGGTAGTTTAACGAAGCGGGGTTTGCGCAACCAATATCGACGGCGTAAAAGTCTCCAATGCGACGAGTGACTATTCCGATCACTCGATCACCAACATGAAACTGGTCGTTCGTGCAGCGGAACGTGGACCGACACAATGGGGCAAGCGATTTGGATGGCCCAGGAAGAATCGGACGTTCTACCCATAAGAAACACCGTCGAAGTGTGGATTCACGAGAAATCGAGTGCGCACCATCACTGTGATCGGATGATATGTAACGCCTCAGGGTGCCGAGCTAGGAATGAAGCGAACAGCGATGTGAGAAATCTCATCAATTTACCGATCTCACACAGCAGATATGTGGGGAAAACGGATGACTTCAGCTGGATCAATAAACGAATGCATATTTGCCGAACACACTATGCAAACCGGTGATGGACCATGAAATGATGGACCCTGTGGTTTTTGAGAAGCAGAAAGGATTGACTATTATATACACCCCAGCAGAAAGGAATGGAACGGATGCGGTTATTCCTGTGCGGGTGGCAAGCGTGTTCATACGAATCAGAAAGTTAAAAGAAACGACTAAGGGAGACAATCCTACAAATAGGAAGGGTAGACGGAGCAGTCATCAGAGAACGAGCGAATGTCAGTTAGACATCTGAGATCGCTGTAAATGAGGATAGTGATACTGGAAATTTCCATCGATGTCGAATACGAAGCGCAACCACTGGCGCAACTGAAGAGCATGTCGAAGGCCCAACGCTTCCGACTTGCGTGGCAAAACGGAGCGGTGGTCCGCCGGGAAGAGAAACAGTGAAGCTGATAGCGGACAAACACAGCATGTAGACGAGTCTAGACTAAGGCTTACAGGTGGCTTTGATAATCGTTCCCAGAATTTGCATAATATGGAGCACAAAATCGTCCTGAGTATCCCGCAGTGTTTACCTAAAGCATGACCTACTCTACTAGATCAATCGACATGATGAGACCAAACGGCATAAAACCCAATCATGCGTTCAACAGCAATGAAGGCTTTTCGGTTAAAGTAGACTCATGTTTTTCGAGTTAATTTAGAATGCAAAAATGCGATGTCAAAGCAACAGACGGAAATGTCCTATGAATAGGTCGAAAAATCCGTTGATTTTGATAGCTCTATAGCAACCGGTTTGTAGCCTTAAGAACCACAAGCCTGTCTTGTAATTTAAGGGTGTGGGTTCCAGCCGGCGTAGGGACCGGTCGACCCTCGCAGTACTCAGCCCACGCGCGACTGGTTGTGGCTGCGCGGCAGCGAGGCGTCGATACTGCGTACCGGCGTACTGCCGATGACTTTCTTTTCTGCCATCCGGAAAACACAAACTCCCGTTACCTGATTGCCGAGCGGATATATGTAGCATGTGCCCGAGTCCAGACCTTCGCTATAAGCCTAGCTGTTTACCGAAATAAGTAGTAAAATCATCACCACTTGATGTAGACACAGTGGTATCAGTCGACATGCGTAATGAGTTAGGCACCAGATAAAATCCAATGGCATATGTGAGATGCAGACCGAAAGGGCCATACCACACTGACTTAAAGCAAATTGTCTCGAAACGCGGCTATGTGTACAAGAACTCAGATAGAAAGGCAACGTACCATCATCATGATCATCGACGTGATCATCATCAGCCAGCAGATCAGCTAGGGATAAGAAACGCCAAATATATGGTACTGTAATACAAACTAATAAGATGGCGTGAAAAAAGCAACAAAATATAAACAAAAAACAAGGTGCTGTTTTATATCATGCATTGACGATGTGATCGTAATTAGAGGGGAGGATAAGCGGGAAGGAGAGAGACAAATAAACTCACAAGACAAACGCCACTGGGGCCGGCTTCTAACTACATCAACAAGTGTATCAAGCCAAACGTGCGCGTCATATTTCGGATCAAAACCAAGGAGCCTCAGAAGCTCCAACCGAGACCAACTTCATTCATCGGCTTGCATATCATCCTGTCAATCCAGACCACAGTCGCGTAAACATGCGCCAATGGAATAGATGTGTAAAGGTGTATAACACGCGGCCCAGTCAACGGAGCATGGTGCGCGAAATAATGATACTGAGCGGTTCATTTGCTCTCCCTGAGCCACAAATAAGACACCGAATACGCTCATTGCCCACACAGAGTTGCTACCAGGTGGGGGCTGAACTGCGAAGGCACCGGCGGTCGAACGTAACTAGCCCCATTAAATCTGTCGATTTTATGGGTCAGGTTTCATAACCGTACAATAAATTAAAACGGACGGATGCATTATAGACTCTACCCTTCAGGGCGAGAGTGATGTCGCGCTAGTGCCACAAAACAAGACTGGCGAAAGCACTTCGTGCTTTTACTACATCACTCGTGATCTCCTATTCGCCATAATGCTGATACAGCTGCCCAGATAGTTGAATTTCTGAACGATTTCCAGTTGATTTAGTACACGTTGTATGGATGCATTGCGACACGTAATCTCAATGTTGACCGTGATTCCCACTGAAGTGGACCTTGGTCTTTCGATCAAGAGGACCGTAGCTGAAGCAGAAATTGGGTGTTGCCCGCCAGAAAACTCTGCAGTGTTTTCGGGCGGGCAACACCCAATTGCAACTTCGCTGACTTCAACTAAAGGTCAGTGGATGGGTTGGTCACTGCCAAACTTGGAACAAAGCTTTGCATTTTAAGAGCGCAAAACGAAGTGCATTCAGTGACAATCAATGCAGCGCCTATTGGCAGGTTTGTGAACTGTCACCGAGTAGGCAATATCGTCGACATTCTCCAAAGCAAGAACTCGATCACCTGACAGTAACTGCACACCTCATTGGTATCCAGTGAACGCAAGTTCCATGACATCGTCAATAGCTAGGTGAAAAAAGAGAGGTAACAGAGGCCCTCTTGTCACATACCGCTGGAGATATTGAAGGACGGCTAGATTTCGCCATAAGCATTCATTATGCTTGAGTTTCGCGTGGAAAACGCCCGCATAATATTTACACATTTCTCGGCTACATGTTTGCTAGGCAGGTAGTCCCAAAGAGCACATCGATTCATCGAATCAAGGGGACGTTTGATGTCGAGGAAAACGACTATGGTGGATCATCAATATATGTGGCGATGCTTCAACAATTGACGCAAAATAAAATATGTGGCCAGTACAATGTAGATTTCGACGTGACCCAAGTTGTTCTTCAAGAAGCTGGCTTTCACAAATGCTAGTCAATCTGTGAAAAACTACAGAGGCAAATAACGGAGTCAATGGAATACATATTGCCCCGTCTATGGTTGCTGCATTCCGAAAGTGTTCTAAGCCTGAGATGGGGACAATAATAAAGCAGCTCCAATCGGTTAAGACAATTTCATACTCCCAAAGTTTCTCTAACAAATCATGTAAATCGTCCACACGAGCAGGTCCTCCGACTTTAAGGGAAATTAGAGGAAGTTCATTTGGTCCCGCGGCACCCAAAGAGATGGCCCAGGGAGCAAGGTGATCACTGATCGGCGATGAAGCAGACAATTCTGGTCGACTAAATTGTTTTTCGAAGTGCTTAGCTCGATGTATTAAACGTGTTGACAGGTTGTGGATAGACTGTTCTCTCCCGTCGCATATAGTCTCACTAAAAGCAATTCTCTTGCTGCTCGTTTCCAGTATCCGACGGAATAACCCACGATGGTTACCAAGGACAGCAGCCGTTTCTATCTGCCATGACAGATAGGACAATGAGGTAGTTCGGCGCTGCTTCACCCAACACTGACAATGTGATTTACCGGACTCTCTTCAGCCTGGTAGGTGGTTTTGTTCTGAGGTCTAGTTGTGTTCTCTAACAGCCGGAGTGTGTCGGTGAGCATCCAGAGACCGCGTAACCAAGCAACCAACATGGCAACCAGATTTATCACATGAAAACACGCATGCTGATAATAAGGTCTGACGAACATGTGACCGCTAAGTTTTAACTTTGTTCAGTGAGCGCTTACTGAATCCGAATGCCAGGGTGCTACGATACGCATTCAGGGTATCTGGCTTCTCCAGTTAGTGGGCGCCTACGCGCTCATAGCGTTATCGCAAACGTTTGAAGAGAAACACCCGGAGGTCAGTACATACAACTGTATGGTGGAGATCCACGCTCATGCTCCAAATAGAACTGGAATTTTTGATGTAGTTTATTTACGGTAGTCGATCGCGATGTGATCACTTTGCGTCCACGGCTAGTCCGATGCTCTTGGGCGCAATGTCATCCTTCGCCGGCTAGTGTCGGAAGTTTGTGTTTTTGAAACCTAGATGAGCATCTTCAACCAGGTGTAGTAACCACTCAGTATTACCATTATTAGAGCCCATATCCTGTTTTCCAATCAGATGCAGCTCAGATCCCCAGTCAGCACCATGGTATCCTTGCTTCTTCCGTGAAGAAAGAGCTCGTTCAGTTGGCGATAGAACATATAATTTACCGAGTCAACGCTAGGGTTTGTGGTGGCGCATACAGCAATAACAAACAGGCATCTCCTGTCCCCGCGTGCCACTTTGAAACTAAGAACCAGCAAGCCAGTCAGACGATGCGCATCTGGCTATTAACTGGGATTCAGTTGACTAGAACAGCTTCAGTCCGGGAGCAACACCCACACCGGCTTGACCGGAAGTCGGAGCTGCATCATCTTCGGATAGACACAATGAGAAAGTGCCACACCAGTGTCACATGAATGGGATCATAGAGTAAGCACAGAGCTCGAGTCTTGCGGGCGGGTTTCCGATACACAGCAGATTTCGGTCGATATGGTCTCTAGTGTTCAAGTGCTGTCTACTGACCGATCAGTAACAAATTGCAGACGCTGAAACATACCAATAACCTATCGCTTGGTCATGTTTCGATGCGCAGCCGGGGATGACGCGCACCGTGTGCTAGAGACATTGCGCTAAGACAAAGACAATGACTCCAATGATTTGGAGACAGTTATTGGAAAGTCCGGTGAATTTGGCGAAAGCGAAACCAGCGCCACCTATTCGTTTAGTGAAGCGGACACCCAAATGAATCCGTCGACGCATAGGTCACCGAGTTGAAGATTTTGGCCCGGTCCAACAGTTTTTGTGAATGCATGGGCGACAGTCTCACATGGGACTGGATAGTTCTTGTAATCAATGACGAAGGTATGACTACGAAACTTACCGCTCCAGCAATGCATCGACATCTGCAAGTGTTCTCGGCCACGTAACAACAAATGAAACTCACAACTGACGAAGAATTGTGTGTCGTTTCAAGTAGGGGGTAAAACCACGAAAGCCACAAAGGTGAGACAGGAGACCTGTAAAATTGCGCCGCGCGATGTCCGAGCAAGCCCGAACAGTGTCCAGCGTGGGGACGGGGATGTGCCAAATGTGGAAAAAGGAACCACACTGCTCGTTGCTGCCAATCAATCAATGTGACTGTGCTCGATCGTGACAAGTCATTCGTAGACGCAGAATATACAACTGGCAACGTGTCTTGGAGGGTACCACAAAAATGTGTCTATGCAAGTCTTTTGGTCAAAGGTATAGCCGTACGATTCCAGTTCGACACGGATGCTACTAGCAACATTCTATCCATGAAGCCCTGTTCCTTTGTATGCATCCAATCTGAACGAAATTTAAAACAGTTAGTTACCTTCAGTAGTTTGAACAATGAAATGAGAAGACGAATATTGGTAAATGTTAGCATTTCGTATTATCTCGTCAGTACCAATACAGTAAAGTGGGAAATCTTTTTGTGAATCGCATAGGGTGAAGTCAAGCCAATCAAATTTATGGTTGTGGTCATTGTTGTTGGCATTAGGACCACGGCAATCGCACGTTGGCCACGCCGGACTGAAGCTGTTCTAGTCAACTGATTCCACCTCAGTGGGGCATTGTAGTCCAGTAGTTGTGCTGATTTCATGGGGAATATTGCGCCCCTGTTTGATGATTTACCAAACGAAAGACGTATGAACTGAACATCCAGTCAGCGACTCCCAATGGGCGCGATTCCATGAATTCGCCCGGCGGGTAGGTTACTTAGCCAAAGGAGTGGGGTCTCCGAAGTCAACTCCCTACTTCGGCTTGGGCAACCGGATAGTATCACGCGTTCTCACAAAACCATGGACTGTACTACAACGTGCTCAACAGCTACCGTTTCTGCTTCCCACATTCACGCGACTTCATCACAGGCCAATTGTTTGTTTAGTAACAATTCTTACTTTCCGTTACCCGATTCAGGTGTTCAAAAATCTGACTGCGATTCCGGTTGCGCCGCGAACCAAGGAGTTCAACCTATGGTTCTCCTTCTTCTCCCATGCTCCTTTCGTCGGGCGTGCTTCACCGTTCGGACACTCATACAGATTGGACAGCAAGCCGGTCTAGCGCGCACCCTAGAGTCCCTAGGCATTGATGTCTGCTGCCTTTCAGAAACCCGATTGCAACATCCCAGTACTGTAGTTACATTGACATTTCCCACCGACCGAGAAGCCAGATATCACATGCGTCTTTTTGGAGATCCAGAAGCAGTCTCATCGAGTTTGGCTGGTGTAGGTATAGCACTATGTGGCGAGGCAGAGGCGGCACTGCTGGATTGGTTCCCGATTAACATCCGAATGTGTGCAGTTAAGCTTCGGTGCTCATATAGAATTAACAAGCGCCGCGAGGACAGACGCAACTCGTTTGTGATCTCCGCGTACGTTCCAAATGGTTCCAGTGGTGGCTCGGTCAAGGACGAATGCTACCGGGATCAACATCAGCCCTTGACTAATGCTAAAAAGTCGGATGTCGTTGCCCTTGCTGAAGATTTTAATGCACGGGTTGGCCGCCTGTTACCATACGAACGCCAGCTTGGTGATCACCACGCGCTCGATGAGAACCGCTCTGATAACGGAGAGAGACTTCTCACATTGTGCGAAGACAACCGTCTGTTTCTTTCGAGCACTAGCTTCAGGCGTACGAAGAAGCGTTGCGCAACGTGGCGTCCCCCTTCACCAACACAACCGTAGTCTCGAACTGAGCACACTGCAATTAGCTTCAGATGGCGTGGCAGCATACTGGTCCTTTTGGTTCACTTTCGTTGACTCAGATCATGCACTGGTCTGCACGAAAATTTGCATGATTCTGGGTGGTCCCGAAACACGAAGCCCCGCTAGATTGAGGTAAACAGATTAACTGATTCTTCTGTCCAGGCGAGCTATCAGTCTTTACTAGCATACGCACCCAGTCGTAATTCACCGCAAGACATAGAGCAACACCGGACTGGTATAAAGAAAGCGACAACCATTTCCGGACAGTCAAGCTACGGCCTGGCTCGACGCCCCTTAAAGGCTTGGATCTCTGCTCATTCTCTGGAGCTGTTCGAACGCCGCAAAGATATCCTGGCGAAATCAGGTTGCCACGAACAGCGCCGTTCTGCCAACCAGCTGCTCAAGCAATGTCTACGCGAGGGTCGCGAGGTATGGTGGTCTGAGCGTGCTTTTGATAGGGAGATCACTGCCCTCTCCGGCAACACTCGCAAGCGATCACCAACGGACCGCTGGGCCGAGCACTTTCACTCGCAATTCAATTGGCCTCCACTGTCCATCAGTACTTGCAGTACACCTTGTTGTCCACTCTGGCTCGTCCCAGTGGATCTACCCAGCGAAGCGGAAGTCTGCCACGAGATTAGACGCTTGAAGCGGTTCAAGGCTGCCGGCTCAGATGGACCAGCTGACCTCGCTGTTCGCAAAAATCTGGCATGAAGAGAAAGTGCCTTCCTCTTGGGACGAACCAGTTATTGTCCCGATTTTCAAAAAAGGCGCTTGCACTTCATGTGTAAAACATCACGCGATTAGTCATATTCCGCTTGCCGCCAAGCTATTGGCATCCATTCGGCTCCGTAGACTATCCCCAATACGTCAATCATCTTACCGTGAAAAACAAGCTGGTTTCCGTTCCGGCCGCGGATGTGCGAATAAAATCTTCACGCTTCGCCAACTCCTCGAACATCGCCAAATTTATCACAGGCCCATTATCGTTGCATTCCTAGACATACGTGCCGCTTTTGATTCCGTTGATCGACCTGATTTATGGCGCTGCTAGCTAAAGAACGGGGTGCCAGAGAAATATACCGCCATCTTACGAGCACTTTACCTTTATACTTCCGCCAGAGTGAGGGTCTATGGCAAGCTTTCTTCACCATTCGCTGTCAATAGCGGTGTGCAACAAAGCTACCCTGTGGCCCCATTCCTCTTCAACTTTGCAATCGAAGACGTTCCGTCGACTGCTCTAGAAGGTTTCCAACTTTTGGCCTAGAGGTGAACGCACGACCGACGTAGATTTTGTTGATGATATCGCCTTACTTGGTGACGATCCACAGGGTATGCAACTCATGCTGGATCGTTTAACGGTTGAATCAAGTATGGCATGAGCTTCGCTCCATCGAAGTGTAAAGTACTACTCAAGGATTGGCTTACACCTGCTCCCGTGCTCAATCTCGAAGGTGCACAACTTGAACAGGTAGATAGTTTCGCATACCTTGGGAGATGTGTTTCTGTTGACGGCACTATCAGCAAAGGAGTTTCACTTCGCATCGCTAAAGTCCGATCAGCACTTGCCAATCTGAGGCACTTGTGGCGTCGTCGTGACGTCTCATTCTCACTAAAGAGCCGCGGCTACAGCGCATCTGTTCGTTGGCTGGCTTGCCGAACTACCTCCCCGTGGTGCCAGCTGGGTGGTTCGGGTGTACCCCGTTCCAGCAAAGTGTTCGGCGACAATGTTCCACCTCCGTGGGGCATTGTATTCCAGCAATTGTGCTGACTTCATGGGGAGTATTGGGCCCCTGTTTGGTAATCTACCAAACAAAGGCGCATGAGCTTATCATTCAGTCAACGCCTCCCAATGGGCGCGATTCCCTAAATTCGCCCCGCTGCCTTGCGGGTAAGTTATTTAGCCAAAGGCTCGGGGTGGAGTCCCTTAAGTCAACTCCCTACTTCGGCTTGGGCAACCGGGTAGTATCACGCCCTCTCACAAAACCATGGACTGTACCACAACGCGCTCATCAGTTACTATTCCTGCTACTCACTTTCACGCTACTCCATCACACGCCAATTGTTTGTTTGCTAACAATCCTCACTTTCGGTCACCCGATTCATCTGTTCAACAATCTGGCTGCGATTCCGGTTGCTCCGCAGATCAAGGAATTCAACCTATGGCTCTCCTTCGTCCCCAATCCTCGTTCCGTCTAGCGTGCTTCAACGTCCGGACACTCATGCAGATTGGACAGCAAGCCGGTCTAGCGCGCACCCTAGAGTCCCTAGACATTGATGTCTGCTGTCTTTCAGAAACCCGATTGCAAGATCCCAGCACTGTGCTTACATTGACATCCCCACTGACCACGAAGCCAGATATCACCTGCGTCTTTCTGGAGATCCAGAAGCAAGCTCAGCGGGTTTGGCTGGTGTAGGTATAGCACTGAGTAGCAAGGCCGAGGCGGCACTACTGGACTGGTTCCCGATTAACAGCCGACTATGTGTAGTTCGGCTTCGGGGTTCATGTAGAATCAACAGGCAACGCGAAGAGAGACGCAACTTGTTTGTGATCTCTGTATACGCTCCAAATGACTGCAGTAGCGACTCGGTCAAGGACGATTTCTACCGAGATCTACAACAGCTCTTGATTAATGCTAAAAAGTCGGATGTCGTTATCCTTGCTGGGGATTATAATGCACGGGTTGGCCGCCTGTTACCATACGAACGCCACCTTGGTGGTCATCACGCGCTCGATGAAAACCGCTCTGATAACGGAGAGAGACTTCTCACATTGTGCGAGGACAACCGTCTGTTTCTTTCGAGCACTAGCTTCAGGCGTACGAAGAAGCGTTCCGCAACGTGGCGTCCCCCTTCGCCAACTCAACCTTGGTCTCAAATTGATCACATTGCGATTAGCTTCAGATGGCGCGGCAGCGTACTGGACTGCAGGTCCTTTTGGTCCACTTTCGCTGATTCAGATCATGCTCTGGTCTGCGCGAAAATCTGTATGTGTTTTGGAGGATCCCGAAACACGAAGCACCGCAAGATTGATGTAAACAGATTAACTGATTCCTCTGTCCAGGAGAGCTATCAGTCTTCACTGGCATATGCACTCAGTTGCAATCCACCGCAAGAAGTGGAACAACAATGGACTTGTATACGGAAAGCGCTGACCATTTCCGGACAGTCATACTGCGGTCTAACTCGACGCCCTTTGAAGTCTTGGATCTCTGCTCGTTCTCTGGAGCTCTTCGAACGCCGCAAAGATACCTCCGCGGAATCAGATTGCAACGAGCGGCGCCGTTCTACCAACCGGCTGCTTAAGCAAAGCCTCCGCAAGGATCGCGAGACATGGTGGTCTGAGCGTGCTTTAGAGATGGAGACTGCTGCCCTCTCTGGTAACACTCGCAGGCTTTTCCAACTCATTCGGTCCACTGGCCTCAGGAAGCCTGGTGTCAGTGAGGTCATTTGTGAGCTGGATGAGTCTCCGATCACCAACCAACAGAGGCGTATGGACCGCTGGGCCGAGCACTTTCACTCGCAGTTCAACTGGCCTCCACCATCCATCAGTACATGCAGTACACCTTGCTGTCCACCTTGGCTAGTCCCATTGAATCCACCCAGCGAAGCGGAAGTCTGCCTCGAGATTAGACGCTTGAAGCGCTTCAAGGCTGCCGGCTTAGACAGACTTCCTCCGGAGCTATTCAAGTATGGCGGTGTGGCAGTCACTAACCAGCTAACCGCGCTGTTCGCAAAAATTTGGCATGAAGAGAAAATGCTTTCCTCTTGGGGCGAATCAGTTATTGTCCCAATTTTCAAGAAAGGCGCTCGCACTTCATGTGCAAATCATCGCGGGATTAGTCTTATTTCGGTTGCCTCTAAGCTGTTGGCATCCATTCTACTTCGTAGACTATCCCCAGTACGTGAATCGTACTACCGTGAAGAACAAACTGGTTTCCGTCCTGGCCGCGGATGCGTGGATCAAATCTTCACGCTCCGCCAACTCCTTGAACATCGCCACATTTATCACAGGCCCACTATCGTTGCATTCCTAGACATACGTGCCGCTTTTGACTCCGTTGATCGACCTGCTTTATGGCGTTGCTTACTAAAGAACGGGATGCCAGAGAAATAAATCGCCGCCTTACGAGCACTTTACCTTCATACATGCGGCAGAGTGAGGGTCTATGGCAAGCTTTCCTCGCAATTCGCTGTCAATAGCGGTGTGCGACAGGGCTGTCCTATGTCCCCATTCCTCCTCAACTTCGCAATCGAAGACGTTCTGTCGAATGCCCTAGAAGGTTTCCAACATTTTGGCCTAGAGCTTCTACCGGGTGAATGCGCGACCGACTTAGATTATGCTGATGATATCGCCTTACTTGGTGACGATCCTCAGGGTATGCAACTCATGCTGGATCGTTTGGCGGTTGAAGCATCTAAGTATGGCATGAGCTTCGCCCCATCGAATTGTAAAGTACTGCTCAAGGATTGGCTTGCACCTGCACCCGTGCTCACTCTCCAAGGTGCACAACTTGAACAGGTAGATAGTTTCGTCTACTTCGGGAGCTGTGTTTCCGCTGACGGCACAATCAACAAAGAAGTTTCGCTTCGTATCGCTAAAGCTCGATCAGCATTTGTCAATCTGAGGCACTTGTGGCGTCGTCGCGACGTCTCATTCTCACTAAAGGGCCGAGTTTACAGCGCGTCCGTTCGCTCAGTACTGTTGTACGGGAGCGAGTCCTGGCCGATTCGCGTGGAAGACATGCGTCGTCTTTCTGCGTTCGATAACGGTTGCTTAAGGTTCGCTCGTGTTCGGTGGCAACATCGAGTTACCAGTAATGACGTTCGACGTCGCGTCTTGGGGAATGCAAGTATTTCCTTCAACAAACTGGTTTTGTTGCGCCAGTTAAGATGGCTCGGTCATGTCCTACGCATGGCACCTGAGCGTCTACCGCGTCGCGCTCTATTCGCTCGTCAAGGACCTGGCTGGAAGCGACCGCGTGGTGGTCAGCCTTCCACTTGGCGGCAGCACATGAAATCGCTGACGTCGTGTCTAGACGTTGTTGGACCCGTACGTCTTCCAGGATGGGGACCCAAAGATGGGGAGTGCCAATGGCTTAGGACACTTGACGACATGGCCCGCAACCGGAATCAATGGAAGAATTGTGTACAGTGTTGTGTTGATTCACATGTTTAATTCTACAAAAATTGAAAACGACAAAAAAGAGATAAACCGGCGTGTGACAAACAAACTAAAAATGTTTTGTTCTGTATTTTTGTCAAAATATTCCATTTTCTTGCGGCATATTAGCTGAAGTGTGTTGCCCACCTTCAGCTAGCATGCCATGACGATTATGACGCAATGACTGTCTCTTATACACTGATTTCCATGGTTTTCTTGGCTCTATGTCTAGTTACTAGACTGTTGAGATTACATACATACATACATCTGTTCGTTCAGTGTTGTTGTATGGGAGCGACTCCTGGCCGATTCGCGTGGAAGACATGCACCGTCTTTCTGCCCTCGATAACGGTTGCTTAAGGAGGATTACTTGTGTTTGGTGGCAACAGCGAGTTAATAATGATGATGTTCGACATCGCGTCTTGGGGAACGCGAGTATGCCCTTCAACAAACTGATTTTTCTGTGCCCGTTGAGATGGCTTGGTCACGTCATACGCATAGCACCTGAGCGACTACCGCGTCGTGCTCTATTCGCTCGTCAAGGACCTGACTGGAGGCGACAGCGTGGTGGTCAGCCTTCCACTTGGCGACAGCATATGAAATCGCTGAGGTCATGTTTAGCCGCTGTTGGACCCGAAGGTCTTCCATGATGTGGACCAAAAGGTGAGGAGTGACAGTGACTTAACACTCTTGAATCCATGGTCCGCAACCGGAATCAGTGGAAGAATTGTGAACAGAATTGTAGTGATTCACATATTTAATACTTCAAACATTGAAAATAACAAAAAGGAGAAAAAGCAGCGCATGGAAAACAAAACACAAATGTTTTGTTCTGCTTTTGTCAAAATGTTCCTTTCTTCCTGCAGCATAATAGCTGAAGTTTGTTGCACACCAACTACTATGTCATGGTGATTATGACGCAGTGGCTTCCCCTAATCTGCTAATCTCCATGACTTTGTTGGCTCTGTCTAGTTGCGAAACTGTTGAGATTGGTTGGCAGCATCCTGTTTCGGATTTGCCTGTCACTGTGGCCAGCCACAGGACACCTGCGTCTACAAAGGGACCATGGGTGGCTTGCGCTGCACCACCCACACCTCCATCCACATACCCTATATCCAGTGCAAACCCGAAGGAATAAGACCGGAAGGCATGCGGATGGGAGCAACGTTTCATCAACGGAGCCGGCCCACACTCCTTCACAGGCGAACACAAGCACGCTGTATTTGGGAAATCAACCGCACACAAGGCGGTGGCTGGACCGTAGTCCGCTCCACACTGAGTGCATGGAACCGCTCTTCGGGCCTAGCACGGCCACAAGGACCATGCACCTCGTCCCATCCAGCGACGACCAACTGTCTACTGGAGCCAGTATAGACATAGACGAGGCAGTGGGTAATAGACAGGTAGACACCTTGTCAACATGCACATCAAGCGCAGCCACATCGGGGATATCAAGCAACAGCCAATCACTTGAAACGACAAGATGAAATAAAATATATCGAATAATGCATACATATATGGTGGCATAACTCTTCGCCAAATTAGTAATTGCAGGGAGTTGGTTGGTAAGAATCCGCGATAAGCGAAAAATGTCCACAAATTACTTAAAAATGCTACAAACGCAAGAAAGTTACCCAAGATAAGCGCAATTAGCGTAAGCCATGTGGCCAGTAATTAGAAACTTATGCAGGTAGGCAGAACAAACCAAATAAAGTGGAATGAAATTTATCCAGCTTAAAATGATCTAGTTTAAGTGTAAGTTGATTTAGCCCAACTGCGGTGAAGAAGCGTCATGAATGCAACATTAGTCACAGCATGAGTTACGCCGACATAGATATACTAAAAGAAGCTAAACCACAAAACAGCAAAGTGGAGTTGGAGAAAAGAACAGAAACCTGTATTTGTGGTCATCAAGCATCTTGTCAGCAACGCGCTTGTACCCCGACATTACGATCCAGCGCAGCCCCTGAAGGTACAGTGTTACAGTAGCCAGGACGGAACAGGTGTATTGCTTTTACCGAATGGAAAAGCATTTGATTTTCGCATTCACAGTGACCCAGCAGCTCTATGCGCATAGTAAGGAAATACGCGCGGCAGTCTATGCCATGGAGTGTCTGGTAGGAGGAGCACCTCCTAATGAGCGGATCAGTGAACCCAAAAAGAGCAATATTCAACCTATTTCCAGAAATCGAGCGGAATGATCGCATTGGTTAATCAAAAGAATGTTATCGCACAATCGAATACTATTATTTGTAAGTAAAGATGAGAAGAGAACAGAGAATGTTCAGGAAAGTCGACACAAATAAATAAATATCGGTACGCGGCGATGCGTCTGGCAACCAGTAAACCGTGGCTACGACTCTGCTTTTTGATCAGCCAATCGGGGGAGGGTAGATTTTCGCGAACAGCCAAGCAGAGCGGCCGGGGCGACTTTGGTGACCATAACAACGGGCGACGGGCGTGGCATTTTGATTGGATACGACGAAAATCTGGAGTTTTCAGTAGAGCAGCTTACTACAATACTTTAACATTAACAGAAGCAATTTGAGAAAATCCAGACGCGAATGGTTGAGAATATCTTTCATCGTTTTGCGGTTCAAGCAAGACAAATAATGAAAAGCAGCAGCCATCAGCGGATGCGGTCGCTAAGAGAATTTGTGAGTTTCATTATGACTCGGACGCAGATCTAACCTTCGAATCTTGGTTCAGAAGATACGAAGACGTTTTCCGGTCCGAAATGGCTGATGCTGACAAGGGATGGAGGTACATACGGCTTTTGCGGAAGTTGGGAACCAAGGAGCATGATAAATTTCTCAAGCTGATTTTGCCAAAATGCCTCAAAGTGTTTAACTTTGACCAACTTGTACCTGTTAAGTGACATTCTTGGTGAACAGCTTTCCTTATTCAGCGTCCGTTGCAGCTGCATGAAGCAGGTTAAAAACGCGTGCCAGACTATTTCGCAACTTACGCCACTAACGTCAATCGTCATTGCGAACGTTGCAGGCTAAAAGAAATGACAGACGATCAGTTCAAGGCCTTAATTTTCGTTTGTGGTCTCCAAGCGGCCGAGGACGCCGAAATCCGCATGACTTCTCGATAAAATTGAGCAGGACCCGTCCATCAACTTCATGTCCATCACTTCCGAATGCCATAGGTTAGTCAATTTGAAGCACGATAAGAACATGATCGCTAAAGGTCACAGTCCATGTCCCGTGGATGTGTTGACGGTATCAAACCAACGGGGGAATCCAGTGACGGTTCAAAACCCAGTGAAGTCAAATAGATCACCACCCGCAAGTTGGCAATGTGGGAAATCGCACTTCGTCAAATTTTGTCCGTTCAAGAAGCATCTTTGTCAGAAATGTAACAAACGAGGTCACAAGGAGGGTCATTAGCGTGCAACCATTTTCAACAAGAACCTCTACACCAAACCTACCAAAAGGTTTTGTATCTATATCTTCAACAAAACAAGGATCCCAAATTTATCCTGTCTTTGCAACTTTTGATACCGAGGCCACAAAAGGCAAAATGTTTTTAACAGTGGTTGTGAACCAGGTGCCCGTACTCCCCCAAGTTGACACTGCCTCAGACACCATGGTCATATCCGAGGAAACTTGGAAGAAAATCGGTGAGCCATCCGTTAAAAAAAAGGATCGTAACCAATGCTTCAGGAGGACCGCTGAACTTGGCCGTGAAATTTGTTGCCCTGTAATGTTCAAAGATTGTCAGTTCGAAGGGGTTTGCAACGTACCAAAACATGCTGATCTGAAGTTACTCAGTCTCGGCTGGATTGACAATATGAAACTGCTAGATATTCCCTTGAATTCCGTGTGCAATAAAGTAAGCGACGCCTTTGCAAAGTGGACGGTGTCTTTACAGATGAAATATCCGCAAGTGTTTCAAGATGGTCTGGAACTATGCACGAAAACCAAGGCCAGTTTATTCTTACGCCCAGACGCAAAGCCAGCCTTCCGACCGAAGAGACCGGTTCCATATGTAGTGGTTTCAATCATCGACCAAGAATTTGACAGACTATAGTCAACCGCAGTTGGCAAACCGACAATTACTCTTCATGGGCAGCCCCCACTGTGATTGTCAAGAAACCAAACGGAAAGATCCGCTTATGTGCAGATTACTCCACAGGTTTGAATGCTGCTATAGAGGACCACAATATCCTCTACTCCTCCCTGAAGACCTTTTTGCACGTCTGAACGGTGGCAAGTGTTTTGCCAAACTGGACCTATCAGACGCATATCTCTAGATTGAAATGTCGGAAGAATCGCGTGAGCTGCTAACGATTAACAGTCACATAGGACTATTCCAGTATACACGTCTACTATTTGGCGTTAAGTCGACCCCGGCAATCTTTCAGCAGATCATGGATACGATGATGCAGGGAATATCATAGGTGGCTGCATACCTGGACGATGTCCTTATTATGGGATCTAACAAGGAAGAATTACACCAACGAACAGTACATGTGTTTGACAGGATAAAAGAACTTGGTTTTTGCCTAAGAATGGACAAGTGTTTTTCATGACCCCTATTAAATACCTTGGCTTTATCATTGACCAGAATGGATGAAGACCTGATCCATTATAAGCGTCAAGGCAATCTAGGAAATGCCCCCGCCCAAGGACGTAGCGACGTTGAGACCATTCCTGGGTATGGGGAATCATTGCAGTATCTACCTACCGTCCATGCACAACCTACGCGGACCATTAAACAGGTTACTGATGAAGGACTTTCGGTGCGTCTGGACTACCGAATGTCAGGAAGCCTTCGACAGGATCAAGTCGTCACTAAGTTCAGAACTGATGCTAACGCACAACGATCCAAAGCTGCCAGTTGTAGTGGCATCGGATGCATCCAGCTGTAGAGTTAGAGTGGTCATCTCTCATATCTTTCCAGACGGATCTGAGAAGCTGATCACTCATGCCGCCCGTTCTCTGACAGTAGCAGAAAAAAGTACAGCCAAATTGAAAAGGTGACTCCCGCTATTGTGTTTTCAGTGAACTATTTCCACAAAGTGTTATATGGCCGTCACGTTAGTTTACTAACGGACCACAAATCGCTCCTTGCTATACTCGGCTCGAAGAAAGGAATTCCAATATATACGTCCAATCATCTGCAGAGACGGGTGACAACTTTGCTGGGGTACGATTTCAACATCAAGTATTGATAGATTAGCGACATGTGTCACGACGATGCGCTGTCATGATTGTTGGACGAATAGCACCAACCAGAAGACGCTGTAATTAAAAATGCTTCAATCGAAAAGGAAGTTAACCGCGTGCTCTCGGATACTGTGGGCCAACTCCCAATATCTTTCAGTCAGATTCGAGACGCCACTTTACGGGACCCATTGCTGTCACAGGTGAGCACGTTGTATCACACACAATAGCCACGAAAATTTTCGGACGCAAGCTATAACAATTGTTCCAGAGACGAAATGCATTATCGGTCGTCGAAGACTGTATCCCGTTTGGTGAACATGTCGTCATACCAGTCGAACTTCAATTCAAAGTCCTGCATCGACTTCATACAGGACATCCCGGCTCCAACAGGATGAAGGCTCTAGCGAGGAGTTATGTGTACTGGCCATTTATGGATTCCCAAATTGAGGAGTTAACACGCACGTATGCTAAGTGTGCTGTGGCAGCAAAATCGTCGCGAAAATGCGAACTGTTCTCCTGGCCGACGCCCAAGAAAACCATAGTCAATGGTTCAGCTTGATTTCACAGGGCCAATCAAAGAACAGAACTTCTTACTTAGCATCGATGAATACAGCAAATGGCTCGAGATCTTCCAAATGTCGAACACTTCAACATCGGCCACGATTGCAGTCCACAGGGAAGTATTCAGTCGATTCAATTTTCCGGAAACAGTAGTAACCGATAATGGACCTCTTCAAACTTTGCTGAATTATGTGCGGTACACGCCATTCAACATGTGCGCTCACCTCCTTATCATCCACAGTCAAGTGGGCAAGCTGAACGAGTTGTGGATATGTCCAAAAGGGCTCTGCTCAAAGCTGAAGAAGACGAACCAATTCAAGAGGTCCTACAAATTTTTCTGCTAACATACAGGACTGCGCCTAATCTATAGACGCCTGAAGGGAAGTCTCAGCAGAATTGGTCTCGAACGAAATGTGATCTACTAAGGCCGCTGGATAGACCCAACTCCGAAAGAAATTGTATAATGAAGCGAAGACATCGCGCTATACCACGACACTTCGAGATTGGACAGGTGTTGGCAAAGGACTATCGGAATAACAAGATCTTTTGGACACCTAGAATGGTTGTAAAAAGATATGGTCATGCCTGTTATAAAATGGCCGTAGGCGATAACAGATGGATCTGCCACATCAATCAACTCAGGAGCTACATCTCATTTGACAGAAGAGAAGATGCCTTAACTACGCCATTTGAATTACTGCTGAACGAGTTCAAACTACTAAAGACAGAGGCTACTCAGCAAGATAAGCCTATCACCCCACCACTCTTCTGCACCTGATTGTCGGCACAGAAGATGGACGGATCGATGCCGAGTCCCTGTCACACCACTCCAGGACTGCAAACAGGGAGATGTTAGGAGGGGCACCT
This sequence comes from Dicrocoelium dendriticum, assembly GCA_944474145.2. Classification (NCBI taxonomy): domain Eukaryota; kingdom Metazoa; phylum Platyhelminthes; class Trematoda; order Plagiorchiida; family Dicrocoeliidae; genus Dicrocoelium; species Dicrocoelium dendriticum. The sequence goes on from OX104066.1 coordinate 130,812,446, forward strand.
CCTAACGAACGGATCAGTGAACTCAGAAAAGATCAATGTCCAACCTTTTTCCAGAAATCGAGCGGAATGATCGCATTGGTTAATCAAAAGAATGTTCTCGCACAATCGAATACTATTATTTGTAAGTAAAGATGAGAAGAGAACAGAGAAGGTTCAGGAAGGTTACCACGAACAAATAAATATCGGTACTCTGCGCCGCGTAATCGTCTCGCGTCTGGCAGCCAGTAAACTGTGTCTACGACGCTGCGTTTGAGATCGGCCAATCGGGGCGGGCAGATTTTCGTGAACAGCCAATTAGAGCGGTCGGCGCGACCTTGGTGACCATAACAGTTTCAACGAATACACTTTCGGAAGAAGGACAAATGTGTGTACCGACGATAAACCAAATGTGACCATAGCAAACTACTGTACAACCTCGTTGTTTTCTTCAGCGCATGCTTATCTGGCTTCAAAAGTACATGGTTTTTGTGTACACGCCTGGGGCACAGATACACATCCCGGATGCGCTGTCAAGAGCCCATCTGCCGGTAGCCGTTTCATCCGGAAGATGTCGAAGCCGCTAACCCAGTACAGCATCTGACAGTGAAGGAAGATCGTCTAAAAGAAAGGCGTCATGCAGAAGATGCAATGACTACAGTTCTGCGAAATATTGTCTTAACTGTTCATCGCGAACACGCTATCAATACCTCATCTACCGGTAGCCGAGCATCATCCGGAAGAGGTAGAAAGTTAACCTAGTACAGCATTTGGTAGTGAAGGAAGATCGTTTAAAAGAAATGAGTGCCGTACTGAAGATGCAACATGTTCCTCTTTACGAGACGTAATCCTAAATGGGTGGGCAGAGGACAAAGCGGCCGAAGGAACTAACACCCTACTTCAATTTTCGGGATGAACTCTCTGTTTATGATGGTTTGTTGTACAAGGGAAGCAAAATATAATTCTGTTATCGCTCCGATAGGAAGTGTTGAGACACATTCATCGCGCTCACCTGGGTGCTAACCATACCGATAAACGAGCAGCAGTACCGACAGTTCAAACCGGGGATCACGTGGCGAACTGTGAAATGCGCTGTTCACACGAAATCCGGCAGACGAAAGAATACTGCATGATGTCCCTGATTGACTGTGGCATAAAGTGGCGGTGGATTTATTCTGACAACGGTGGATTACTATAGTATTATTTAAAAACTGATTTATTCACTACTATGAGGTGCTGGATTTACTCCCCTCTAGACAAAACAGGAAAAATGGCGTGAAGGCATATGAGACCTTAATATCTTGGTATCTAACTTTGCAAATATCAAGTGCTTGGGACGTTAAAAACTTGTTTTTTTATGGAAACTGTGGTAGCAGAGGCAGGAACAAGTTTCACATTGTGTGAGTTACGAGCCATCATGAAGCTTTTGTTTCTCTAGAAGAAGTGCGCAAAGGAAATTCACAATCAATAGAGGAGAAGTGACCTATCTACAACACTGTCAAAAGCTGGATATTTCATTTCAAGACTGGTCCTTTCAACATTCAAGATAAGCCCTGCAGTGGACATCCCCAAACTTCAACTGACCCAGCAACCTGCGATGCTGTCCATAAACTGATTATGGAGAACCGACAAACATCCGCTAAAAGGATTAGCCAGATACTGGACATCTCAAGGGAGTTTGGCAGGTTTGTTATCTCTACTATCCTGGACATATGTAAGCTTTCAGCAAAGTGGGTGCCGAAATGTTTGACCAAGGGGGTCAGTAACAAAAACGAGCTGAGTCACCCGAAAACATTTTGAGCCACTTTTGAAGTTGCACAGAATTTTTGACTAGGTTAGTGACATGATGAAATCCTGAAACCAGGGAACAGTCAGGGCTCCAGTATCATGGGACAGTATTATGCTAACCAGCTAGACCAACTGAGCGAGGCAGCTAAGAAAACACGCCGTGGAAACCTGACCAAAGGCCACCTTACCTTGCAGGACAATGCACCCATGCACACATCCAGTGTTGTGGCTGCCAAAGTGAACACCCTTGGTTTTCAGTCGATTCACAATCCTAGTTGCTCACTTGATCTGGTCCCGTCAGACTAGTATCTCTTACGGAAACTTGAAGAAACTTGAGGACATCTCTGACAGCATACGACCACAGTAATTAACAAACTCAGCTGTCGATTCGCGCGGCACGGAATACCGGAAGAACTGGTCCCCGACAATGGTCTACAAGTAACCAACGCTGCATTCCAGGCATTTGCAACCAGTTGGGAATACGTGCACCAGCGAAGTAGCCCAAATCGAATGGAAAGGCGGAGTCGGTAGTGAAGCAGGCCAAGCGACTGTTATCAAAAGCTAAACCTACTAGTGAAGATCAGTACATCATGCTAATGGAGAACCTCAAAACTTCAGTGCAACGCTTATATAGCCGAAGGACATTTGCCACACTTTTACGTCTAGTTTAGCCACAGCGTGAGAGGCTACAGAACACTCTGAGAAGACGTATGAGTACTCAGAACCGGTACTAAAACCGCATCACACGGGCACTACCTGACCTGAAATTGCGGGAGGAATTGTGGGGTCAACCAGTACCCGATGGTGCAGAGCGTTGGAAAAATAGTTGTGACTACAAAGGTCGATGCAGGTCATACGAAATAAATGTTGGAGGGAAAACACTTAGAAGATATCGAGTGCAGATGAGACGACAAAGGAGACAACGATGTGGATTGGGAGCCGAGCATTCCCGAACGTGGGGGAAGAAGACAACCGCGGCAGATACAGCGAATATGACGCTGAGTTGCAGTGCCTAGCAATATGGAGGCGCAATAACACGAAAAAGTGAGGATGTGAGGGGAGCGTCTTAATAGAGTGAACAGCTGGATCAAAGGAGTGAGATAGACAACCAATGTGAGACGGACATGACGGATTCGATCGCTGGACACAGAATGACTGATGTTCCAGCGGGTTCTTCACCGTTTATTTAATTGAATCGAAGGAGGAACCATGGGCAATGCTGGCTTTCAGCAAAGCAAATACTTCCATTTCATTACCCAGAAATAAGTGCAGGATAAAGAATTCTTTTCGGTAAACCCTCGTCAGACACAAACGTTTACATAGCACTGATTGTGTGATAAGCGTCAAGTCGTGCTGGATATTGACCTTCTGAACGGTCAAATCGATAACTGGACCATAGATAGTAGACCGTGTGCTAAAGGCACATTGATACATCAACTTCAAAAGTTCGATGTAAATGGCTAAGGTAATAACCGGATAGTGAATTGTCTGTTGGCCACAGTGTTAGTAGCAGCCGTATGAAAAAAAGACATCAGCAATACGGCGGTACGCAGTATCGACCACTTTGCTACCGCGCAACCACCAACCGTGGCACATGGATACTGAGAATGTCGCCGGGTCCCTACAAAGGCTCGAACCCGCGCCGTCGGATTACAAGACGGACTTGTGTTCATTAAGGCGACATGCCGGCTCGGCCGTATGAACCTTTATTTGTATACACGATTCCCGCTTCAGATGGTGGATGTAAATAGCCTCGGCGATGGACAAATTTCTTGCGGAATTCTTGCGACAGGCATGCAGGCAGTGATTAGATGACTATAAAGCCAATCGCAGAAGCTGTGTGGGCAGTATCAAGGAAGTGCGACGCATCTGAGCTATCTGGATACTTCTGCGCCTTCGTAAAACAATGCCTGGATGTGCTCGCGAATCCTCCGAGATAGGCGCCTCGTAGTGTAACCCACGGATCGTGCATCGCAGAAGCACGAGAACTGATAAAAGAGCATAGAACGAGTCAACAACGGCAGTCTATCTTCACAAGCAATGTTGTGGTAAAGGATTCTCGAGCGGGCCACAAAATACGTTTCCTCAACAACCTTGTAGGCATCGAGAAAGGATATCAGCGGCAGATTCGCCCTTAAATACTAAACGTATGAAAATCCCTGTCTTGGAAGCAATGTTCCTAGGAGGATTTCGTTTGTGTTCCTTCGGAGGCTTCATGACAAAATTTTTCGAGTAACCACTCTCTCTCTCTCAGTGCGTCAATGATTCTCCGTAGTTCTTCGTTGACGATATCCGGCGTGCGAACACTGCAAATGGAGGAACAGCATCGGCTAATAAGTGTCGTTAGTTATGGAAGCGAACGGACAATATACATCGAGGAGTGCTAAAACGTCGTAATTTTCACTGAGTCGAGTTGGCCGAATAAACGCTTGTCCCTGAATTACTGGGTTCTGCAACAACTATGATCGGTTCACTCCAGTGGGTTGGGATGGTCTCTTCCTTGTCCCAATAGGTTTGTCAGTGCATTACTGAGGATTTCACTCCCATCCGTAAATAATGCAGATAAGCGAGATCCCGGACCAGCAAAGCGAAAACGGATGAGGGCCTTGCTCGCGTTGTAAACATCGACCTTGAAGGGAGTCTACAGCATAACGGGCCTACGCCACCTGAAAAGGAAGCAGTGTGGGAGTAGAGTTCAAAAGAACTGCTTTGCACAACGAGCTAGGTGGCGCTCCTAATTGTGAGTTAGTATGGCGAAAATAAAGCCGTCTGTCTAATTGAAGTGTACATTCACAGGACCAGTGTTGCCTAAAAGTATCCTAAAGGTAACACATGGTCTTGTAATCTGATGACGCGGGTTCGAGCCTACGTAAGGACAGGGTGACCCTCACAGTATCCTTAGCCCACATGCGACCGGTGGTGCTTTCGCGGTAGCGAAGCATACGTACTGCGGATGGGCGTACTGCTGATGCGGAGCTGCACGCTATCGGGCGCGTCCCTACGTTGTGGATTGGGGAATGCCTTCCTTGTGGAGGTAACTGCAAATAAGTCTCATTTGCCTTACAGGCGAGATGAATAAGCAGTCGCGGACAATCAGCGGCAGCATCTCAGAGCGTGGGGTTTTGGGCTGGTCACCTGGTTCTCCACAAGAGGTCGTACGGCGCTGTGTCAAAGCCAATGTGACCGGCTATAGGGTCACTGACCACACACTTCTGTAACCGGAGGTGAGTATATAACAGAGAGCGGATGAACAACCTCGCTGGCCACCGGCTTTTCTGTGGACTGCTTCCGAACACAAAGAAGGCGAATGAGCCACTTGGCTGTCAACGGTCTTCGTTAATCGCCCCGCTGCCTTGCGGCTTAGGTCTTAAGACCGAAGGCTCGGGGTGGGGTCCCTTAAGTCAACCCTCTTCCTCGGCCTGGGCAACCGGGAAGATCTCTGCCCACAAAACACAACCTTTCAAACTTTCAAAATTCTCTCACGGACCACCCGTTTTTTCCACTTTTTGGTTGTTGTTAACTGTATTGTGGCACTACCGATTGTACATTGGTCAAGTGGTGAATAAGATAATAATAATATTGCTGATGCCCTACTAGTGTTGCAGAGTCCGAAGTAACTGCCTCGCGATCCCACATCTATTCCCTGGACACTTTGGGTTCACGACGCTCCCCTGTCAGTAAGCAGATTTCGCTTAGCTGGTATCTGGTAATCCGTCTGTTCATCCAATACTCAACAGAGCAGGGGATTCGCTGCATTCCAATAGGCTCAACAATCTCTCGGGTATCCAGCGCCAAGTACCGCAGATAAAAGCACCCGCATCGTGCATGGCACCTGAAGCCATTCAAGTGAAGTCTGCTTTGTTTGGGCTGAGTGAATTTGTACACTGAATGACCGAAATGATCATATTACTTTGGGACTCACCTGCAATATGACAACAGACTTGGGGAGTTTGTTGGACCGATCTGGAGTCGACGTAGGAATAAGCGATATGCCAGGGCCGACGCACCATGACACGTCTCTCAAAAGTTTATCCTCAATATGAAGTACCATCCCAGGTAAGACCAGACGGTCGACAAATTGATCCAATGATCTACGATGGACGTATTCAGAGTACTTCCGGCCAGAGAGAAGTATATCATCGATGGCGGATATAGTGGAAGTCATGGTCAGAAGGATTTAAGGACACTCGACCGAGCTGATATACTGGCAGGAAACGAAGTGGCTGAAGTGCAAACGCGCAAATGTATTAGTGTTGACAGTGATATGGCTTAAATAGATCGAAAAAGAGCTTAATTGAGACCAATGTGGGCGCATCGTGAGGCACGAATCGAGATGTGCAAAAAGCAAGCCGCTAACAAGAAGCAGCCAGTGAGTATGACGCTTACAGTATATACATGGATCGATTAGAAAAAGCATACACCCTCCTAACACCTTGGATTGTCTTAGACGTAAAAGCCAAGCGACTAAACCGAAAGTATATGGGACTATCCCCAGAGCCATAGTTTGAGATAGCACAAACAGCTGAGGAAAAGAAATCAGTATCACGTCCTTGAATGATGAGTTTGACACCTTGTAAGGTGGTCACGTTGGAAAGTTAAAATATTCCATAGCCAACCGAAAGTGAGAGTAGCGCCACTCACTGCAGACCTGAAAGAGTAGCTCACAACACATGAGTGGATTCTACGCTACGAACAATCCATGGATGTTTAGGACAGTCAGACTGGTGAGAATCAACCAAGCATCATCTCCATCAGCATCAATACACATTAACCGAGAGTGAGAAACACATTTCAGCTAATGTGCCGCAAGAATCAACCAGGCAAATATGGTACATCAATGGGAACGGCAATTTGCTCATTCGGTTAGGTAGAAAATGTAGCAAGCCAAGTGAGCAGCGTGCATAAGAAATCCCGGTAACTGTCTGTGATGGGCCATGGAAATCCCACTGATGAAGCATGTTTAGGGAACTGAGATTCCGCCAAATGAAATAATTTTATTTGGTTCATCGCAATTAAATTACAAGCGAAAAAGATGAGCTACCAATTCGGAAAAGCATAAGACGATTGTTTCGCCCAATTGGAGCTCGTCAGTGTTGGGCATTCTCTTTGCGCTCTTCCTGAGATCGAGCCTATAAACGCTAGTGGCTTGCACCACTAGCCAACAGCTGATGCCACTGTGCTAGGGGAGAGGATAGCCGACCATCACGGATTGTTATAACTGCGACATATCCAGATCCATCCTCCACCGCCAGGCAGGTTTACTGCCCGTACAGTGGTTGACCGTCCAGGTCAGGACTTCCCTTGCCAGTGCCGTGAATCCACACAGCATTTTGAAGACTGGTAGGGTTTAGTTTTTGATTACTAATAAGTGAACGGAGCAAAAGTGCGAGCTGAGCAGCAATTGCGACATTTATGTACGCGAAAAGAGCTGCAATCATGCACCACCACGCGAGAAAGACCATAGAGTAAATACTCATGTGGAGCCCCTTAGGCGAATACTTATTTAGACCACTGGATCAACATGTAGAGGTGACAACCACAGGACAATACGTATCTCTCGAAATGAGCAGCTGAAGAGCAGATGCTGTATCATTTCAGTTCAGATAAACAACTATGATCCGGGCAAACACGAAAATGTTATCCAAATTAACTACAATTGGCTTAAGCGATGTGTGCAAGTTTATAGAACGTACAGGTAGGCATTTATATGAGAAAGAAAAGTATTAGGACAAAATTGAAAACCTGAAATAAAATGACTTAGCATGCAAGCACGCGGTTAGTAAATCGAATGCAGTGTACCTACAAACGCTGCGCCGCTTCTGCCTACGTTCTCTGCAGGACCCGTCGTCGCTTCGGTAGTGGTCCCGAGTGGCGTCGCTCATGACTCACTAAGCCTGCCTGACTTAGGCACTCGCGACCGCATGTGCTACAGCACCATGCGCTTGATGTCGATGGAGTACAACCCTTGGGTGCTTGCCGCTTCCGCATTTGTCGCTTTTTCTCTGCATGTATGAGGTCATTCGCCCGCACTTCGGCAACTCCCTTCGTGATCAGATCGCGCCACGCACGCCGATCAACCGCCTTCGATTCCCATGACCTGCAAGAAAGATTAGAACGTGAGAGGCTCACTTTGATCATGTCCTGGTAGCGTAACTTTGGTTTCTCCACATCCCGCTTCCCAATACTCAGCTGACCGTATAAGTTGTTTCGGTATCCGCGCTGAATCCATACGCCACACATGATCGAGCCACCTCAGGTGTCTCAGCAAAAGTATGCAGTCCATTGCATGCATCCCATTTTGTCTTATTCCTTGGGGTTTGCACTGTATATGGGCTGTGTGGTTGGAGCTGTGAATGGTGTAGCGCAAGCCACCCATGGTCCCTCTGTATGCGCAGGCGTCCTGTGGCTGGCCACAGTGACAGGCAAATCCGAATGCCGCCTTCCATATATATATATATATATATATATATATATATATATATATATATATATATATATATATATATATATATATATATATATATATATATGCAGCAGCCCGCCAATAGGTATTGTCCGGGAGAAAGTAACGATTGCCTAGGAAATCCACTATTTTAGCGGTTAGTCGATTATAAACGATCATCGCATCGATTTCGAACGTTCCGGAATGTTCTAGTTTCTGCACGTGACTAAAAACCACCTGACACCACGGTAAAAGATTTGGGTTATTACTAACCTTGGTAGCTGACCTCTCGGGATATCCAGTGCTCGGGAAGTCACCGCAGGTGCAGGTGCTTGTGCGAAAGCATCAGGATGGGTTGCAAGTGGCTCGTCAAAGAAAACCACTTTGAGGCGGTCGATGGACACCGTTGTTCGGTGACCATTCTGGTCTAAAATGTTTCTGAGTCCGTTGCAGAACTCTGAAAGGGCCAGTGTAGGGAGGCTGGAGAGGGCGCCGCACTGCGTCGTTAGGCATAATATGACTTTCTTTTACGGCAGCCAGCTGTTAGCTCTCCGGAACGATGTCCATCCGTTACTGGGGACTCAGCGGGCGTGCCACTGTTTGTTTGTTTTTTCTTTTCTTGCCTTTTGTATTGCGGCACAATAGCTGAGGTGTTTTTCACCTCCAGCTAACGTGTAATGATGATGATGATGATGGAGGAAGACGTGAGTGCAGGTAGAGAGTCCGCTGTCTATTTGCACATCTCTAGTTTGTTCACGGGGCGGAGTCGGGCGTATTGGACGCATGCGTTGAGCTAGGGAGGACGCAAAGTTAAGCGGAGGCATACCCGACGATGCGGAAGGTGAAAGGAATTTTCCTGGTAACTTGAGGGTTGTGCCGTAAACCAGCTATGATGGTGCACATTGCAAATCAGCTTTGATGTTGCTGCGAATACCTAAAAGTGCGAGCGAAACGTTTTCGCTCCAGCCACGGTCGGAGGAGGCGCAGAGCGAGATTTTAAGCTGTCTATAGAAGCGTTCAATTAACGCGTTGGCTGCTGGGTGATACATCATCACTCATTCATTATACACATCAGTTAGAGGTGGAAAAACACCTCCGCTATTGTGCCGCAATACATGAAGGAAATGCATACATACATATAATACAATACACAAAGGAAAATAGATACAACAGTTGCATGCCAGCTGAACTACCAGCAACGGATAGGCATCGTTCCGGTAAGCTTCCAGCCAGTTACTAGGCAAAAAGAAAAAAATTTATTATGTTGTACCCTAGGAAATGAGATCGTAGATGGAGGGGGAGGCTAAAAGGGATGGGGAGGGACAAAGAAACTCACAGCACAAACGCCACTGAGGTCGGCTCCTTGCCATGTCAGCAAGTGTATCCAGCCAAACGTGTTCACCGTCTTCTGGACCCCCATCAGGGAGCCGTGACGCTCCAACCGAGGCTAGCTCAGAAGTGAGGGACTTCATTCCACTGGACCAAGTCATCGCTTGGCTACCCCTCCTCTTCTTCCACCCACATCCCCGGTGAGCAAACAACGCACGTCGAGGGAGTCGGTGGGCTGGCATGCGTAACACGTGGCCGAGCCATCGGAGCCTGGTGCGTGAAATAACGGTGCTGAGCGGTTCAGATCCTTTTCCTGGGCCGTAAACAAGGCGTCGAACACGTTCGTTACTCACGCGGTGTTCCCACCAAATGTGAGCTAAATTACGAAGGCACCGATGGTTGAACGTAACTAGCCTCTTCAGGTCCGCCGACCTTAGGGGCCAGGTTTCGCAACCGTACCGCTGCATTGTACACTCTACTCTTCAGGGCGTGAGTGATGTCGCGCCGCCACCATAGGTGGCGAAGGTTAGCAAAAGCACCTCGAGCTTTCGCTATACGGTTCAGCTATACCGGTCAGCGCAGGAGGCGATCCCTGCCAATCTTGGAGGAACGCTTTGCACTTCGGTGTTGCAAAGCAAAGCCCGAAGCGACTGACAGCCAGTGCTAATCTGTCCAGCGCGGCTTGGCACGTCTGGGAGCTGTCACAGATGAGGGCAATGTCGTCTGTATACTCCAAGTCAAGAAGTCGTTCTCCTGGGAGTAGCTCCACACCTTCTAAGTCATGTCCTGTAAATGCAAACTCCATGACTTCGTCAATAGCGAAGTTGAAGAGGAAAGGTGACAGCGGGCATTCTTGTCTCACACCGTTGGAGATATTAAAGGGTGGCGACAGCTTGCCGTAAGCCCTCACTCTGCCCGTGCTACGCGCATATAATGCTTGGATAATATGTACATATTTCTCGGGCACACCTTTCCTGAGTAAACAATTCCAAAGGGCACATCGATCAATTGAATCGAATGCACCTTTGATGTCGAGGAACACGACTAGGGTGGGTCGCCAATATGTGTGGCGGTGCTCCAACAACTGACGTAAGATGAAGATGTGATCGATGCAGCCACGACAACGACGAAACCCGGCTTCCTCCTCACGAATCTGGCTTTCAAGAGCGCCAGTCAGTGTGAAGAATTATGGAGGCGAGTAATTCGGAGGCGATGGAGATCAGACTGATTCCTCTATGGTTGCCGCATTCCGAGCGCGAGCCGCCTTTGAAGATGGGAACAATAACGGAGCGGCTCCAGTCGGTTGGGACAGTCTCCTGCTTCCACAGTTTCACTAGTAATTCATGTAAAGCATCAACAAGAGCAGAGCCACCAAATTTGAAGAGGGCTGGAGGAAGATCATCTGGTCCCGCGGCTTTGTTCAACTTCAAAAGTCCGATCTCACGTTCGACTTCTGAGCAAGAGGGTGGATCCGAAGGGACAGCCCACGGAGCAGCGCGATCAGTGACCGGCGAATCGAACAATTCTAGCCGATTAAATTGCTTTTCAAAATGCTCAGCCCAACGCTCCAAGCGTTTTGACAAATTGTGGATAGGCTGTCCACTCTCATCACAAATTGTTTCACTAACACCAGGTCTCCTGCTGCCCGTTTCCCGTATCAGACGGAATAACTTACGATGGTTGCCAAGGGCAGCGGCCACTTCCATCTCGGACGCACGATGAGACCACCAAGATTCGCGGTCTCTCTTCAGGCTAGCACGGAGTTTTGCCCGGAGCTCTTTGCGAGTTTCATTGTGTTCGCTTCCAGCCGGGATATGCCGGCGAGCGTCGATAAGTTCCAGAGACTGAGAAGAGACCCAATGTCCATGTTGGCTTTTAGACATACCACATGAGGACTGGCCCGCTGCTAGTAAGGCCTGGCGAACATGTGACCAGTGACCATCAATTGTCTCCAGTGACCGATTACTCAACTCGCATGACAGCGTACTTGGATAGGCATTCAGAACAGCTGGCTTTGTCAGTTGGCTGGTGTCCATGCGCTCACAGCGTCGTCGTGGGCGTCCGCCAAAGCGCATCCGCATGTCAGCACATACAAATGCATGATCGGTGTCCACACATGTGCTCAAAATTGAGCGACAATTCTGGATGCACCCTCTCCAGCGGTGACTAATAGCAATGTGATCGATCTGCGTCCAAGACGGGTTCGAGGCTGGTGGGCTCCAAGTCACCCTCCGGCGGATGCTGTGTCGGAAATTAGTGCCCGCAGGAAATAAGCGAGCATTTTCACACAAATGAAGTAACCGCTCACCGTTATCATTACGGGAGCCTACACCGTGTTGACCGCCCAGATGCATTTCATAAGTGGACAATCTTCCAACTTGTGCGTTCATATCCCCCGCCAGCACAAGTGTCCGTGCTTCTTCTGTGGAGACGGAGCTGAGTCAGTTGGCGGTAGAAGTCGTTCTTTACCGAATCATCGCTACAGTTTGTGGGCGCGTAGGCAGCGATGATGAATAGACACCTATTAGTCCCGCGCGACTTCGAAGTTTTAAATGAGCCAGCCAATCGGACCGCACACATCCGGCTACTGATTGGAAGCCAATCAACCAGAGCAGCTTCAGCTCGGGGACTCGGGGCAATGCCAACACCAGCTTGGCCGGTGCTCGAAGCTGCATCGTCACCTGATAGGCGCAGAGAAAATACTGTTTGCGTCATCGGAAGGGGATCGCAGAGTGAGCACAGAGCTCGTGGACACACTTGCTGATATGGCTAGGAGCCGACCTCAGTGGCGTTCGTGCTGTGAGTTTCTCTGTCCCACCCCATCCCTCTTAGCCTCCCCCTCCAACCACGATCTCATTATTTAGCCTTATATAATTTTGCATAATAATTTTTTTTGGGTGCACAGCAGCCGGCTGGTAGCTTACCGGAACGATGTCCATCCGTTACCGGTAGCTCAGCCAGCTTGCACCAGTTTCTTTTTTTTCCTCCTTTTTTCTGTGTATTGCGGCACAGTAGCTGAGGTGTTCCCCACCTCTAGCTAACGTGTATGATGATGATGATGACAGAGCTCGAGTTTTGCAGGCGGGTCTCTGATAAGCAGCAGATATCGATCGAGAGGGTCTCTAATGTTCGGGCAAGTGCTGCCTGTTGACCGATCTGTATTAGTGTGCGTACATTAAGGCATGCCAATCCGAAGGAGGATCGAGGGCTCCAAATGGAAGCCGATGAACTGGAATGGACCGCTTCGTTGGACATGGGCTTGTCGGCAAGAGAGGAGTGACGCTCCGCGTTCAGATGTGAGTTGAAATTAGAAGATAAATGCCTAGCAAAGCATGTTGGGGGAGGGCCAAGAATCGGGGGTTGAAAACTGGGGGGATATAAGTGAAGTTGGAAGGGGACGGTAAGGGTGAAAAAGCGTAAGATGGGAAATAAGAAGACGGGAAGGCTTGGGCAGTAGCATCCAAACCCTCATCCACCCTGCTCGATGCAGCAGATAAGGCACCGTTGATTATCCTCTGCGGTGGCCAGAGCATCAGCAATTTGTTTGAGATAAGATTCATGGTATTTCGTGGGCAGGATACTGTCAGGTTGCCCAGGCCTAGACAGGAGAACGCTTAGGGTTCTCAACCAAAGCCTTTGGTTCAAAAAACTGACCGCAAGGCAGCGGGTTTGGCGTTGGGCTATAAGGAGTTCGTTTTAAGGAATAAGGTGCCACCCTCATTCCAACACCCAACCTGGAGGACCAGGAGGCTGAGTTTGTCTGGCCTCTAACCATTGACCAATCTGGTATGAGTGACCCTGAAGGTGCAAAAGCACCACCCAGCATAGCTCAATGGATCGCTGAGGCACATAAACCATTGCACCACGGTAAGGTCCAGCCTCATTGCGATGGGTGATACACTGTGGTATGAATGCGGCGACAGCCTAAAAAGTTGCAGAACGTATCGTATTGTGAAGATTCGAAAGGCGTTCCTCGGTCAGTTGTAATGGTGGATGGGCATCCGTAGTGCGAGACTCACCGGCCTAAGAAGGCCAGGTCTCAGGTCTCAGCTGTGCAGTCTGTTACGAGAATGGCTTCTGGCCATCTGGTGAAGCGGTCGACACACGTAAGAATGTATACGAATCCGCGTGACGGAAGCAAGGGACCTACTAGGTCTAAGTGTGCATGCGAGAACCGAGATTCCGGGCAGGAAATGAACCAAGAGGACTGCGGGTGTGATGTATTTTGGAGCGCTGGCATTGAAGGCAGGCGCGAGTCCAGGTACGAACATCTTTGTTTACTCGTGGCCAAACAAAACGTTCCGTGACCAGTTTCAAAAATGTACGAATACCCGGATGTGATAGTGAGTGCAATGCGTCAAAAACTGTGACTGAAGGAGACGTGCAGGAGGGGTCTAGGGCAAGATGTGGAAGTGTCAGAGAGAATGGTTCCTTCCGTGGTTTGGAGAGGAACAGGTTGCACATGCAGCGAAGTGGACTGCAGAGTGCGCTGTATGTCTTCTTCATGAGCCTGAGCCGCTGCCATGGCGGCAAAGTCGACGGTAGGCAAAGACTGGAGAGTGAGGTTGACGCGTGAGAGCGTCAGCGACGGGATTGTCGACCCCTGAGACATGACGTATGTCAGCAGTGAACTGCGTGACAAAGTTTAGGTGCTTGTTTCCCGTGATGAGTATTTGTCGTAAGCAGAGTTGAAGGCGAAGATGAGGGACTTGTGGGCAGTGTAGACCGTGAAAGCGCGGCCTTCAAGTGTGTGCCGGAAGTAACGAATCGCTAGGTAAATGGCGGGCAGTTCTCTGCCAAACGTGCTGTAGCGAGATTCCGCTGGCTGCATGCGCTTGGAGAAGAACCCAAGGGGTTGCCATTGCCCACCAAAGTGTTGTTGGAGGACGGCTCCTACCGTGACGTCTGAGGTATCAGTCGTAATAGAAAGGGGTGCAGTTGATTCGGAATGAGCGAGGAGGTCTCTGTTGGAGATAGCATCCTTGAGCTTGGCGAACGCTGCCTGTAGTGTGTCAGGGAAAGCGAACTTACGTTTATTTCCACTGAGTAGGTCAGTCAGTGGCTACATGAGCTCAGCGCAGCGCGGAAAGAAGCGTCGATAGTAGTTGATCAAACCACAAAACCGACGGAAATGTTTGAACGAAGTCGGAGCAGGGAAGTCCTTGATTGCCTGGATCTCATCACGAAGCACTTCGATACCAGACGATGAAACCTTGCTAGCTGACCTTCCAAGGTCAATAAGAGACCTATAAATCTAGCCAAGGTCCGCGGTAGTTCAAGTTCAAGTTCAGATGGGACTGGAACGATAGGAGAATCCCGTGAGTGTTCCATTTTGAGTGGATCGTTGAGCCAGGAATTGATGAAGTGCTCAGTTCTTGATGGATCTAAAACAGAACACCCGTATCGCACCCTGGCCAACCAGTTAATGCCCACGTTTCCTGCCCTAGCAGTCCCTGCTGTGGCAGTCACGTGAAGTAAGCAAAGGATAAGAAGAGAAATCGAAGGTACAGAATAAGGAAGTGCACTTGAAATAAGAAAATAATACCAATGCGTGAAGAAAAGTAGAGAAAAGAAAATCGAAGTACGAAGATGCGAGTTACTCAGGAAAATGGAAAGGTTTCGTGTTGCCACCCAAGAGCGTCAAGTTGCCGCTCAAACCCCTTAACCGTAGATTCCCTGATAACACTTTCCGGAAGCATGTTCCAGCGCTCGATGACTCTGCGTGACAGCCGGATTTCCGCCCTAATCCGATCGGACCGCGGTTTGTCCAGCTTCAAGGAATGACCGCGTAGAACAGACAATCTAGCGGGACTGAACAGCTCAGATAAATCTGGACCAACCTTCCCAGTTAAGATACGGTAGGTTAGGATTAGGTCTCCTCTAAGCCTTCGGTAGTGCATTGAATGCATTCCCAAACTAAGTAGACGCTCGGGGTACGTCCGTCCCCGTAATCCCTCGACTAACCTAGTACCCACTCGTAAAACCCTCTCTAGCTCCATTTTGTCCCTGACGAGGCAGGGCGGACAAGCCTGGACGCAGTATTCCAGATGAGGCCGAACGAAAGCCGAGAACAGTCTCGTAAAGATGCCGCCCGTCAAGACTCCGAAAGAACGTCGTATTAACCACAACATGCGGAAACCTCTGCTTGCGGCCTTCTTCCAGTTGTCGCCGGAGTGTAAAGCCGAAGAGTGTACGACGCCTAGGTCAACCTGGCTAGATACACGGGGGAGTTCGACCCCACCGACTAAGTACTTCGTAGGAGGACAACCTCCTCCAATTCGAAGAACGGAGCACTTTGCCTGATTTATGGGCAGTAACCATAAAGTAGACCAGTCCCAAAGCTTATCCAAGGCTCGCTGAATAGCTTCGGAACCCCCAGGAACATCGACAATGTTCCACAGCTTCAGGTCATCAGCAAATAGCAGCGATGGTACCTCAAGCTCCGCGGGTAGGTCATTCACATAGATAGAGAACAGCAGCGGTCCAAGGACCGAGCCCTGCGGCACGCCACTGAGGACAGACTGCCTAAACGATAGGCCCCGGCCTACCCGTACACACTGTTCTCTACCCTCCAAGAAGGCAGTCACCCAATGAAGGGCGCGGCCAGATACCCCGTAGGAGGTCAGCTTTTGCGCGAGCCTCAAATGAGGTACCTTGTCAACTGCCAACGAAAAGTCGACGAAATTGCGTCCAGTGCGTGGCCGTTATCTACTGCATCCGCCCAACTTTCGCGAGCCACCAGTAGATTCGTCAGACACGAAAATCCCTTCCGGAATCCGTGTTGTACATTGCTAAGTAGATTAGATCTACTCAGATGACTCTCCAATGAATCTCTCACCAGTTTCTCGAGGAGTTTGACTACTACACTCGTGAGGCTAACTGGCCTGTAATTTGCAGGCAGACTCCTGTCCCCATTTTTGAAGATGGGACAGATGACAGCTTCTTTCCATTCGGAAGGCAATGCACAGCTGTCAAGCGATTTCTGAAACACCATAGCGAGCGGTCCACTTAGTTCCGCAGCCAACTCATGCAACAGTTTCGGGTGAATTAAATCAGGCCTAGAGGGTTCAGCCCTTGTAACAGCCTACGAACTTCCGTCTCCGCTACAATAAATTCAGATAGTCCTGAACCCTCTGGGATCCTGCAAACCAGCTCAACGCCTGTCAAAGAGGTTTTCCTTACAAACGCTGCCGCATATTGCCCACTAAGTACGCAGGCCTTGTCATAGTCCGTATGCGCATGTGTACCGTCATCACGCATCAATACTGGAATTGACATGTTCGAACCGCAGCGGCTTTTGACATAAGCGAAGAATCTTTTTGGATTCTCTGAAGCTTTCTCCGCTAATCCTTACTCGAAATTGAGCCGAGCATTCCTTAGGTGTTGCTTACACCTATTTCTAGCCTTACGGTACCTGTCATAAGTATCGGTGGACGGAGCACTTCGGTAAGTCCGGCAACATCTAGACTTCTTTGTGAGCAGATGCCTTCCAGTGGGATCTATCCAGGGCGGCTGTGCTCGTGCCTCCTTTCTCCTTGTGACTGGGATGAAGGGAGCAGAGACCTCTGTAAGGTAGGACTTAAATTTATCCCAGGCAACCTCGACAGTATCGTCGTCTGAGATCTCACAATGGAAACCCGAAGCCTTGTCCCTCATTGATTGATAGTCTGCTTCCCAAATATTCGGGCGAGACTCAACAGTACTCTGGTAGCGTCTAGACAGAGTACAACTGAAGAGCAAACAAACATGATCACTGGAATCCAGTGGAGGTCCGTAAGTATTGTCATCAACAAAATCGAGTGACTTAGCAAATACAAGGTCTAAGATACATGGTACTTGGGCGTCCATGTACCTAGTAGGGAGGTCAATGAAGTGATGCAACGATATTTGGAGCGTAAGCTGAAGCAAATCAGCGCCGAATGTGCCTGACGCTGAGTCGCAAGAAAGATCCGCCCAGCAAATCACTGGGAAGTTGAAGTCGCCTATCACCAAACATTTGTTTGCGGACTGGGAGCGGATGAAGTCAAGTACCTCTTTGGATACGCCCCCAGGGCTTCTATACACTATTACAACTGCAACCTGAGCCGAGAATGTGCTAATAACAGCCGATAGAGCTTCAATAGTTTTGTCTGCTGACTGAAATAAGCAAGTCTTCAAAACGTCAAGCTTACAGCTCACATCAAGAGCGACGCCCCCTCCCTGCCGGCCAGCGGAGCGAACGCATCTAAATAGTGCGCAACCAGATAGATGTACTTCACTATCCGTGATGTCCTGAGACAGTCACGTTTCAGTGAATGTGAGTATATCGGGATGAGACCCATCTACAAGCAGACCTAACTCGTACACCTTATTCCGTAGGCTGCGCACATTACTTAGGATTATCTGAAGGTATTCGTTAGACCCAGACCTGGGTCGTGCGCTACCAGAATTGGCAGTGGTAGAGCAGAAAAAGACCGCCGGCTGACCACCCGAAAACCCACTAACCGGCCGCTCGCCTGCTTTTGAGGTCCTGGATGGCCTCCCTTAGCTTCAGTCTATCGGCCAGCGCGTCCGACTGAACGCTATTATTTGTACCTTTAAGCTTAAACGCAAACCGCATGAGAGCGCTGCGTTCTTCCGAAGTAGCCGCGATCGAGGGTTTGGTACATTGACTGGGATGTTCCCCAGTCTAATCAGCTTCCTGACAGTAACGTCTGGAAAACCCAGACGAAGCTTTGTTACGCACATTTTAAACCATTTTAGGTCCTCCAACATGCGATCAGCAAGAAGGACAGCAGTAGATTCAGCCGCGTTACGGAATATAACGCTACTATCCGTGAAAGAATCGCCACGACGGGGTGTATTAACCCCACGGGTCTTTGAATCGCTACTTGGAGCAGGCGGCTTCACCAATGGTGATGGGATTGTCTTTAGCCCCTCCGATGATGTGGCAACGGCAGCGTGCTTTTCGCTTCATTGTCGATGTCTTACCTTTTTTAAGATCATCGATTCCACCGAAAGGCTTTATGGCAGATTTGGTCTGCTTTTTCTTCATGATAACGGGAGCAGGGTCCCGTGACGATTTTTCGCTTTGAGCAGAGTCAAGCAAACTTTCAGAACATGCCTTCTCGGTGAGAACCGTGATATCCGGCAACTTCGGCTGACAAGTAGTGCGTGTTGGAATCTCCATCTTCGCACAACCGTCAGATGGTCCGACAAGTAGCAACACGGCTTGTTTCCGGTGCCGAGACAACTATAACTTCTTGTTTAGCAGAGAGCTTAAGGGGTTTCCTGGCTCTTTCGCTTTACTCGAAGGGATCCTTGAACCAGCAATCCGGCGTCGATCAGGGTAGCTTTAGATAGGACGTCCGAAGCAGCTTCATTTTTGTGCTCGGTAGCCATCTAGACGGGTGACAAGATTGGTGCCACAAGTTGATCTCCAGTGATCAAATCTGTGTTGTTGGAGACCGGAAACGTCGTCATGAGCAGACCAAGATTAAGGCGAAGATCTGAGAGCCTCGAGAACGAACGCTCTACATTTCGCAGCCGGGTATCAAGAGATTCGTCTCTCGTACGAAAGGCCGCGCGGCCATGCCGGCGGCTGCAGCAATTGGCACAACTGAAAAGCAACATTTCGCTGGAGGACAGCGCTGCGTACTGCTCGGTATTTAAATCCGTACAAAGCTGTTGGTACTATCGGTTGCAGACATCGCACTGCATACCGCCAGAACAGTCAGTTACTGGTATTTTCCAACTTGGACTGTCACAAAGTGCGATAACCTCAGAATTCAAGCTGTAGTGTTTATAAATTCTTCACATTTTTCCTTGTAACTTCCTATTCTATCTTCCGTCAATTTTTGTACAGTTGTTTTAACTCACAACAAGATATATACTCTTCTTCGAATTTCGTTCGCCTTCTGGTTTCGGTGACGTTGTGCCGCCTTCGAGTGTTGTGTGTGCTTCGCATCAGTCGTCGGATCTCTATTTACGATCAGCGTTCGATTCCTCCGTTCGTGTCATCGGACAGGTTTGCTGATTTTTCACCTTTCGTAACCTGACCGTGAGCAATTGTGCAATGGTCCTATTCGCAGCGGTTCTAACTCTCTGTCAGACACTATAAAGCCACCAAGAACAACCGCCTCGGTGCATTGCGAGACCGATATGGTGGAAAACAGAGTAGTATTAACACACGTATACAATAGTTAAACGACCTCAATATAAAGGCAAAACCTGGGTGCAAAACGGGATTAAAAGTGGGAAAAACCGGAAGAATTACCAATAAGCGTCAAAGACGTTTGATCAGAACCGTTTTATTCGATCCAAGATATCTTGGATCAGAGGAAGATTGACAATAGTCAAATTCCATTACAAGTGTTTATTCAAACACTGTTTTCCACAATATGCAGGTAAAAAGCTCGATCTGCTTTGTACGCAAAAAAGCTAGTCACCGCGGAGTACACACAGAGACAACTAGTCAGTTTTTGTTGACGGCGATTAATCCAGTATTTTTTCAAGGTCATCACATTTTGCTTTTTCCTTCAAATGGGCTAGAAGTTTTATGGAGCATTAATGTTGTAAGATTCCTTTGATCCGGCGTTTTGATCCCCTCCGTGTCCAAGTAGTGTAACAAGCTGCAATAAAAATAACTAACTCGCATACGGCTGTTCTCTCAAGTTCAAGTTCAAGTGGGACTGGAACAATAAGATGAACCCGTAAGTGTTCCTTCTTGAGCGGGTGGTCGATCCAGAAGTTGATGGGGATGTTTCGACTTCTTGATGGGTCTAAAAGGAAAACACCCGAAAATACACCCTGGTCCCCCAATTAAATGCCCACGTTCCTTATATTAGCTGTCCCAGCTATGTCAGTTACGTGAAGTAAGAGAGGAAGAAAAAGCGAGGGTAAGCGCGTACGGGAAATAAGTTAAAAGAAGAGAATAATGCCAATGGCGAGGAAAAGTAATAAAATGGAATCGAAGTATGAAGATGGGAATTAATCAGGAAAAAGGAAAAGTTTCGTGTTGCCACCCAAGAGCGTTTAGTTAACGCTTAAACATATTAACCGTAGATTCCTTGACAACATGTTCTGGAAGCAGGTTCCAGCGCTCGATGACTCGACGTACTAACCGTGTCCCTGCTCTAACTCGATCGGACCGCGGTTTGTCCAGCTTCATACAATGTCCGCGGAGACCAGATAATCTAGCAGGACTAAGTAGCATGGCAAATCAGGGCCGACGTTCGCAGTCAAAATACGGTAGGTTAGGATTAGGTCCCTGCTAATGCTTCGATAGTGCATTGACTACATCCCCAAACTAAGTAGGCGTTCAGGGTACGTTTTCCTTTGTAATCCCTTGGCCAACCTAGTACCGACACGCAACACCCTTTCTAGTGCCATTTTGTCCCGGACAAGGCATGGTGGACAGGCCTGGACGCAATACTCTAGGTGGGGTCGCACAAAAACTGAAAAAAGCTCCACAAGCACATCAGCGGGCAAGAGCCCAAAAGAACGACGGATAAACCACAACCTCCGGAACCCTTTACTAGCCGCCTTCTTCCAGTTGTCGCCAGAGTGTAGTGTGGAACAGTGGACGACACCTAGATCAACCTGATGAGTCACGTGAGGAAGTTCACTCCCATCGAGTACATAAATTGTGGAGGAAGCAGACTCTCCGATATGCAGCACCGAACACATTGCCCCGTTTGTGGGCAGCAACTACAAGGCAGACCATTCCCAGAGTCTATCCAGAGCCCGTTGATTAGCTGCAGGACTTTCATGGATAGCAACAATATTCCAGAGCTTTAGATCATCAGCAAATAAGAGCGATGGGACCGCAGTCTCCTCCGGCAAGTCATTCACGTAGACAGAAAAAAGCAGCGGACCAAGGACAGAGACTTGCGGAACGCCGCTAAGTATAGCTTGTCGCAAAGAAAGACTGCTTCCCACACGAATACAATTTTCCCGTCCATCCAGAAAAGCTGACTCCCACTGGAGAGCGCGACCAGCTATTCCATACGACCTCAACTTCAGTGTCAGTCGCAATTGGGGAAGTGTCAACGGCCTTGGCGAAGTCAATGAACACCACATCCACCGCATGTCCACTGTCTACGGCTTCAGCCCAGCTCTCGAGAGCTACCAGCAAGTGCGTTTGACACGAAAATCCTTTGCGAAAATCATGTTGCTCGACGCAAAACAGGTTAAACCTTTTTAAATGGTTCTCCACTGTATCTCGTACTAATTTTTCAAGTAACTTAACGACCACGCTAGTCAAGCTGACAGGCCTGTAATTAGCCGGTAGGTCTGTCACCGCACTAGAAAATCGGTCAGACAACAGCCTCCTTCCATTCGGTAGGCAAGATACAGCTGTTGAGTAACTCCCGCAACACACAATTTAGAGGGCCATTGTGTTCCACTGCCAATTCATGCAACGATTTTGGATGAACGGAACCTGGCCCGGAAGCCTTAGTTGGGTTTACCTCTCTTAGCAACCAGAGAACCTGGAACCCAGTTACAGGAATTTCATCCAGACAACAATCCCAAGAGACCCTTAAAGCTAACCCTTTGCATGGCGTATTTGTTTCGCGGACGAGGACTCTTGAGTACTGCTTACCAAGCACGCATGCCCTGTCATAGTCGCTATAGACACGGGTCCCATCTCCTCGAAGCAATGGTGGCATGCGCGAGTTTGCACCACAGCGTTGCTTAAGGTAAGCGAAAATTTTCTTGAGGTTTTTCATGGCAGTATTAGCTAAGCCCTTTCCATGCTGAAGCCGAGCCAACCTAAGCCGAACATTGCACTCACTTCGAACCAACCGATACCTGTCAAACGTGCAGTTCGACGGAGCCGTTTGGTAGGCTCGTCAGCGTCTAGACCGCCTCATTGGCAGGCACTTCCCCGCGGAAACTATCCACGGAGGCTGCGCTCTCGATTCCCTTCTTTTTACCAGTGGGAGGTGAGCTGCAGAAATGTCGACGAGGTGAGTCTTAAGTTTTTCCCAGGCCATATGAACAGTGTCGGTCTCAGATATCACATAAGACGATGACCTAGCTTTATACCGTATCGCTTGGAAGTCCGCGGCCCAAATGTTCGGATACCAACTGGTAGTAGCTTGGCAAGGCCTGATAAGGGTACAATGGAAAGACAAGCAAACGTGATCGCTAGCTCCAAGAGTCGAGTCGTATTTAATGTCATTTACAAAGTCAAGTGACTTAGCAAAAGCAAGATTTAAAATGGAGGGCTGCGGTTTGCTCATGTACCTAGTTAGGAGGTCTAGGAACTGGTTTGGTGGTACTTGCGGCGTTAAGTCCAGCAGTTCTGTACCGAACGATTCCAGAGCCGAACTGCAAGATAGATCATCCCAAAAAACCTCTGGGAAGTTGAACCCTCCCAGCATCAGACGCTTGTTCGCAGAGTGAGTGCGTATAAACTCAATGATTCCCTTGGGGTGCTCACAGTACTTCGATACACTAACACGACCGTAAGCTGAACCGAGGAAGCGCAAATCAAGACTGCGATAGCCTCAACAGCTTTGTCGAGGGACTTAAAAACACCGGTCCTCAATAAGTCAATGTGCTAACGCCCATGAACTCCTACACCACCTCTTTGACGGCCAGTGGAGCGGTCAGGACGGAACAATGCGCGGCCAATCAGATTTAATTAGCCATCTGTGATTTCTTCAGACAGCCACGTTTCAGTGAATGCAAATACACCTGGAGGAGATTTGTCAACGAGCAGACCCACCTCGTACATCTTGTTCCTCAGGCTACGCACGTTACTAAGTACTACTTGCAGGGCATCGGCACTACCAGCCCTGGATCGTGCGCAAGTAGTATAGGTCCTGGCAGGGCGGAAAATGACCGCCGGCTGACCACCTGAAAACTCACCAACCGGAGACCTTCCTCGCCAGCTGTACGCCGGTCTTTTAGGTCCCTGATGGCTTCCTTTAACTTCAACCTATCCGCTAACGCAAGACCTGGTTGCACACTAACTTTGGTACCTCTGAGCTTGAAGGTCACTTTCAGTAAGGCCCTGCGCTCTTCTGGGGTGTAGAGGACAACCCTAAACAGATGGGGTCGAGGATTTGGTTGACCAGCCGGAACTTTCCCCAACCTGACGAGCTTCCTGATCATAAAGCCAGGGAAATCTGATGGTAAAAGCCTGGTCACGCAACCTTTAAACTAACTAAGAACAGCAAGCGTGCGCGAGGTGGGAAGAGTGGCAGTGTATTCAGTGACGTTTCTGAACATCACACTGCTATCTGTGTAGGAATCGCCTCGACGAGGTGTAAATACACAACACGCTCTACCATCCACGCTACATGGTTGTTTGACAGGAATCGGTGGGACCGAAGGCGACGGCACCTGTTGTCTCAGTGAGGGAAGTGCGACCCCAGGTGGTGCTTCCAACTCAGGCGCTTGTTTCTTGAGCATTTTCTCATCTTCCGGTTTAGGGGCGGAGGGTTTTCACGCTTTTCTTGCCCTCTTACGCTTATTCTTCAGTGGCGTAGGAGACCGCGAATCGCCTTCCATTTGGAGCGGGTCAAAAATGCCGTCCGAGGCATGTGTCAGTTATGTCCACGTGAACTGGAGCGTCCGGTAGGAGGAAAGCCTCGTCAACGGTTGGACTGGCAGCAGAAGGACAGACCGTTACGGCGTCCGCATTCGCAGTATTCAGGGATCTCTTAATCAAACCTACTTTAGAGTTGAGCGAGGCAAGAGAGGCAAGCTCGGTTAATGCCTTCTCAACAACTGTAAAGCTGGACGCTGGTGCTTTGAATTCAGCAAACGTGAAAGCCGGAAGCTTTGCTTTTCTGAGTGCAACAATCAGCACACCTAACCAGAAGGTTTTAACTGGATGATAGCATATGGTACTGATTCGCTCGGAGGCCGGTACAACGGTGGTGATACCAACGAGAGCAGACATCACACTGCATACCACCAGATGAATTCGTGACTGGCCTTGAACAGGCATAATTGCTGCAAGCTGCATTGGACTCATCAAACGAGGACGCGAGGGGTTCATCCGCCTGGGTTTTCCGCGAGTCGACCATGTTGAAGAGGAAAACAGAGCAGAATTTAAAAACACGTACACAACCGTAAAACGACCACAATAAAAAGGCAAAACAGGGTGTAAAACGGGATTAAAAAAGGGAACGACCGCAAAATTACCAGGAAGAGTCAGAAAGACGTATTTGCCAGTACCACGCTAGTCAAACCAAGATATCTTAACACAGAGGAAATTCGACCATTGCCACATTTCGTTTCAAGTGTTTACTCAAACATTGTTTTCCACGTTATTTCACCTAAATTCTCGATCAGTATGGTACGCCAATAAATTGAGTTATCGCGTAGTACTCACAGCTCGAGCCGCCTAGTAAGAGGCCGATGGGAAAGGAAGCAGCTAAGGAAGCACGGAAGTGGGAGGGAAGAGTGCCAGAGGAATAGGAGGGTACTGATAACAGGAAGCAAAACCGATTGACCTCTTACCTGTTAGTCTGTTTCCGTGACGTCCGCAGACCAGCCACAACGTAGCAATTTGGGAACCGCGTCTAGTGAAAAGATTAAAACAGGTATGGAGCCAGCAGAATCCATTGAACTCGAAGGAAGGTAAGTAATCGTTAAAAACACAATACCACACGGATGCGTACCTAGCTTCATCAGTGGGCGAGGTACTACCCGA
Organism: Dicrocoelium dendriticum; assembly: GCA_944474145.2. Taxonomy (NCBI): domain Eukaryota; kingdom Metazoa; phylum Platyhelminthes; class Trematoda; order Plagiorchiida; family Dicrocoeliidae; genus Dicrocoelium; species Dicrocoelium dendriticum. The sequence continues at coordinate 130,837,633 of OX104066.1, forward strand.
TTGCTGAAGCCGCCGTAGGGCTTAGACTTAGGGGACACCACCCCGAGCCTTTGGTCGAATGGCTTGCCAGTAAATCAGAGGAGCGAATTGAAAGGATCGCGCCCATTGGGATCCGGTGACTGCTTATACATTCATACGCTTTGCGTTTGTTCGTTTGCCAACAAAGGGACCTAACGCTCCCCATACTTTCACTATTAACTCGCTGGAATACCATACAAGACAAGGCAATACTTCGCCAGTATGAAGCAAGGGGCAGTGCCTTTAGTAAGTGGCGAGTCACGTCCGCCACTTCACAGTGGTTACATGGACATATCTGGCTTTTTGTATGAAGATCGCTTGCCAGACAAAAACCCATTACTTCCGGGAACCCATCCGCCGAACGATTTGTTGAAACGGGATGTGCCCGAACCACCCAGCTGGCACCACGTGGTTTTTCAGTGAGGCAGCCATCCTGTGATATCCTTCCTTCACGAAGAGGCACTGTAAAGTTCAAGAACTGGAAGCTGGATAATATCAGAACTTGGCTTTACAATGGCTGGATGCACCTTACCAGCGCCAGGGGATTTGCAGGGGTTTAAGTTACTCAGAAAAGAGAGAACATCCCCTGCAGTTAGTCCGATTTACCCCATTCCCACTCGCTTACGCTATGGGGCTGCGATAGGATAGTATATCCTTTGTTCGTTTGATAAACCTTTTAAAAGCACGCAGCAACTTCTGCGACTTATTTAAGTCTTCTATAAGCTGAAGACTACCTGTATTTAAGCTAACAGCAAATCTAACCGGAGGCTTCGACCGCACAGACGTAGTAGCGATTCTCATTGGTTTTACAGTACGCGCCAACCTAAGCGCCTACGATTAATTACCCTGTCTCTACAAGTTGACAACCACGTTACGACCCTTTTGTAGCTCTGCCACCTACGGAATCCGGCGGTCTCATTGAACCTATTCTATAAAGTATTACGTCGCTTTCACACTGTATCAATTCTTCGGCCTCACCAACGAGGCTTGCCTGAGTAGCGTATGCTGCGTAAAGGAGCAAACTCCTCTAGCAGCTGCGTGAGCCCCCTTTTAATCATATACCACCTCTGTTCCAGATTTGCCTTTACCTGCTAAAGAACCCAAGTAAGGCTCGCTGCTCTTTCCGCCAAAAGCATAACATTAATGCGGCATAGATTTCGTGTCATACGGGTTTCGTCTAATATTTTCGGCAACTTAATGGAAAAAGAAAGAACAAAATGATCACTCTTCCCGCTGAAAGCTCCCACGGTAGTGTCTGACAATCGATCATGTTTCGTGGTTGAAAACTTTAAGAAAGAGGGCACAATCCCGCCACGACTTTTAGTTGACAACATAAATAAATATGTTTTCATCGAATATGCGAGGCACGCCCATGGAGACATGATCAGGTAAGTGCAACTGTACAAATATTTTGCGGCAACTGTAACAGTGACAGCAGATAATTGTTCATATGTTCATGCTTGGAACTGTACAACGGTGGAAATGCGAAACAACTATTTGGCTGTCATGAGATCAGGACCGTTTGTTAGGACATAATCGGTCCGCCGTATTTCAGTCATACCACGGATATTAATAGATTGAGCATCCTGAATTATTTCGTTTGGTGTGTCTCGATAAGATCAAGAATAAATTATTATTTATTTATTTATTAGAAGCTAATTGAAGGGCACGCTCGACAGAGATGTGACAATATAGTGAGTTCGTGAGTGAGTAACGCAAAGAGCAACGGTGATATCGCAGAAAGTAAAGAGACGTGAGTGTATGTGTGAAATCGTGAAAATTTTATCCGTGCCAGCTAACGAATGGTTTGTCCGGTTAGTAAGTTGTAAACTCGGCTGATAATCTTCCGCTCATGTCTAGATAAAGCAACTGTGTGCTTCGTATGGTTGTCGCAACGATGAATAAATGAATAAATATTTTATTCTCGACCGTGCGAGGCACGCCCATGGAGGCATGATCAGCTATGTACAACGGTACAAACATTTTAATGCAACTGTAACAGTGACGTAGAAAATTGTTCATATATCCATGATTGGAACTGTACAATGTTGAAAATGCGAAACCATAAGTTGGCTGTCATGAGATACGGGACCTCAGCTAATAAGAGATTGAGGACCCTGAATGATCCATTGAAAGGTAATGGAAGAGCACGCACAAGAGAGATATGGCAATACTGTGAGTTCGAGCACAAGGAAGGCAAAGGTCAACGTATCGTAGGAAGTAAAACGACAACAGTATATGCAGATGTAGAAGTCCCAGTGTAACGATCCTATGTAGAATTGTGACGCTAGTTGACCTGCCAGTGTAAAGTTATGGGCTGTGCCTTTATTCGGTGGCGAGTCACATACGCCAAGTTGCAGTGTTGTTAAACGGACATTTGTGGCTTTTTGTAGGGAGAACGCTTGCCAGGCGAAAACCCACCACGTCCTGGAACACTGCCGCCAATCCATTGAAGGGCAAATTGTAACTGGCCATGTTTCTTGTTAAACGTTTGTTTGCTCGGTTATTCGCAGTCAGGTTGCGTCCCATTTTTCTGCTGGCTGATGCCATACCTGGTTGCCTATTGCGTTCCTGGGTCCTGTCCATTAGTAGGTGGGGTAATAAAAATTCTTATTGAATATGATGTGTTGATCCTTCGCAGAACCACGTGAAGTCTTCTCTGATTATGTATATTTGCCGGGGAGTGAAGAATTCGTGTCCAGCCACCCTCACTGGACGACGGTGGTTGGGTGCAAATAGTTAGAATGGAAGTGCGGCCATGGTACAGGTAAGTACTTGTTGGTTATTTCGTCCCATCCCAGACGGAGGCAGTTCCTCAGTTCAATCCCGAAGCTCTCTGATGTTCACGACCTCAGAGAAAAGGGAGAGAGGAACAGGGTGCTTGTCGCCGTACCTTTGACAATCGCGAGGGAAAAGGTAATGAACAGAGACAGCCACACAGATAGACAAAAAGAATGCGTCTAAAACGCAATCGATCAATTGCAACGATGACCGAACTATTGTACCACTATAAGTGTAACGTTATTTAAATATCACGTATACACATGTATCATTAGTGGAGAAAGACGACGCGATGCGAGCAGAACTCTGATCAGTAGAGATGGAAAGTTGCACCAACTTAGGAATGAAGATGCGCCAAAGAGAGTTTGAGGGGTCCGAATGCGAATATGCCCTGTCGGTGGGAACCAGATGGAGGAGAAAGAGGCGTGCAGATTATGGGAAAGCATATCACTTAGAAGCAGCGACAGAGACTCGTTGCGTCTCTCCTAAATTGGTAGGAAGGTAAGAATTCATGGAGGACAAATGCATGTAAGTTAGCGTTGAATGAAGCAGGAAGGCAACAGAAAGTGCAGGAAGGATAGAAAAGGGTGGATAAAACAGGTTCTATTAAGTAGAATTAGAAAAGCCGACGACGTTCTTCAGATGAGGATTCATCCTTGTTAATAAAAAGAAGGATGGATAATGCCCAGCGACGTAATTTAGGTAAGGGTGGCAGAGTGTTGCGCCAGAATGGGTAGACAGTTGGAAACTTAACGTTGCACATAGGCTTTTGCATGCATCTATTGCACTAAGTCTCCTTCCAAGGAGTCTGCCTTATTGCGCGCATGCTCCCAGTCGGCAAGTGGTAGGTTAAGGTCACCAAATATTACAAAGTTTGGCGCTGCAGGAGCGTCTCGTTTTAACGGCTCGCTTTGCTGATTGTTCCCCCGAGTCGAGGATGGGTTGCGCTAAACACAAACAACTACTTCGACCCTACCTCCCATCCTCATAAAACATGATGAGACTTGAACAATGGGGGCATGTGATTTACGCGGCTTCCCAATAACAAAAGTGAGAAGGAATAAGCAAAAGCACCCCACCTCCACTTGACACCCAGGACGACCTTTCTTGTACCCCGATAATTCAGTCAAGAGACAATCATTTATTGAATCATTGGAAGATAGACAGGTCTCCGAACGCGAAGCCACATCGCCCCCACTGCATGGCCATGCCCCCTCCATTAGTTAATTAAGCGACAAGCATTTGTGTAGCATACATTTATTGGTGCCTGCTGCAGTCTCTTCCCACTCGTAACTGTCCTTTTAAAGTTCCCCAGGGCGCAAAACCCGACGGGACAGCTCGTTGTTGGCTCTCGTGTTGGAGTAGCTGGGCCTCAACGTAGAACTGTGGAGACTGTACATCGCTGTGAGAGCTGGTGTTTTATTCACCTCCGGTTGTGTTGGCGACTCAAACGTCAACTTGCTTTTACCTTTTTCGACGCCTAAGTTTGAACTCATCAACCACCAACCTCCTAGTTGCAATTAACTGGGACGAATCTAGACGCTTAGGATCATCATCGAAGAGCGCTTCCCCATGTCCATTTACTAGACTAATAGCAGTTCCAGGCGAATTAGTTGCTGTTTCCCCTGAGTTGGTAGCAGCAGCCCCGCTTAACCTATTACGAATAATCTGAATGCTCGTAAACGGAGAGTTCGGGACCACACTACTGACCAACCTATAGGAAGCACTCGAAGTAGGCACTCCTTGAATAACACCCAGAAGGTCAAGGTCTGCTGTAGCCGTGTTCCGTGAAGAGGTAGGAGCATCCACCTTGAAAGAGGGAACCCCATGACCTACACATATCATATTATTAAGACCGAGGTACTGATTGAAGTGTTGGTTCACTGGTACAACAGGGCCGATGTCCACCTTGTGCACCGGTATTGATGGGGTGAATTGGGCGCTTGATGCGGGTGTGTCTGCGGTCACTGGTAACGACCATTTGTTTGACCAGCTAATAGACCCGCGCTGTTAAGTAGATCCCGAGTTTCGGGTGTTTGAATGCTACGAAGCTCGGCCCTACAAGGCCCTCCTGATGCAGAGCGCTTTCTTCCAACCACCAGCTCGATGGAGCCTTTTGATCACAAAGGGAAGCAATATACAAATAATAGGTATATCGGGAACACCTTGCTAATCCTAACAGCGCCTGGTCTTAACCTCCCGTCCCACCTGCCCCTTCCGGTTGAAAATAAGCACATTCCTTTGTCTGCCATTATCAATTTCAGTGGTACGTACCTGATGCTCGACGTGTGAGTGCATTTCAGCAACTTTGGCTCGTAGGTCTTCGATGACAGGTTCCTGATTTCGGATCCCCTTTTCTGACATGCGTTGCCCAATCAGCTCTTTCCCTTCCAAGACCATTGGCCTCTTAGTCACATGCTGGGGCTGAAACAAACGTTCCTCACTCAGCGAACTGAGCAAGCGTCCGCCAAGCACACACAGTGAGAACAAGCCCACTTCGATTTGGGGTATTGGGAATATACGGCAATCGTGTACTTGTCCAACCGTGAAATGCATGGTGGTACAATAGCAAGCGCCTCTCTCACAATACCTTATTCTACTACACTCATGCTGCTATGCTCGCCACAATAATAGGTGTCTGTTGACTCCATGGTCAATGCAGAAACCAAAAATATCCGAGAAACGCTACGTCCTGCATTATTTAAGTAAGGTGAAGCATTACAACAGGAGTACTAAAACGTCAGAGTGTTATAAAATAATAATACAACCGCAACAAGAAGCCAGCAAAGGAAGAAACTTGCTAACGCATGACACAAAGCTAATTGAGCGAGTTCCAAGGTATGAAATATGGTGCAACCCTTTTCTTGCTTTACTTTCTCTGTACAGGCAAGTAACGAAACGCAAACGTCGAGGTGCAGGTAGGGAGCCCTAATTTGCTTATTGGTACACTAAACTGCTCGCTCGTTGGGCGAGAACCAATCCCAACAGCCAGGATCCAAGATGGCGATGCGCAGGTCAGGTCAGTTTCCAAGGACGAAAATAGGCTCTCACTTAACGAGCGTCAGTTGCTTGTACTGGAAAGCACACCGAGGCCCCAGTTGTTCGACACCTGCGTTGCCTTCTGTACCTCGGCAAAAAAATAAAGCAAGGCATGAGCAACCGCTGTACTTTCTTGGATCAAGGGCCACAAGGGCTATGACAATTGCCAATTGCCAAAAAGGATCCAGCCAACGTTTATCAAAACCACTTTGAAGTCTGCTGCAGGGGCATATTCAAGTAGGGCAGAAGGAAGTTTGTTCCAGTTATGCACAACACGATTTGCAAAGAACTTGGTAATTATCTCCCGGCTGGACCTCTGCTGCTTAATCTTAAATTCTTGCCTGCGTAGGCGGTCGGAAGCAGCAAGTGCAAAATATCAGAAGACCTGATCCCGATGAGACCTTACATAATCTTGAACGTTTCCATCAGATTAACTTGTCCGCTGCGTAGCACTATAGAGAAAAACCTTAGGCCTTTTAGGCGTTCATTAAATGATTTCCCGCGTTGAACTTCAATCATCCTAGTCGCCAAAAGTTGGGCCTTTTCGCTGCACGTCACCTACCTGCTGAGATACCGTGCCCGCGCCTGCACAAAGCACTCTGAGTGAGGTAGTACCAACGCATTATATAATGGGTGGCAAACCAGTGGGTTGGCGTTGCGTAACATCCTATTGAGACGGAATAATTCCTGCCTGCCTTGTTAGCCTCATGCCGACATTTTGCTGAGGCTTTGAAGGTATTCATTATAATGGTACCTAAATCTCTAGCCTCGTTAATAGGCCGCTATGTCAGGATACCGGTAGTCGTTTGCACTGTAATTCAATTGTTGTTCGAAAACAACAACGGGCATTTTGTGGTATAAAAGGAAACATCCCATCTAGTTACGGTGCAAAGGTCTGTTTGATAATGTGCATCGACCGCCCACGTTTACAAGTTTTACCTCGTCTGCAGACATAACAAGGGCTCACGAGGAGCGGAACCAAATCATTTAGTTACAAAAGAAACAACAGCATGCCTACAACAGGAGCCTGAGGAACACCTCTGTGAGCCGTACCCACACTTAAGCAAGGATCACCGTTTATGACCCTGATGGTTCGCTTGCAAAAAGAGCTGCTTTTCAACTCAACAGCTGAGGATGTATCACAAACCAAGACGGTATTTCATGTAACAAACTATGGTTGACGTAGTCGAAAGCCTTACTAAAGTCCAAATAGGGAACCGCAACTGAGATGCCATCCTCAAGACAATGCGTTATATATTGCTTGTAAACTTCTGCATCTCAAATGTTCGTTCTTGTTTCATCTTTTACTATTTATTGTAAACTTGTTTTAATTACCTTAATAGATACAATTCTTCTATGAAGTTAGTTCCGCGTTGTCGCTTCGTCTCGCTGCACTTGCGTTCATCGTGCTTGCTCGGCTTGATTGCACGCTGAATCGTAATCGGAATCATTGTTGCACCGGACTGCGTCCTTGTCGAGGCACATGGCTCGTTTCGTACGTTTAGTATTAACCGTAGTTTGGATCGATTGTTTACGTAACTGACTGAGCTTTTCATTAGGCATTGTGTGTAGCCTTATCCAATTCATCATGGGTGATCTGTTTCGAATTGGTTTTTGGATTTTAACTTACTTGAATGTTCCGAACGCCCATCTTTTCCGTTAACCCGTCCAAAATGTCTTCCGACAGAATTTCCTCTTATGCTTCCGAAAACCTTGTGGGTATCTCAGCTCCTTTTTCCAATGCGTCCAATCTGCATGTTTGGTTTTTCGTCAGAACGCTTTCCAAAGCTGCCTTATCACTTCCCAGATTGCCAGGTTCTTCCGCGTTGCCCCAAATCACCCTACGAACCTCGCTGCCGATGTCACAATGTCCTTGCTTATACCCCACCTGAGGCACCTTAGGTTAAACTGAAAACCGCTATATTGATGAGCACCGCAGCTGCCGGCCAAACCAGGCTTCAGCAACTACTGTCTTGTGTCGAACTTAGCGACCGCACGCCATGGCAGCTTCACCGAGATATGCGATTCTTTGTCGAATCCCCTAAATTTGACGACTGCACCTTGCTTTGACTATGGACCAAATGTCTTCCATCGACCACCACTCATATCCCCCCTGTTTCCGCGGATAACGCCTCTTTAGACAAGGTAGCAGACACTGCCGCTAAAGTCGACGAGTGCTGTTTCAAACAACTCGCTGTTCATGCGGTAGGCGCCTTCAACCGGCGCTATCGGGAACGACCCTTTGGAGTCACTGTGTGACCGCTTGTCCAAACGAGCTCGCAATCACTAGTATAGAGCGCACGCAAAGTAGAACTCGGTGATCTCCCTCAAGAAGCAGACGTCGTTTGTCCAATAACTAACCACGCCATTTCTGTTATTACCACAGCCGATTAGGCGAGAAGGCCAGGAATTGAAGACCCGGATGCACTTATCCCAAAGCACTATGCAACACTCAACTGGGAAACGCCAACCCTAGCCAGTATTTGCGATGGCTGTGTCATGCCCAACACCTAGGCACCTTCTCCACACCCGCTTTTACTTAAACAACCTCTCTTTCTTGGCTGCCACCGGTGCTGAGGTCAGTGTGCTGTTAGCCGGTTAGAGAGACGCTACTTTCTTCCTACCAGCGGTATTCTGCAGGGGGCTAATAACGCTGATCCTATGTATGGCCAAATCCGTGCATTTGCTCTAGGACATAGACGAAATTTCTTCTGCCTTTCCCTAATCGCAGACGTCCAGCGTCCCAGAATTGGTGCTGCTTTCCCCATGAAGTTTGGTTTGATAGTGGACTAGGGTTGCTGGGAGCTTTGCGGCCCTCCCACGACTCTTACTATCAAAGGTAGAGTCACATCGTGCAGCTCGAGCGGTATTCGATTCACGCTAACTACTGACGTGTTCACTGAAATGCTCAGCCAGTTTCCTGTTATTCGCTAGATGTTCAGCGAATTTCCGGATCGTGAGCAATATATATGCACCATAGCGTGACGAAATGACCTCCGGCCACTGCCAGACCTAGACGTATTTTGCCAGACAAACACGCCACCGGCATGGCCGAGTTCGAACACATATTACGTCTAGGAATCGTCCGACCTTCCAACAACCCATGCGCATCTCCTCTATGCATGGTCCCGGAAAATCCGAGCGGGGAGTGGCGACCATGCGGAGACTACCGTGCACCGAACAAAGCGACCGTACCAGACAGGTACCCGATCCTGCACTTCCATGATTTCTCCGTTGGTTTCCACGGCAACACCATTTAGTCAAAATTGAATTGGTGAGGCGATTCCGTCGGGGAACAAAAACAGGGCTAAATGATGTTAACAGACCTTGTCCAAAAACTAACATACAATCCTTGTTGTTGGAAGCTTACGTCATAGATACACTGCGCAACAATATACGTACTTCAAGGAGGTATACATATCCTTGATATTGTGTTCTTAATAGCAAATTACAGTAGTTCCCGAACTGTTTCTTTGACGTGAATAAAGGGGAAAACCTGTGCAGCGGCAAAACCAGGAAGATATAAATATGTGAGCCAAATCGCTCACATTCTGTCTAGGTGATCCATAATGGTTACCACTAGATGGGTTGACCTAGGTGATTGATCCACACTTTGACAGGCAGGTAAAGTACTGTACGTATCCATGTAATGAAGGGAAGTCCTCCTTCACCGTCTCTTGTACCCAACTACGGTATATCTACGCCGACGTCTGGGCAATCCAGCAAAACTCCGCTACTACATGTAAGTGTGAAGCGTCCCGCTGCCGCGTTTTTACACCATGTTTTATTGCACGTATACTTGGTGCGTGATATGAACAATGATTGTAATTGCGCCATAGTACGCCTCAAAAGTTTGCCACACACAAATTTATGCAATAACTTTACCATTTCCGCACTGATATGTAAATGTTAAAGCAACAGATGTCAAGGTTGCGCTAGTGAAATCCGGACGAGTCACGTCACGCCAAGATCCAAGGACGACACAGGTTTCCGCCTAACGAGCGTCTAGCTTTTTTAGCGGTACGCAAAACAGGGCGTCGGCACTTCGAACTTTGATCGCTACGCTTTGTTTATGCAAAAGAAACTGAAGTAGGCAGGAGGGAGACCACTGTGTAGTTTGGATCAACATCAAATCACACTACCATAGGTCTTGCTAATAAATTCAAGAAACCTACATTAGTTGTAAAGAAAGGCATGACCAACACCTGTCTGCATCGCTTTGAACGCTACTACAGTCTTGAAATCCACTAACTCAGAAGGTAAGCTATTCCAGCTGCGTACCGCAAGTTTCATGAAAAACTTCTCCCTGATTTTCAATCTAGCCCTCTGTTGCCTGAGCTTCAAAAGGTGCCCGCGCAAGTGATCGGAAGCAGCCAGCCCAAGCCAATCAGTAGACCCAATGACGCTGCGGCTTAGCATTCGCTTCAAAGTCTCTATCAGACGGCCTGTCTGCGCCGCTCTAGAGAAGACAGTCCCAGGCTCTTTGGGCGAGCTACCTTCGACTTCCTTTGTTGCGGTTCAATCATCGTGGTTGCCCGTTTTCGAATCCTCTTCATGTAAATAACATCACCGCAGAGGAAAAGCGAGCAAGCCTAGAGGCAGTACTCCAGAAGGGACCTAACCACTGCTTTGTAATATGGCAGGAAAGCTTCTGACGTGCTGTTACACAGTGCCCTCTTAAGACGAAACAATTCCTGTAGTGATGTGCTGGCAACGTTACGACACTGCACTGAAGGCTTGAAGCCGCTCGCCACAATTAGGTCTAAATCACGTGCTTGGTAAATATGCTGCAAATCGAAAGACCCCGAGGAAGTTGCATTGCAATCCTGTCTCTCCTAGTGGTTCTAATTGCGATTTGTTAGCGTTCAGAGGCAAATCCCATGGCTTCGACCAGTTAACCACACTGATGATAGCTTTGGTCAGTGTTGCTACTTTGTCTTTGCTGCCCAGCTTTAAGTCATCTGCAAAGATATAGCAAAGGCTTTTAAGAGGGACCAAGTCGTTTATAAACGTAAGAAACAATATTGGACTTCTTACCGATCTTTGGGGGAAGTCACTGTAATCCAGACCAATACGAGAACCCAAATTACCGATTCCGATTTGGAAAGTACTCATAGGTAAGAGTTCCGACATCTAAGACAGAAATTTAGAATGCAAACCATACCAGGTCAATTTCGACTGTAAGAAACCGCAAGCTAACCGAACAACCACCTGGTGCCGGCTGGGTGGTACGGATTTACCCCCTTCCAGCAAACAGTTTGGCGGCATTGTTCCCGGACGTGGTGGATTTTCGCCTGGCAAGTTTTCTCTTTCTCTAAAAAGCCACAAATGTCCGTTTGGCAACACTGGGAAGTGGCGGTTATGACCCGCCACCAACTAAAGTCATCCATTGCTTAGCAGGACCAGTGTGTGCGATATCTCCTTCATTTTCTTCTGCCGTCTGTCTCTCTAAGCTTCGCTCGCAAGTTGATTTCTTCATCAAATATGTAGGTATCCAATAGAAGTCAAAAGTCTTAATGATATGGCTACACCAGCCACTGATACATTCTTTTCTAGAGCACCTATCTCTGCTTAGCAACAGCTAGTCGCCATAGCTTCCATTTAACTTTGCGGATACCCGGAGCTCGCTCCCTTCTTACAATGTTCATTCTCTCAGGTAGTTTGCGTCACAGCCCTGCTGGTCTGATGACTTATTATGTGCTACCGTAGGATCCACTAGTAACTGAGGGCTTAATCCGAACTCTATTGCTGGCCATACATCTTCCTCCTAGCGCGCCGTTATCCGTCGTTCATCTTACTCGCATCAACTCATCTTGGCAGTAGCTAGTCATTGTTGGCTCCATGTAGCTAGCAAGGAGCCACTCCTTGACTCTCCAGCCTTCATTTTTTCTGACATCTGTCTCTCTAAGCTCCGCTCGTATGTTGATTTTTTTCATCGAAACTGTAGGTAACCAGTAGCGGTCAAACGTCTTAATGACATGGCTACACCAGCTACTGTTACATTCTTTTCTAGCGCCACTATCTATGATTAGCAACAGCTAGTCGCCATAGCGTAACTTACACTTTGCGGATATCCGGAGCTCGGTGGGAGTCGCTCCTATTTTTACAAAGTTCATTCTCTTGGATTGTTTGCGTCACAGCTCAGCTTTTTTGTTGACCTATTATCTGCCGCCGTAGGATCCACAAGTAACTGTAGGTCTTAACCGAACTCTATTGCTGGTCACTCTTCTCCCTCCTAGCGCGCCGTTATGTGTCGTTCGTCCTACTGGCATCAACTCCTTTTTACAGCGGCTGGTCATTGTTGGCTCCATGTAGCTTGTAAGGAGCCACTCCCTGACTCTCCAACCTTCATTTTCTTCTGCCGTCTGTCTCTCTAAGCTTCGCTCTTATGTTGATTTCTTCATCGAAAATGTAGGTATCCAATAGTAGTCAAACGTCTTAATGATGTGGCTACACCAGCCACTGATACAGTCCTTTCTAGAGCACCTATCTCTGCTTAGCAACAGCTAGTCGCCATAGCTTCCATTTAACTTTGCGGATATCCGGAGCTCGCTCCGAACAACCTGGCTGGCTGGCCGAACAACCTGGCTGGCTGGCCAAACAACCTCCTCGTGGTGCCAGCTGGGTGGTTCGGGTTTTTCCCCTTCCAGCAAATAGTTCGGCGGCAGTGTTCCAGGACGTGGTGGGTTTTCGCCTGGCAAGCGTTCTCCCTATAAAAAGCCACAGAAGTCCGTTTAACAACACTGTGACGTGGCGGTTGGGACTCGCCACTAACTAAAGTCATCCATTGCTTATCCGGACAATCGCTTCAAGTCCACAGATATCAAGCATCCATTTAGCACTGGCGACACCTTCAAACACATTCAAGCAAAACGACAGGAAACATTTACCAATCTCCTAAACAAATCTAAACACGCCTACATGCAAACTTACATACGTTCATACATAAACATGTGCAACAATCCCATTGTTCCATTGTACATTAACTGATCACATTTTGTACTCTTAACATGATCATGCCTGCGCAGGCGTGCCTCGCTTAATCGAGAATACACAATTTATTTATTTATGTATTCTTACAATGTTCGTTCTCTCAGGTAGTTTGCATCACAGCCCAGCTGGTCTGATGACCTATCACTTACCTTCACTGGCCTGTTGATACACTCAGCGACCCTATAGGCATACACTAGTGACCAAGCGTCTGATTGGAATGGCTACATCTGGCCACTGAGTCTCTCCTAGCGCCACCATCTGTCGGTCGTGGTAAATTCGGCATCTCTGTTCAGAAGTAGCTAGTGGCCATTGGCCCCATGCATATGCGATGATCCAGTGCTTGTTAAGAGCCACTCCGTATCTCAATAACCCTTATTCCTTTAGAATATCTGCATCCAATCCTTCCGCCGCCCTGCCACTAATTGATCTTTAGGACTCTCTCGCGGCAACCTATTTATTTCGCTTATTATGCCCTCCCTCTCTGATTACGCCAGCTACGTGCTGTTCATGCATGTGACAATCACTACCAATATTCTAACTCTCTTTGCTCTCTCCACACACAATTATTAGCTCATGCTAAACGGATACTTCGTACTTTACTTACTGGTACAACGCTCTTGTCTCTACGTAGCTGTTAGCAATCCACCCATACGGCTAATGATTCTATAGGATATTCAAAAGACATTTTCAGCATAATTATTGTTGCACAGTGTACATGCTCTTGTCTCAAGCCCAAATGTTGTAACACATGACATTAACAATGTTCAACTCCATGCCTATTCTTGCGGCCTTCTCTCGGTTGTCCCTCACTTTCCCTTTTCTCTGAGGTCCGGGACTTCTTGGAGATCTGGGATTGGACTGAGGAACAGTTTTGGCCCAAGACGGACGTAACAACCCCCAAGGACTTACATGGAGCCTGGTAGAACTACGAAAGGACCGTACTACAATCACCATAACCCTTGTCCAGTATGCAGAACTGGACATATCCTCATACTCCTATACATTATACATCTGAAAAATCTGGACAGCGGAAAAGTTGAACTTTTGCTCACCTGGACATACAACAAGAAGAATAATAGCGATGTCCCTCTCCTCCACCGACCTCAAAAATCAAGGCGACCCCGATCAAATTACCTGTCCAACTAACAGAGGAAATTAGAAGCCGTTACTCTGCGAAAAACCGAAGGTAAAACCAGTCGTCAAGCGGCTTTGCCAGTTCAACATTAATGTTCAAAATGCTTTGCGTCAGTGTTGCAGGCCGTAGTGGGTTTTCGCCTGGCAAGCGTTCTCCCTATAAAAAGCCACAAATGTCTGTTTAACAACACTGCGACGTGGCTGATATTACTCGCCACTGAATAAAGTCACTGCCCACTACTACATACTGGCAAGTCGACTAGACTCACATATCAACTCTTCCCGACACCGTTTCAACTACACACGATTGAACCCGATGTATCGTCATTATACACATCTGTTTTTAAACGTTGATCATGCTTGAGTTGGTGTGTCTCCATGAAACTGAGAATAAATTATTTATTTATTTACTTATTTATGTATATTCGCTGGAGTATGAATACTTCGTGTCCAGCTATTCTCACTGGATATCGGTGGTTGAGTTGTTGGGCGCAGATTTTTGGTTTTGATGTAAAGCCACGGTCCAGCTAAGTCCTTGTTGGTTATTTCGTCCCACTTCTGATAAAACCGGTTCCTCAGTTTACTCCCGGATTTCTAAGACGTTCACGACCTCAAGCAATAGGGAACGGGAGGAATAGGCCGAAACAAGACGAAAAAGGACAGGCATGGAACCAAGCAATGGGAAAATCCTACCTTAAGGTATTTATTTGAGACTAACTGGTGTACAATGTGTAACAGGTATTACGCTGGAAATGTATTTTGATTATACAACAGAATGCATGGCTCTCTGGGTATATTACTTTCATATACATGATGATTAAGCACATGGTTCCAGTAATAAATCCACGAGGCATTAGCTTATTGCATTAGAATTCCACCGGAGACCAGAAGGTGTCCAGTTCAGATAGGGACTGGAACGGTAGGAGAATCCCGTGCGTGTTCCACATTGAGTGGATCGTTGAGCCAGGAATTAATAAAGTGCTCAGTTGTTGATGGATTTAAAACGGAAACACCCGTATTGCACCCTTAACAACCAGCTAATACCCACGTTTCCTGCCCTAGCAGTCCCAGTTGTGGCAGTCACGTGAAGTAGGCAAAGGGTAGGAAGAGAAATCGAAGGTACAGAATAGGAAAGTGCACTTAAATAAGAAAATAATACCAACACCCGAAGCAAAGTAGAGAAAAGAAAATCGGAGTACGAAGATGCGAGTTACTCAGGAAAATGAAAAGGTTTCGTTTTCCCGCCCAAGAGCGTCAAGTTGCCGCTCAAACCTCTTAACCGTGCATTCCCTGATAACACTTTCCGGAAGCATGTTCCAGCGCTCGATGACTCTGCGTGACAGCCGGATTTCCGCCGTAATCCGATCGGACCACGGTTTGTCCAGCTTCAACGAATGACCGCGTAGAACAGACAATCTAGCGGGACTGAATAACCAAGATTAATCTGGACCAACCTATCCAGTTAAGATACGGTAGGTAAGGATTAGGTCTCCTCTAAGCTTTCGGTAGTGCATTGAATGCGCTCCCGAACTAAGTAGACGCTCGGGGTACGTCCGTCCCCGTAATCCCTCGACTAACCTAGTACCAACACGTAAAACCCTCGCTAGCTCCACTTTGTCCCGGACGAGGCAGGGCAGACAAGCCTGGATGCAGTATTCCAGATGAGGCCGAACGAAAGCCGAGAACAGTCTCGTAAAGATGCCGCCCGTCAAAACTCCTAAAGAACGTCGTATTAACCACAACATGCGGAAACCTCTGCTTGCGGTTTTCTTCCAGTTGTCACCGGAGTGTAAAGCCGAAGTGTACGACGCCTAGGTCAACCTGGCTAGATACATGGGGGGAGTTCGACCCCACCGACTAAGTACTTCGTAGGACAACCTCCTCCAATTCGAAGAACGGAGCACTTCGCCTGATTTATGAGCAGTGACGATAAAGTAGACCAGTCCCAAAGCTTATCCAAGGCTCGTTGAATAGCTTCGGAACCCCCAGAATATCAACAATGTTCCACAGCTTCAGGTCACCAGCACATAGCGACGATGGTACCTCAAGATCCGCGGGTAGGTCAACCACATAGATAGAGAACAACAGCGGTCCAAGGACCGAGCCCTGCGGCACGCCGCGGAGGAGAAGCTGCCTAAATGATAGGCACTGGCCTACCCGTACACACTGTTCTCTACCCTCCAAGAAGGCAGTCACCCAATGTAGAGCGCGGCCAGATACACCGTAGGAGGTCAGCTTTTGCGCGAGCCTCAAATGAGGTACCTTGTCAAATGCTTTCGAAAAGTCGACGGAAAGTACGTCCAGTACGTGGCCGTTATCCACTGCATCCGCCTAACATTCGCGAGCCATCAGTAGATTCGTCAGACACGAAAATCCCTTCCGGAATCCGTGTTGTACATTGCCAAGTAGATTAGATCTACTCAGATTGCTCTCCAATGAATCTCTCGCCAGTTTCCCGAGGAGTTTGACTACTACACTCGTCAGACTAACTGGCCTGTAATTTGCAGGCAGACTCCTTTTCCAATGTTTGCAGATGGGACAGATGACAGCTTTATTTTATTCGGAAGGCAATGCACAACTGGCAAGCGAGTTCTGAAACACAATATCAAGCGGACCATTTAGTTCTGCAGCCAACTCATGCAACAGCTTCGGGTGAACTAAATCAGGCCTAGAGGGTTCAGCCCTTGTAACAGCCTACGAACTTCCGTCTCCGCTACAATAAATTCAGTTAGTTCTGAACCCTCCGGGATCCTGCAAACCAGCTCAACGCCTGTCAAAGAGGTTTTCCTTACAAACGCTGCCGCATATTGCCCACTAAGTACGCAGGCCTTGTCATAGTCCGTATACGCATGTGTACCGTCATCACGCATCAATAATGGAATTGACATGTTCGAACCGCAGCGGCTTTTGACATAAGCGAAGAATCTTTTTGGATTCTCTGAAGCTTTCTCCGCTAATCCTTACTCGAAATTATGCCGAGCATTCCTTAGGTGTTGTTTACACCTGTTTCTAGTCTTACGGTACCTGTCATAAGTATCGGTGGACGGAGCACTTCGGTAAGTCCGGCAACATCTAGACTTCTTTGTGAGCAGATGCCTTCCAGTGGGATCTATCCAGGGCGGCTGTGCTCGGGCCTCCTTTCTCCCTGTGACTGGGATGAAGGGATTAGAGACCTGTGTAAGGTAGGACTTAAATTTATCCCAGGCAACCTCGACAGTATCGTCGTCTGAGATCTCACAATGGAAACCCGAAGCCTTGTCCCTCATTGTTTGATAGTCTGCTTCCCAAATATTCGGGCGAGACTCAACAGTACTCTGGTAGCGTCCAGACTGAGTACAACTGAAGAGCAAACAAACATGTTCACTGGAATCCAGTGGAGGTCCGTAAGTAATGTCATCAACAAAATCGAGTGACTTAGCAAATACAAGGTCTAAGATGGACGGTACTTGGGCGTCCATGTACCTAGTGGGGAGGTCAATGAACTGGTGCAAAGATACTTGGAGCGGAAGTTCAAGCAGATCAGCGCCGAATGTGCCTGACGCTGAGTCGCAAGAAAGATCTGCCCAGCAAATCTTTGGCAGGTTAAAGTCGCCCATCACTAAAAACCTATTTGCGGACTGGGAGCTAATGAATTCAATTAGCTATTTGGATACGCCCCCAGGGCTCCTATACACAATTACAACTGTAACCTGAGCCGAAGATGTGTTAATAACAGCCGATAGATCTTTAACAGTTTTGTCTGCTGACTGAAATAAGCAAGTCCTCAAAATGTCAATTTTACTGCTCGCATAAAAGCGACGCCCCCTCCCTGTCGGCCTGCAGAGCGATCGCATCTAAGTAGTGCGTAGCCAGTAGATGCACTTTACCGTTCGTGATGTCCTGAGACATCGACATTTAAGTGAATGCGAGTATAGCGGGAAGAGACCCATCTACAAGCAGACCTACCTCGTGCACCTTTTTCCTTAGGCTGCGCACATTACGTAGGATTATCTGAAGGTATTCGTTAGACCCAGACCTGAGTTGTGCGCTGTCAGTGTTGGCAGTAGTAGGGCGAAAAAGGCCGCCGGCTGACCACCCGAAAACCCGATAACCGGAGACTTGTTCACCGGCCGCTCGCCTGATTTGAGGTCCTTGATGTTCTCACTTAACTGTAGCCTATCGGCTAGCGGAAGGTCCGGCTGAACGCTAATATTTGTACCTTTTAGCTTAAAAGCAAACCGCATGAGAGCATTGCGTGCCTCCGTGGTAGCGAGTACCACCCGAGGTAGCTGTGGTCGCGGGTTTGGTACGTTAACTGGGACGTTCTCCAGTCTAAGCAGCTTCTTGACAGTAACGCCTAGAAAACCAGGCGGATGAAGCTTCGTTACGCATATTGTAAACCATTGAAGATCGTCCAACATGCGATCAGCAGGAACGACAGCAGTAGATTCAGCCACGTTACAGAATATAGCGCTACTATCCGTGAAAGAATCGCCACGACGGGGTGTATTAACCCCACGGGTCTTTGATTCGGCACTCGGAGCAGGTGGCTTCACTACTGGTGATGGGATTGTCTTTAGCCCCTCCGATGATGTAGCAACGGCAGCGTATGTTTTTCGCTCCATTGTCGATGTCTTACTTTTGTTAGGGTCATCGATTTCACCGGAAGGCTTTATAGCAGATTTTATCTGCTTTTTCTTCTCAATAACAAGAGTAGGGTACCGTGAGGCTTTTTTGCTTTGAGCAGAATCAAGCACACCTTCCGAATATGTCTTCTCGGTGAGAACCAACATTTCCGGCAACTTCGGCTGATAAGTAGTGCGTGTTGTGATCTTCGCCTTCGCACAACCATCAGACGGTTTGCCAAGTAACGACACTTGGATTGTTTCCGATGCCGAGACAACTATAACTTCTTTTTTAGGAGAGAGCTTACGAGGTTTCCTAGCGCTTCTTTGCGTAACCCGAAGTGACCCTTAAACCAGCAATTTGGCGTCGATTAGCGTAGGTTTAGATACGACGTCTGAAGCCGGTTCATTTTTGTGCTCGGTAGGCATCTGGACCGGTGACATAGTGAAAGGTGCCACAAGTTGATCATCCGTGTAAGCGATCAAATCTACTTTGTTGGGGACCAGAAACATGGTCATAAGCAGATCAATCTTAATGCGAAGAGCAGAGAGCCTGGAGAACGAACGCTCTACATTTCGCAGCCGGGTATCATGAGATTCATCTCTCGTATGAAAGGCTGTGCGGCGTTGCCGGCGGCTGCAGCAATTGGCACAACTGAAAAGCAACTTTGCGCTAGAGGCCAGTGCTGTGTACTGCTCAGTATTTAGCTTCGTACAAATCTGATGGTACCGTCGGTTGCAGACATCGCATTGCATACCGCCGGAATCGTCAGTTACTGGTATATTGCAGCTTGGGTTGCCACAAAGTGAGATAACCTCAGAATCCGAGCAATCATGAACCTCAGCCTTGGTGCATTGCGAGACCGACATAGTGGAAAACAGAGTGATTATAACACGTATGCAATAGATAAATGACCACAGTAAAAAGGCAAAAAACGGGGTGCAAAACGGGGTTAAAACTGGGACAAACTAGAAAAATTACCAGTAAGCGCCAAAGACGCTTTGACCAGAAGCGCTTTAATCGATCCATGATATCTTGGAGCAGAGGAAATTTGACAATAGTCAAATTTCGTTTCAAGTTTTTATTCAAACACTGTTTTCCACGTTAATTCAAGTAAAATTCTCGATCAGTATTGTGGTAATCATGTCAGCAACATCGATTGGCTCGATCTCATTGGTTGGCTTGCTGACTCATTACTATTGGTTGTGTGCGTCTGTCGCTTGACTCTCCGTTTAACAAGTGATTGACTCAGTTGTACTTCGTTAATTTTGCGAGATACATTTTACCTTTCCTACGGCTTTCTTGATACAACAAGTATAGCGCGCCAAAAAGTCGAGTTACCGCGTAGCACTCACAGAAACCGAATGATCGTGACTGGTTGAAGCCGGAAACCAGAATATGCAGTTAGGGTGTGGCGAGTTTTATACATACTCCAGTGAATGAGGATTATTGAAGGCCACCTAATGAGTATTATATACATGGGTATATGAGCTTAGGAAGATAAGCATAATAGAAGGCGACTAGGACTAAGTGGCCATGAACAAGAGCTTAGGTCTCGAAGGTAGGACAACCGAGACATGGTGCTAATAGACTGACTTCCAGTGGCCAAAATGCAGTTTGGGTTAAACCTTTTACTTACTAATAAATAACTACGGTGTCAGAGAATAGGCCAACGAACCAGTAAAATATGTGGTACAGACTGTCCACAAGAATACCGTTCGAGAGCGAAGGAGTGACTCCTACGAAGCCCCGAATATGCGCAGGGATGCGGGTAGCGTACGCCGAACGGCGGTAGCTAACCAGATGTGTTGAAGGTCAGACAACCAAGTGGTACTAGCGCTGGTGAACAGCTAATCAGTGACCAACTGTAGCTACTCGATTAAGAAATTCGGTCACAATGGGGCACATACAATGTCACAGAGAAAGTCAACAGATTGGCGAAGTTAAGTGATACAAACATTCCAAGATACTAAGGGTTGGGAAAAAAGGAGTGAATCCTAGCTAGCTCCGGATGTGCATGCAGCGTAAGACCACTAGCTGCTTCCAAACCAGCGTGCTAATAGTAAGATGAACAACAGGTGGCGGCGCTAGCAGAGAGTGTAACTGGCGAAATGTAGCCATTTAAGCAACAGGTTTGGTAACTATGGTATACATGCAGTGGCACAGCATCAATCCACGAATCAACAAAAGTAGACGATATAAACGGTCCCATAGACTGAACCATGGTGAGAAGGGAAGCGGCTCCTAGAATGCTCCGGATATGCGCAGAAATGCATGGAACCTACAATGACTCACAGCAGCTAAACTGACGAGATGAAGCCTAGACAAACGACAAATAATGACGTTAAGGGAGGAAGTATCGATGGCCAGCAACGGCATTCGGTTTAAGCCTTTAGTTAGTCGTGGTTACCCATGGTGTCCCAGAATAAGTCTCCAAACCAGCTAAGGTGTGTTGCAAACAGTCCAAGGAAATAATATTTGGAGGTAAGCAGTGGCTCCAAGCAAGCTCCAGTTATGCGTCGAGATGCATGGAGCCTACGACGAATCGCAGCAGCCAATCTGAGGTGTCGAATGTGAGAAGAGCGATAGAAAATGGAAAGCGTCAGTGGCCAAAATAGCCATTCGTTTAAGACGTTCCATCACTAGTAGCTACCTACCGTGTTCATGAATAAATCAACAAGCAAGCGAAGATTGGACAGACAAACTTTCCAGGAAAATAAAGTATGGAGAGTAAAGCTGTGGCTCCTCACAAGCTACACGCTTGCACAGAGATGCATGGAACGTACGACGACTAGCTGCTGCCAAAAGAAGTTGACAAGGGTAAGGCGAAATACAGATAACAGCGCTAGGAGAGAGAGCAGTAGCCAGCAATGGCATTTGTATTAAGCCTTTAATTACTAGTGGATACATCCGGTGTCACATAATAAATCACCAAAGCGGCTGTGTTGTGAGGAAAACAGTCCAATAGCATACTAGTTGGAGATAATGTGTGGCTCCTAGCGAGCTCCGGATATGTGCAGCGTTGCATGGGCCCAAGGGCGACCAGCTGTCACTAAACAGAGGTGACGAAGGTACCACAAACTACAGATAATGGCACTAGTGGACAGCTTCAGAAGCCAGCAGTGGCCCTAGGTTAAGCCTTTTTTTACAAGTGGATACCTACATCGTCACAGAATAAGTCACCACTCCAACTGAGTTGTGATGCAAACGGTACAAAGGATTAAAGGTTGGGGGTAAGAAGTGGCTTCTAAGAGGTTTCGGATTTGCGCAGAGCCGATGACAACTGGCTATGTTAAACCGAGATAACGGCGCTCGGATAGAATCAGTGGGAAGGTGCAGCCATTTGATTAAGACTTTGTCACTAGTGGACACCTACAATATTACAGATAGTCAACGACACATCGAGGCTAAGGGATTCAACGTGTCATGCTAGGGGACTAACAGATTAGCAAAAAGGTTGACTGAGCTAGGGAATGTCAGTCAGGGAGTTGGACTTCTGCAAGTGGAGTACTCAAAGACGTTGAAGTTGGCAGGTTTAACACGGCATCTGTAAAGAATGGGCTAAGAGGCGACTATGTTGGAATGAACTAACAAACGTTCAAACTTACAGCAGGAACGATAAGGGAAGGGACTACATATCACAGCTGTAGTGGAAGTATGGTTGCAATATGGGCTCTGAATACAGCTATGGAGACAACCGCAACTACTAAGCTTAGGCGCTGCGTCGCGCTAGGTAATAAAGTGTTCTTAGTTTTGAGGGGAGAGCGAAAGCACGCTAAGTACGAGAAAGCTTGAGTAATATGTCTACAGCCATACACAAAATCGAATGGCGAATTCATGAAAAAGCGTAAATGAGAATGGAAGCAAACCATGCTGTTCTGCTTTAATTAGACGATGGACCACCGTGTCCATAAATCCGATTTCTTATAAGTTTTATTAAGCACCTAACTAAGACATAGATCCGTCTAAAAGTTCTGTAGTCGAGGTTCCGGTATAGAGTCCCCTTTTAAATAAATAAATATTTTATTCTCGTCACTGCGAGGCACACCATCAAGGGCGTGATCATGGTATTACAGACACGTATGATTAGCAATTGCACAAATTAATACATGTTGACCAATAGAATGGGAATTTATGTGTGTGTTGAGATGTAAAGCGATGTTTAACTGTGTATTTGGAAGGGGACATGCTGTGTGAGTAGGTAAATGTAACTGTGTGTGCTTTTGTTCGTTGTGTTCGCCATCAAAGGGGGAATCAATGAAACGCTTTGAATCAGATGACGTCTGTGATGTTTGAATGATCCTCCAGGAAAGGGAAGAGGCAGTGACTTTATTTAGTGGCGATTCACATCCGCCACGTCACAGTGTTGTTAAACGGATACTTGTAGCTTTTTATAGGGAGAAGGCTTGCTAGGCGAAATCCCACCACATCCTGGAACACTGCCGCCGAACCATTTGCTGGAACGGGAAAAACCCGAACCACCCAGCTGGCACCACGAGGAGGTTGTTCGGCTAGCCAGCCAACTAAAGCCGCGTTATTCCGATCTCGTCGCAACTTGCATTCCTGAAGCAATGATCACGCTTACCCATAGGTGCTTCCACTTGCAGCTCTACAAGTGATCATGTGTGATGATAACAACGTTCAAAATGGAGGTAACACTACCGATACGGTGTTTGGTCCGTACAATGCGATTTTGTTGGAACGCAATCTCATTCATTC
Source organism: Dicrocoelium dendriticum (assembly GCA_944474145.2). Classification (NCBI taxonomy): domain Eukaryota; kingdom Metazoa; phylum Platyhelminthes; class Trematoda; order Plagiorchiida; family Dicrocoeliidae; genus Dicrocoelium; species Dicrocoelium dendriticum. The sequence continues at coordinate 130,860,922 of OX104066.1, forward strand.
GCTCTAACAGTTCCTCCTCCATCATGTCCGCCCTGCTTACGGTACGCTACCAAGCAACGTCAGGAGCATTTAGATCGCCAACAATTAGGAAATTCTTTTTTAAGGCGAAGCAACCAAGTGTTACTAGAACACCATGAGCTTCCTCCTCCTGTCGTGCAGAACATGGGTTGCGGTAGGTAAATCAAAACCTGCAATCTGCTGCTCACTTTAGGAAAGCAAAGTACCATTGCAACATTTGATTTACTCATGACAAACGGAGCATCCAAATGATTATACTGACGTGCCCTAACCAACAGTGTCCCTCCACCAATTTGGTGGACAGGCCTATCTGTTCGGCAGCCTGGAAATCCACCAGGAAGTTCTTACTCGTCCCACTTGGAGAAAGCTATGTCTCATTCACAGCGGCCAAAGCAGCAGCCGCACAGCTCCTGCGACTGATTGTGCATTGAGTGGTAGAGAGCAAAAAGCAGGACTCGCGTCAGCTATTTCACTGTCCAATCTTCCAAGGATTGCAAGCGTGGAAGCTGTGACAGCTCAAGATGTATTATCAGTCCTGCAGGACCTTGGATTACTTATTAGGAAGATGTCTAGCAAACATCTGGAACTCGTTTTTGACCGCGCATTAACGGTCGTTTCCATGCGTTGATTACTCTGAACGGATTTTGAATCCCCTCTGTTTAAACAGCTTCCAGATGTGATCTCGAGTCGAACTGCCAAATCTTAACTGAATAACTGCCTCAGTTCGTCTCACGATTCTAATGGTAACATACGCGTAGTATAGATGAGGTCACCGCGACGTGGGTGATAGTCCAAGGGAAATGGTTTCAGCGTAGCGCGAGGATCGTGCGCCATTTGGATGGTGGACGGTCAACCAAAAGTAGTTGGCAGGAAGCATCAAATTTAAGATAGAGAAAGGTTTACTGAATGACAGAGAAGCTAGCTGATGCTAAAAATAGGGCACCAGAGAAGAGCTAGCTAAGGAAGAGGTAGATGGGCGCCGCTTGCTTGGCCGTGTGTTGTTCACAGTCCAAGTCGCGTGCTTCAAAGGCGGATATCGTATTTGTGTTTCAAACAACCGGGAACAACGTTCCGACAAACAAGCCGCCAAATTCCATAAACATAAGAAAACTATAATCTTAGCATCGTTCAGTATAATGTAAACAGTTATACGGAGGAAACTCCAGCACTCTTCACAGATCGATTCTTAGCAGGAAATCCCTGGGTGACCCTTCGAACTATATGCCGGCTATTCGTCCATGGCTAGCCTTCTGCGAGACCAGGTAGTGAAACCTGATGCCTACCGAGGGGGGGAACCAGGCGATCAGACACTAGCGAGCTCCCACCTGTGTTCCCCCTAGCGGAGTCCAATGGTGGAAAAGTTCGTGAGCGTTATATGTTTGCGAGTTCATAAATTTCAAATATACACCTCCGATTCATCCTGTCCGCTTCGTACATGGAACGGAAGCAATTGCAGTATCAGTGCACTGCCTCTGCTACCATGGTATTGAGAACAAAAGCAACAGTGACACTTACCGGATGAAATAGGCACCAAGCAACACGCAACACTATGTAGTTTCAGAATATTCTCAACCTTTGTTTGGGTTTACAAACCCTTTTGTAGGCTTTTATACGTGTTCAGATGCTGTTGCCGTGCTTGGGTTTTCGAACGAGGTTAGAAAAAATGGGAAAGAAGTGGGAAAATAAAAGTGGAGGGAGAACTAATCCCTTAACTTCGCTGCCTAGTGAACTCGCCAACGCGACCAAATTGACTTGTGCGGTTCACAGAAATGGATCGTCTTATGCATTCGCATAGCTGGCAAAGTTGGAGGAATTGTTGTAGATCTGTCGCTTGGTTAGTTGGAAAGCGGTGGAGTCAAATTTGTAACCTCGGATGCAGAGTGCTGCTTGTGGTCATAGATGGGGGAAGCAGGTGAGTCTTCCAGCATAGGCTGAGCTGATTCGTCAGATGACGGACAAGTGTCTTTATTTAGCTCAAGTTCCACGTGGGCAATCTTAGGACGGTCATTCGTAACGGCTTGTAGTGCATGTAGTGATCCATGTTTTCATTTGTCCAACACGGCGACGATACCAACCCTGGCAAGGCGAGGGCAAAACCACAACCCAAGTAGAAGCAGTGTCTGGTCTGCGGAGGAGGTGATGGAACCACTGAAGTCTGCGGCGTTGGATGAGCGTTGTGAACTTCGGAAGAACGTAACAGCGTAACTTAAGGAACCGATTGCATCCCTTTTTTCTTTATATTTCATTTGCGTCTAAGCCAACTAACTTGGCTTACTTTGTCATTATTATTCTCAAAAGGTGTCGCGCCTAGTGCACTTACGGCACCTCAGTGCTTGAATCATACTTCATCGACTGAAGCAAACTGGAATTGCTATGCCGCATGGTCGCCGGCGCCTCAAGGTTCCGGCCCCCACTGGTGAAACCCGGTGTTATATTGCCTTTATAACGCCAGTGGTTTTTGTCATTTCCGGTACTAAAAGGAGGAAGCTCGTTAGGCAAAAACATAGGGTTCGTACCACCTGACCAGACCTGTTGCCGTAGAGTGCAAAGGAGCATGGATTGCTTGACACTATCGGTCTTCCACTTTATGTGCCATCCTTTGTTCCAGGCTTGCAAGCTTCTTATGCAAACCTAGCAGTATTCGATGTGTTGTGCATCCGTTTCGGAGTAGAAGTCATCTGATCATAGAAACACAACGTTAGTTATTCCTGTTTCCCGAGTATAATCGCTCTCCTTGCTTCTGCAGCGCCCACATTTTCGGCATAGTTGTACACGCAGAGTAGAACCGCATCTACCTATTAGATGCATAATATGTTCATTAGCGCCTGCAGGCTAGCAACCTATTATGCTATCCGCTATACGGTATATACATAAACAAATGAAGCTATATTTCTAGATTTGGCTAGAAGCTTTGAATTACGGTGAGCTGATCTTAATGTAGAATACTCACTTGCTTTTACTTGCGCAATAATGGAGTTAATTTTAGGTGAGCTTTGATCATGAGTACTGCACCAGAACGGCGGACATGACAGTTGTGGCACGAAGTAGTTCAGTAGCTGATAGCTTTGGCTTCCTGCAAATTGCGGACAGAATCCAACGCGTTGCACGGGCTGGATAGCCGAACAACCTCCTCGTGGTGCCAGCTGGGTGGTTCGGGTTTCACCCGTTCCAGCTAATAGTTCGGCGGCAGTGTTCCAGGACGTGGTGGGTTTCGCCTGGCAAGCGTTCTCCCTATAAAAAGCCACAAATGTCTGCTTAACAACACTATGACGTGGCGGTCGTGGCTCGCCACAAAATAAAGTCACTGCCCCGTGGATATCTGGATAATCCTTTCCAGCCCACGGACACCAATCTTGCAATCGCACATTGCAGACGACAGCAAACATTCAAGAATGGAGCAGCGCAATTACCAGCGCAAGTTACACAGCTACATAAACGCACACACAATTACATACCTTCATTCCCCTGCACAAACAAGCCCCTTTATGACAAACATATCGGATTTTTGCAACTTCTTGATCACGCATTGTGTTGTCAAAATGATCATGCCTGTAAAGGCGTGCCTCGCCTTGCCGAGAATAAACGCTTTATTTATTTATTTATTTATAAATAGACGGATTCCAAAGTCGAGCATCTTGCTTTGCTATATTATCGGTTCCGTTCCATTTCACAAGGGCCAGTTTGTGCACGTTATACTCACCGTACGCTATTGCTTTAGGAACCGTCTCCTAAAGAGATTCATTCCAGTTACATTAGTCATTTTAGTAGCTTAGGGGTCTCAATAAATGGTGGGCTCATAGAAAAACGGCAGAAAAGCGATAACATCAGCACGTTTAAATCATTGGGTTTTCTTCATCATTCTAAATAAGACAATGAGAAGACTGGTATTGCGAGTTGGAACCATTACCTGTTCTCTGTTCACTCGCAACCTAACAACACAAATGTGAATCACGTGACAAAAGAATCGAATAGTTGAAACTGGTCACAAAGGAAAAGTACTAGACAAATGAATAACAGATCAACGATCTGGATCTTATGGTCACGAGCCCCAAGAAAGCTGCAGGGAGACTGTTAATTGCTTTGTACACAAAGGATAGGGCGATGCCGGTTAAGTGCCACAACTTCAGCAAAAATCAATACTTTGGGGTTGTCATTTAGATAGACAACTGTAAATTTGACCTAGGGTCAACCAAATGGCCAGATTCGAGTAGGTGTCTGGCGATCGATGATGCCGCCAGCTTAGGTACCTTCTCTCGTTCGGCTGTTGGTTGCGTCGATATTTGAGAAAGCCGTGTTGGGATATGCTCTTCAATGCGCTTACCCAAGGATCGATCTGTTCTGCCAATGTAACTACTACCGCAGTTACAAACCAATTGGTTCATCTAATAGGTTGTGGCAAAGATAGATTGATTAACCTTCACTGGAGCCATCAGCAAGTGAGACCGTGCTCGACAACGGTCGGTGATCAGCAGGGGACTGGGAGGTTGCCGTAGCGGACAACAAGCCACTTTGCCTTGGTGAAGGAAAAGGGAAGATTACACGGTGATGTAAGAGCTGTTAACGTGGAGAAAAATGCCTTGGGTTGCAACGCGGACGTAGGTTAATATGAGTATGATGATAGTTTGAATGCACCGTAAATTGCTTTGGCGGATTCAGTCACTGTCATGGCTGTCGACGATACCGCTGCTTTCCGTGCTGTCTTCCTTCAGCGTGTGTACCGCACTTTTGAGCAGTTCGAAAGTGACTTAAAGCGCTTTCAAATGCGTACTGCGTCATGTTTTTACAAATCTGATGTCCTGACATCGGTTGCTTATAAGAGGAAAACAGGAAAAGGGTTGCCTGAGAGTGTGCGATACAAGTCCGTACACTATAAATGCGTGCATTGTACCCGAAGAGGATACACATGCAAGCGGTAAGTTCACATGTAATGTATGTGAGACGCTTATTAACTTTAGGTACAAAAGTTATGACTGCCAGGCACATATTGCCATACGGCATAACGGCTGACACTACGACATGGTATCCTACAGCCTTCAGCACGGCCACAATTTCCATGTAGGTAAGCCGTTTCTGTATGTCATCAACAGACGGCTCCCGCAACACGCGGAAGAGGACATCTATCGCATGATGCATTCTTTCAAGGACACACGTGAGCTCAGGAGATACGCGTTGGCGCACTGCGGTCGAAGGTTGAACCGATATGATTTCCGGACCATAAGGGATAAGATGAGGGGAAAGGTTGAGGGAAACTCGGTTAACGCTGTTATACAATTGCTGGAGACCGCCGGTCAATGTAATGTCGAGTATGAGGAGTCGGAGGTACGCTACATCTTTTTGGTTCCAAGGTACGTACGTGAACTTGTGGAGCTTTATACTGAGGTATTGCTGGCAGACGCGACGCACCAGATGAACTGCGGTGGCTACATACTGTGTCACTGCATGTTGGTAGATTTGCATGGTATTGGGCGTTCAATTTTCTACGCCTCGCTTCCTAATGAGACAACGGCAGTGTACATGAACGTCGTGCGCAACCTGCGGCTGATGTTACCATCGACTGAGGCAGCACGGACGGGGGTGATTGATAAGGGCACGGCCCAGATCCATGCGTTCCAAGTAGTGTACCCATGCACGCGGATTGTATTGTGCCGTTTCCATCTATTGTAGGATGTCACCCGTCGTTGCAACGGGTTATGCACAAAATGTGCAACCGACAGGTTGGTTATTAAGCAGTCGGTAGGGAACTTAGTGTACGCTAGGACCTCTCGGTTGTTCGTCAAGTATTTTACCGCCATTAAAGAGCAAGCCGCAGACGCGCACGTCCTCCACGTCCTCCGCCGTCGTTCCCCTAGCGTCCGGTTCCACTGTCGCACCGGTAAGTAGGGAACAGAAGCTTCGGGAACGTAGCCAGGTTCTGGGTGATATTTAGGTACAAATTTGCAGCCTGGGCGACGCGAAGTATAGGGAGGTTATGGATCACTTGCGTGAATTGCTACAGCACCTTAGCAGCTCTCACGAGGAGCTTGCGGTTTCATCCACTGCAAACGTAATGGATTCCGCTGCGGAAGGGACCAGTTAATGTACCAGGGAAGGCACGTGGTTTAAGCAACGTTTAGTCGCAATTCCAGAATCATCAGCCAGTCAGGAGCATGAAAGGAAGACACTTCGTTTTCGAGACTGGCACACGAAAACGTCTAAGCTGTATAGACCTCCAAAGAAGCGTCGCAGCCATGCACCACTCCCAGCCAACTACGACAATGACAAGTGCACTTCGTGACTCCAAACTGACTGCGAGGCAAGGGTAAACAGGTGGTTGACTGGGTCATGTGCTGCGAATACCGCCTTTGGTACCATCAGGTAAGCGTCTTGTACAGTGGACAGGAACACTTTACTTGCCATCGGTGTATGTAAGTCCTTCTTTTTCATATCGCTAATTTTTCGTTTATTTATAACCGTGCTATTCATTGCTTCCGTTTGATCGTTAGGTACACCCACTGCTTCCATATGGGGTGCCTCCCCTACATGACGTTTACGTCGCGGGATCACACATAATAGGGTTGGGCTGGTGTGACTACGGACATCAGAAGCACCCACAATTTCGCTGCATTTTTAGGATGCACATTTACTGATCAGTTCCTTCATGACGGAACCATAATCTAAGCAACCGTAATACGGATTGCGCTTTGCATGGCACCGGGGTACCCTGCGTTGATAAGGTAAGAAGCACGCTTGACTTACAATACATGGTACAAGTACTCCTTGCGCTGAATCTGCGTTTTTGTTGTCATATCACCTATCAGTTGCTTAGTGGTCCGCCGCCTAGGGATGATTATGAATTAGCTCACCCATACGTGCGTGACCGTTTCGCACGGGACTGAACAGCTTATTCTTTCCCTTATCTTCCCTGCCGCTTTTATCCACGGTTGCTTTAAGGGAACACCTGTTTTACCGTCCTGCATTAAATCCATTTCAGGCGCTATGTTATCCAATCAGCAATACGTGGCAGCATGTTTGTTAGCAACATTGGATAACACGTTGGCGTTTATCAACATCTTCCGGTAGACATTAAGTTGCAGGTTAATGAAGCCGTAAAGGACGTCATTAACAGGCGAGCCACAAATGAACAGCGTGCGTCCTCACTGCGAGGCTTGCTGACTATGTACCTGAGGTACATACGCCCGGTATCATTTCCCACTCTACACGGTCCCTCTTTGAAGGCGCAATAACCAAACTTCGACATGCTTCTGCACAGTGTTAACAGGGATTCTGGAGTTCAGGGGTTCCAAGGATGAGTTGAAGCTTTCGCGTGGCAACACGAAATTGTTCCAGTTCCCTGAGTAACTTAGATTTTCGTACCTCAACCTCCTTTTCTCTACCTCTTCTGAAGCACAAATATCATATTCATTCTTCAATGTGCACTTCTTTTTCCGTGCCTTCCATTTCTCACCTCTTATGGTTTACTTACCTCACGTGACTGCCGAAGCAGGCACTTATAGGGCACCAAACGTGCGCATTAACCGTTTGCCCAGGGAAGCATAGGGGTGTTCAGATTTAGATTCAGTTGCACTGCAATGATATGAAATTCCCGTGAGTGTTCCTTCTTAAGCACATCGTTGAGCCAGGAAATGAAAAGGTGCTACGTCTTGGTAGATCTTAAAGGAAACTCCTGAAACACCATGATCAACCCATTACTGCCCCCCTTTCCTGCACTAGCATTTCCGGCAGTGTAAGTTACGTTAAGTAGTCAGGAAGTATGAGGTAAATGTTAGATAAAGGAGGATGAAAGTCACTAAAATGAAGGATAACACCGAAGAGTGAAGAGAATGACAGAATAAGAACTAAAAGTTTGAAGATGGATATGGTCAGGAGAAGGGAAGATCAAGGAAAGGGATGACCGCGAAGACAAGGCAACCTAGCCGGGCTAAATAGCCAGCTCAAGTCCGGTCCAACCTTACCTGCTACAATGCTGCAATTAACCATTACGTCTCCTCGAACCCGTCTTCAGTGCATTGAATACATACACAAGCTAGGTAGACGCTCGGGGTACGAATGCCCCCCGTAACCACTCAAACAATTGCCTACCTACTCTCATAACCCTCTCCAGCTCCATTTTGTACCGAACAAGGCAGGGCGGGCAAGCCTGCAGGTATCAATTCAGATGGGTGCGGAAAAAAGCGGAGAACTCTTTCACCAATATGTCGGCCGTCAAGGCCCCGAAAGAACGTCGATTTAACCATAATATTCTAAAACCTCTACTTGCGGCCTTTTTCCAGCTGTCACCAGAATGCAAAGACGATGAATACACCACTCCCAGGTCCACGTATTTGGAGACAAGGGGGAGTTTAACCAACCCCATTACGTATCTGAAAGGTGAAAAATTTGCTCCCATACAAAGAACGGAAACCTTAGCCTGATTTATTGGCATAAGCCACAAAGTACACAAGTCCCAGAGTCTGTCCAGCCCATACTGTATCGCCTCGGAAACTCCAGCAAAATTAAAAACATCCCATAGCTTAACGTCATCAGCACCCGTGATTATCCATGGTATTCCAGTGCTCCATGTATTATAACCGTCCATACATGAAGTAAACCACTTTACCACAAGCCTAGCCTGATAATGTTTGTAGCCACATGGAACCCTACGCTAGCAAATTTGGAGAGAAGTAAACCGTTACAAACAAGTGAAATAACACACCGCAGTTAACCCGTATACTTCCTGCAGCGACTCTCTGACGTGTTAAACTAAGCCCGCTGACGAAGGAAGAACACGGACTAATACCAGTTGTGGGGCATTAAAACAGTAACCTGATCAGGATTTTATTAAATACCTAGCCATTATGTTTCATTACTCATTGACAGCCAAGAAATATGCCAAATAATATATTACTAGCCTGTAGTGTTTATAAATTCTTCACATTTTTCCTTGTGACTTCCTATTCTATCTTCCGTCAATTTTTGTACAGTTGTTTTAACTCACAACAAGATATATACTCTTCTTCGAATTTCGTTCGCCTTCTGGTTTCGGTGACGTTGTGCCGCCTTCGATTGTTGTGTGCGCTTCGCATCAGTCGTCGGATCTCTATTTACGATCAGCTTTCGATTCCTCCGTTCGTGTCATCGGACAGGTTTGCTGATTTTTCACCTTTCGTAACCTGACCGTGAGCAATTGTGCAAGGGTCCTATTCGCAGCGGTTCTAACTCTCTGTCAGACACTATAAGCCAATGAAAAATATAAGAAATATTTACCATCTATCTAAATATGACAGATACACTAAATAACATACCCATATTATCAACATATATAAAATCAATCAATATATACAAGCATTATATATATACACATGTATTTATATATCCTAGCAAAACTATATAATATTACAAAAACAAATTAATTCGAAATCTCCTAGATCGAAATAGCGTTCAGCGACTGCATGGATGAACTATATCGCTAGGACTTGTCATTTCCCTTTAAAATATATTACAAAACTTTACCTATTATCACGTGTTGCGTATCAATCCACTTTAAAATTTTTCCCAACTTAATTATCCCATACATTACAAATTACGAAGGATATCATTTGTTGATAATCCGTGAAATATACATTTGTAAGGTTGCAGACTACATTTACTTTCACCCATGCTGTAAACCAATGCGTGAAATATGGAGTTTCAAGCAGCACTTCCCCATCTGTAGCCGGGTGAAACTTTTAAAACAATTATATATCACACCACGCACGGCATTATATGTTACCCATTCATTCAGCCGCCTTTTCCCTAACAAGCACGAAGCGTTTCAAGTAAAAGACCATCTTTTATTTGATACGTATATTTTTGTGCTCTAATCGTTAACATCACCATATATCACTTGCCTTCGAACCCTTTAAGAAGATTTCATTCCTTTAAAACATAGCGCAGGTACTACTGCTACCATTTATCAGTGTCACCTCGCGCTATATCTTCCCTTTCAGAATACATCACCATTTATTCAAGCAGCGAAGGTTGCTCTCATGACAACCATGATTTCGTATTTCCTGACTACCTCCTTCGAACTTCGGTCGTCCATCTTAACACATACATGCTTCCACGTTTAACATCATATTATGGCATTACTGCTCATCTATTCGTAATTCTCTTTCCATGTTCACTCGCGGACGTTGGTTCATACCACTCCTCTTATTTCCCATTGTCGGATGTACCTCCGGGACTATTAGTTATTACTCCTTGCATCGACCGTTGTGCAGCACGTTACCATCCACATCTTCGTGGTCTCCTAAATGGGGCGGAATTTGGCGGCACTGAATGTCCGGCGAATCGCTGCATGCATCAAAACGGTCTAAAAAAGTGATTTGTAATGCTTTCCAGTGAAATTAAATTAAGAGAAGAATTACATATAAATATTTATTAACTGCGGACGGCAGTGCTGCATATTTAGCTGGAAACCATAAGCGTAATATATAACAGATATATTTGATTAACAGCTGATCTCGAGCGCGGAACTCAAATGGTTTTAATGGTTGCCAAACATAAAAGCCCGTTTTATCGCAAACGTTGGATAACAACGAAAAGCTAGGTAGGCCAGTCAGAACATCGCTTACTTGTTGTACACGCTAAAGGCGAAATTACTGCAATAATTGCAATAATTCACGAGTGCTGGAGCGATTGCTAATACTGAAGTCGAAAATCTTGCCACAAAATTTTTTTCGAGCAAATAATGAGGATGTATGAAATTGAAACGAAGGCAAGTAGTTTATTCAAACATGCCATACATAACTAAGTACTGCCTATCAAAGCCTGGCTATTCAAGAGCTGCATGAGATCTTTGGCTGCAGCAATTGCCGGCAATAGCCACAGCAGCTAGTTCGTCTACCCCAAGAAGCCACACCCGTGAAAGAGCTGCACTTTGTTGTTGGCGTCGCGCAGAAGCAGCAGTGGGTAAAAATTTCTTTTTACGTCATATTTACATGCAGTACGCTTAACATGGTGAGAAACAGCGCGCCTAGTGATGCTTTCGTTAGCGCGTACATTGATGGCCCGTAAGAACTGAGGATTTCGAAACGCACCACAAGGAGCGGTAAGCTAACATAATTGTTTGCCAACCCTGCTGCATACGCTGTTGCAACTAGGTGCTCTGGCAACAATCGTGCAGGCGTCCGTAGCCAATTTGGGCGGAACTACCTGCTATCTATCAGCGACGATTAGTGGCGGGACCGACCACAAGCTGACACAAGCAAACCGTACGTCGTGATTAAATAATACAATAGCCTATTTCCTGTGTTCCAACCCTTGTATTTGGACATGTATAGTAGCAACTAAAAACATGGAGTTTATTTGAAAATATAAATTAGCACTAAATGGAATTCGGTATTTTTGGTCGCGCAACTAATAGAAGAAGTGCGACGTGCGTGGCGTTGCCCTCCCTGTGCTTGTTTTCGCGTTTGCTTATTTTGTAACGTCGTTTGCCACATAAGTTTTTGAGTGCAGGCAAGTTTGAATAGCATTCGTAAGCATTAGTACCTGCTTTACGAATAATACTTAATAGGATAAGGAAGTAGGGATTTGGGAGCATTTCCCAGGATGAGCGGGCTTAAGTACGTAGCGGCCAGGTGCGTAGGTATATGGCGAACAACTAGATGCGTATGCAGACGGGTAGCAGCTAGCTGCGTGTGTACCTTCCCGGTGCCTGCATAGCCATTAGCCCATGCCGCACAAGGAGAGCAGTCAGTGATCCTTAATTTGACGCTATCGTGTCCGCCGTCGATTGTTTAGCATTGATTTCAGATTAGACACTTTTAAAACTTGTGTGCTTTGTATTTCAGTAAGCAGCGATCAGAAGACAAATTGCGCCTTCAAAATGGTCGTCAATCTGTTTAACACTTAATATTTTCTGCGGCAATCCGGGAAAGACTTTACCAGTCAAATTTGCCCTAGAAGTCCTTCTATGCCAGCAGGCTGGTAACACATGTACTGTTGATAGCTGTATTCAAAACAGTAAGATGAGAAGAAGAAGAAGAGTCTATAAGTTCTATTTAATTGAAGTTTAAGATTTTCAACCTATGTATCACTAAAATATGACGCACGGACTTGTTACCTCGTTCATCTCGGCAGCTTCGGTGGAATGTATTGCAGGCAGAAGCATGAATGCTTCAGTCCATGGTATGGAAAACGACGCGCGCGTACCAATTTGGACTCGCCGAAACATATTTTATGTACAGAAATTCTATAAGCAAACAACGGACTTGATGAAAGCTGGCAGGGTGGACCACGAAGGCAGCAGCGACTTTGTGTACACGGTGTAACTCCACATTGTATTCACCGGATGCTTCCTACACCTTGTCGGATTTAGAAACTAACCGTGTAAATAGCACAGCGTGTGTGTTAAAAATTGCTACGCCAAGTGGCTTTTTAATACATAGAAGATGTGAAATCAGCATATCCGACTGTCTGATGTGGTAGGTAACCCATGGTCCTCAGTACGAATTCCGAAAGCTATCCCTAGAATTTTGAAAGCAAGAGTAAGAATAAGCAGTTCTTATTTGGAATTCCGAAATATATATCTAGAGATTTGAAAGCAACAGGAAAGAATAACAGCCATTCAAGTGCACGTAAAATAAATAAATAAAAAAGGTTGATTCTCGCTTAATCGAGACAAGGCTGCGAGGCTTGATCACGTTATGGGTGCAACATATGGTCAGGTAATATTAACTGGAATAACCTGACGGTCACATTTTTTGATATATGATTGCAAGTATGTTTCATGTAGGCATGTGCAGTCGTGTTTATGAGATTTGTGAATGCATTGCTACACGTTTGCCCGCGTCGCCAGGGCCAAAGGAACGCTTGATGCTAGTGGACTTGAAGCGGTTCTTTGGCAATGCAGGGAGTGTCTTTAGTTGGTGCCGAGTTAAGACCGCCACGTCGTAGTGTTGTGAAACAGACATTTGTTGCTTTTTATAGGAAGAGCACTTGCCAGGCGAAAACTTACCACGTCCTGGAACACTGCCGCTGAAGGAGCTGCTAGAACGTGGTAAGCCCTAACTAACCAGCTGGTACCGCGAGGTGGTTGTTCAGCTGGCCAGGCGGTGAGACTGGATCAGTTGGATAAGTGCTCGTAAATGTTCCTTCCATGGAACGTCGTCGATCAAGGGTATTATTCGTTCACGATAACTGGAATTTATATGAGTCAGCTTAGCACGAACAAAGCACACAACGGTCAACCAATTAATATTCACGCGACTTGCGTTGGTAGTCCCCTTCCAACCGGTCACGTGAAACAAAAAACCTAAGTACGAAAACTATAAGGGCGTTAAAAACCTAAACGTAATAGATTTATTAATGCCTAAGTTTGAGTCAGCCTACCTCTACTTTTTTGTAGCTGTTCTTTCGTCAAGCAACCGACACGATAAGCACCCCACCGAGCACTTTCAGCCAAAGATGGTGTCACGGCTTTGTCACAGAAATGTCGCAGCCTTGTTACAGTGTAGGCCCGGACAACGCTGTGCCCTAGGTACGGTCAGTACCCAGAGGGTTTCTATTGAGTTGGCGTAACAATCAAACGGCGACTCGAAACTGTCAAGGCATCTAGGTCTACGCTCCATTTGCACACCGTTAGTTACAAGTTAATCCTCCCTTGCATACTGCCTGCCCCAGACCCTGCATTTTCCTGCGCTTGTGCACGTTGTAGCTTGCTGACAGACCTAGAGCAAAACCAAAGCACGGCGAGCGCACATAACATGGATACGCAAATATTCAATATCAATCCATTAAGCTACACATAAGCGTCGAAATAGCCGCATTGCAGGAGCCCAGAGAGAAGCTAAAGCAAGTCACTTTGTCTGTTTAATTCTGTTGTATGTATGCGGAATGCCGGAAAAGGAATAAAATCGTTTTTGAAAGAGAAGCGCTGGTGCATATGGCCATCTTTTCACAGTATGGTGCTTGCATTAATTCGATAACCAAACCTGGTAGATTATCTGAACCGAATTTGTCTCTACAGGAAATAACTGGTAGGTGAATGGCGGTTGCTCTGCAGTATACCGTCGTCTAATTCGGTGGCGTGCTGTGTAGAACCACCCCCGACGTTCTTTCGCTAAATCCAATAGCTTTACTGTATCGGAGGTGAACCGTTCAAGTAAAATAGCTGTGGACAATGTTAACTTATATGGAGAACTTACCGTGTACGTGAGCAGACATTGAAGTACGATTGAACGCTAGCACATTGACATGCAACAGCGAATGAACTAAACCAATAACTTGGAGGATAATATTCTTTCGAGAATACTCGCGGTTTCTTTGGCAAGGAGCATGGCACTCTAACCAGGTATGTGTAGTATAATTCGCTACTAATATCAGAGCCAGTTCCATAGCGTCTTACCGCGACTTCCTTTATTTCCTCAGCAGACAAAGATGCGTAGTACGACTACATCTGCTCGACGCTGCATAGGGTGTCAAAGCAAGACAGCGGTTGCTTGTTGCACGGAACGCTTCTCGTAAAGGTCCGTAATTGCCTCTCAGTTGACCCAAAAAGTATCCATAAACTTGGAAACATTATAGTGGTGCTCATCCCAACACTGGCACTCCAAGACCGCGGATTCGTCCTGTTGAGACTCATCAGTTGGAGATGGCCTGAGTTGGGCTGGAACTCAGAGCCCAGTGGCTCATTGTTGACGCCATAACCACTGTGCCACTGAGATCCACCAGCAACGCTTTGTCCAGCGGAAACTGATGAGTCCCAACAGGACGAAACCGCGGTCTTGGAGTGCCAGTGTTGGGATGAGCAACACTATAATATTTCCCTTTTACCTACGGTCTTTGTGATCGGAATGACCGAGGTCCACCTCAAAAGAACCGAGGTTTCAATAGAGGTTGCTTGTAGCAACCCAACCACCAGCGGATTCTCCATGACCAACTTTGCATTCGTTTCCGCTGGACCAAGCGTTGCTCGTGGCTCTCAGTGGCATAGCGCTTATGGCGTCAACCATTAGCCACTGGGCTCTGAGTTCCAGCCCAACTCAGGCTATCTCCAACTGCTGAGTCCCAACAGGACGAATCCGCGTTCTTGGAGTGCCAGTGTTGGGATGAGCGACACCATAATGTTTCCATTTTACTTACGGTCCTTGTGCTCGGAATGACCGAGGTCCACCTCAAGTGAATCAAGGTCCCAATAGAGGTTGCTTGTGGCAACCCAACCACCAGTGGTTTCTCCAAGCCCAACTTTGTATCCTTAAACTTATTTATGTAATGAATTTTCCACTAACTTACTGATATGTTGGCGTCAAATCGAGGGAA
>OX104066.1:130876319-131056034 GCA_944474145.2 Dicrocoelium dendriticum
GCCCCCCGTAACAACTCAACAATTGCCTACCTACTCTCATAACCCTCTCCAGCTCCGTTTTGTACCGAACAAGGCAGGGCGGGCAAGCCTGCACGTATCAATTCAGATGGGTGCGGAAAAAGGCGGAGAACTCTTTCACCAATATGTCGGCCGTCAAGGCCCCGAAAGAACGTCGATTTAACCACAATATTCTAAAACCTCTACTTGCGGCCTTTTCCAGCTGTCACCAGAATGCAAAGACGATGAATACACCACTCCCAGGTCCACGTGTTTGGAGACAAGGGGGAGCTTAAGCAACCCCAGTACGTACCTGAAAGGTGAAAAATTTGCTCCCATACGAAGAACGGAAACCTTAGCCTGATTTATGGGCATAAGCCACGAAGTACACAAGTCCCAGAGTCTGTCCAGCGCATACTGTATCGCTTCAAAACTCCAGCAGCATTAAGAACATCCCATAGCTTAACGTCATCAGCACCCGTGATTATCCATAGTATTCCAGTGCTCCATGTATTATAACCGTCCATACATGAAGTAAACCACTTTACCACAAGCCTAGCCTGATAATGATTGCAGCTACATGGAACCCTACGCTAGCAAATGTGGAGAGAAGTAGACCGTTACAAACAAGTGAAATAACACACCGCATTTAACCCGTATACTTCCTGCAGCGACTCTCTACGTGATAAACTAAGCCCGCTGACGAACGAAGAACACGGACTAATACCAGTTGTGGGGCATTAAAACAGTAACCTGATCAGGATTTTATTAAATACCTAGCCATTATGTTTCATTACTCATTGACAGCCAAGAAATATGCCAAATAATATATTACTAGCCTGTAGTGTTTATAAATTCTTCACATTTTTCCTTGTGACTTCCTATTCTATCTTCCGTCAATTTTTGTACAGTTGTTTTAACTCACAACAAGATATATACTCTTCTTCGAATTTCGTTCGCCTTCTGGTTTTCGGTGACGTTGTGCCGCCTTCGATTGTTGTGTGCGCTTTCGCATCAGTCGTCGGATCTCTATTTACGATCAGCGTTTCGATTCCTCCGTTCGTGTCATCGGACAGGTTTGCTGATTCTTCACCTTTCGTAACCTGACCGTGAGAAATTGTGCAAGGGTCCTATTCGCAGCGGTTCTAACTCTCTGTCAGACACTATAAGCCAATGAAAAATATAAGAAATATTTACCATCTATCTAAATATGACAGATACACGAAATAACATACCCATATTATCAACATATATAAAATCAATCAATATATACAAGCATTATATATATACACATGTATTTATATATCCTAGCAAAACTATATAATATTACAAAAACAAATTAATTCGAAATCTCCTAGATCGAAATAGCGTTCAGCGACTGCATGGATGAACTATATCGCTAGGACTTGTCATTTCCCTTTAAAATATATTACAAAAACTTTACCTATTATCACGTGTTGCGTATCAATCCACTTTAAAATTTTCCCAACTTAATTATCCCATACATTACAAATTACGAAGGATATCATTTATTGATAATCCGTGAAATATACATTTGTAAGGTTTGCAGACTACATTTACTTTCACCCATGCTGTAAACCAATGCGTGAAATATGGAGTTTCAAGCAGCACTTCCCCATCTATAGCCGGGTGAAACTTTTTAAAACAATTTATATATCACACCACGCACGGCATTATATGTTACCCATTTATTCAGCTGCCTTTTCCCTAACACGCGCGAAGCGTTTCAAGTAAAATACCATCTTTTATTTGATACGTTCATTTTTGTGCCCTAATCGTTAACGTCACCACATACACTTGCCTTCGAACCCTTTAAGAAAATTTATTTCCTTTAAAAACATGGCGCGGGTACTACTGCTACCATTTATCAGTGACATTTCTCGCTATATCTTCCCTTTCAGATTACATCACCATTTATTCAAGCAGCGAAGGTTGCTCTCATGACAACATGATTTCGTATTTCCTGACTACCTCCTTCGAACTTCGGTCGTCCATCTTAACACATACATGCTTCCACGTTTAACATCATATTATGGCATTACTGCTCATCTATTCGTAATTCTCTTTCCATGTTCACTCGCGGACGTTGGTTCATACCACTCCTCTTATTTCCCATTGTCGGATGTACCTCCGGGACTATTAGTTATTACTCCTTGCATCGACCGTTGTGCAGCACGTTACCATCCACATCTTCCGTGGTCTCCTAAATGGGGCGGAATTTGGCGGCACTGAATGTCCGGCGAATCGCTGCATGCATCAAAACGGTCTAAAAAGTGATTTGTAATGCTTTCCAGTGAAATTAAATTAAGAGAAGAATTACATATAAATATTTATTAACTGCGGACGGCAGTGCTGCATATTTAGCTGGAAACCATAAGCGTAATATATAACAGATATATCTGATTAACAGCTGATCTCGAGCGCCGAACTCAAATGGTTTTAATGGCTGCCAAACATAAAAGCCCGTTTTATCGCAAACGTTGGATAACAACGAAAAGCTAGGTAGGCCAATCAGAACATCGCTTACTTGTTGTACACGCTAAAGGCGAAATTACTGCAATAATTGCAATAATTCACGAGTGCTGGAGCGATTGCTAATACTGAAGTCGAAAATCTTGCCACAAAATTTTTTTCGAGCAAATAATGAGGATGTATGAAATTGAAACGAAGGCAAGTAGTTTATTCAAACATGCCATACATAACTAAGTACTGCCTATCAAAGCCTGGCTATTCAAGAGCTGCATGAGATCTTTGGCTGCAGCAATTGCCGGCAATAGCCACAGCAGCTAGTTCGTCTACCCCAAGAAGCCACACCCGTGAAAGAGCTGCACTTTGTTGTTGGCGTCGCGCAGAAGCAGCAGTGGGTAAAAATTTCTTTTTACGTCATATTTACATGCAGTACGCTTAACATGATGAGAAACAGCGCGCCTAGTGATGCTTTCGTTAGCGCGTACATTGATGGCCCGTAAGAACTGAGGATTTCGAAACGCACCACAAGGAGCGGTAAGCTAACATAATTGTTTGCCAACCCTGCTGCATACGCTGTTGCAAACTAGGTGCTCTGGCAACAATCGTGCAGGCGTCCGTAGCCAATTTGGGCGGAACTACCTGCTATCTATCAGCGACGATTAGTGGCGGGACCGACCACAAGCTGACACAAGCAAACCGTACGTCGTGATTAAATAATACAATAGCCTATTTCCTGTGTTCCAACCCTTGTATTTGGACATGTATAGTAGCAACTAAAAACATGGAGTTTATTTGAAAATATAAATTAGCACTAAATGGAATTCGGTATTTTTGGTCGCGCAACTAATAGAAGAAGTGCGACGTGCGTGGCGTTGCCCTCCCTGTGCTTGTTTTCGCGTTTGCTTATTTTGTAACGTCGTTTGCCACATAAGTTTTTGAGTGCAGGCAAGTTTGAATAGCATTCGTAAGCATTAGTACCTGCTTTACGAATAATACTTAATAGGATAAGGAAGTAGGGATTTGGGAGCATTTCCCAGGATGGGCGGGCTTAAGTACGTAGCGGCCAGGTGCGTAGGTATATGGCGAACAACTAGATGCGTATGCAGACTGGTAGCAGCTAGCTGCGTGTGTACCTTCCCGGTGCCTGCATAGCCATTAGCCCATGCCGCACAAGGAGAGCAGTCAGTGATCCTTAATTTGACGCTATCGTGTCCGCCGTCGATTGTTTAGCATTGATTTCAGATTAGACACTTTTAAAACTTGTGTGCTTTGTATTTCAGTAAGCAGCGATCAGAAGACAAATTGCGCCTTCAAAATGGTCGTCAATCTGTTTAACACTTGATATTTTCTGCGGCAATCCGGGAAAGACTTTACTAGTCAAATTTGCCCTAGAAGTCCTTCTATGCCAGCAGGCTGGTAACACATGTACTGTTGATAGCTGTATTCAAAACAGTAAGATGAGAAGAAGAAGAAGAGTCTATAAGTTCTATTTAATTGAAGTTTAAGATTTTCAACCTATGTATCACTAAAATATGACGCACGGACTTGTTACCTCGTTCATCTCGGCAGCTTCGGTGGAATGTATTGCAAGCAGAAGCATGAATGCTTCAGTCCATGGTATGGAAAACGACGCGCGCGTACCAATTTGGACTCGCCGAAACATATTTTATGTACAGAAATTCTATAAGCAAACAACGGACTTGATGAAAGCTGGCAGGGTGAACCACGAAGGCAGACTTTGTGTACACGGTGTAACTCCACATTGTATTCACCGGATGCTTCCTACACCTTGTCGGATTTAGAAACTAACCGTGTAAATAGCACAGCGTGTGTGTTAAAAATTGCTACGCCAAGTGGCTTTTTAATACATAGAAGATGTAAAATCAGCATATCCGACTGTCTGCTGTGGTAGGTAACCCATGGTCCTCAGTACGAATTCCGAAAGCTATCCCTAGAATTTTGAAAGCAAGAGTAAGAATAAGCAGTCCCCATTTGGAATTCCGAAATATATATCTAGAGATTTGAAAGCAACAGGAAAGAATAACAGCCATTCAAGTGCACGTACAAATAAATAAATAAAAAAGGTTGATTCTCGCTTAATCGAGACAAGGCTGCGAGGCTTGATCACGTTATGGGTGCAACATATGGTCAGGTAATATTAACTGGAATAACCTGACGGTCACATTTTTTGATATATGATTGCAAGTATGTTTCATGTAGGCATGTGCAGTCGTGTTTATGAGATTTGTGAATGCATTGCTACACGTTTGCCCGCGTCGCCAGGGCCAAAGGAACGCTTGATGCTAGTGGACTTGAAGCGGTTCTTTGGATATGCAGGGAGTGTCTTTAGTTGGTGCCGAGTTAGGACCGCCACGTCGTAGTGTTGTGAAACAGACATTTGTTGCTTTTTATAGGAAGAGCACTTGCCAGGCGAAAACTTACCACGTCCTGGAACACTGCCGCTGAAGGAGCTGCTAGAACGTGGTAAGCCCTAACTAACCAGCTGGTACCGCGAGGTGGTTGTTCAGCTGGCCAGGCGGTGAGACTGGATCAGTTGGATAAGTGCTCGTAAATGTTCCTTCCATGGAACGTCGTCGATCAAGGGTATTATTCGTTCACGATAACTGGAATTTATATGAGTCAGCTTAGCACGAACAAAGCACACAACGGTCAACCAATTAATATTCACGCGACTTGCGTTGGTAGTCCCCTTCCAACCGGTCACGTGAAACAAAAAACCTAAGTACGAAAGCCATAAGGGCGTTAAAAACCTAAACGTAATAGATTTATTAATGCCTAAGTTTGAGTCAGCCTACCTCTACTTTTTTGTAGCTGTTCTTTCGTCAAGCAACCGACACGATAAGCACCCCACCGAGCACTTTCAGCCAAAGATGGTGTCACGGCTTTGTCACAGAATTGTCGCAGCCTTGTTACAGTGTAGGCCCGGACAACGCTGTGCCCTAGGTACGGTCAGTACCCAGAGGGTTTCTATTGAGTTGGCGTAACAATCAAACGGCGACTCGAAACTGTCGAGACATCTAGGTCTACGCTCCATTTGCACACCGTTAGTTACAAGTTAATTCTCCCTTGCATACTGCCTGCCCCAGACCCTGCATTTTCCTGCGCTTGTGCACGTTGTAGCTTGCTGACAGACCTAGAGCAAAACCAAAGCACGGCGAGCGCACATAACATGGATACGCAAATATTCAATATCAATCCATTAAGCTACACATAAGCGTCGAAATAGCCGCATTGCAGGAGCCCAGAGAGAAGCTAAAGCAAGTCACTTTGTCTGTTTAATTCTGTTGTATGTATGCGGAATGCCGAAAAAGGAATAAAATCGTTTTTGAAAGAGAAGCGCTGGTGCAAATGGCTATCTTTTCACAGTATGGTGCTTGCATTAATTCGATAACCAAACCTGGTAGATTATCTGAACCGAATTTGTCTCTACAGGAAATAACTGGTAGGTGAATGGCGGTTGCTCTGCAGTATACCGTCGTCTAATTCGGTGGCGTGCTGTGTAAAACCACCCCCGACGTTCTTTCGCTAAATCCAATAGCTTTACTGTATCGGAGGTGAACCGTTCAAGTAAAATAGCTGTGGACAATGTTAACTTATATGGAGAACTTACCGTGTACGTGAGCAGACATTGAAGTACGATTGAACGCTAGCACATTGACATGCAACAGCGAATGAACTAAACAAATAACTTGGAGGATAATATTCTTTCGAGAATACTCGCGGTTTCTTTGGCAAGGAGCATGGCACTCTAACCAGGTATGTGTAGTATAATTCGCTACTAATATCAGAGCCAGTTCCATAGCGTCTTACCGCGACTTCCTTTATTTCCTCAGCAGACAAAGATGCGTAGTACGACTACATCTGCTCGACGCTGCATAGGGTGTCAAAGCAAGACAGCGGTTGCTTGTTGCACGGAACGCTTCTCGTAAAGGTCCGTAATTGCCTCTCAGTTGACCCAAAAAGTATCCATAAACTTGGAAACATTATAGTGGTGCTCATCCCAACACTGGCACTCCAAGACCGCGGATTCGTCCTGTTGAGACTCATCAGTTGGAGATGGCCTGAGTTGGGCTGGAACTCAGAGCCCAGTGGCTCATTGTTGACGCCATAACCACTGCGCCACTGAGATCCACAAGCAACGCTTTGTCTAGCGGAAACTGATGAGTCCCAACAGAACGAAACCGCGGTCTTGGAGTGCCAGTGTTGGGATGAGCAACACTATAATATTTCCCTTTTACCTACGGTCTTTGTGATCGGAATGACCGAGGTCCACCTCAAGTGAACCGAGGTTTCAATAGAGGTTGCTTGTAGCAACCCAACCACCAGCGGATTCTCCATGACCAACTTTGCATTCGTTTCCGCTGGACCAAGCGTTGCTCGTGGCTCTCAGTGGCATAGTGCTTATGGCGTCAACCATTAGCCACTGGGCTCTGAGTTCCAGCCCAACTCAGGCTATCTCCAACTGCTGAGTCCCAACAGGACGAATCCGCGTTCTTGGAGTGCCAGTGTTGGGATGAGCGACACCATAATGTTTCCATTTTACTTACGGTCCTTGTGCTCGGAATGACCGAGGTCCACCTCAAGTGAATCAAGGTCCCAATAGAGGTTGCTTGTGGCAACCCAACCACCAGTGGTTTCTCCAAGCCCAACTTTGTATCCTTAAACTTATTTATGTAATGAATTTTCCACTAACTTACTGATATGTTGGCGTCAAATCGAGGGAAAGTCAATGTTGCGATGGTAAAAGCCGGGCTAAATTCACTCACCAAGTCCGCCGAATAACGTAACGCTCCAGAATAAAGCAAACAGCTACTACTTTGACAACGATACATATTTTTAGATAACATTTTTAGGGGCGTAAGTAATAACAAAGTCGATGGAACTCTTTAAGAAAACTAACGTTATGGAGGCTAACAAAGTTGCCATGTCAACGGCATGGCGATGGCATAGAGCAGCATATCTAGCCGTGCCGGGAGCTGGGCTCTAACCAAGGGCGGAATTTTGGTTACTGGCCAAGGTTAAATGGAACAGCAGGATCAATTAGGCAATGGCGAGCGTTAAGAAATAATTATTGAGGTTTCAATAATAAAATGGAATGCACTTAGTATTTTTGTAGGGAGGTAAAGTTAAGTTAAGTTAAATTTTGTACCGAGATCGAGTAACTAGAAACTGGAAACTTCCAGCCGCCGTACCTGAAGAAGGACGAGGCCATGCTGGAAACTGTACAGCGCAGAGCCACTAAGAGAGTGGACGGACTATCCCACTTCTCGTATGAGGAGCGTCTGGCGGCCCTTAACCTCTTCCCGTTGAAATATCGCAGGCTTCGTGGCGACCTTATCTTAGCTTATTCCGTCCTGACTAATAACAGACATCCAAACGCAGGATTGCTGGTCCGCGCCCGTACAGATAATCTTCGAGGGCACTCACTCAAACTGATGACTCGTAGCAGTCGCCTTCTGTGCCGAAGAAACAGTTTCAGTGTGCGTACTGCCTTCGCTTGGAACGCCCTCCCCGAAACTGTTGTCTCAGCGCCCAATACGGAGGCCTTCAAACAGCGCCTAGACGCTTGGCTCTTACCTCGCTGGTCTTCAACGTTGTTAAGATCTGGCCATTTGCCAAGCTAACACGTGGCGCTTCCATCATTTTGCTTCTATTCAACTTTGCCGTATTTACCTACACCACTTTCTTGTTCCAGGTATCCACGTTCCCACAGTCAACTCGCTGAATTCTGGTGCTGAACAACACTACTGCGTCGAGAACCATAACATCTGGTACCTACCGAAGAGATCAGGACCTTGCCGTAAGATCCCGAGGCAGAACCACCGAAAAGCTACGCTTACTCGTTCTGCGCAAACCCGTGAAACCCGTGAAACTATTGACCGCTTATAAATGGCCGTCGCAGTAGCCTGCTGAAATTTCTTCACATCCTGTTCCATGTCCGCCAATGTTCGCGAATATATATTTTCACCAAACGATTAAACGAAGGAAGATCGTCCACCATGCTGGCAGCTTCCAACGACGCGCCGCGGCTCATAACTGCAATTCGTTAGCTACTTGAACAACAATAGTGTTAAACTCGACAAACTTTAATATTACCACCTAACATAAATGCTCCTCAAATTCTTCAACATAGTCCACATGTGGCATGTCGTACGAAACCACCCTCACCAAAATATCAACAAAACACTTTGGTTAGAATCCCGGTCCGAGCCGTGCCGCTTTGCTGTGTCTTGTAGTATACTTCACGACCTCCCAATCCGCGGGCTCCATGGATTCAAGTAAAGGTTCTGAAGTGCATTTGGAAGGCTATGACTTTGTTTGACTGCAAGTTTGTTTAAACCTCATCCCATAACCTTCGTTCAACCATTAATAATTACGAAACAAGATAATTTTGTGTTTAAGTAATACGGTGAGTTTGTATACGCAATAAAA
Organism: Dicrocoelium dendriticum; assembly: GCA_944474145.2. Taxonomy (NCBI): domain Eukaryota; kingdom Metazoa; phylum Platyhelminthes; class Trematoda; order Plagiorchiida; family Dicrocoeliidae; genus Dicrocoelium; species Dicrocoelium dendriticum. Next base: position 130,885,260 of record OX104066.1, read on the forward strand.
TTAAACATTAATGTACCATTTTCGGAATAGTTTCATAATGCTTTAGAGCGCAGTAGATAAACGACTCTTGTCCGCTCTTCGTCTCTCATTCACTGGCTGGATGACGCGTGTCCTTGCTAACCTGTGTTCACCAAGGAATTAGCACAGCAAAAGTAATGAAATTCAGGCCGTCTCAGCATGTTATTATCTAACCGCCGCTTTAAACATGCGGCTAAATGGACACTGACAATATATTCCGGGAGGCTGTTCTATTGCTTTACGACTCAGGTAGATAATGTGTCATCGAAGTGGCCGTTTAAGCAGTTTCCAACTGTGACCCCGTGTCGAATTATCTACATAGGATTAGAAGAACTCTTGCACCTTCGTCCCCGTCCCGGTGTAGGATATGGCTTATGTGTATCAGATTCCCACGGAGACGACGATAGTCCAGACAGAACGTTTATTTGCTGAAGTCAAGGGGATAAAACACCACGCAACCCTGCTACAGACTTGGATCCACGCGACTGAAGCTTATCGGTTAAAGTGCACTAAAAATTGTTTGAGGACGCAAAGGTGGCAGTCTATATTCCGATATTTGACGTACGTTAGAAATAATCAGGTGCTTGAAGACCCAAGGTGTTAGTCGTGAAAATAACCTTTGTATGGCGCATATCACACCGTTAGCGGAGGTGACTTTCCGCAACGTATCCGGGATGGTTTCCAGGTCCTTCCCAGCAGTAGCGTTGCTCAGCAGGAATCCACAAAAGTGTTGAGTGTCGATTGGTTCTGATGAACCGATTAGAAGGACAGGGCATTGGTTATGGTTGTTAGGTATCGGTCACTTTACAGACCGAGACTGTGGTAGGTCAAGCTTTAGTTGAAATTTGTCCTGATCTCCAAGCCTAGATACTTAGGACAATAGTTTGAAATCAACAGGTGGAGAAAATAATCCGTTTCAAACACCTCCTGAAGGTCTTTAATAAAGATTTTGTGAAGTACGGGACCGAGGACGGAACACTGTAGAACCACACTAGTCCTGTAGACAAGCCAAGGAAGTACCTCATTGGCTTCGCTCTCATACTACCGCCGCCCAGGAAATCAGCGATCCAGGCAAACACAGGGCCGTCGATACCAAACCTCCGGAGCTTGTTAAAAACTGTCCATAAGGCACTTTATCAGATGCTTTGCTAAAATTAACAAACCGACATAAAGGCGATTACCGGAATACACAGACTTTTCTACTGCTCGCGGGCAAAGAGTAGTTGGTGGTACAAGTGCTTGCCTTCCGGAAACCGTGCTGATCTGGAGTAATGTTTTCCAGAGCCGCGAGAAAAATCTAAAGCTCTATTTTAAATATCCGGTTCGTTGTTTTACGAATACTCGACGTCAGGCAGGTGGGCCTGTAATTCACCAAATTCTCTCGGTTTTTCTAGTATGGATTGGCTTCCCAATAGCTACATTCCCATCAACCGGATGGCGTCCGCTCTCAAGGTAGTGCTGAAACGATTGACGGGTTGGCTTAACCACCTACTCAGTCAGTATTTTCTGGAACAGGGTGGATAATTCAGCAGGGCTTGGCAAAGCGTTGGGATCCAACTCGAGGATATGTCTTGAGTTGGTCGGCACATTGGAACGTTGGAACTTCTTATGTAACGGGAATAAATGCTAGAGATTTTCTTGACCCTGATGGCAAAAGGCAGTTAGTGTCCAGTCTGATGAAAGGCTAATAAACTTCATATCGGGTTGGACTCACAAGTTAGCCGTATCTTTATCGGCTTTATGAGGCAGGTGACCGGCAGTTGGCGGTAGCGGACAACAGGCAAATGGGGCCTGGTGAAAGGTATGCACGGAATACTTTGCGATATAAAAGCTACTAATTTGAAGAAAAAGACCACAGGTCGCTACGGCGAATTGAGCTTCCATGAGTATGAGCATAGGTTGAATGCATCATATAATGTTGGGCGGATACCCTGCTGGTTTACTTCAGCTTTTGTACCGCACTTTTGGGACGTTTGCAAGTAACTTAATGCGCTTCCAAATGCGTACGGTCACATGTTTTTCCAATTTGAGGGCTTGAAATCTGAAGCGCAGCGAATGCAAACCGGTAAAGGCTGCCTGAGGACGTAAGGCACAGCTCGGTAGGCTATAGAGGCGTTTACTGCCGGCGAAGGTGGCAACCTGCAAGCGATAAGCTGACGTATCACCTTAATTAAACACCTATGAACTATAAGTACAAGAGTTACGGCTGTGAGGCTAAGATTGTCATACAGCGTAGCAGCTGGTACTATGATAAGGTATCGTTGAATCTTTTGCGTTGTCGTGCCTTTCGTGTAGGTAAACCGTTTCGCTATGTGAAAAACAGACCGCCCCCGCAGTGTGCGGAAATGGACGACTATCTTATGATGTGGTCGTTAAATAAGCAAGGCACAAGTTAAAAACTATGCTTTTAACCAACCCAGTAAAAGCGTAAACCGGTACAACCTGCGAACCAGATGAATGGAAACGTTGACAGGAGCTCATTAAATGCTGTAATAGATTTGCTTGTGAGCTATGGCTAAGTTAAAGTTGGCTTATATGTAATCGGATCTACGGCTCCTATTTCTCGTCTCCAGGTACGTACTGGACATCGGGGACCTTTACATTGAGGCAGTTGTGGTCGATGCAGCACATCAAATAAAATGTGGTTGCTATATACTGTGTCACTGCAGGGTGTTAGATGTTCTTGGCTTCGGACTTTCATTTATCTATCACTTGATTCAGAATAAAACAACAACATCGTAACTGAAGGTTCTGCGCAACACCCCCTTACGCTTCTAGCAACTGAAGCAGCACAGACAGTATTGCTTGGTAAGCGCAGGTCGCAGGTACATGTGCTTCAATCCATGTGCACCCTGCGCACCTTGTCTTGCGCACTTTACATCTACTCCTGGATGTGACTAGTCCCTGCGATCCGTTAGCGGCCAAAGCTGCAACGGACAGGATGCTTATAAAGCAGTGGGTGCGGAACTTAGTGTATGCTGGGTGCTCGCCCTGTTCAACAGGCACCTGACAGCCGTTGAAGTGCAAGGAGGCATACCCGTACTTGTTTCGGACTTTATTGCTGTTTGTTTCATCTTGGGCAGCGCGCCGTTTAATAGCAACCCGTTTGTTGAGTCGCTATACGACAAGGCGGGTGGAGAACGAACCTAGGAATTTTGGGCTGGTTTATCAGCGCGAATAACTTTGTTAGATCAGTATATCAAAAGCGTTCATCGCGTACTTGATATATAAACTTAGTAGCAACATTAGATATGCAAAACGGACTTGTCTGAACGATTTTTGGATCTATGGTTTGATGGCCTTGGGATGGCTGCTTCCTAGTATTTAGGGTAGGCTTGAACGCCGTTAGGATGACCATAAAAAAACAAAAAGTTGTCTTGTTAGCTTGCCCAGTCGATATCAAGTACATGGTTGCCGAAGGCAGTACGCAGTTTTGCTGCGGTGAGACGGAACATGCTGATGCAGCTACAGTCTCCAATGTCTGCTTCAGTATGCTTCCCTAGTGCATGTATTGCCCGCGGCTGGCCGAACGGTGGACGCAACAGTTGCTGGATTCTGTCGTAGACACACGGTGGGCTTTCAACCGCATTTACGTCGTCCGCCTTCGTCCCGCTGCCGTCCAATTCGACAGCTGCTCCAGCAACTCGGGAGCAAATGCAACGCGGGTGCCTTTAGGTTTTGGATGATATTCTGGTGCCGGCATGTAGCCTTGGAGATGCACTTTATGGGGAGTTGATGGAGCAGTTGCGGAAGTACCTTCAAACCTCACCAGTTCTCACGATGTAGTTAAGAAACCTGCCTCCTGGAAACATAAAGTAGGCATCAGCAGGCAGTGCTAAAGCTACAAGTGTAAGAAGTATACGTAAACCACGACTTAATTTGTACGCTTTTTATCCTGGATGCTGTCACTAGCGTAAACTATCACGTCACAAGAAGCAACCACAGGGTAGTTCATCGATTATTTATGCTTTCTACCTCACCTCCTTTTTCTACTAGTCTAGCTGGTAGGTGTCGGATGTTCAGACGCGTTAACTGGGGCCTTTACTCTGTTTGTCCAATCAGCCAATCGGGATACCTTTTTCTTGTCCAAGGATGTAAACATCACTTTAGCGATCTATACAACCACCTCAGCAATCGTTCAGACGTGGTCGCTTCGTAAATGAAAGTCACAGATCGAAACCGACAGTGTTTATTCCATATAAACTGGGTGCTGACGAAGTTCCGATTGTTGCGCCACCAGTACTCTAACACTCATGATTTTCGTTTTCCTGCTTTGCATGAACAAAATCATAAACAACTGGCAACACTCCCAGGGGACGGTTTAGGACGAGTAAATACTAGCCAGCGACGGTGCGCGAAAGTAAACGCGGATATCAAAAGGCAAATAGAGGCGGACGCAGCAGGCTGTATTTGATGGGATACGAGATGAAGCGAACAGATGAAACGAGACAAGGGCAACAGGTTAGCTTGGGAACTTACAAGACGGTCAAGAGTAGAGCCGGTTGTAAGGAAGAGAAAAACAAGGAAGAATAATGTACAATGGTCCACAAGTAACTAGTACAACAACGGATAGCAGTTAAACTTTTGGGCGCTGCAGTGCTCATCTAGAAGGTTGAACGCAGAAAGCCTTTGATATCGAAAAAGCCTGGTACGTCTAGGTTCGTATGGCAATATCTTGCTGAGTAAGAATCAGCGAGCGTTGGCGTCAAATGGGGTTCGCCGGAAGTCGGAGTACACTGTGCCCTTTGTGCTTTAGTATTTATTGATAGCAAGGTAGCGTGCATTTCGGCGAGCTGTTGGAGCGATCCGGTCGGACTACAAAATCTGCCTAGCCCAGGAAAGGTCCGACAGGACCTCAACCGCCGCTGCCGCTAAATGGTGCGCTTGGGAGTGGTCTCTCCCCCACAGCACCCCACCCCTCGGCAAAACGACCCACGTCCCACAGAGAAATGACCATCATACCACGAAGTAAATGCCGTCATTTCACGAAGTATGGACCCTCCTCCCGCAGAGAAACGAGCAGCCTGCTCATCAAGATCTTCATTGACTGCATCGAGCTTCGACAACCTTGGTCGTTTAGGCCAGTCGATCAAAGGGTAGAGTTAAATAAATAAATAAATAAATCTTTTATTCTCAACAAGGTGAGGCACGCCTTTACAGGCATGATCATTATGACGTAACGATGCATGATCAAGTATGTGCAAAACTCCGATATGTTTGCCATAGCAGTTTGTGTTTGTGTAGGGGGTATGTATGTATGTCATTGTGTGTGTATGTATGTAGCTGTGTATTTTGTGCTTGTAGTTGTGCTGCTCCAATCTTCAATGTTTGCTATTGTCATCAATATGCGAGTAGGAGAATGGTGTCCGTGGGTTGGAGAGAATTATCCGGATATCCACGGGGCAGTGACTTTATTTTGTGGCGAGCCACGTCCGCCACGTCACAGTGTTGTTAAGCAGACATTTGTGGCTTTTTATAGGGAGAACGCTTGCCAGGCGAAACCCACCACGTCCTGGAACACTGCCGCCGAACTATTTGCTGGAACGGATTAAACCCGAACCACCCAGCTGACACCACGAGGAGGTTGTTCGGCTAGAGACGAGAAAATAGAAGGCCACACGCAGAAAACGCCGGAAAGAACGAAAGAATAATGTACTGTTAAAAGTTCTGTGTTTTTAAATATTTTGGAACAGGTTTTTTGAAGCTTCTGATTTTTGGTTTTTGACACATTTATTGACCAATAACATCTACAAAGCTAAAAGTTTTTAGACGGTACACTGTCGGTAAAACAAATGGCCATACGCACCGCCCGAACACGGCGATTAGTCGTGGGTGGCAGCGGGTTAGGTTTGGGAGATGTGAAGACGGCTGATGCTGGTAGACCGAGCGTGGTCTCCTTGAACTACATTAGGCTGCTGAACGCTGGTGCGGTAATTTGTGACGTCGACCAAAGTACTACTAGACGAAGTAGGCGAGGAGCTTTGTTCCACAAATGCAGGATTTAGAAGGTCGATAGTGACGACTTAGCGTCGCTCACCTCAGTCAATAGTGTACGCCTTACTCTCTTTAAAATGTCCTGTGTACCGTAACTGAAGTGGCTGTCGAACACAGTCTGCGCGAAGTAGGACGGGTAAACAGATAGATAGGTTTACGAGCACGTATATTGGTGTCTGTTGCGTTAGCGGGGCGGATGGACGTAGCTCACGCAACTGGTGAGCCAATCGGACTATGTAACTTCCGTAGCCAAAAGTGGAAGTAGATGGTGCTGGTGCTACCAGCAGTCCGAAGGACCGCAGCGTGCAACCATAGACTAGCTGCGCTGGTGTCGCATCGAAATCGGTTTTTATCGTGTTTCTTAAGCTTAGGAGGAAGAGGGGATGTGTTTTAGACCATGCAGGGTCTGATTGCGCGCATAGCTTTGTCTTCAGCTGGCGGTGAAAAAGCCAAACCATGCCATTAGAGGCCGGACTACACCGCCGTCTGGACGTGGCGACAGCCTAAATCCTTAAGCAAGGAAGCAAACTCGGAGGAAAAGTGTGACCCACGATCCGTGGGCACTATGGCAGGGCAGCCATACGGTGCAACCTAGCGATCTAAAAAAGATTTCGCGATTGTTTCTGAAAATCAAGTTGGGATAGGGACGGCCTTGTGCCATTTAGTAAATTGATAGATACAGGTCAGAATGTGCACAAAGCCTTTCGAAAGTAGCAGAGTAACTACGGTGGTAACGTGAACGAGATGAGAACGTGCGCCTGGCGTTGGAAACGTGCCTAATAGTCTTTTCGTTTGCTTGTGTACCTCCGCGCGTTTACCCTGAAGGTAAGCAGCTGCCCAACTACGGACATCCCGATTGACATTGCGTCAAACGAATCTTGAAGGTACGAGTTTAACCGATGCACGGACGCCTAGGTGGGACAAGCCGCCCAACGTGTCGCACCCGGTCTGACGAAGCTCATGGGGACGACTGGGCGCGGCGAGCCCAGGGATAAATCACAAAGTGTTATCCCGTCTGTGGATGTCAGTGGAACTGGTCGTATGTCCAGTGAGGGAGACTTGCGTAATAAATCAACGTCAGGATCGTTACGATGCGCTGCGGCCATGGCTGACAAGTCGATAGCAGTGCCCGCCTCGACGGAGATGGCATGGATTTGGGAAAGTGCCTCGGCCATGGCGTTGTGCACACCTGAGACATGCCGTACATTGGTCGCAAGCTGCAAGATATAGTCCAGGTGGCGGGACTCCCTAGGAGAGTCTCGGTCTGTTGTATAGCCGAGCACGTAAGCCAGGGGTTTGTGGGCGGTGAAGGCAGCAAGGAGGCTGGAACTTACCGTGGTGCGATGGTTTGTGCGCCACAGCGATCCGTTGAGTTATGCTTGGTGGTGCTTTTTGCACCTTATGAGCTACTAATACCAGATTGCGCAATGGTTAGAGGTCAGGCCAACGCAGCCTCCTGGTCCTGCAGGTTGGAGGTTGGAAGGAAGTAGCTCCTTATCCTTTAAACCGGACTCCTTTTAGCCCAAAGCTAAACCCGCCGCCTTGCGGTCAGGTTTTGAACCAACGGCTTCGGTTGAGAACCCCAATAGTTCTCCTGTCTAGGCCTGTTTAACCCGACAGTGTCCTGCCTCGCAATACAAGGAATTGCTCTTCAAAAGTTTGCTTGATGCTCTGACCACCGCAGATGCTAATCAAGTCTGCCCTATTTGCTGCAACGAGCAATGTATATTTGGGTTTGGATGTTACTGCTTAAGCCTTTTCATCCTCTTATTCCTTCTCTTAGGCTTATTCTCTCACCGACAAGTTTCGGCTTTACTTGTTTTCCTCTGTTTTCAACCCCCAATATTTGGCCCTCACCCACCGTGATTCGCTATGCTTTTACCTTCTAGGTTCAACTCACATGTGAACGCGGAGCGTCATTCCTGTCCTGTCGACAAGCAAATGTCCAACCAAGCGGCTAGTCCCAGCTCACCGACTTCCGTTTAGGGCCCTCGATCATCCTTCAGCTTGGCGTGCCGCTATGTACTTATATTGCTACAGCTCGGTCAACAGGCAGCACATGCCCGAACATTTGAGACCCTCTCTATCGAAATCTGCCGCTTAGCGGAGACCCGTTTGTGAGACTAGAGCTCTGTGCGCACTTTGCGATCCCCTTCGGGTGACACCAGCAGCACTCTCTCATTGGGCCTATCCGGTGACGATGCAGCTTCAAGCACCGGCCAAGCCAGTGTTAGTATTGCTTTGCGTTCCCGGGCTGGAGCTTCTCTGGTTTACTGGATTCCACTCAGTAGCCGGTTGTGTGCGGTCCGCTTGGCTGGCCCGTTCAAACTTCAAAGACGCAGAGGACTAACAGAGGTCTAGTCGTCATCGCTGCTTATGCACTCACAAACTGTAGCGATGTTTCAGTAAAACGCGACTTCTATCGTCAACTGAACGAGCTCCTTCGCCACAGAAGAAGCTCGGACACTGTTGTGGTGACTGGGGAGCTGAAAGCTTAAGTTGGAAAATTATCCACTGATGAACCGCACCTGGGCGGCTAACATGGTGTAGGCTCTCGTAATGATAAAGGTAGGCGGTTACTTCATTTGCGTGAAGAGACTCGCTTACTTCTTGCGAGCACCAATTTCCGACACAGCACCCGCCGGGGGGTGACTTGGCGCCCACCAGCCTCGAACCAGCTATGGACGTAAATCGATCACGTTGCGATACGTTATGTATGGAGAGGCTGCGTCCAGAACTGTCGCTCGATTTGGAGCACATGTGTGGACACCGAACACGACCTTGTATGCGCTGACCTGCGGATGCATTTTGGCGGAAGCTCAAGATGACTTTGTCAGCGCACTGACACCACCTAACCTTCAAAACCAGCTGTTCTGAATGCCTATCAAATTATGCTGTCATGCGAGTTGAGTAAGCGCTCACTGGATGCAGTTGTAGCTCGCTGGTCTTATATTCACCGGTCCTTACTAGCAGCAGGCAAATCCTCGTGTAATAAGTCTAACCACCAACATGGGCGCTGGGTCTCTTCGCATATTCCGGCATATTCCGGACGGAAGCTAACACAATGAAACTAGCAAAGTGTTCCGGGCAAAACCCTGTGCTAGCCCGAAGATGGTGATCTCATCATGCATCGGAGATGGAAATGGCCGCTGCCCTTGGTAAGCATCGTAAGGTATTCCGGCTGATAAGGGAAAACTGCAGAAGAAGACCTAATGTTTTTGAAACTATAAGTGACGAGAGTAGACGGCCTATCCACAACTTGTCAAAACGCTTGGAGCTTTAGGCTGAGCACTTTGAAACGAAAGTTAATCGGCCGGAACTGTTAGATTTCTCGCTGGTCACTGACCACCCCGCTTCTTGGGCTGTCAATTTGGATCCACCCGCTCGCTCAGAAGGCGCAGGTGCGATCTCACTGGTGAAGTTAAATAAAGCCACCGGACCAGATGCTTTAACTCCAGCCCTCCTCGAAATCGGGGACCTACTCTTGAGGATGACTTACACGAGTTACTAGTCAAACTGTGGGAGCAGGAAACTGTCCCAACCGATTGGAGCCGCTCCGTCATAATCCCAATTTTCAAGTGAGGCTCACAGTCAGGCCGCAGCAACCATAGAAGAATCAGTCAGAACTCGACCGACTCTCTGTCATCCTTCACAGACAGACTGGCGCTCGTGAAAGCTAAATTCATGAAGAGCAAGCTAGGTTTCGTCGAGGTCGTGGCTGCATTGACCACATCTTCACCTTGCGTCAGTCGTTGGAGCACCGTCACACATATTGGTAGCCCACCGTCGTCGTGTTCCTGGACACCGAATGTGCATTCGATTCGGTGGATGGACGTGAACTTTGGAACTGTCTACTCAGGAAAGTTGTATCTGCGAACTACGTAAATATTATCCGATCAGTATGCGCACGTGGCTCAGACAGAGTATAGGCTAAAGGCAAGTTGTCGTCGCCGTTTAATATCTGCGATGTGAGATAAACATGCACACTGTCACGTTTCCTCTTCAAAGTCGCTATTGACGAAGTCATGAAAATCGCGTTCAGGGGACACGACCGAATAGGTGCGGATCTGCTCCCGGGAGAACGACTTCTTGCCTTAGAGTAGGCTGATGATATTGCCCTAACCTGTGACAACTCACAAACGTGTCAAGCAGCACTGGACAGACTAGCACTAGCTGCCAGTCACTTCGGGCTTTAGTTCGCGACGTGTAAGTGCAAAGCGTTCCTCCAAGCTTGCTCTGGACCGCCTCCTACGCTGACCGTTGTTGGGGATCAGCTACAAGTTGTTCAAAATTCAACTACCTGAGAAGTTGTATCAGCGCCCCAGGGATTGAGGATGAGACCACGAACCGTATAGCAAAAGCTCGAGGCGCATTTGCTTACCTTCGTTACTTACGTTGTCGGCGCGACATCACGCTTGCCCTGAAGGGTAGAGTGTATAATGCAGCGGTACGTCTGACCCTACTGTACGGCTTTTAACCTGGTCCTTTAGATCAACGGACTTAATGAGGCTAGTTAAGTTAGACCACTGACGCCTGCGCAATTCAACTCACATCTGGTGGGAACACCGCGCGTGCAACCAGTGTGTTCGTCGCCTTGTTTAGGGCACGCGAAATGGAAATGAACCGCTCAGCACCGTTATTTCACTTACCAGGCCACGATGGCTGGGCTGCGTATTACGCATGTCAGCCCACCGACTCTTGCGACGTGCGGTATTTGCGCGCCGAGGCTGTGGATGGAAGAAGGGGGAGATAGCCAAGAGAGGGTTTGATCAAGTGGATGAAGGCCCTCGCTTCGACGGTGGCCTCGGTTGGAGCGTCTCGGCTCCCTGGTTGGGGTACGAAAGACGATGAACACGTTTGGCTGGATCCACTTGTTGATATGGCTGGAAGCCCAGCTAAGTGACGTTCGTGCTAGGAGTTTCTTGTCTAACCCCATCCTTCTTAGCCTCTCCCTCCAACCACGATCCCATTATTTAGCATCTTATAATTTTGCATTGTAACTTATTATTTTCTGCTGCTTCGTAGCAGGCAGGTAGCTTACCGCAACGATGTTCATAGGTTTGTGCTGCATTACGCAGTATTCTAGGCTTAGGTAAGATTTTCCTCTTTCTGAGATTTACTCAGGTTGAAATTTTGGGCCAGAAAGCAATATCAACGCAAGAAACGTTTGGCTATATTTTTTGTTAATTTGTATTTTCTAGTGCAGCAGGCGACTTTAGTATGTCTCTTAACAAATCCTTTTATTTTCATTTGCATTTATCGAAATTATCCTTTAACTTTTCGTAACCCTTATAATTCCGCCACTCTCATTTCTTCCATGTCTGCACCAACAATTGTGGCGACTGAGCGGGCCAAAAGTCTAATGAATTTAAAGTGAACTTGTGGTGAATTGAATCCTGCTTCGAAGCAAAACGGCACAACTACAGCTCTGCGCAGTTTTCACAACAAAAGAACGTGGAGATTAATGTCGTCAGAAAGAATCAGAAAATTTCAAGGTGGGCGCCTGCGACCCCATCAGCTGTGCACCAAACAATACCAATGCATTTGTAATTGCCAACTAGGATCATATACCCGTATTTTGCCTACTTCCATGCAAGTGCATAGGATTAAGGTAAAGTTTGATCTGAACCCTTGAGGGTGCAGCCTCTAGACGGTCTAGTAATTTACTTATTTATTTACCGGTAGCTCAGCTGGCTTTCAATTGCTGCATTTTATTCCTTTTTCTTTTAGGTATTGCGGCACAGTATTTGAGGAGTTTCCCACCTGGAGCTAACGTGCTTCAAAAGAGGCGGCAAGGAAACGGCCTTCTAAGACTTGTCAAATGCAACGTATGGATAGGTATACGGCTAATAGTCATCCGCCGAGCGTACTGTAACGAGCTTCGTTAGTTTGTAGGCGTTTGGATAAAATGTTGTGCTGCCACGTGTCGGCTTTTCTTTGCTGCAAAACAGCGCCGCCTGCTACTTCCGAGGCTTCAGCAGTGAGGGACATTGGTGCGGCTGGATCGTGTCGCGCTATAGGGAATATGTTGGCGATAGCGTCTTTGTACGACTTGGAAGCACCGCACGCTACGGCAAGGAATTCGAATTTCTTAAGTTTCCTTTGCAGTAGGTTAGTGAGGAGTTGCATCGGCGACGCACAGTTTTGTATGAACCGTCGGTAAACGTTGACGAGCCCATCAAAAACATGTTGCTAGAAAGTATGTGGCTCGAGGTAGTCGATGAGTGCTTGAAGGGTATCCTGCAGTGGCACGACGCCCGCAGACGAGATACGAGGGCCGAGATAGTTGTCTAAATCGTCACCAAACGAACACTTTTCTGTGTTGATCGTCGCCCCGTATTGAGAAAAATGATAAAAGGTTGCTCGTACGTGACGTATGTATTCTTCTTGTAAAGAGCTCTCGATTTAAATGTCTTTGAGATCAGCGTAAGAGGAGGCTAAGCCGCGACAAACTTGGCTGATGAAGTGCTGAAACGTTTGCCTGGCATTCTTTAGACCAAACGACGTTCGCAGGAATTAGTACAAACCCAATAAATTTGTCACGGCAGTTTTAGCGTTGTCCTCTTCGGCTACCTGTATTTGGTTATAGGCGCGTACCATTTCGATTTGGCTGAAGCCATTTTTATTCACCAGACAGGCGGTGAGATCCACGATGTGTGTGATCACGTAGCCAGCGGGCATGGTAACCGTTTTCAAGGTTCGGTAGTCGCCGCAAGAACGCCAGACCCTCAGGAACTTCTTCGGGACTATATGGAGAGGCTGTAGCGGCTTGACGAATGCTACACAAGAAAACCGTAGCCCGGTGAGACAGAAGACGGTGGGATATAAAGATTGTCTTGAGAAAATAGCTATGTACAATAGCTATGTGAATATAGCTTGAGGAAAATGGGAGAGAGTGGTGAAGCAACGAGTAACACCACGTAGGAGCACAACAGCCGGCAGCGCGCGGGCAAGATGGCGAACCCGGTTCAAAATTGCAGTCCAGTATATATAGGCTTGGGATGGGTGCAAAGTAAAACAAAATGTGCACAAGTCTGAGTGTGATGTTTGATGGGGTAAAATGTCATGGTCACTACACAGGCCTCCCCCTAGAAGGCCGAGGGACGAGGACTTCGATCGCTGTTGGCTTGCAAATGTATAAAGGCAGAATCACAGGAGTTCGGTTGTATTTGGATTATTTAATCTTCTTGTGGATTGGAATGCATCATCGGTGGGCCGTCCCAGCGGGCACACCGGACTACAAAAAAACTGGATAATCCAGAAAAAGGGCCGGTAGGACCTTTCACCGCTGCTGAAAGACGGTGCGCTTGGGAGAGGTCACTCCCCCCACCGCATTCCAATCCACTGCCACAACGAAGCTGAAATCCTGTTCGTATTGGCGAGCCGTGGGGGGACCAAAAACAACGAGCCAGGCACACGAGCAGCCAAAGCCAGGAAGGCGAGCCAGACAAACGACCAAGGCGAGCCAAATTGAGCCAAGCAGACCACGATCCAAAGGCCAACGTGAGCGGGCGAGACGACAAAGCGTTGGGGGTAGACCAAAGCATCCAAACGACCAAACAATTGAAAATCAGCCAACCATTGAACGGACGGACCCAAACGTGCCAGCCTCATGACTTTACCTGATAGATGGGGGGAAAAAACTCGGGGAGACAGATTCAGATATTTACGGAAAAGCATAATACAAACGATGAGAGAAAATGAAAAAGATTCATGAGGTGTGGATGAGTTCGACAAAATCGGAGAAACGAACAGGTTTACGAACTCTTCTACCGTGACTGGTATTAGTTTGAGGCGAATCTGGTGACTGGGATTGTGGTGGAGCTGAAAAGCTGGGCGTCGTTACAGGTGGCTCTGTAGATTGCGTTAAGGTCGATGATGGAACAAGCTGTTGTTCATCGATGAACGCAGGCTTGACGCGATCTATCGAGACGGTATCTCTTTTACCCCCACGGTCAATCATCAAAGTTTTTGAAGACCGTTTAATAACACGGTATGGACCTGTGTAAGGTGCGGAGAGAGGCTGTCTCACTTGGTCGACACGTAAAAATACGTGAGAACATGTAGAAAGGTCTTTCGGAACGTGCACTGGAGTGCGTTGTTCCCTGGGTCTCGCGGGGTGCAGCTGACGCATGTGGTGCATCAGACGAGCTATGTAGCTCTTATAGTTCCATGCCCTCTCCGGGGTTGGGGCGACTAATTGTCCGGGAAGACGCAATGAGCAGCCATAAACGAGTTCGGCCGGAGCAGCGTTAATGTCGGCTTTGACAGTATTTCGTAAGCCAAGTAAGACGGTGGGAAGCGCTTCGTACCAGTCTGCGCTATCATGTGCACATAGTGCAGCTTTCAGCTGGCGGTGAAAACGCTCAACCATGCCGTTGGCGGCAGGGTGGAATGCAGTCGTTTGAACGTGACGGCAGCCGAGGGTCTGAAGAAGGTGAGCAAATGTGCCTGCGAAGTGCGCACCTCGATCAGTTGTCACAATGGCAGGACAACCAAAGTGTGAGACCCAGCGCTCTAGAAAAGCGCGAGCGACAGTGTCTGATGAGCAATCTGGCATTGGGATGGCATCAGGCCATCTTGTAAAGCGGTCTATACAAGTCAGCAAGTAAGCACATCCATTAGATGGGGGCAGTGGCCCAACAAGGTCAACATGGATATGGTGGAAACGGGCATCAGGAAGTGGAAATGAACCAAGCGGACTTTTCGTGTGTCGATGAACTTTAGACTGTTGGCAACTAAGGCACGTACGAGCCCACTGTCTAACGTCCCGGTTGACGTTGCGCCACACGAAGCGTTGTGTGACGAGCTTAACTGTGGCACGAATGCCTGGATGTGATAAACTGTGAAGAATGTCGAACACAGTGCGTCGGAAAGCTTGGGGAACCACTGGTCGTGGTGAATTTTGCGAAACGTCACAAAGTATGGTTCCATCCGAAGTAGGCAGTGGAACTGGTCGTATGCACAAGGAGCTAGAATTACGAAGCTGATCCAGCTCTGGGTCGGTCTGTTGAGCAGCAGCCATTGCCGTTAGATCGATACCTTCAGCGGACGTGATGGAGCTGACGCGAGAAAGAGCATCAGCGACGGAGTTCTGCACACCTGAGACGTGCCGTATGTCTGACGTAAACTGTGAGACATAGTCCAGGTGGCGTATCTCTCTCGGAGAGTATCGGTCAGATGACGAGTCGAGGGCGTAAACTAAAGGTTTGTGGTCAGTAAAGACGGTAAAGCTTCTGCCCTCTAGAAAAGGACGAAAATGACGGATGGCGAGGTAAACTGCCAAAAGTTCTTTCCCGAAGGTGCTGTAACGTGTCTCCGCTGGCTGCAACCGTTTCGAAAAGAAACCCAAAGGTTGCCAGGTATTGTCGACAGCCTGCTGAAGAACAGCACCAACGGCCTCGTCTGAGGCATCAGTGACGAGAGAAATTGGAGCAGATGGTACGGGATGTGCTAAGAGAGCAGCATTAGCGATTGCGTCTTTAAGGTTTGAGAAGGCTAATCGCGCGGACTTGGTAAAAACAAACGAACGTTGATTGCCCCGAAGCAAGTCAGTCAAGGGCTGCATTATCCTAGCACAACACGGAATAAAGCGTCTATAGTAGTTAACTATCCCAAGGAAACGTTTAAGCTGTTTAAACGATGTAGGTTCAGGGAAATCTTTGATGGCGGTTACCTTTTGAGGCAGTGGTTCAATACCTGTAGCTGAGATGCGGTGACCTAGGAACTCGATCGACGATTTTCCTAGTTCGCACTTGCTAGGGTTCAAGGTAACGCCTCGATCAGATAGGCGTTGGAATAGAATACGCAGATGCTCTAAGTGTTGCGACTTAGAGGCGCTGGCTACCAGGATGTCATCCACGTAAGGATATGCGAAGTCCAGACCACGAGTAACATCATGGATGAACCGCTGGAATGTTTGAGCAGCGTTCCTTAACCCGAAAGGCATTCGAAGGAACTCGAATAAACCAAAGGGTGTTATAACTGCCGTTTTGGGGATATCGCAGTCCTCTACAGGAATCTGGTGATATGCTCGCGTCAGGTCTATTTTACTAAACACTGACTTACCACCGAGACTACTTGTAAGGTCCTGGATGTGCGGTATAGGGTACCTATCTGCAACTGTGCACTTGTTCAGCGCCCTGTAGTCTCCGCAGGGCCGCCAGTCGCCGCCTTTCTTGGGCACCATGTGGAGAGGTGAGGCCCACTGACTTTCGGAAGGACGGATGATACCAAGTTCGAGCATGTGCTCGAATTCCGCCTTAGCGGCTTTTAGCTTATCAGGGGCGAGACGTCGTGGCCGTGCAGAAACCGGTGGGCCACGGGTTCGTATATGGTGCGTAACGTTAGATGCGACCGGAAGAGTAGCGTCAGCTGAGCGGACGAGCTGCGGAAACTGTCTGAACAGATCTAAAAATTCCTTATCAGCTTCAGGCTGAATGTAAATGGGAGTGACAGAAACACAAGGTGTGCGAACTCCACATGTGAAAAGCTGGGTCTTTTGGTCAACGAGTTTGCGATGACGCGCATCGACGAGAAGATCGAAGTGTTGGAGGAAGTCGATACCCAATATAGCAAATGGAACGGCAGCGATGGTGAAAATCCATCGAAAGGGACGTCGTAGTCCGAGGTCAATGGTAAGGGAGCGTTGACCGAAAACTCGGATAGCGGTGCCGTTAGCGGCACGCAAGTTGGTTGTCTGTGGCTTAGTCGCGTCGCCTGGAACCGGTGGGATCACGCTAACTTCCGCCCCGGTATCAACCAGGAACATGATCCCGGTGTTCCTATCAACGATTTTGAATAGGCGACTTGGACGACTTCGGCCGACGGCGTTCGTCGCCAATACGTGTCGGCCTGTCCTTTTTCTCGTTACAGGAAATGAGCATGGTTTTATACAATTTCGAGCGGAACTTCCAAAACGTGCGTGATAACGGCAAATTGGGCGTCGTGTTCGGCTTCGAGATGGGCTAGGAGAACGGGATGGAGAATCCCGTTGGTGCCGATGTAACTTTAAGCTTTGAACTTCTTGCCGTAGCGCGGCTATCTCTGTTAAGAGCTCACCAGTGGAAGGTGGAGTAGTGGTGTCGATGGTTTGGACCGAAGGGTCAACAGTGAAATCTACGTCAGGTGAGCGAAGAGAACTAGACGACGGACACGGTGGTCCGGTGAAGCGATCCATCATATCATCAGCAATATCTGCAACTTCTGACAAAGGTTGCGATTTCGCAAGCGATAGCATAGCTTGCACGTTTTCAGGCAAACGCTGAAGCCATAACTCTCGAAGCAGCGACTCATCCATATGCAATCCTTGAAGAAGACCACGCATCTCTAGCAATAGCGCGGATGGCTTACTAGAACCTAGCTGAAGACCAGTAAAAAGTTTGTGCAGGCGGGACTTCAATGAGGGAGTAACACGCTTTATTACAGCGTTCTTGAGAGAATTATAGCGGTCAGGAGGACAAGATGTAATAATAAGATCGCGTAGCGCTATAGTAATATCAGTTGGCAAGCGTGTGAGCAAGTGGTTAAACTTTGCAGAATCGCTAGTGACATGCTTAGAAGTAAACTCAGCTTCTAAAATCATGAACCATAAAACGGGATCTTTTTCAATAAATGGTGGAACTACAAGAGATACCGCTTGCACCGACTGTGAATCTTCGCACTTTTTAGAAACTGACGTCATGGCTTGCGTGGAAAAAACCAAAAAAATGGAACGAACTCACCGGAATGCGATTGGGGTCACCAATTATGTAGCGGCTTGACGAATGCTACACAAGAAAACCGTAGCCCGGTGAGACAGAAGACGGTGGGATATAAAGATTGTCTTGAGAAAATAGCTATGTACAATAGCTATGTGAATATAGCTTGAGGAAAATGGGAGAGAGTGGTGAAGCAACGAGTAACACCACGTAGGAGCACAACAGCCGGCAGCGCGCGGGCAAGATGGCGAACCCGGTTCAAAATTGCAGTCCAGTATATATAGGCTTGGGATGGGTGCAAAGTAAAACAAAATGTGCACAAGTCTGAGTGTGATGTTTGATGGGGTAAAATGTCATGGTCACTACAAGGCGAGGTCCATTGACTGTTGGACGATCTGACGACAAAGAGCTGAAGCAAACGGTCGAACTCAGCTCGTGCTGCAAGTAGTTTGTCAGGAGCAAGCTGCCTTGGTCGTGCGCTAACTGGATGCCTACGAGTGCCTACGTGGTGAGCGGCCTCTGGCTTGGCTGGCGGAAGTACTGCGGCTGGTCGTACCAGTCGCGCGTACTCAACTCGTAGGTTCGCATAAGTTGATAATACGTCGGTGGTTCGAAAAACGGGACTGATTATCCGGGTGCCAGTAAGAACGCTTTCAAGCTGTAGTTTAGTACGGCCGTCTGTGGCGACCAGCATGAACAAGCGAGCCAGCATGTCGGATGAAGTCGATATGGATGATTGCGAAGGATACAGACGCAGCCAAAAAGACACGTAACATCGCATCGACGTTTGAGGTTCAGATTTATCATGCGCTGACCAAACGAAGCTATCGGCGAACCGTTGGCTGCACGCAAGTTGTACGTATGATCCGTGTGCTTGTCGTTCGCGTTCACTGGGAAAGGGTGGACTGCTGCTCCCATGTCGATGAGGAAGTTAGTAAAAGCACGTTGACAGTGTTAAACAGGCTATCTGCTTGGTTATTGCTGGATACGTAGTTCGTGCTAGTATGTAGGCTATTCGCTTTCCCTGGAGCGTTTGAGTCGGGCCTAAGGCATGGGGCCCGACAACACCTAGCTCTTCCACCAGATTTGCGGTTATACCAACATACTTTTTCGATTAGTTTGGTATTACCTGTCTGAGAACGTGAAGGCAAAATAATACTCTTTCATGTCGAACGAGACGTGCTCAGTGCAAACACAGACGAGCCGCAATGTAAGGTAGCCAAAATGTGGTCTGCATCTGACCGTGGCATACACTGCTTCGAAGCGCTCATTGCCTCCAGCCTACTACGAAGTAGCACAAATTCCTCGTCTTTAGGGTCACATCAGCTTGACGACTTGTAACAAATATGAGGCTGGCTATTAATCGGTGGGAATAGGCTACCGGAGCTGCTGCTTTACTGTTGCGGAAGACGTAGGAACGCAGCGCTTTCCTTGGTAGCTAATGCTTTCCGGGGCGTAGCCCGGAACATGGACATCATTACCGGCGATGGTTCGGGGAGACGAGCAAACCACAGCTTATCGCCCCTTCATCTCTCAAGATGAATTTCGCAGAGCAATTTTGACGGCTTGCAATCTTCCGGCTTGAGACCATTATGTTGTTCAACTCGAGCAAGTGAGCTTGGCTGTAACTTTTTTTATAGAAGCGTTTGCTTCATCTTTTCATACTTTGCCTTATGCGAAGGGAAGCGTAGGATGTTTTCAGCCAGCGGCACAACCACTTGGCTGTGTTCCATGAAACTTGGAAAAGCCAAAGTAAGCATGTTTACGCTGCGAAACGACTCAAATACTACTTTTGAAATGTGAATCAAAAAGGGCATAGATGAACGGAGCACGATTAAAGTATTAACACTACGCAAGAGGCAGATAAATACACGAATGTGATCGAGATAAAGGAACGACCTCATCAAAAGCCAAACGATGGGAAGACGTTTAAATTCGCTCGTGTATATCGGGGTCACAAATTTTTAGGACTAGTAAATCCAAGTCAGAGAAAGTGCGCGAAAATAAGCGCGGATATCGAGCTACAAGAGCTACAAGAGGACGCGGACAGATGAAAACAGACAAGAGCAGCAGGTTTCCGTGGCAATTTACAAGACGGTCAAGTGTCGAGCCAGTGGTAAGGAAGATTTAAACAAGAATGAATAACGTACACATGGTCAACAAGTAAATGCTACATAAAGATAGCAGTTATCTTTTGGGACGCTACATCGGTTAAGCCAACTGTGGAGCGTGATGTCCACGATAGCAACAATAAAATCAAGTCCCTCACTTGGCTACTGAAATGTAAAAGCACTCGTACAGCAACATCCAAAACCTCCCTGAGGCTTTTCAATTCGTCCGTAGTTAGTGATTCGCTGGGAATACCTGAGATTCTCAATGGCCACTACTGCGATTCCTTTATTTACATCAGCGGGATCTTACCAAATGTTGTGCCCAAACTTACCCAGGACTGGCTGCACGTAAATACCTTCGACTTACGTTCTGTAACGGGAGTAGTTCCACCCATCAGGCTGTCACTATCCTCTAGCCCCGACGGTCTCGCAGCTGCACTGCTGCTACTCGGCGGTCAAGATATTCCGGGTATATTGCTTAACTTAGTTACCCTCTCAGTAAAATACTGCGTATAGCCGATTACATGAAAGCATTGTATACTTGTCTTCAGACCTAAAAAAGGTAGCCGCCAAACATAGAAAAACCCTGCCTCATCAGCCACATGCCTATTTCTTTGAGAGGGATGGAAAGAATAGATAAGAAGAACTCGCTGAACTTTCTACTTTGTCGCACCCTCATCAATAGGCGGTGACACGGATTTTTACCATTTAAATCTTGTCAGGCGTGCGAATTTGAGTTTCGAAACCATGGGACTGGACAGATTGATGCTAATCAAACAATAGTTCTCCCCTTCGTTGACAGGAGAAAAGCTTTCGACATTGTACCACAAGCGGAACTATTAGTAAATCTTGCATAATATGGACTCCCAAACCGAGTGTTCACATGGTTTTAAGCATATGTCTCGTCTCGCACACATTAAATTTGGGCAAGTCTATGTCATTCTCCAACCCAGTCACAAGTGGTGTTTTTTCTAGGAAACGTAGTGGGCCCGCTAATATGATGGCTGTATATCAATGACGTTTTCCGGGTAATGCCAAATGACAAGTCCTACCTGTTTGACTACGACATGAAGCTGGTGTTCTCCATTCACCCATGAAACATGCAAGCCGGTCTTTCACAGATACAAAGCGATATCAGGACTCTGGACGCTTGGCACAAGACTTGGAAGTTGGTGTGCTAACCGACAAAGTGCAACGTCCTCTCATACCCATGCATTGTTTCGCCTAAGGCGGAAGCGCTTCAAGGAACACCACTTGGTAATAGCCTCACTGTTCAGAATCTAGGTGTGCATTACTCCAGTTCTTTGCACTTCGCAGAACAAGTGAGCTGTTGCTCAGCAAAAGCTCGCTCCATCATAAGCTACATGTTCAAATCCGTGGCACTCTAAGAATACAGGCTGCCGCCATACAAAACCGGCTCCGGACCCTAGCTAGAATACTGCTGCATTGTGTTTACCAACTCCGGAAAATGCGACGGGGTTGCCATTGAAAAGGTCAAACGATCGTACACCAGACGTCTTCAGGGCCACCCCACACTAAATTATCACGGTCGGTGCATACAATTTGCGCCATAACGTTTGTGGATGCTTATATCTGCTTACCAAAGATCCACTTAAGGGCTCACTGACACCCTTCCTTTCTTCGAGGAACATTTCGTATCCCATTTGTAACCG
Organism: Dicrocoelium dendriticum; assembly: GCA_944474145.2. Classification (NCBI taxonomy): domain Eukaryota; kingdom Metazoa; phylum Platyhelminthes; class Trematoda; order Plagiorchiida; family Dicrocoeliidae; genus Dicrocoelium; species Dicrocoelium dendriticum. The sequence goes on from OX104066.1 coordinate 130,906,755, forward strand.
GCCACACTCCCTTATCCTGCCGAAACACCACAGTGGTACGCATGAAGACTTCCATCCCTACAGATTTGCATATGTGTGAAACAGGCTTCCACACCCTGTACGCGCATCCGCCAAAACAATCCAATTCCGTTCAATGCTTAATAGGTAGCTCACGGTCAGTCGTTTTTATTCTTTTAAACATTAACATGCCTGAAGACAAGCTGTAGGAAAATGGACCTTACCACTTATAAGCGTTTTCCTTACCAGATCGCACTCAACCTCAAGAAAACTGGTATGCTTTTCGTCAACACGTCGTTACAAATCTTCTCCCTTTGATCTCTGATTCTCATCTTATGGCTGCCAGCGGGCCACTGCGACCGCACTCTACCATATCCGCCTCTCATAACAGCTCTCCTGTCATATTCCTTATCCTGACGACTTCCCAAACTTTTGCAAAAGCGCTGTCCTCTGCCCAGCTTGCGGCCCTTGACCCTACTACTAAGATAGCCAATTTCATACCATGCTTGCTCCCTCAACTATAATCTACGGCTACATTCCGCCTTTAAGTTATCCACGCATCCGTCGAAAATCTTTAACTCTCTTCTAGTGGTTAATTTTATCTCATTTGTTGGCCAAATGTCGTATCCCAGCCTCTCCTTCCCAAATGTGCAGTTTCCCCTTACTTGCCACAACCTCTTCGTCCATTCACAAGCTTAACTCGGCTGGTCAGTGATCAGCCGCTCCTTAGCCTTTGCTTTCTTGATGATGTTATCCCTTACTCGCTGCAATGTCTAAAAGCGCTTCAAAAATAAGTCCAAATCTCCCACCGGCTGTTCCCGGCTTAGTCCACCTTAGCACTATACCCTTAGCACCCCAGAGTGACTTGAGTAACTGCGCGTCGCCGCGCTTTGGCCTCTAATGCGCTGACGTACTTACCAAGCTAAATGTATGCTTGCTAACCGCCCGTTTGCCGTCCTTTCATCATGCAACCTTTCTCAGCTCTTTTCTACTCACCAAAGTTATCTGATCTGCACACAACCCCTACTTAGCCTCTCTTTTCTTGGTTTTCCCTTAGCCATTACCCGCGTCCAAGTCAGTGCCACTCGCTCAGGTGGTAGTCCCAACTCTCTCTAGCTTTTCCTGGATCAGCCTACCGTAGTAACATTGTCTTAGCAACCTAGAATGACGTCGCTGCGCGCCGCCGCGCTACAGTCTTATAGGTTGTGACGTCCTCAGTAAGCTTAATGTTTACTTGCATTCCGCCCATTTGCTGCCCATCATCAATGAATCTCCTTAGCTATCCGCCAGCGAGCAAAAATAAATCGAGTTGTTAGCGCACAGCCCCTGCTTAGTCTCCCATTTTTAGATGTTCAGCCTTCCCTTACTTCTTATAACCTCTTCGGCACTTGCTCATGTGGGAGACCAAGTCTTTCACTGGCTTTCTCTGACTCATTCTACCTAGCACAATTCCCTTAGCGCCCTAACATGATTACAGTATCTACGCGACTCTGCGCTCCTGCCTCATATCCTGCGACGTCCTCAATAACCATAATGTGTGCATGCACTCTGCCTGTTTGCTGTTGTTTCTTCATTTAACCTTTTTATCTCCGTTTAGGCAATCATTCTTATCTCATCAATTCAGTGCACAGCCGCTCCTTGCTGAATGCTTAGTTAAACCTTACTCGCTGCAACATTTGTGACACCAGCTCATGTAAGAGTCCTACACTATCACAGGCTTTTCCTAGGACAGTCCACCTTAGCCAGCTTCCCTAAACACCCTAGAATGGTTTGAGTACCTGTTTGTCACTGGGATTTGGGCTGGTATGCTCTGACGAATGTAACAAGCTTTTGCATACTTGCGCTCTACCCGCTTGCTGTCCATTCATCATGAATTCTTGCTTAGATCTCTTCTGTCGAGCATACAAACCTCAAGTGGTCTGCGTCCAGCCGCTTCGTTCTAAACGTTAAGTTATCCATTACTCGCTGCAACGTCTGCTACAGCTGCCCATGTGGGAATCCAGCTCTCTTACTAGCTTTATCAGGCTCAGTCTACTTTAGCACTATTCCCATAGCCCCCTAATATGCCTTCAGTATCTGCGCGCCTCTGCCTCATCCAGCGACGTCCTCAGTTACGTTAATGTATACACGCTTTCTGCCTGTTTGCTGTCCTTTGTTCATTTAACATTTTTCAGCTTTCTAATGGCAATCGTTCTTATTGCATCAGATCAGTGCACAACCACTCCTTAGCCTCACTATTCTAATTGTTCATGTATCTCTTACCCCTTGTAACTCCTTCGACTTTTGCACCTGCAAGCTTCCAGCTCTCGGACTAGCTTACTCTGGCCCCATCCAAGGTATTAATATCCCAGCATGAGTTGAGAACCTACGCGCCGCCGCGCTTCTGTTTCATATGTGGTACTCCCCTCAGTAACCTTAATGTATGCTTGCATTTTTCCTGTGCGCAGTCCTTACTTCATTTAACAAAATGTAGCTACCTTCTTGCGACCTTCATTATCACTTCAAGTGAGCGCACAGCCGCTTCTTAGCCTCTGCGCTTTTGATTTGCCGTCTTCCTTTACTATCTGCAATACCTGTGACACTTGCTCCTCTAGGAATCCAGCTCCCTCAATGGCGTTTCCTGGCTCAGTCTACCTTAGCACCCTAGCGTGATTTGGGTAACGGCGCGCCACTGCATTTTAATCTTCTTTGCTCTGACGTACTTAACAACCTCTAGGTACGATACGCTCCTCCAGTTCATTGTCCTTTCAACATTAATCGTTTCTTAGCTCTCTTCTGTCAAGCACACATAACTCAAGTGTTTGGTGCGCAGCTGTTAGTTAGCCTTTTATTTCTAGATGTGCACTTACCTCTTACTCGTTTCAAACGTCGCCGACTTTTATACCTACAAGCCTCCAACACTCGGACCCACTTTCGCTGGCTATGTCTAACTTGCTACTAGTATCTCAGCAACCTAGCAGGACCTGATAACTTGCGAGCAGTTGCGCCATCGCCTTATATGCTGGGCGTCATCAGCAACCCTAATGTATGCTTACATTTTGCCAGTTTGCTGCCTTTTCTTCACGTAACCTTTCTTAGCTAGGTTCTAGCCATCAACCTTATCCCATCTGGTCAGCGCAGAGCCGCTCCTTCGCCTCTTTTTACGTTCATTTATCCTTTACTCACTGCTATGCCTGCGACATTTGCCCATGTATGATTCTAGCCCTCTAACTGGCTTTTCCTGGGTCAGCATATCTACGTAACATTCCGTTAGCAGCCTAGATTGACTAGTATCACTGCATGACGCTGCACCTAAATTTCATATGTTTAGACGTCCTCAGCAACCTTAATGTATGTATTCGTTCTGCACGTTTGCTTTCATTCAATTGCGCTTGTTTTGCTCTCTTCTACTAAGCAATCTCTTTTAGCTAGTCGGCACCCAGTCGCTCCTAAACCACACCTTTTTAGATGTTCTGTTTCCTCCTTGCAGCAACCTTTTCGGTTCTCGCCCAAGTAGGAGCCCAGCTCTCTACGTACCTTCCCTCTTAGTACCCGCAAGGCGTCTTTATGTCTAGATCCACTAAAAACTTTTAGTCTGCCCTTGAGTTCTACCTTACTGCTGTTTTATTAGTAATTGACCTTTGCATATCTCGTCGTGAGCTATTTATATTTTTACTTAATTGTCCTGCAGTTCATTCACCATTCAATCGCCGCCAGTCTTGTAAAGATCTTTTAGCCCTTCCCAAGCAATTGTTGCATCAAAGTAAACTAATACTTTGTGGATTGCTTAGTGATAAAACGCTTGGTTCGCTGCGTTGCAATTTACGCCTACGGCAACTGCTTTTGTATCACATTTAAAAGACACTTTCAGCATAAGCAAGGTTGCACAATTGGCATCAATTGGTATGAACTCTAATGTCATAACATAAGGCTTTCATCATCAGCATCATACACTTCAGCTAGCGGTGGGGAACACCTCAGCTACTGGGCCGCAATACACAGAAAAAAGGAGAAAAAATTACGCAAATGGTGCATGCCAAATGAGCTATCGGTAACGGATGGGCATCGCTCCGGTAGTCTACCAGCCGGCTACTGTGCATCAAAAGAAGTTACTATGCGAAGTTATACAAAGCTAAATGATGAGATCGTGGTTGGTGGGAGAGGCTAAGAGGGATGGGGTTTGACAAGAAACCCCTAGCACGAAAGTCACTTAGCTGGGCTTCCAGCCATATCAACAAGTGGATCCAGCCAAACGTGTTCATCGTCTTTCGTACCCCAACCAGGGAGCCGAGACGCTCCAACCGAGGCCACCGTCGAAGCGAGGGCCTTCATCCACTTGATCAAACCCTCTCTTGGCTATCTCCCCCTTCTTCCATCCACAGCCTCGGCGCGCAAATACCGCACGTCGCAAGAGTCGGTGGGCTGACATGCGTAATACGCAGCCCAGCCATCGTGGCCTGGTAAGTGAAATAACGGTGCTGAGCGGTTCATTTCCATTTCGCGTGCCCTAAACAAGGCGACGAACACACTGGTTGCACGCGCGGTGTTCCCACCAGATGTGAGTTGAATTGCGGAGGCGTCAGTGGTCTAACTTAACTAGCCTCATTAAGTCCGTTGATCTAAAGGACCAGGTTAAAAGCCGTACAGTAGGGTCAGACGTACCGCTGCATTATACACTCCACCCTTCAGGGCAAGCGTGATGTCGCGCCGACAACGTAAGTAACGAAGGTAAGCAAATGCGCCTCGAGCTTTTGCTATACGGTTCGTGGTCTCATCCTCAATCCCTGGGGCGCTGATACAACTTCTCAGGTAGTTGAATTTTGAACAACTTGTAGCTGATCCCCAACAACGGTCAGCGTAGGAGGCGGTCCAGAGCAAGCTTGGAGGAACGCTTTGCACTTACACGTCGCGAACTAAAGCCCGAAGTGACTGGCAGCTAGTGCTAGTCTGTCCAGTGCTGCTTGACACGTTTGTGAGTTGTCACAGGTTAGGGCAATATCATCAGCCTACTCTAAGTCAAGAAGTCGTTCTGCTGGGAGCAGGTCCACACTTTCTATGTCAAGTCTTGTCAACGCGATTTCCATGACTTCGTTAACAGAGAAGTTGAACAGGAAAGGTGACAGCAGACATCCTTGTCTTACGCCGCTGGAGATATTAAAGGGCGACGACAACTTGCCTTTAAGCCTATACTCTGCCTGAGCCACGTGCGCATATACTGATCGGATAATATTCACGTATTTCGCAGATACAACTTTCCTGAGTAGACAGTTCCAAAGTTCACGTCCATCCACCGAATCGAATGCACATTCGGTGTCCAGGAACACGACAACGGTGGGCTGCTAATATATGTGACGGTGCTCCAACGACTGACGCAAGGTGAAGATGTTGTCAATGCAACGACGAGCACGACGAAACCTAGCTTGCTCTTCATGAATCTGGCTTTCACGAGCGCCCGTCTGTCTGTGAAGGATGACAGTGGCAAGCAAGTTGGAGTCGATGGTGACCAGACTAATTCCTCTATGGCTGCCGCATACCGACCGTGAGCCACCCTTGAGAATTAAGACTAAGACGGAGCGGCTCCAATCCGTTGGGACCATTTCCTTCTCCCACAGTTTGACTAGTAAGTCGTGTAAGTAATCCACAAGAGTAGGTCCCCCGAATTTGAAGAGGGCTGGAGGAAGATCGTCTTTTCCCGCGGCTTTATTTAACTTCAACAGTCCGATCTCACGTTAAACTTGTGAGCGCGAGGGTGGATCCAAATGGACAGCCCACGTAGCAGGGCGATCACTGGTCGGCGAAAACATCTAACCATTCCGACCGAATAAATTGACTTTTAAATTGCTCAGCCCACCGCTCTAAGAGTTTTGATAGGTTGTGGATAGGCTGTCCACTCTCGTCACAATTGTTTCACCAACACCAGGTCTCCCGCTGCCCGTTATCCGTATCAGACGGAATAACTTACGATGGTTACCAAGGGCAGTGGCCATTTCCATCTTTGATGCAAGCTGAGACCACCAGGATTTGCGTTCTCTCTTCAGGCTAACACGAAGTTTTCCCGGAGCTCTTTGCGAGTTTAATTGTATTCGCTTTTAGCCGGAATATGCTGGCGAGCATCTATAAGTTCTAGAGATGTGAAGAGACTCAATGTCCAAGTTGGTGATTAGACATACAACATGAGGATTTTCCTGCTGCAAGTAAGATCTGGTGAATATGAGACCAGTGAACTTTGATTGCATCCAGCGGGCGCTTATCCAACTCGCATGACAGCGTACTTTGATAGGCATTCAGAATAGCTGGCTTTGTCAGTTGACTGGTGTTAATGCGCTCACAGCGTCTTCGTGAGCGTCCGCCAAAACGCATCCGCATGTCAGAACACACAAGTGCATGGTAAGTGTCCACACCTGTGCTCTAAATCGAGCGAAAGTTTTGGACACAGCCTCTCCAGCGGTAACTTATAGCAATGTGATCGGTTTGCGTCCATAGCTGGTTCGAGGTTGGTGGGCGCCAAGTCACCCTCCGACAGGTGCTGTGTCGGAAATTAGTGCTCGCAAGAACTAAGCGAGCATCCTCACAAAATGAAGTAACCGGTCGCCGTTATCATTACGGGAGAGTACACCATGTTGGCCGCTCAGATGCAGCTCATCTGTGGATAAATTTCCAACTTAAGCGTTCAGATCCCCAGACAGCACAACAGTGTCCGAGCACCTTCTGTGGCGAAGCAGCTCGTTCAGTTGAAATAGAAGTCGTCTTTTACCGACTCACCACTACATTTTGTCGGTGCATATGCAGGGATAACGGATAGACACCTGCTAGTCCCATGCAACTTCGAAGTTTTGAATGAGCCAGCCAATCGGACCGCACCGTCCGGCTACTGATTGGAATCTAAGAAACCAGAGAAGCTTCAACCCGGGGACTCATGGCAATATCAAAACCGGCTTGGCCGGTGCTCGAAGCTGGATCGTCACCGGATAGGCGTAATGAGAAAGTGCTGTTAGTGTCACCTGTACGGAATCGCAGGGTGAGTATAGGGCTCGAGTCTCGCAGGCTGGTCTCCGATAAGCAGCAGATATCAATCGATAGGGTCTCTAATGTTCGAGCAAGTGCTGCCTGTTGACCGATCTGAAGCAATGTGCGAACATTGAGGCATGCCAATCTGAAGGATGATCGAGGGCTCCAAATGGAAGCCGATGAACTGGAATGGGCTGCATGTTTGAACATGGGCCTGTTGACAGGACAGGAATGAGGTTCCGCGTTCACCTGAGTTGAAACTAAAAGACAAGCGACTATTGAAGTAAGGTGGGGTGGGCCGAGTATTGGGGGTTGAAAACAGGGGATCAAAGTGACTTTGGAACGGGACGATAAGAGTGAAAAGCGCAAGAGTGGGGAATAAGAAGACGGGAAGGCTTGAGCAGTAGCATCCAAACCCCTATCTACCCTGCTCGATGCAGAAGATAGGGCACCGCTGATTATCCACTGCGGTGGCCGGAGCATTAGAAACTTGCTTGAAGTGAAATTCATTGTATTGCGGGGCAGGACACTGTCAGGTTAAACAAGCCTAGACAGGAGAACGATTAGGGTTCTCAACCAAAGTCTTTGGTTCAAAACCTGACCGCAAGGCAGGGGGTATGGCACTGGGCTACGAGGAGTCCGTTTTAAGGAATAAGGGGCCACCCTCATTCCATCCCCCAACCTGGAGGACCAGGGGGCTGTGTTTGTCTGGCCTCCAAGCATTGACCAACTTGTATGTATGACTCTGAAAGTGCAAAAATGCACCACCCAGTGTTGCTCAATTGATCACTGAGGCACACAAAGCATCGCACCACGGCAAGGTCCAGCCTCATTGCGATGGCCTTAACACTGTTTAGTTTCACGCCTGTTCATTGCGGTCTTCCATTGATTGTTCATCACTGTCCCTTTTCTACGAAGTCCGGAACTTCTTAGGCATCAGGGATTGGACTGAGGAACAGCGTTTATGCCCGAGTTGGACGAAAGAACAGACGGTTTACATGGAGCATGGCAGTAAACCAAAGGGATGTAACTGCATTCACCACCACGACTGTTGTCCAGTGTGGATAGTTGTACACGATATCTTCACACTTCCGGAATGTATACATAAGCTGTAAACTGCAGACAAAGGAAACTGAAAGGTTTGCTCACCTGCATACTCAACAAGACAACTCTTCGTGACTCACAGCATCCAACGGCCTCAGCGTTTATTACGGCCTGCACCAAGATACTTATGCGACAACAGAGGAATTTGGAGGTCATTTATCTGCGAATAACCTAGCGTGAAAGCAGTCGGCAAGCTGCTTTGGCAGCTGTACATTGGTGGCCAAGAGGATATACTGCAGCGTTCCAGGAATTGGTGGGATATTCCCTGCAAGCGTTCTTAATACGAAAAGCCACAAACTTCAGTTTAACCACACCGCGACGTGGCAGCTGTGACTCACCCCTGAATAAAATCACTGCTTAGAACGACATACTGGCAAGTCCACTAGAGTCAGGTTTCAATATTTTCCTGGCAAGTACAAGCGTTAGCTACCCTTTATCTACATATACTGCTTTCCCTAGACTTATAGTGCCTTAATTTTCTACAATTTTTGCACTTGAACCCAAAGTATCTTCATCCATGGAGGACATTTTCGCCTTGTTACTTCCTCAATCACCGCAGCCTGTACAAAGTTCGACCACTGCCGACTACCAACATAGCAACGTGGCTGTTGCAACAAAAACCGCCTGTAAATTTGTGCCTGCCAGATTTGATGTGCCTCCATAAATTTGAGAATAAATCATTTGTTTATTTATTTAATTCCCAACTGAAGCGGCTTCAGTCGGTCATGAAGCAGAACGTGCACTACTTCGTTATAGGCGTGCGCACACGACCACTGCCAGGATGTATAAGCCTCCAAGGAAGGGCCGTTGCCATACAAAGCTCACGGTAATTGTTACCATGAGAAGTGCGCTTTATGCTTTAAAGCACACTGCAAGGCACAGAGCGGAGAGATAGTTGCCGGGGTCATCTGCTCCGACTGCAGTCCTTAGTATTATTAGTTTGCGCGTGTTACAACGGACGACAAATTTTTACCTGCCATCAGTGTTCGTAAGTCCATTGTTTCTTGGTTTCTTTTTAACCACGCGGGTGCTGCCACGTGGACGTTAGGTGCACTTTCTACTTCCACATGCTGTGCCTCCCCTAGCCAAGGGATAAGGCAGCAAGCCTATCTCAACAATGGGATCACATATTACTCGGGTGGTCGGGTATACCTGCGGACCTCAACCGTACCCAGTATTATGCCGTTTTGTAACAATACGCCTACTCTCCCAAGTTCCTTCATTACAACTTCCTCTGCTGACTAACCTGAAGAACCGTGGCGGTTCTCTAAGCACCAGCATAACATTTATCGAAAAGGTAAGAATAACGCTAAAAGTCCTATCAGCACTATATGTTTTCATTGCATACGCACTGCATTTGGGAGGCCCGCTTACGTTCCAGCTGCTTAATGTTCCCCAGAGTATGCACGAGTAAGAATGGTCTCACCCACACGTGCGTGAGCATTTTGTTTGAGACCATCCGGATGTTTGTTTCTATTACCTTTCGTTCCGTTGCTAGATGTGCAGATTCCCGAGCCATCCAAGCGCTTTAGCGGTAACAAATGTAACCCTGCCGGTGAGTAAGACTTATCAATTCGGCTGGCAAAGTGTTTGCAGTAGCGATCCGCCGCTCTCCTTTTTATGGCATTTGCTTTACGCATTTTCTGTCAAGGACTTATCATAGCGGCTGCATGTTGCATCACCATTTTTGGAAGTGTACTGCTTGTGGACGGTTCGGTATGGCTGTTCATTCACCGCTCGTTCAGTGTCCTACCAGCCTTTAGGTTTACGATGCCATTCTCAACTTCCGTGTAACCGAACCTAGTACGCTGTGTCGACGCTTGATCACATGGCGGGGTATACCGGGTAATAAGTACCTCGAACTTTAGGGTTACTCCCAGCCACCTTAGGCAACACTACCCGTAATATAGGTCCATAATTCCTGTGGCTAGACAGTCAGGCCAACATGCGCAATCTCCGAGGGCCCCATCGCTGTTGCAAAATCTTTTCCCATCTAATACGAAATGCAAACCACGTGTCACGCTAGGCTATTGGGCATGCTAGCTCGCTACCGGAGCACGTCGTATGTGATATACGTTTGAGAGTCGCTGGTGTTTGTTGCATACCCTTAGTGTATCAAGTGGTGTACTACCTCTGAATATCCGTGCAGCGGTAACGAAGCCTAATAGGCGATGTTCAACTCCCTTTGCATTTATGTCCTACGGCATTCATACAGCTGCCCAAATAAAATCGAAGTAACCTGACCATATAAGTGGCATGAATGCCAATAAGTCTACATAGAACAACGACGAGAAGGAAAGCAGCAGAAGAAACCAAAAGCATTGCAAAATTAAGGGTTGAGGTCTGATATGTTGACTTCCTACAGTGACACTTTCACGTAAAACACTGTGCTTGCCAGTGAAACACCTACCTGGATTATAAAAGGTAATTGCGCGTTTACAAAGTAAATACGAAATGTGCTTAATACTTAGCTGAAAACTGCATTACATTACCAATTTATCTTCACACGTTCCTAACACGCCAACGCATGGGTGCTAACCGGTCAAAACGCTCGTGCGACCCCGAATCCCACCCTGGTTATTTGCTTTTAAATATCCGTTGCCACTTCCAACATTGCGACCGCATAGGTCTCTACACTGCACCTGCCTACATTTCTTTACTAACTCCTCAAAAGCAGGCAATATATATTTTCCTTGCTTTAGCTTCCTTCCCAGAGGTACGCACTCAGAATGGCACACTGTCCTCGCCATGCTCTGATTAGTCCAGCTGTATATAGATTAAATGACTTTCTTTGCATTTGTCTTATAGTTGCACTCCTTTTAAATCATATCTCCTTTGTTTAACAACGCATTATTACACCACCAAAAACAGACAAATTTCATGTACAGATGGAATCTATTCAGGTACATCCTTAACCGTAATCAGTTATCAGCCATGCGGACAACAAGTGCGTACTCAGCTCATTGGGCGACGGAAATCTGATTAATGCAATGTAAATAGATTATCGAATGATAGTGCTTTGGGGTTACTTTCCCTTCCATTACCAATCTTTCCTTAATACCCAACTGCGCGTTTACTTACCCCATTGCAACCTTTAGGGTTTATTTACATATGCACCTGACATGGCTTCCTAATTTTTAATAAACGCATTCTTTTTCTAATGCTTTAAGACAAGTACATCCGTTTGCAACATATCGCTTACTTCTTGCCTTGTGTAAGCAAGTACCTGAACTGTAAAGTTAAAAACATAAGTTCTTAAACAATTGCGTTGTGAAACTTACGAACCGTGACTCGCTGCATTGTTAACCAAAACATCATTCTTCACAAATTATGCAACCTGTTTTTCCCTTTCACGCATCAAGGGCAGCAACCAAAAGCCACATTTTCAGGTACGGTACCGTTTCGCATGTGGGTAAAATTACATCTGATAATACTTTATTATTAACCAAACATTTAAGAAGTTTTAGTAACTTTAAAACATGCCGTTGGTTTCCTACCAACCTTTTGTCTAATTTGCTTCCAGTAGCGTCTTACGTTTTATACCATAACAGCAACTGCACACTTAGGTATTGCTGTTTTCATCACGGACCGTTTCGATTACGTACGTGTCTTGCCTAACGGCGGGTTGTGTTCGCTGGGCACCCAAGGCTAAATCCATGTCAGGGAGTAAAGGCAGGTGGCTACTACCCATCGGCGATGCACATGTTAACCATGTTATTGTTTTATTAGTATATACTGTTATTACCATGCAGGTAGCTTTTGGATGTGAGTACATTAGATTTTCAAGTCGCCTTGCGCCACATTGGAAACCGTAGTCATAAAGGATGATTCCGAAACCTTGCATGGTTTTCTATTAAAATTAGTATCATAAATTGGATGACATAAAAAAGGATGCAAAGAGCTTTTAAGTTTTGATTGCAACGTCTTTTTACAAGCGCGAACAACAAACTCTTTAGCAAATGTGTGTGCCCGGGTACGGCTTCACAAGCTATTCGGAAGCACTCCCCTGTAGCTATTGTTTACTTTGGTATTTACCTGTGAGCTCCTGTTCCATGCACTTGGTGCGACCCGTTTATCTAGTTAGCAGCTGGTCTTTTGATTAACCGTAACCGCCTGTTGCATTTTTAAAATTTCGAAACGCACCTGCCTTGTTTCTTCATGCAAGTTGTTTTAAAACTTGGATTCTAAAGTTGTTCGAATAATGCTGTGCAAGCTTAAAGTTGCTGAGTTAGGCATGGACCTTGATCCATACCCGGTACATATTTGGGTTCCATCTTCAAAATCGTGAACAAGGGGTGTTATGTTTTAAACAATATCCTCTACCGTCACCGGCAAGCTTTTAGGAGCTGATGAGTTCATAATCAGTATAACATATCTCTCCTGGTCCCCCAAATAACCTACCTCACGAATGTTTGTTTACCTGCTGTAAACCCGTTTCTGAACCTGCTTCTCCTTTCGTAGTAGCTGGATGCTCCATCTTCATCGCATGCTTTATGGTTAAGCAGTCCGAAAATATCTGCCTTGCCTCCTTGGGCCTTCTCTCGGTTGACAAGATGGTTCAACGTGGTAAAGCGAGCTTTATTAGTGGATGCTGACCCATCGGGAAGCATGAAGTGTAATATCTGTAACCGATGTTTCCGTTAGGCCTGTACTAGATTGTGCTCAAAGAAATGTGCTTCACATGTTGGCAAAGAGAGTTCTCTGCGTCCTTAACAGTTGCTCCCAAGGTATTGCTGAGCATTGCCCACTAAAAATGGCAGTTATGTTACCTTGCATGGTTTACCGTCTCTGCCGATTTATCTAAGCAGACAAGCGGAATGGGCTATGCAGCGCCCGGATAGGTTCTTTGTATTCAATAAGGATATTGCGCCATGTTTGGTAAGGTCACCAACCTTTTGTATGGATCATTCCGAAGCCCCTATCCAGGAAAACGGCACGCACCAGCCCAACCAAGTCGCAGTTGCTTTCTTCATGCCGCTATGCCACTTCTTAGACTGCCCACATTGCAGTTCCACCCACGTGGTTCAGCGACAGCGTATAATGCACACCTTGGACGCCGGTCAACGGGTGTGCAAATGACATGGCCTAGCCAACGCAAAGGACAAAAAGAAGGAAATAAATAAAGAGACGCATTTTTCCAGACACCTGCTAAAAGCTGCGCTTACATGGGCCCACGTCATTTTGTGCAATAGTTTAATGCTTTCTGCCTGAGTAAAGAAAATATGAGGATTAGTATTTCCTAGATGCCAGAGGTTAGGTTACCACCTTTTGATAGTTTTCACGGTATAGCATCCTCGGACCTTCCTTTGAAATTCGTGCATACTTCATCCGTCGAGTTCCTTGCGATTGCGTGTTATTTCTTGGAATGCAAAACACAGGGGCGTTCTTATACATATTTTGTTATAGTGATGGCTGGAGACTTCGTCTAAGGTTTAGCAACCACTCGAGCGAGGCCATTGAATGCTTCTTGCCAAAAACCAACCGGCGGACCACAGCATTGCCCCTCCGGTTTTCCCATCAAACCTGGGCAATGCTCCGTTAGCACCGCTTAGCAACCGCGGTCAAGCGTTCAACGTCTTCGTTGCAAGCTGACCAGGTCTCTAATCCATACAATGAACCGGGATCACACCAGCCTTCTTCACCTCATCTCTTAACGAGCAGCTGATTTCCCGCGATCTCCGTAGGTGGTTGACTCAATGGAAAACCACATAAGCATTGCTGATACGAGAAATGATGACTTCAATGAAGTGGCCTCAAGCAATGACACAGCTACAAAGGTAAGTGAGTTCATCGCTTGTAGTGGCTGTTCAATGTGAGTAAAGACAGTGAAGTGTGTCGCAAAGAAACAGGTCCTTAACATCGTGCGACGGTTTGCGTACCACCTTTATCCAGGGATATTACTGCGTGCTGCCACCGGGCCGATTGAGAGCTACTCCAACCAGATTGCTCAATGGTAAGAGGTCAGACAAACTTGGTCTCCTGATCTTCTAGAATGGCGTCCATTTCTGTAAAACTAATTCGTTGTCAGCTCCCCGCGTCATTGCGAACAGGCGTTTAAGCCAAAAGCTTTGCTTGAGGACAATACTTCTCCGCCAAACTAGGTATGGGCGCCGTGGTAGTATCTCAGTTCACATACACCAATACCTTTTCCTTCAAACCTAAACTTTAATCTGCATCGGCGGTCGCGCAGATTTTCAAGGGTCGACTTATCGGCTGCGTACAACATAGCTGTAAGCAAAAACATGTTACTGCTGGCGCCTCCCTTCTTTCGTTTCCACCTGTTCCTCCTACTTCCGTCCAGACCACCATTAGTAACATTCCTGCTATGATTTCTAGCCTAACTGACAACAACCGAATTGCCACTGGAGTGGAACCAGCTGCAGTCGCTTTTTCGCGACACGCACCAGACGCCTATTGGCAACCGTACCTTCTAAGACCACTTTGTCCCTCTTCCATGGCGAAGTACAACGTTTGCACTCTTAGACAACTAGGGCAGCAGGCTGAACACGCACGCACCTTGGACCTACTAGATATTGATGTGTGTTGTGTCCGAAACAAAGTGCAAGATCCTAAACTTTTGTTAAATTAACTGCGCAAGGCTGGGGTATCAACAGCCATGGTCGCATAGCAGCTGCAGTCAGTTCAGTTATGGCGAACGAAAGAACTGTCTTTTGGCGAAATCTGTTCGGTCAAAAAAATTACCGTTAGTAAAATAGCCATGTTTGCATGGTCATAGGCGAGCCGTGGGAGTACAACTTATCCTCTTCCATCTGAAATTTAGAGGCGCTTACGAACCTCAAACCTCACGAGAATAACTCTATTTATTTTCCTCCTCACTGCAAAGTTTTCTCGGTGTTGGGCGGCGCCACCATTGGCTTTTGTTCTAACTACGTATGACCGGTCCCTGCTTACCAGTTGGGCTTTGTTTTGTCTGCCAGTTGTGTGGTGGGTCAAGGCTGGAGGTCGGCAAAGGATAACTTGGCAGCGGAAAGTGAAGTTACACAACGCCACTCCACTGCTTCTTCTCCTTCTTCCTCCTCCTTCTTTCACTTGACTCCAATCCCCATTTCATTCCTCCGAGTACAATTATCCAGAGATTAAGTAGTCCGGTTCACCCAGCGTAAATGCGTAGCCTCCATTTATGTGACTCAGTCAATTACTACGCACACGCCGTTGTGCTTCGTCATTTTTCCGTACCAAAGAGCATCCCCTATGATGATTTATTGCCTGTCGTGCCTATGCTGGCCCTTATCCTAAAGGTAGCGCGCTTGCCTTGTAATTTGACGGCGCGGATTCCAGCCTGCGGGGCGACAACGCGTCCCTTGCATTATCCCTCGCCCACGTAAACCTGGCGGTTTTTACGCAGAATGGAAACGTCGTTTTTTATGCTAGCGTATTGCTGATGACTTTTGTCCTCAAGAACCATTCCTGTAAGTTGTCAGCATACATTCATATAGATTTTGACAACGAGTACACATGTGCCGCCTTGCTCCATCCTTACCGAGTGCTATACGGCGCCCACCAATCATCAGCCATTATTTATGTCATTAAGTCAGCCGCGTGGCGGTGCATATCATAGTTTTATGGGTTATGGTTGCTCGGTGACATTCCAATGCAAGCTACCGCGAGCCAATGCTTATTTCTTACCTCTCACCTCCCTAATTACACACCCTCCTTTACGGTGTCTTTTGCAACCGTCTTGACATGCCCCGCCCTGGTTAACTGTGGTGCGGTGTCACCTTCCATCCAGTTACTCATTGCTTTTGTCGTCTCGTTCACATTCTAATAGTGATTAGCCTGCAGTATGTTATTTTTCAGCTAGGCAGCGGAGATTCGTCGTTGCGTCAATGTTTTCCCAGTGAAACGCTGTATATACCAATGAAGCTATGAAGTGCGTTTTATTATTCACTTCTGGTAAGTGCGTAGCTTCACGCCATGCGCCGTTTACACTGCTTGCAGACATCCGGCCGCATGGTCCATTGCGTCGTCGCACAATGTTACTCAGATTAAATGGCATCCATTACACTAAAAGCGGTTTTTGCAGGGATTAAACGTTTCCTCATGCGATTTCCCTGCATTCCGCTGGGCGCATATTTTAGAAACCTTTTAACATATGTTGCATCCTCTTTCATAGTTGCCACCGTTATTATGCTAATTTCAGTGATGTTAAGAAGACGGTACTTGTACAACGTAGATTACACACACGCTACCTTTGGCTGTAAGAGATAAATCGCGATGTTTAACTAAGCAATGTATGCATTTTCCAGGCCAAAAGGTGTCAATAGCTCCTATAGGTCTCGTGTATTATGCGGATAGACCTAGCCCATGCAGCCTTGATATAAACTTCAGAAGCACTTAGAGGCTTAAAAAAATACTGAAATCTATAAGCCTAGTGGGCTAAGTGGTTCAGTATTCGCTAGAAATGGTACACTGAGGTCTTCTGATCGTGAGTTAATTATAAGTTGTGCTGCCTTCATGCTACATAATATTTCCCCTAGGCTTTCTAGTGTTTTCACGGAACATTATCGTTTATTTGCCTACATTTGCTATATATGCCTGATAAAGTTGCTTTTCAACCACGACGTACGTAGTTGTTGCAGGCTATTACGGGCTATACAGAGCACTTCTAGATAGCTATGCCTGTTTATAATGTATACCCATTAGCTGCATTTTGCATTTGCTTTTCCTTTTTCTGCTGTCCGCTAGCAAAGCAGATAGCCAATTTTGGCGAAAAAGATGAATGGCGTTATCCGTAGATGGCCATTCGTTGCCGAAGAACTCTTGAACTACTGCATATATTGCATTGGTTTTACATTTTACGTAGTCAGCAGTTAACTCTTCTTACGGGTAATCTATTTTTGTGCTATTTTACTCAATACTCAAGCACTAGAAAAGGTTTTTCTTTCGCTACTGAGAACTACAGGTTGAAATTTGGCGCCAGAAAGCAAATTCAGCGCAAGATGATTTTGGCTATAGTTTTTGTTAATATTTGTTTTTCTAGTAAAGAACGCCGCCTTAATATGTCACTTAAAAAACTCATTCTATTTATTATCTGCCTTTATCGAAATTGTTTCTAACCTCTTCTTATTCCTCCTAAGTCCGCCGCTAACATTTTTTTTCTATGCGCGCACCAATAACTGTAACGATTGAGCGGGCAGGTGTAATCCAAAGTATTTAAAGCGAAGTTGTGGTATATTGGATGGTATTTCCAAAGAAAACCTACACAACTACGGCAGTGCGCAACTTTCACATCCAGGAAAATCAAGGAGCTTAATATCGCCTAAAGGAACCAGAAGAATTTCAGGGTGGACGCCTATGAACCCATCCGCTGTGTATCAAACAATGCGGATGCAATCGTACTTGCCACGAGGAACATAAACTCACGTTTTCCTACTCCCATGCAAGCGCATGGGATTAATGGAAACTTTTAGCTGATCTCTTAAGGATGTAGTCTCTAGCCAGTCTAGAAATATACCCAGTTATTTATTTACTTATGACAGCAACGGCTTTCCTCTCTGAGAAGGTGACGCCGCCTCAGTTAACGACGCGCAACCATCCCTCAATTTGCACGTTTTGTGGGTTAGAAGCAATTTGCACGCTCATCCGCGAAGTCTGGAAGCTGTGCGGACAGTTGAATGTCCAGATCCATTACTACATCATACTCCCACTTTTCGGGTTACCGCATGCGTTAACTGTTGCTTAGTAAGCAAAACTTTACAGTCTTTCTGAGACGTTTGTACTTGCAGTACGTGGCTGAGCATTATAACCTCGCATACGCCATCACCATACTACACACCTTAGGCACGCACGTCAATTAGAGCAGTCCAGGTGTGGCATAAATGGAACTACCACATTTCCGAATAGCCGCGGGCATGTAAGTGAGTTCGTCTAAACAAAATGTCTGGGAACGTGGACTTGCTCTCCTAGGTTGCGGTTGGTCATTCGCACCGTCGCCACAAGTTGCGAGGTAACACCACAGTGAGGTGACCAAATATTCCTTAACAACCGACCGACTATTTTTTCTATGGATAAACTTTACTTTCACATTTATGTCGTGAAGGATCAACCCGAATCGGTACGTCAACGTTGTGTCACATTTCTGCATATAGTTTTACTAAGTCTGCGACACCCATTACCATAAATATTTCCGTAGTGTCGGTGCGTTATAGGCCAAGAGCCCTTCACACGCTCTCCATGCCTACGTGAACACTCGACAGCGGTGCAAACGAGACCTGGCATAAATTACCAGCATCCGTTAGCAGTACAACCATTGGTGCCCAAGCATGTAAACGGATTGCTGGCATGCAGCGACTGCAGAAAATGAACACTGCGTATCCTATAGTTAACTAGTATCAGTATCGTTATTAAAATCCATTATATGTTTGCTCGCTAAGGCATCATTTTGCGGTACGTTGATGGCAATGTCAGTAACAGAATGATGATTACTATGGGATCTAGGTAGGCTTAATAGGCGCTGCTGAAGAAGGCCTGTTGAGCCAAAAGCTGAAGCATAGCTGAGGGTGGTAATGATGCTAACGTAATGGGTGATATATAAGCTAAGTAAACACCTTTCATGGAGGAGTGTATAGCCAGCAGCAGAGGTTTTGTCAATAACGATAATGATGCCACTGCTATGGGGCCGATATGGGTTAACTTACCGCAAGTCGTAAAGGCCTATGGGGTCAAAAGTTTGGGCACCGATAGCGACGATGACAATTCCAATGCCATTGGACCTATATGTGATTGCTGAGAACAGGTCTTGGAGACCAGTGGAGCCAACAACCAAAGCTGCGCTAGTGATGCTTTGGATGCCAAAGGCGTGGGATCGAAATGGGCTAAGGAGCCACCTTACTTGGTGGCGCATGAGATCGATAACCTTGGTTTCGCTAGGTGCAATATTGATGCATTTCAACGTGATAAACCTAACTAACTAGATGAATAAAGGAAATTTTATTCTCGGCGACGTGAGGCACATCTATACAGACATGAGCTTGTTAAGCAAACAGTGTGATCAAATATTTACAGGAATACATGTTTAGCAGTACACTAAATTTATGTGTATGTGTGTGTATACATATGTAATCGTGTATGAACGTAGCTAGTTTGTTTGTATTTGTGAATGAGCTGCAGCATTTTTGACGGTTTGTTAGCATACGGAATGCGATAATAAACGATTGATGACCATGGGTTGGATAGTATCTTACGGATATCCAAGTGGTAGTGACTTTAGTTTCTGGCAACCCACATCCGCCACGTCGCCGTACAGATAAGCAGACATTAAGAATATGGATAAGAATACGTATACGTTACTTGCTGGGCAAACACGCCACCTTCTGGAACACCGTTGCTGAATTATTTACTGGAACGTGTTAAACTCGGACAACCCAGCTGGCACCACATGGAGGTTTTTCGGCTAGCCAGCATAAGCACCAGTCAGTTCGGCCAGTGAAGTCTAAAATGGTTGCATATTCGTTGAGGATGAGGCTGTTACTATGCTGGGACCTATAATACCTTAAAATGAACTGGTCATGCAGGTAGATGAGGCCAATACCAGAAGATTGCAGAGTGGCGACAAAGATGGCTCACCTGTAGGTCCTCACTGAGCTATCTAAGCCCAGCTTAAGTAGATATGAATGTCCAGAAATATATGTAGCCAGGCATATATAGGTATATATACATAGACATAGTTAGTGTTCTCCATATTATGTTGCTTTGTTATACCTTTTCACCCCTTAATTACTTAGGTTTCCGACACCTAATTTAAATAAATAAATAAATAAATAAATATTTTATTCTCGACTATGCGAGGCACGCTCATGGAGGCATGATCAGATATGTACAACGGTACAAACATTATAATGCAATTGGAACAGTAACGCAGAAAATTGTTCATATATCCATGATTGGAACTGTACAATGTTGAAAATGGGAAACAATAAGTTGGCTGTCATGAGATACGGGACCTCAGCTAATAAGAGATTGAGAAACCTGAATGATCCACTGAAAGGTAATGGAAGAGCCCGCACACAAGGAAGGAAAAGGGCAACATATGGTAGGATGTAAAACGACAACAGTATATACAGATGTAGAAGTCCCAGTGTAACGATCCTATGTAGAATTGTGACGCTAGTTGACCTGCCAGTGTAAAGTTATGGGCTGTGACTTTATTCGGTGGCGAGTCACATACGCCACGTTGCAGTGTTGTTAAACGGACATTTGTGGCTTTTTGTAGGGAGAACGCTTGCCAGGCGAAAACCCACCACGTCCTGGAACACTGCCACCAATCCATTGAATGGCAAATTGTAACTGGCTATGTTTCTTGTTAAAAGTCTGTTTGCTCGGTTATTCGCAGTCAGGTTGCGTCCCATTTTTCTGCTGGTTGATGCAATAACTGGTTGCCTATTGCGTTCCTGGGTCCTGTCCGTTGGTAGGTCGGGTACTAAACATTCTTATTGAATATAATGTGTTGATCCTTCGCAGAACCACATGAAGTCATCTCTGATTATGTATATTTGCCGGGGAGCAAAGAATTCGTGTCCAGCTACCCTCACTGGACATCGGTGGTTGGGTGTAAATAGTTAGAGTGGAAGTGAGGCCATGGTCCAGGTAAGTACTTGTTGGTTATTTCGTCCCATCCCTTTAGTTGCTACGTTTATGAATGTTACTAAATAGTTACTCTACTAACCTTGATATGCTGTTAATGTGACTAGTCATCGTGCCACTTTACTCAGCGTACTTTGAGGTAATAAGCAAAATTAAAGGCAAAGCCCTATGATAACTTCACACTGGTATATATATATATCGCTATAGGGATTTATTTATATTCCTCCATGTAGGTGTATAAGGATATATGCACAATCTCATTAGCATTTTATCCACATCCATATTTATCAATATCGGTGGTTATCAATCGCAAGTATTTGGCGAGATTTACACATCCGTCAATATATCAATATGTATAAGCATTATGTGGGTGGCCGTTCAGTACTGTAATTCGTCACTTCCATAGCAGCCGGCGGCCAACTCATCACACTTACATTTACTTCCAAGCATAAGTTCCTGTTACTCTGCAGGAATTGC
This sequence comes from Dicrocoelium dendriticum, assembly GCA_944474145.2. NCBI lineage: Eukaryota > Metazoa > Platyhelminthes > Trematoda > Plagiorchiida > Dicrocoeliidae > Dicrocoelium > Dicrocoelium dendriticum. Next base: position 130,927,923 of record OX104066.1, read on the forward strand.
AGGTGGCCACTTTGGGCAAAATACAACGGTGCCAATGCTTAATAGCCTACTACACGCGTATCTCTTTTCAGCATGCATTTTGATTTCAGTAACTTTTTCATCTGCAAGTGGAGGACAACAAGCCAAAACGGGACGCTTGCAATTCCAGTTGGCCACAAAGGGTGGTCCATTCACCGTGTGCTTCCTAACGTTAAGTTAGAAGCCAGGCACACATCCCTGCAACGCTTCTCAAGCTAAATTACTCTCCTATAGACATCAGTGCTTTCCAACTTTCCCCCAGTACTAACGTACCGTAGCCACCTATTTTCCCTCCAAGGACGGATTAAGCTTGGAAAGTACATATAATCATTACATCATTTTTTCCTTCAATTAACCGTAAAGTAAGCACTCCGGTGATTGTCCGTGTTCTTACAAGCCGGCAACGTATTGCCTTGTGGTTTACGTTTAAAATTTGCATTTCAAAAAGCGCTCCCATTTATGCAACTAATAACGATTAGTCCCCCCTTATCAAAAATTCAGCGAAAACACTTCCCTTTTTAGGTAAATATTAATTTTATGTCATTACCGCTCTATTTTGACAGATAATGCGTTTCGTACAAAGGTATTGCCTAGGAAATACGTTACCAAGCTAACCACATAGGCGGCACTGAAGCTGCATAATAAATTAAGGTTTCTTTGTATTTATTTCGGTGTGGCTCATTCCAACGCTGGCAACCAACGACCGCGGTTTTGTCCTGGTTTGGACTCATTAGGTAGTGATAGCTTGAGCTGCGTTGGAAAGCAGTGCCTAGTGGTTCACGGCTGACGCCATAAACACTATGCCACTGAGCTCCGTGATCAACGCTTGGCACATCGGAAATGAATTCAAGGTTGGAGTTGAAGGATGCACTCACCACCCCAACTCAGGCTATCTCTAACTGATGAGTCCAAAGCAGGATGAAACCGTGGTCGTGGGGTGCCAGTGTTGGGATGAGCAATACCAAAATGTTTCCATTTCACCTACGGTCTTTGTGCTCGGAATGACCGAGGTCCAACTCAAGTGAGCCGATGTCTCAATAGAGGTTGCTTGTAGCAACCCAAACAAAGCGCATTCTTCGAGTCAAACTTTGAATTCTTTCCCGCTGTACCAAGCGTTCCTCACGGATCTCAGTGGTATAGTGTTTATGGCGTCAGCCTTAACCATTAGGCTCTGGTTTTCACTGCAGTTCCGGCCAAGTCTACCTAATGAGTCCAAAACAGGACGAAACCGCGGTCGTGGAGTTGCAGTGTTGGGATGAGCAACACAAAAAATGTTTACAATTCGGATACGGTCCTTCTAATCGGACTGACCGAGGTCCACCTCGAGAGAACGTAGGTCTCAATGGAGGATGCTTGTAGCTGTTCCAACGATACGAAGGCTAAACTAAATAGTCTTAAGAAAACTAAAATAGAAACTACGAACGTATAAACCTAGACTGACCGCATGATTTGGGCAAAAGAATAAAAGGAATCATCCGGTAACCGTGGTTCTATAAGGCATATTAAATACAGTGTACGACTAGGAAGAGGTTTTGCAATCAGCGTGCAAGTGGGAACAAACTCCACAGCGTGCGGTCAAGCGAGTATTTGGGCTGTGTCAAAGTAACATAATAATATGAATGACCTTGACACGTTAAGGGTAGGTCAGTGATCGAGTGCAAGGCATAAATCTACGTTATAGTAAGCGCAGGTAGGACACATTAAAGCAATTTAAATGAGTAGAAGGAATGGGGAATGAAGATACGGTGTCCTCCTGCAGGCTATCCAGTTTGGGGAGACGTCAAACTTCCTTTCTGACTTTACAGTAGCAACCCAACCACGCAACAAATGCGCCAACGCTAGCGTTTAATGTTTTATTCCCGGTATTGCGGGGCACGCCGGCGAAGGCATAATCAAGCTACTACATACAATTATGCTCAGTAATTTATAAATGAGAGCTTCAACCAGTAACTTACGGGAGTTACGTGTATGTATATATGTAAGCGTGTGTTGATGGGCATGGTAAGTGAACTTGTGTAGCGTGACTGAATTTGTAAATTTGTTTGCTGGGTTCGCCATCTTATGAGGGAACAAAGGTACTATTGGAAATTAATGAGGTTCGTGAAGTATAATTCCTTGGGAAGCAGAAGAGGCGGTGACTTTATTTAGTAATTCTGTTAGCTAATTTTTATGCAAGTACAGTAACGCTGAATTGGTAGGTTACTTAAGCTATACCTTTTACATATTGGAGCAGAAAAGTCGCATATTTAACTTACTTACTAGATGTATTATTTGCGGAACTTCGTGTCCGCACAGAACGATCAATGAAATTTCGACTATGTGCTTGTTGCACACAAGGTGTTTTGTTGATACTGAAAAATATAGGGCATTTCCAACCATAAGTGTGTTTGTTTTGATGTGAACGTTGTTCCTAATATGCTGGGGTTATTTCTCAATCATTATACGAAATGGTTTAAATGCTTTACGGGGTTAATCTTATTAATGCTTTTAGCTGCAGCAGCCATAGTGGATGGTTCTAGCGCCTTTCGACGAAGATTTAAGGGTCAATAGCTAGACTTTTAGCGTCCGTTGAGGATATAAAAGCTTTCCAGATTGAACGGGCGACGTCGTTTGTTAGTCGGAGCTTTGTTACGACGGAAGCTTCCAAAAGGGAAACTTGGTAGCTGCTTCCAGAAGGCCGCCGGTACCAATATTTCAGTTTATGAGCGTGCATAGTAAGCGAGCTCATGTTGTTGGAAAGCGGTAAGGGTGGTTTAGACACGTGCTACCTTTTTAACGACTATTGGTGTTACAATTTCTGTGCCCTGTTCTCAGTGGTTTTGTAGGGAGGAGGTTACGAGGTTGAATACGCTTGTCTGCGTCATTCGCACATGTTTTATGTGGGAACTATTTGACTTTATACGAAAAATCGGTGGCTAACAATGAATCAGGAATGTAGATTGGAGTACTTTTCGAAGACTTTTCGTCGGATGCAGGCATTTATGCGCCTTCGGTTTGACATTCCTTTAACGAGGTGAGATTTGTGTGACCAACGGCGGCGTCATCAAAACGTTGGTGTCACGGACGTGAAGTAGGTGACGCAGCTTTTGCGAAGCCATGGTCATCTGAAAATAATACGTTAGGGAAATGAGATCCGGTACCACTTTTTGTCCCTGCGCGCATGCTGGAATTGGTGGGCCACAACGGTGAGGTACTTTCTGCGGACTCCGCATATCAGGTCAATTACGGCGGCTATATCCTGTGGCATTGGACATTCGTGGACGTCAGCGGCCTTGGTATCAAAGGTTAATTTAAGCCATTCATTATCTATATATGCTGCCGTATATCTACGCATTTTAAAGTTTGTTTCATTTAAATGCGTATATCAAACTAATATAACTTCTCTGTCATCTTCGCTTCTTAGGGTAAATATACAACACTTTTTGTGTCCTATTTCAGTATAATTTCATAGCCCTCACCTTTCGATTCAGCGGCTTTCCAGTTGCAGCAAAGGTTTCTTTAAAGGAAAGCGGCACAAACGTTCTATCACAGTGGGGACCACCGAGTGCGCCATTGGCGGGATTTTAATTACGGGACATAGTCCGCCTGCACAGCTGACCTCCGTGTTCTCTAGATGTACGCTTAGTCAGTCTACGTTGAATGCGGTACTGTTAATGCTGTTCCTGAAGGAACCCAAAAAGCGAAAGAATGTAGGGTGAAATGATTAGCTCATGAATCGACGCAAAGTGCAAAAGTTATTATATAATGAGCAACAGGAGGTCAAATGTGAAGCTACATGTGTAACTATCCATAGAAAGCCACGTCCAAGGTGTCTGTATAATGAAAGAGGTGAGATCAAACGTACTTAGTGATCCTGAATATAAGAGTGTAGGTGCATTCCATGTGTCCTGTATGAACTAATTACCTGGAAAGCACTGGAAATTAAAAATGAAAGCTGCGGCCTAAGTCTATTGGGAACGAATATTTTAGTGAACACATGGATATAGGATGTGAGATAGGTAAACTTTATTTCCATCCTAACATAGAACAAGATACAAGTATGCTTTTGAAACGCGGCGAAGCCTTAATATGGATATTCAAGCGCAAAACTACTTTGAAGTCTTAAACTTTTGCCTTCGTATTGCGCAGGAAGCATTGTAAGCTTCACCGTATCGTACCAACTCTAGTCTATGTGCTACCGAAGCAAATACCAATACCGGCGTACTCAGGATTCAAACGCAGGCCGCCGGATTGACAAACACTCAGACTACCATTATGCTAGGCTGTTACTTACCATGACCCTTATAATTTAAATAAACAACCGTCCGTGCGTCTACTATAGAATATTCCCTTATTGCCTGGCTGCTATACCATAGCTATACTCTCAAAATCGCCTTGATAGATCGGGGTGCGTTCCACAGTCCGTTTACAATGCACGACGCGAGGTAAGCCTCATATAGGTTTCTATTAACATCTCAGCACATGTTCATTCGTATCTTACCTAAGATAGGCTAATGTTTATTATAGGACAAAGGTATTTCACCGCTTAGCACGCTCTTGACATATCTGTAGGCGGCTGCTAGTATGAGCTTTGGAAATCCTGGGGACTTTTTACCTGGTTACGGTTAACTATCTCACTACAAAAGTACATAATCCTCCTTATTTAAAACCACATGCAAGAAGTTCCCTTTTATTATTGCAAACCTATTAGTGACTTTCCATGTCACGTAACTGCTACCACGATAACACCTGGTCCAATTCACCTTGGCACTCAAGCAAGTTCCGATTATCAAGACACAACACTGAACGTTTACGTTCCCGTTACCCATGCAACTAACGGTGCCTCCGCAAAGCGGTTAAGCTGCCGCAGCTAAACAAGACGCCCAGTGATACAGTAAAACAAAGGCCTCACTAAAACAGCTATGCGTCTATTTATGAACTTTTAAAAGCATAGGTATTAAGTTGAGGTCAATAAAAGCGTTACACATATCTAATTTTTATTAACGAAAAGTAAAGCGCTATGCCAACAGCATGGCGATGGCATAAGGTGACCCATTAAGCCGTGCCACTGTGTTGAGTGTAGGATGCGTCGGTCGAGCGTCCCGCGGTCTTCTGGTTCTGGAACGTCGGTGGTCCGTAATAGAAGGATTGGGCTGGATAGCAAAAGCCGTACTTCCTAGGCGACTGGAAATCACCTAGTAAGATTCGTAGCTGGAGAGAGGGCGTGCCTGTGGCCTGGTACTGGGGTGATTCAACCTCCCTGAGGGCCGTTGGGCCGCTCCAGCTGGCCTTTCGGCGGTTGCACCTATGCACGGATCTCCTGGAGCTAACGTTGCGACTGCCTTCGCATCAGTTCATGGACCACTGGCTCAGATACAAGAGCAGCCAGCTTCCGCCCACCTTGTATATCATTTTTGCTATGTCACACGAGGTCGTTGGTGATGTTACATGCAGCTGTCCTCTATGAGCCAGTGACCATTTCCGCACATCATTTCGGTGTGCTATCCCTAAATAATCAGGCCACCACTGGGGCACTTCCAAATACTTGGCAGGCGGAGTTTACCGCAGTGCTTGACATAGCTTCGGTTCTGCTATATGCAATCGCATTGGCCGACACTTTGATTGAGAATGTGAGAAAGCTAAGGCATATCTTACTGATATCTCTGCTCCCCTAATCTCACTCATTGACAATGATTGATAAAGGCGCAGCCACCATAAATAGGTTGTACAAGCAATGCCTGCCCCGAAAGAGGTATAAGTGTTGGCGGAATTACCAACCCGCACCTACGAATGCTGTTGCACGGTTGACAATAACTTTGCGCAATATCTTATGGCTGCTGGTCTCTAGTACGAGGATTTCGCTGACGCATTTGCAACAGCTCCAAAGTTCATTGCCCACGTAGACAGGTGCAGCGGTACAAATTCGTCTATACCATCGCAATGAGGCTGGACCTTACAAATCGCAACGAGGCTGGACCTTACCGTGGTGCAATGGTTTGTGTGCCTCAGCGATCCATTGAGCTATGTTTGGTGGTGCTTTTGCACCTACAGAGTCACTCATACCAGATTGGTCAATGGTTAGAGGTCAGACAAACTCAGCCTCCTGGTCCTCCAGGTTGGGGATTGGAATGAGGGTGGCACCTTATTCCTTAAAACGGACTCCTTGTGGTCCAACGCCAAACCCGCTGCCTTGCGGTCAGGTTTTTGAACCAAAGGCTTTGGTTGAGAACCCTAATCGTTCTCCTGTCTAGGCCTGGGCAACCTGACAGTATCCTGCCCACGCAATACAATGAATCACACTTCAAACAAATTGCTGATGCTCCGGCCACCGCAGAGGATAATCAACGGTGCCTTATCTGCTGCATCGAGCAGGGTGGATGAGGGTTTGGATGCTACTGCTCAAGCCTTCCGGTCTTCTTATTCCCCATCTTACGCTTTTTCACTCTTACCGTCCCGTTCCAACTTCACTTATATCCCCCAGTTTTCAACCTCCCGATTCTTGGCCCTCCCCCAACATGCTTTGTTAGGCATTTATCTTCTAGTCTCAACTCACATGTGAACGCGAAGCGTCACTCCTCTCCTGTCGACAAGCCCATGTCCAACCAAGCGGTCCTGTAGCGGCTCGACGAATGCTACACAAGAGAACCGTAGCCCGGTGAGACAGAAGACGGCGGGATATAAAGATTGTCTTGAGAAAATAGCTATGTACAATAGCCATGTGAATATAGCTTGAGGACAATGGGAGAGAGAGTGGTGAAGCAATGAGTAACACCACGAAGGAAAGCAACAGCCGGCAACGAGCGAACAAGATGGCGAACCCGGTTCAAAATTGCAGTCCAGTAAATATAGGCTTTGGACGGGTGCAAAGTAAAACAAAATGTGCACAAGTCTGAGTGTGATGTTTGATGGGGTAAAATGTGACAGAACACAAGATGTGCGAACTCCACATGTGAAACGCTGGGTCTTTTTGTCAACGAGTTTTCGATGACGCGTATCGACGAGAAGATCGAAGTGTTGAAGGAAGTCGATACCCAATATAGCAAACGGAACAGCAGCGATGGTGAAAATCCATCGAAAGGAACGTCGCAGTCCGAGGTCAATGGTAAGAGAGCGCTGACCGAAAACTCGGATAGCAGTGCCGTTCGCGGCACGCAAGTTGGTTGTCTGTGGCTTAGTCGCGTCGCCTGGAACCGGTGGGATCACGCTAACTTCCGCCCCGGTATCAACCAAGAACATGATCCCGGTGTTCCTGTCAACGATATTGAAGAGGCGATTTGGACGACTTCGGCCGACGGCGTTCGTCGCCAATACGTGTCGGCCTGTCCTTTTTCTCGTTACGGGAAATGAGCATGGTTTTATACAATTTCTAGCGGACCTTCCAAAACGTGTGTGATAACGGCAAATTGGACGTCGTGTTCGTCTTCGAGATGGGCTAGGGGAACGGGATGGAGAATCCCGTTGGTGCCGATGTAACTTTAAGCTTTGAACTTCTTGCCGTAGTGCGGCTATCTCTGCTAAGAGCTCACCAGTGGAAGGTGGAGTAGTGGTGTCGATGGTTTGGACCGAAGGGTCAACAGTAAAACCTACGTCAGGTGAGCGAAAAGCACTAGACGACAGACACGGTGGTCCGGTGAAACGGTCCATCATGTCATCAGCAATATCAGCAACTTCTGACAAAGGTTGCGATTTCGCAAGCGATAGCATAGCTTGTACGTTTTCAGGCAAACGCTGAAGCCATAACTCTCGAAGCAGCGACTCGTCCATATGCAATCCTTGAAGAAGACCACGCATCTCTAGCAATAGCGCGGATGGATTACTAGAACCTAGCTGTAGACCAGTAAAAAGTTTATGCAGGCGGGACTTCAATGAGGGAGTAACACGCTTTATTACAGCGTTCTTGAGAGAATTATAGCGGTCAGGAGGACAAGATGTAATGATAAGATCACGTAGTGCTAAAGTAATATCAGTCGGCAGGCGCGTTAGCAAGTGATTAAACTTTGCAGAGTCATTGGTAACATGCTTGGAAGTAAATTCAGCTTCTAAAATCATGAACCACAAAACAGGATCCTTTTCAATAAAGGGTGGAACTACGAGAGATACCGCTTGCACAGGCTGTGGGTCCTCACACTTTTTAGAAACTGAGGTCATAGTTTGCGTGGAAAAACCAAAGAAATAGAACGAACTCACCGGAATGCGATTGGGGTCACCAATTATGTAGCGGCTTGACGAATGCTACACAAGAAAACCGTAGCCCGGTGAGACAGAAGACGGCGGGATATAAAGATTGTCTTGAGAAAATAGCTATGTACAATAGCCATGTGAATATAGCTTGAGGACAATGGGAGAGAGAGTGGTGAAGCAATGAGTAACACCACGTAGGAAAGCAACAGCCGGCAACGAGCGGACAAGATGGCGAACCCGGTTCAAAATTGCAGTCCAGTATATATAGGCTTTGGACGGGTGCAAAGTAAAACAAAATGTGCACAAGTCTGAGTGTGATGTTTGATGGGGTAAAATGTCATGGTCACTACAGTCCATCCCACTTCATCGGCGTCCATTTGGAGCCCTCGATTTTCCTTTAGATTTGCATGCCTTAATGTACGCACACTACTACAGATCGGTCAACAGGCAGCACTTGCCCGAACATTGGAGACCCTCTCGATTGATATCTGCTGCTTATCAGAGACCCGCCTGCAAGACTCGAGCTCTGTGCTCACTCTGCGATCCCCTTCAGGGACGCAAACAGTATTTTCTCATTGCGCCTATCCGGTGACGATGCAGTTTCGAGCACCGGCCAAGCTGGTGTTGACATTGCTCTGAGTCCCCGGGCTGAAGCTGCTCTGGTTGATTGGATTCCAATCAGTAGCCGGATGGGTGCGGTCCGATTGGCTGGCTCCTCTAAAGCTTCGAAGTCGCGCGGGACTAATAGATGTCTATTCATCATCGTTGCCTACGCGCCCAAAATCTGTAGCGATGATTCGGTAAAGAACGACTTCTACCGCCAACTGACTCAGCTCCTTCGCCACAGAAGAAGCACGGACACTGTTGTTCTGGCGGGGGATATGGACGCACAAGTTGGAAAGTTGTCCACTGATGAAATGCATCTGGGAGGTCAGCACGATGTAGGCTCCCGTAATGATAACGGGGAGCGGTTACTTCATTTGTGTGAAGATGCTCGTTTATTTCTTGCGAGCACTAATTTCCGACACAGCATCCGCCGGAGGGTGACTTGGCGCCCACCAACCTCGAACCAGCCTTGGACGCAGATCGATCACATTGCTATTAGTTACCGCTGGAGAGGCTGCATCCAGAATTGTCGCTCGATTTGGAGCACATGTGTGGACACTGATCATGCACTTGTATGTGCTGACATGCGGATGAGCTTTGGAGGACGCCCACGACGACGTTGTGAGCGCATGGACACCAGCCAACTGACAAAGCCAGCTGTTCTGAATGCGTATCAAAGTACGCTGACATGCGAGTTGAGAAATCGCTCACTGGAGACAATTGATGGTCACTGGTCACATGTTCGCCAGACCTTAGTAGCAGCGGGCAAATCCTCATGTGGTATGTCTAAAAGCCCACATGGACATTGGGTCTCTTCTCAGTCTCTGGAACTTATCGACGCTCGCCGGCATATTCCGGCTGGAAGCGAACACAATGAAACTCGCAAAGAGCTCCGGGCAAAACTCCGTGCTAGCCTGAAGGGAGACCGCGAATCCTGATGGATCCATCTTGCATCAGAGATGGAAATGGCCGCTGCCCTTGGTAACCATCGTAAGTTATTCAGTCTGATACGGGAAACAGGCAGCAGGAGACCTGGTGTTAGTGAAACAATTTGTGACGAGAGTGGACAGCCTATCCACAATTTGTCAAAACGTCTGGAGCGTTAGGCTGAGCATTTTGAAAAGCAATTTAATCGGCCAGAATTGTCCGGTTCGCCGGTCACTGATCGCCCTGCTCCGTGGGCTGTCCCTTTGGATCCACCCTCTCGCTCAGAAGTCGAACGTGAGATCGGACTGTTGAAGTTGAACAAAGCCGCGGGACCAGCTGATCTTCCTCCAGCCCTCTTCAAATTTGGTGGCCCTGCTCTTGTGGATGCTTTACATGAATTACTATTAAAACTGTGGAAGCGGGAAACTGTCCGACCGACTGGAGCCGCTCCGTTATTGTGCCCAGCTACAAAGGAGGCTCGCGGTCGGAATGCGGCAACCATAGAGGAATCAGTCTGATCTCCATCGCCTCCGAATTACTCGCCTCCATAATTCTTCACAGACTGACTGGCGCTCGTGAAAGCCAGATTCGTGAAGAGCAAGCCGGGTTTCGTCGTGGTCGTGGCGGCATTGACCACATCTTCACTTTGCGTCAGTTGTTGGAGCACCGCCACACATATTGGCGGCCCACCCTAGTCGTGTTCCTCGACATCAAAGGTGCCTTCGATTCAAATGATCGATGTGCCCTTTGGAATTGTCTACTCAGGAAAGGTGTGCCCGAGAAATATGTAAATATTATCCAAGCATTATATGCGCGTAGCACGGGCAGAGTGAGATCTTACGGCAAGCTGTCGCCACCCTTTAATATCTCCAACGGTGTGAGACAAGGATGCCCGCTGTCACCTTTCCTCTTCAACTCGGCTATTGACGAAGTCATGGAGTTTGCACTTACAGGACCTGACTTAGAAGGTGTGGAGCTACTCCCAAGAGAACGACTTCTTGACTTGGAGTATGCTGACGACATTGCCCTCATCTGTGACAGCTCCCAGACGTGCCAAGCCGCCCTAGACAGATTAGCACTGGCTGTCAGCCGATTCGGGCTTTGCTTTGCACCATCGAAGTGCAAAGCTTTCCTCCAAGATTGACACGGATCGCCTTCTGCGCTGACCCTTGGTGGGGATCAGCTAGAAGTCGTTCAGGAATTCAATTACCTGGGAAGTTGTATCAGCGCCCTTGGGATCGAAGACGAGATCACTTACCGTATAGCGAAAGCTCGAAGTGCTTTTGCTAACCTCCGCCACCTTTAGCGGCGGCGCGACATCACTCTCGCCCTGAAGGGTAGAGTGTACAATGCAGCGGTACGTTCGACCTTACTGTACGGTTGCGAAACCTAGCCCATAAGATCGGCGGACATGAAGAGGCTAGTTACGTTCGACCATCGGTGCCTTCGCAGTTCTGCTCATATATGGTGGGAACACCGCGTGAGTAACGAGCGTGCTCGACGCCTTGTTTGCGGCCCAGGAAAAGGATCTGAACCGCTCAGCACCGTTATTTCCCTCACCAGGCCCGATGGTTCGGCCACGTGTTATGCATGCCAGCCCACCGACTCCCTCAACGTGCGTTGTTTGCTCACCGGGGATGTGGGTGGAAGAAGAGGAGAGGTGGCCAAGCGATGACTTGGTCCAGGGGAATGAAGTCCCTCACCTCGGAGCTAGCCTCGGTTGGAGCTTCACGGCTCCATGGTTGGGGTCCAAAAGACGGTGCACACGTTTGGCTGGATACACTTGCTGACATGGTAAGGAGCCGACCTCAGTGGCGTTCATGCTGTGAGTTTCTTTGTCCCTGCCCATCCCTTTTAGCCTCCCCATCCATCTACGATCTCATTTCCTAGGGTAAAACAGAATATTTTTTTTCTTTTTGCCTAGTAGCTAGCTGGAAGCTTACCGGAACGATGCCTATCAGTTGCTGGTAGCTCAGCTGGCCTGCAACTGTTGTATCTACTTCTCCTTTGTGTATTGTATTGTATGTATGTACACTGAGCTATCCTCCGTGATACGGTCTGTGCCGAGGAGCGACCGACTATTTCTGCTGGGTGATTACAACGCGCGCGTTGGGCGTGATGCATCAGCGTGGACAGATGTTATCGGTGCGCATGGCATTGGTTCAGCGAATGCGAACGGTGACAGGCTGCTCTCACTGTGTGCCACTCACGGCCTGACGATCACGAACAATCGGTTTGCACTGAGTGCGAGTGATATAGCAACTTGGACGCACCCACGGAGTGGTCACGCTCATCTGCTCGACTATGTCATCGTACGTCAGCGTGATATGCGTGAAGTGCGCATGACACATGTACTGCGTGGAGCTGAGTGTGGCACTGATCACAAATTGCTTCGGACCAAACTGTACATATATTTTCGTAAATCGATGTATTGCACTCCCGCCGTGAATCGGCGTAAATTTAACATTCTCTCCCTCGGTACTGTGGCGAAACGTACTGAGCTGGAGAAGGCGATGGCTGCACGCCTGTGTGGTGATGTGGACTGTATAGCCACAGTCGGCGACCTGTGGCACCACATTCGCGACCAGGTGACAGCTGCTGCGGAGGAGACCATCGGGCGCGCAAACTGTATGCGGCCTGATTGGTTTGATGACAACAATGTGACGATTGACGCATTGGTGTCAGAGAAGAATGCAGCATTTGCTGCACATGTGGTAGATCCCAGTGACTTGGGGAAGAGTAGTCAGTTTCGCAAACTTCGACGGCGACTGACCCGAGAGCTCCGTCGCATAAAAAATGCATGGTGGACGGAGAAGGCGAAGCAGATGGAATGCTACGCCGAACGCCGTCAACACAAGGAATTCTTTGACTCCTTGAAGGCGGTGTATGGACCGAGATTGGAGCCGCTGAGGACACTGATCGATGGTAGTTCAGGCGCTACCTGCACCCAGACTGCAGACATAATGCAGGTCTGGCGGAAACACTTTGACTGTCTCTTGAACAACCGTTCAGAGGTCGACTGGCCTACATTGAACGGCCTGAAGCAGCACGATGTGAAGGCGGATCTGGCGGATACGCCGAGACTGGATGAGACGCAGAGAGCACTTGCTCAGCTGCGAAACGGCAAATGTGCCGGAGGTGACGGGATCCCACCTGAAGTATTGAAACACGGTGGACCCGCGTTGTTGTCTGCGCTGCACCACTTGGTGCAACGCGTGTGGATTGAGGAGGAAGTGCCTGCTGAGCTGAAGGATGCCCTTGTGCTACCACTGTACAAGGGCAAAGGTAGCAAGCAATGTTGCACGAATTATCGTGGCATCAACTTGCTGAGTTGTGTGGGCAAGGTGATTGCCCGAATCCTGCTCAATCGCCTCGTGAGTCAGATTGTGGAACCAAACGTGGCGGAAGAGCAATGTGGCTTTCGTTCGTGTCGCAGCACTATAGATATGGTGTTTTCGGCTCGTCAGTTGCAAGAGAAGTGCAGAGAACGACACCAGCCTTTGTACTCGCTTTTTATTGATTTCACCAAGGCATTTGATACGGTGAACCGCGAGGCACTGTGGCTGGTGTTGGGTAAGTTTGGTTGCCCGCGTAAGTTTGTAAGTTTAATTGAATGTCTACACAGTGGTATGGGAGCGAGGGTGCAGCTGAGTGGAGAGACCTCGGATGACTTTACAGTTGTCTCTGGTTTGAAGAAAGGCTGTGTGTTAGCTCCTGCCCTGTTTAATATCTATCTTCATGCAATGTTGTCTTGTGCTTTTGATGCGGCTTGTGCTTACGGTGTTCGTGTGGAGCACGGTATTGATGGTGGGTTGCTGAACATCCGTCGTTTCGGTGCGAGAACTCTAGTCTGTGAGACAACTATCCGTATGTTGCTGTTTGCTGACGACTGTGCGTTGTTTTCACACAGCGCGGATGAGTTGCAGCACATGACTAGTGTTCTGGCTTCGACAGCGGCCAAATTCGGACTCACCATCAACACAAGCAAAACCGTCTGTCTCTTTCAGCCTTCACCGGAGGTGCAATCTTCAATATTGCCGCGAATCAGCATTGGTGCTGAAGTATTGGAAACCACCTCCCGCTTCAGCTACCTTGGGAGTGTGATATCGACTGATCAACAGCTACACTTTGAGTTGCGTAATCGCGTGTCGAAGGCAGCAGCGGCATTCGGTAAGCTTGAGTACCGAGTGTGGAACAACCATCAGCTTAGCATTGGCACGAAGCTGATGGTGTACAAATCCATGGTACTGGCCGTTCTTCTATACGACAGTGAAACGTGGACGATGTACCGTCGGGATGTGCGATATCTCGAGCGGTTCTATCAGCAGTGTGTGCGACGAATTTTGCGGATCGGTTGGGGCGCCAGAGTTGCAGACACGGAGGTGTTGCGCCGAAGTGGGATGTATGCAGTGGACTGCATACTTTTACTGCGACACCTGAGATGGCTCGGTCATGTGAGCCGTATGGATTCGACGCGAATACCGAAACAACTTTTATACGGTCAGCTGAGTATAGGGAAGCGGCCCGTGGGGAAACCCAAGTTACGTTACCAGGACATGATTAAAGTGAGCCTCACACGTTCTAATCTTGATTGCAGATCATGGGAATCGAAGGCCGTTGATCGGCGTGCATGGCGCGATCTAATCACGAAAGCAGTTGCTGAGGTGCGGGAGAAAGCCCTCATGCATGCAGAGAAGAAGCGGCAAGCACCAATGAATTGTACTCCATCGACATCGAGCGCATGGTGCTGTAGAACATGCGGTCGCGAGTGCCTTAGTCAGGCAGGCCTAGTGAGTTCGATTTACTAACGGCATGCTTGCATGCTAAGTCTCTTTATTTCAGGTGGTGGGATTGCGATTCTCTCCTAATGCTTTCCTTTCTCATATAAATGTCAAATGGGCCATGAGCTGTGCCATTTGGGGCCACTAGAGAAGCGACGACGGGTCCTGCAGAGAATTACGGCGAGCCGGCGCAGCGTTTGTAGGCACGCTGAATTCGATTTACTAACCGCGTGCTTGCATGCTAACTCTCTTTATTTCAGGTGGTGGGTTTACAGTTTTTGCCTTAATGCTTTTCTTTCTCATATAAATGTCTACCAGTACTATATTCCATTAATTTGCACACCTCGCCTAAGCCAATTGTATTCGATCTCCGTAGCACATTTGTGTTCGTGGCATTCCGTGAACTATATTTCCTGACCTCGTGCACTTAGCCAGGATTTGTTTGTAAACAACTTATTACATATGCTATTTAATTAAGATTTATATCACCGTTTCCTTATGCATTAATCGAGTTTTTCTCTTTTTCTTTCTCTCTCTCAAGTGTTTGGTTGTTGTTTGATATCCCCGATGTGGATGCGCTTGATGTGCATGTTGACAAGGTGCCTACCTGTCTATTACCCACTACGTCGTCCATACTGGCTCCAGGAGACAGTTGGTCGTTGCTGGAGGGGACGGGGTGCACGGTCCTTGTGGCCGTGTTAAGCTCGAAGAGTGGTTCCATGCACTCAGTGTGGAGCGGACTACGGTCCAGCCACCGCCTTGTGTGCGCCTGATTCCCAAATACAGTGTGCTTGTGTTTGCCTGTGAAGGAGTGTGGGCCGGCTCCGTTGATGCAACGTGGTTCCCATCCGCATGCCTCCCGGTCTTATTCCTTCGGGTTTACACTGGATATGGGGTGTGTGGTTGGAGCTGTGGGTGGTGCAACGCAAGCCATCCATGGTCCCTCTGTAGGCGTAGGCGTCCTGTGGCTTGCCACAGTGACAGGCAAATCCGAAACCGGATGCCGCCAACCATGTACGTATTTCCTTCATGTATTGCGGCACAATAGCGAAGGTGTTTTTCCCACCTCTAGCTAATGTGTATAATGATGATGATACCAGCGTTACTACAAGCGGACGGGACCCATGTGCATAACAACTGTGGTAAGACTTGTATACTTAGCGAACAGTTTATTGGTGTCTATCTCGTAAGACATATGTACCACAGGTTTTGCTGGTCCAAGGCGCCCTGAGGACTACTTGCCTACCTGAAATCAGCATAACGGTGGCTCGACGTTTCGAGCTATTGCACGGACTAAATTCCTCTAAAGCTTCTGGCCTTGATTCAATTCCTCTGAAGCTGATAGATGGATTGGCCGCTGAACTAAGTGGCCCGCTCACATGCGTGTACACAATATCACGCGCAACTGCTCCTTACCTGCGGAATGAAAGGAGTAAGCCACCTGTCCAATTTTTAGGGGCAGTAACAATACTCTTCCTGCGAACTACCGCCTTGTCAGCTTGACAATCGTAGCACTTATGTCGCCGAAACAACTGGCCAGGGATTCGGTGAGGAATCACCTAAATATATTTAATCATGCCAGTGCCGCACAACACGGTTTCCTTAATGGATTTTCGTGTCTAACAAATTTACTTTTAGCGCGTAATAGCTGAGCTATGGCAAAAGACAGCGGTCACGCAATTGACGGGCTTTCCGTTGACTTCTCGTAAGGCTTTGCAGCTGTCCCACATCTAAGACTATCACTAAAGAAGCGATCGTAAGAGAAATCTGGTAGCGCCGTTTAGTGAGGGTCCGCTATTCTAGAGGGGCGAAAACAGTACGAACGAGTGGAAACTTGCCTTCCGCTTAGGCAAGCTGTTCTTAGTGGAGTTCCGAAGGCCTAGGCTTTAGGATCATTGCTTTTCACAATTAAGGTCAGTGCTTTTCCCAGGAAGCTTAAAGTGCCGCCGTTGCTGGTTGCTGATGACAACAAGCTCTGAAGTCTTGTGGTATCCCTATGGGCTTTGCGGCGATTCAGAAGGCCGTGTATAAGCTCTTGTATTGGTCAACCTTATGGTTGATGTTTATAAATCAGGTGGAATTTCCTGTCGTTCACCCTGGATCTGCTATTCCCCACGTGCCAGGCTGTCGATGAAAAGGCAATCCCTGTTGTCACTCAGCAGCTTGATCTATGTCACGTTCATGTCTCAGTGCTATACTCAGAGGACAATTGGAGAAATGCCATTAGTCGGGGTACCGTATGACGTGGTTTATTCGTTGCTCCTTTGGTGTCCTAACGGCCAATAATTTGTGAAGCTGTCATTAACTTTTGTGCGGCCCAACTTAGAGTACTGTATTTAGGCTTGTCCACTATGTATTTTAAGGGCAAAAATAGAACTAGAGAGGGTTTTGCGACTGAGTAAAAGGTGTGTGCAGGGTTTACGGGGGCATACCTATCCCGAACATTTGCTTAGTTTGGCGATGTACTCACTGCACTACCGGAGAAGTAGAGATGACTTTATCCTCACATGCCGCATCCTAAAGGGGAAGATTGCTCCAGGCTTGACCCAGCTAATTAGCCCCGCCAAGCTGCTTTGCCTTCGTGATTACCCCTGGAAGCCGCACCTACTACGTTCTGACCGGGTAAGGACGGAAACTCGCTTGTCGTGAAGGGATGTTGGAAGTTGGAACACGCTTCCGGAGCACACCTTTATACAACCTACATTTATGGGTCTCGAACATCAGTTAGATGTTCTTATGTTGCAGTAATAAAGCTAAGCCTTTCCTAACCGACTGGTATTCGCAGCATACTGTTCAATTTTCAGCTCCTATACGTTAGTAGTATCCTTATTTAGCTAACATTGCTCTTCTGGTCTTTCTAGCTTACCATTCACTCTTACTTCAGGATAGCTTGCCGAACAATCTCCTCGTAGTGGCAGCTGGATGATTCTGGTTAATCCCGTCCCAGCTAATGGCTCGGCTGCAGGGTTCCAAGATGGATGGTTTTTCTCTTGGCAAGTGTTCTCCCTATAAAAATCCACAAATGTCCTTTTAACTATCCTGGGACTTGACGGATATGACTCGCCCCTAAAAGTTCACTGCCCTGGCTTCACTCTTAGTGACATTGCAATTCCTGTGTGTGAATCTTCCCTGGTCTTTTCCTGTCCCAAACGCGCATTAACCAGTTGTTTTGACAGCGGCTCCTAACGGGTTGCTGTGCCCACCTATAGCCCTACTGCCTTGTGGGTTATATGCTGGATCAAAGGTTAATGATAAGGCTCCGTAAGACAACCTACTATATCAGCCTGGACAACCGGGTAGTAGCATGCCCCCTGACCTGCCTTAGATGAATTTCACTACTGCTTTCACTCTTATTATATCTACTGGCTACACTGTCGTTGTAGCTTAACATCCGCTCGCAGATCGTTCTACGTCCCTTTCCCTAACTGTACCTATGTCTTCCTCGGTCACCGTCAACAACAGCTCACTGGTCGAATCTGACAGAGTTCAGAGTAAAACATTTGTGTTCCTTGCCTCATGGTCGCAACATTTACGCGTACGTAGTTGTGGGTAGTGACGGTATTCAGTGGCGGGTCACAACCGCCACGTCGCGGTGTTGTTAAATGGACACTTGTGACTTTTGATAGGGAGAACGCTTACCAAGCAAAACTTACCACGTCTTGGAACACTGTCAGAAAACCTTTTATACACTAATGTACAACTGGCAGTGCAGCTTGCCGACTGATTTCACACTGGGTTATGCGCAGTCAAATGACTTCCAATTCCTTCTGTTAGTTGATCAGATAACTTTTTCAGGGCCGCCATAATGGCTGAAGCTTATCAAAAATGGGAGGTTCATGAAGAGTCGACTTTGTGAGTTTCCAGGTAAGCAAAACGTCAGTTTCTTGCGTCTGGATTTTTCAGGTTTATGCATACTTTTAAGGAATGTGAAGGCATAATGTCCAGCTATCATTGCTGGACAACGGTCGGGGTAGTGAGTGCAGTTGTATTCATTGGTTACACAGCCATGTTCTTTGTAGGTCCTTGTTGGTTATATCCTGTCGTAGGCAAAAACGGTTTCGCGGTCCAATCCCAGATATCTAAGAAATTCCGGACCTCGGAGAAAAGGGAAGGTGATAGACACCCAAGGCCGCAAGGAACAGGCGTGAAACCAAAACTTGTAAAAGTCCTAGGTTATAACATTTAGAGTTGAGACAAACCGAAGTACAATGTGCAACAATGATTGTGCCGAAAGTGTCTTTTGAACTTTCTACGAAAGCAATGGCCATGTAGGTTGAGTGCTACTAGTTACATGGAATACAGAGCGTTGCGCCGTTAAGCAAACCACTCAGTGTCGGTTCGCTATGGTGCAACTATTGCGCGGGAAGACAGAAATCAGAATTCAAAGACCAGCGGCGTTTGAATGCTGGATGAACAGCTGATGGTCAGCCTACTTCTGTGGGGAGCGCAGAATAAGTAAGTGAAGGTATAAATGGCTTGCGACGAAAGAAATTCATAGATCAGTTGGTGGTAAAGCAGTGACTATATAGGACTCAAGCGCGAAGTAAAATGTTCTGGGGATCAAGAGAGAAAGACGACAAAAGGGTACTAAGAGTATAATGCTATGGCCGACTGAGTTGGGTAAAGCCTGTGAGAGAGCTTAACTCCCACCTAAGTAAGTGTCGAAAACTTTTCTTCCAAAACGGAAACAGAACACCTAAGAAGGATTGGTTAAGAAGCGGATGTACTGACTGGTGAGAAAGGAATGATCGATAGAAGTGAAGTATTAACGATCAGTTAAAGGAAGGCGAACGTGCGGAACAAATGTATACGCAGCATCAAGCAGGGAAACGAGCTATTCTAGGGTGCTAAAAACATTTTACTAGTGTATGCTGATCCAGGAAAAGCCCGCGAGTCTGTTGGACTCATACATGAGTACGTGCCGCAAACAGCAGCGAGTAAGTGATAACTGAACACCTAGAAATGAGAAGCTAACGGGCGTCTGTCTGCTGACCAGATGAGAGGAGTGATGAACTAAAAAGCTAACAAAGGTTAATTGACGGTATGGCAGCCAATAGCCGGAAGTCAAGCATATATTAAGGTTGCTGAGGATATCAGAACATGAGGCCTAACCGCAGCAGCTAGTGTGCTAAGCTAATAGTACCAAGCTGGATAGAGCCAGGGAATGCTAGCCCGAGAGCTGGAATATTGCAGATAAAAAATCTAGGACATTACAGTGGGTACGGGATAAATGAACATCTAGAAATGAGGCAAAACAGCGGATTGCGCTGAATACATGGATACGCTTGCACGACAGAGGAAATCTAAGAGAGGTTCCATGATGGAAAGACAGCGGACGGAAGCAGCGCAAGTTCTTCGGCTTACCTACGTCACCGCTTTGCAGCTGCAGTGAATGATTGTAGGTCGCATACATCTTTGCGCTGGGAAGCACTCCTTATCACTCCAACTTTTACTCTGTTGGATTGTTTACAGCACATACCTTCGCTGGTTTGTTGACTTATTCTGTCCATGTAGATATCCTCTAGTACTTAGAAGGCTTATTATGAATGCCTTTGTTGGCCACCGATACGCCCTCTCTCCTTGCGCCATTATATGTCGTTCGTCTTGTATTATTCATCTTTTTTGTAGCAAATCGTTGCAGGCACCATGTGCCTTCTGCGCAGATCAGGAGCTCGTTAGGATACATTCCTTATCTCTCCATCATACCTGCACTTGGAATGTCTCTATCACTTACCTTCGCTGGCTTGTTCCTGCATTCTGTGACCCTGTAGGCATACACTAGTGACAGCGTCTTATTGGAATGGCTACATCTGGCCACTGATAGTCTTTCCTAGCGCGACCATCTGTTGATCGTCTTAAATTCGGCACGTCTGTTTACAAACAGCTGGTGGTCGTTGGCTCCATGCATCTGCGATCATCCGTAGCCTGCTAAGAGCCACTCTTTGATTACTCCAACCCTTATTATCTGGGATTGTCTGTGTCACGTTTGCTGTTTGTTGACTTATTCTGGAACATTGCAGGTATACACTAGTAACTAGAAGGCTTCATCCAAATGCAGTTACTGATCACTGATACTCTCGCTCCTAGCGCCATTACCTGTTCTTCGTCTTACCTCTGTTTAGCAGCAGCTATTCTTAGTAGGTTCCCATCATCTCTACGCACATTCGGAGCATGTTTAGAGTCACCCTTTTATTCCTCCAACCTTTGCGCTCTTGGAGAGTCTGTCTCATGTGCATTTGCTGTTTGTTGACTTATTCGGGGACACTTAGGTCTCAACTAGCAACTAGGAGACTTCAGCCAAATGCCATTCCTAGCCGCCGATACTCTACCTTCCCTATTACCATTATCAGTTCTTCGTCTTACTTACGTCACCACTTTTCCTCTGCAGTGAGTTACTGTAGGTAGCATACATCTTGGCGCCAGGAAACACTCTTTATGTTTCCAATGTTTATTCTCGTGGATTGTTTGCATCACATACCTTCGCTGGTTTGTTGACTTATACTGTCAATGTTAATATGTACTAATAACCAGAAGGCTTAATGCGAATGCATGTGCCGTCCACTGGTTCTCTCCCTTTGCACCATTATCTGTCGTTCCTCTTACCTTCATCATGTTTTCTGCAGCGATCCGTTGTAGGCTCCATAAACATTTGCGCAGTTCTCGAGCTCGCTAGGATACATTCCTTATCTCTCCATCATACCTGCACTTGGAATGTTTGTATCACTTACCTTCGCTGGCTTGTTGCTGCATTCTGTGACCCTGTAGGCATACACTAGTGACTGAGCGTCTTATTGGAATGGCTACATCTGACCAGTGTTAGTCTTTCCCAGCGCCACCACCTGCCAATCGTCTTAAATTCGGCACCACTGTTTAGAAGCAGCAGGTGGTCGTAGGCTCCGTGCATCTGCGGTTATCCAGAGCTTGTTAGGAGTCACTGCTTATCTCTATAACCTTTATGCTCGTAGAACGCCTGCATCCAACCTTTCCGCTGTCTTACCACCAATTAACCTTTAGATCTCCTTCGCGACAAACTATTTATTTTTTAACTTTCTTATTCTGCACTCCCTATCGTCTTAGGCTGGCTACGTGCTGTTTATTCACCGTTAAATCAGTACCAGTCTTCTAACTTTCTTTCCTCTATCCACACGCAATTGTTGCCCCATCCTAAACTGCTACTTCGTGGATTACTTACTGGTACAACGCTTTTGTCTCTACTTAGACGTTAGCAACCTACCCATACGGCTATTGTTTCTGTAGGACATTCGAAAGGCGCTTTCAGCATAATCATCCTTGCACAGTGCACATGATTTTGTCTCAACTCTAAATGTTGTAACCTAAGACGTTAACAAGGTTTAACGCAACGCCTGTTCTTGCGGGCTTCTCTCGGTTGTCCCTCACTTTCCCTTTTCTCCGAGGTCCGGAACATCTTGGAGATCTGGGATTGGACTGAAGAACAGTTTCCGCCCAAGACGGATATAATAACCGACAAGGACCTACATGGAGCAGGGCTGTAAGCCAAAGGGACGCAATAGCAATCACCACCATAACCGTTGTCCAGTGTGGGGTGCTGGACAAGTCTTCACACTCCCAAAAATTATACATCTGAAAAATCCAGATAGCAGGATGTTTGAAACTTTGCTCACCTGGACACTCAACCAGATGACTATTCGTGATGTTCACATCTTCAACCGGCCTCAACCATTATGGCGGCCCTGATCAAGCTATCTGTCCAGCCAACAGAGAAAATAAGAAGCCATTTGACTGTGAATAACCGAATATGAAATCAGTCGTCAAGCGGCCTTGCCATTTATAATTGGGGTTCAAAATGCTTTAAGACAGTGTTGCAGGACATGGTGGGTTTTCACCTGGCAAGCATTCTCTCTTTAAAAAGCCACAATGGTCTGTTTAAAAACACTGCGACGTGGCGAATGTGACTCGCACTGAATAAAGTCACTGTCCACAACTACATACTGGCAAGTCTACTAGAGTCATATTTCAACTTTTCCCGACGCGTACAAGAATATGATACTCTTCGTCTAGGTGTACCTTTTCACTGCACTTATAGTGCCTTGACCGTTTGCACTACGCACAACTGAACCCAAAGTATCGTTGTGAAACACAACTGCCTGTAAACCTTGATCATGCCTGATTTCGTGTGCCTCTATAAATTTGAGAATAAACTATTTACTATTTACTAAACTATTTATTTATATTCTAGCGCGTTGATCGTGCTCTATATATCCAGCACGGGATAAGCCGTACAACGCAAGGTGGTTGGTAGAACACACTAATGTTAGCTAAGGAATAGGCTTATTGAACGGAAGAGCCCCTAGCTGGTGGTAACCTTAGGGCACCAGCTGCTACCCATACAGGAAAGATGTAGCCATGAATTAAGTGCGTGGACGAGCATCGTTCGCGGTCCAAGTAGCGCGCTTAAAAGATGGGGATCGTACTTCCGTCTCAATCAAACATAAGCAAAGATCTGCCGGGCAAACCGCCCAATTCCCTAATCCATAAGAAAACTACAATTTTATTATGTCTTTGAATAATGTACACATTGCAACAAGGCATCTCTAGGTCGCTACAGATCCCCTCATAGAGAGGAAACCGTGGGTGACACTTCGAGCTACGTGAGGACCGTCCGGCGCAAACTAACCTTCTGGTAGACTAAGTAGTGAAGCCTGTTGCAGCGGTTGGTGGAGAACCAGACTTTCGGACCCAAGCGGGGTCCCACCCGTGTCTTCCATAAGGGTAACAAAAACACAAATTGATGAGAACGTTGTGGAGCATCAAAGATTCGCAAGTTCGTGTGTTTGAAATTTTCGCCACAAACCCGTCATCTCCCTGATTCATACATGGAAGCTAAACGGAAACAAGACCAGTTCCAGAGTTGGCAAGGGCAACCGCAACTGTGACAACTAGTTGATGAGGTAGGCAGCATAAAAGCAACAAAGCTTTTTAGGTGCTTTCAATACTTTCTTCCGTTTTGGGTTTCAAAACGTTTTGCGTTGCTTTTGTCGTTTTTTGCGTCACTGCAAGCTTTGCCGCTCTTTTGCGTTTAGTACGACGTTGGCCAACAGGGGAATAAACGGAAAGTAGAAAAAGTGGGAAGCGAATTAAGCACTTAGTCTCGCTGGCCATTGAAAGCGCCTGCCAGACGCCGTCGGCTCGTGAGGTTCGGAGACGGCTGCCTTTTTTACCGTGACAATGGATGATAAAGACGCGGTCTTTGTATGACTTTGGGAAAGCCTTCGTAAGGTCACTACAATGCTCAAGGCAGAGGAAAACGAACGGACAGCGTTGCAGGTCCCGCGGTAGAAAATACTTCCGTTGTTGTTCTCTAACTTCGTGAAGCTTTTGGTGACGCGTCCTCGTGGCGAGATGACGAGCCTAATACCCATCGTAACGGAGAAACCTGGAACTATTGGAGAAGTAATCGCCAAGTAAAAGTAAACGTTGTCCATATAGTAACTTGGCGCTGGACGTACGTAGCTCGGCCTTTAGTGCTGATCGAAAGCCAAGGGGGATCATAGGTAGCACCACAGTCCAACTCAGCTCATTGGCGGCACTAAGTGAGGCTTTCAGTCGTCAGTGGTAACCTACAACCATGGCTTTCGTCAGTGTACTATAAGTGGTCGGGGTAATGCGTCGGCATTCCATGAATTTAAGAAGATGGTTACCAGTCGAATATTCTAAGTTCGGACCACCGTCGGCAGTCGCTGTGACTGGACATTCATGTGAAACCATCTAACGCTCGACGAAAGCGCTAGTGGTTGTTACCGCAGCTACTAAAGGAATAAAATCGGTTTTGGACAGACGGGTACGACGATCGTTTATGGTCAGTATGAAGACCATTCCTTCGGACGGGGCCAGCGGTCCAACTAAGTCGAGGTGGACATAGGCAAATCGCTTTGAAACGGACGGGAAGCGACCAGTTGGAGCGGACAGGTAATACAGAGGCTTGCCCAGCGCGTATGATCGCCTTGCACCCCCAGTCAAACAAATCTCTCGGAGGCAAGATTAGCAGTAGCTTTAAGGCCTGGGTAAACGAAATTGAGGACGGT
This sequence comes from Dicrocoelium dendriticum, assembly GCA_944474145.2. Lineage (NCBI taxonomy): Eukaryota > Metazoa > Platyhelminthes > Trematoda > Plagiorchiida > Dicrocoeliidae > Dicrocoelium > Dicrocoelium dendriticum. Next base: position 130,952,479 of record OX104066.1, read on the forward strand.
GTCGATAACCATACGGCGAACGTTGCTGAAACGACGGGTGAAGGTCCTCTGGTAGAGCTGCTGTAGCAGTCTGGAGATTCCCCGGTTTGCCTGTGTAAAATTCTAACCAAAATTCTATAATTGTACACTTAGGCAACCGGTGTGGTTTGTTGAACTGATTGCTGAGTTCGAATGCTTTACTTGCTCATCGCCATTTTTGCTTGGCGCTCGCTTCGGTTGCAACGCGCGACTGCTCTGTGTGCTGTGCTTGATCCGTTCCCCTAGCTAGAGCGTCCACGGTGTCGTTCTTTTATAGCTAGCTAACAGGGAATCTTTTACTGTACCAATAGAAGTTTCCCTGCAACTCGATCTGTCTTCTGGAATCGCTCTCTGGGCTCCCGGAATAGGCAACCCTCTAAATTGGTGACCCCGGATCCGGAACAATCTCAACGCCGGATATTTCGAACTTTTCTCCGGTGAGTTCGTTCCATTTATTTTTCATATTTTCCGGTTTTATTTTTGCATACGGTAGCCTATTTTTGCATCATTTTTTAAGCCATGGAATCTGTAGACCATAAGGTAGAGTCTCTACTAAGCGCTGTAACTCTCTCAGTTCCACCTTTTTGGGACATGGATCCTGTTTTGTGGTTCGCTCTTCTTGAGGCCGAGTTTTATAACCACAGAATCACTTCCGACTATGCGAAGTACTGCAAGCTCCTGTCCTATCTCCCCAAGGAGATATCAATGCAGGTTCGTGACGTCATCATTTCTCAGACCGAAAACCGCTATGAGGCTCTCAAGGAAGCCACGATTAAGCGTGTTATGCCCTCTGAGAAAGTTCGCCTGCAGCAGCTTTTCAGGGATCTGCAGCTGGGCGACAAACTGCCCTCAACCCTGCTACGAGAGATGCAGCAACTCCTTGGTTCCTCAACCATGGACGAGACTTTACTTCGCGAACTATGGCTACAACGGCTACCGGAAAACACGCAAGCGATTCTCGCTACAGTGAGCTCCGTTTCGCTCACTCAACTAGCAGACTTAGCGGATCGAGTTATTGAACGATCACAGCCACAAGTCGACGCCAGCAAGATGAATGCCGTCGCGTCCCAGGGCACTTCTATCACTGACTTACAGTCAACTATAGAAGCCCTGCAAGCACAAGTTGCGACACTTAGTCGCCAGGTGCAACAGCTTACTATGACCCGTCGTCGTCCTAGCCGCTCAAAATCGCCCTTCAAACTTTCTCAGTCTAGCAACAGGCAAGCTAGCTGTTGGTATCATCAGCGCTTTGGTACCGCAGCTCGTAAATGCGTCAAACCTTGCAACTTTGCCGAGAAGCAGGGTAACCTCGGCCGGTCTGTAACGGCGACGGACGCGACCGGCCAACACCAAAGTCGCCTCATCCGCGTTAGGGATTTAACTTCCGGCACCGAGTTTCTAGTAGACACTGGTGCCGAAGTTAGCGTTATACCCCGTAGCTCAGATGAGGTCGTCTCACCATCGCCGACCAAGCTGCGTGCCGCCAATGGCACACCAATCGCAACTTTCGGCGAAAAGCTGCTAACGCTCAACTTAGGCCTCCGGCGAACCTTTCGCTGGCCTTTCATAATCGCTGCTGTGCCTTTCGCCATCATAGGCATAGACTTTCTTCAACGCTTCGATCTCATCGTCGACGCTAAACGGAAGAAGCTTATTGATTCTAGGACACAGCTCAGTATTATCGGGACCAGCGCCAACGTGGCTGCTATCACTCCCATTCGTGTCCTACCTCAAGCTTCACAGTCTTTTCTAGAACTTTTCAGCAAGCACCCTAAACTCGTTCGCGTCCTGAACGACTTGCCTCCTGTGACGTCGAACGTCATGCATTACATTTGCACTAAGGGCCCACCTGTTTCGGCCCGCCCTCGCCGACTAGCCCCGGACAAGCTCAAAGCTGCTAAGGCGGAATTCGAGCAAATGCTCGAACTGGGAATCATCCGCCCGTCTAAAAGTCCATGGGCATCACCATTACACATGGTGCCGAAGAAATCCGGTGACTGGCGCCCTTGTGGTGACTACAGAGCACTTAACAAAGTTACCGTCCCGGATAAATACCCTATCCCGCACATGCACGACTTGACCTCAGCTCTAGCTGGCAAGTCTATCTTCAGCAAAGTCGACTTAGTTCGCGCCTACCATCAGATACCTGTGGCGCCAGACGACATTGCTAAAACTGCAGTCATTACGCCATTCGGCCTATTCGAGTACCTCAGAATGCCTTTCGGCCTCAGCAACGCTGCCCAAACTTTTCAGCGTTTCATTCATGAGGTAACGCGAGGACTCGAAGGCGTTTATCCTTATCTAGATGACATTCTCATCGCGAGCTCTTCCGACGAAGAACATCTTCATCACCTCGACGCACTCTTCCAACGCTTAACGCAGCATGGGGTTACCGTCAACCCCGATAAATGCGAGCTTGGCCAAAGCTCCATCGACTTTCTTGGCCACCGCATATCTGCCTCTGGTATTGAAGCTCTGCCAGACAAAATCCAGGCACTGAAGGACTATCCTGCTCCCAGTTCCTTCAAGCAGTTACGCCGATTCCTTGGCCTGGTCAACTATTATCGACGCTTTATCCCTAACTGCGCGAGCATTGTTCAACCAATGACTGACTTGCTCCGCGGTAAACAACGCTCTTTTCACTTTCCAGACGACGCTAAATTGTCTTTCGAGAAGCTCAAAGACGCTATCTCCAACATAGCGCTTCTCGCCCATCTAGACACGTCTGCATCACTCTCTCTGACAACTGACGCATCAGACACTGCCGTCGGTGCAGTTCTTCAGCAACTCATCGACCATCGATGGATACCTCTAGGTTTCTTCTCGAAACGTTTACAACCTGCCGAATCGCGTTACAGCACCTTCGGTAGGGAACTGTTAGCTATCTACCTAGGTATCCGACATTTCCGTCACTACCTCGAAGGTCGACATTTCACCGTCTTCACCGACCACAAGCCATTGATCTACGCAATTAATGGCGCAACAGACAAGTATTCTCCGCGGGAAACCAGACACCTAGACTACGTTTCTCAGTTTACGACAGACGTACGTCATGTCTCAGGTGCTCTCAATCCCGTCGCGGATGCGCTTTCACGCATTCAGCAGATCAGCTTATCGCCTGGCACAAACATTGATCTAGCCGCCATGGCTGCTGCCCAACAAGCTGATCCCGACATAAGCAAGCCACGACGCAACACCACTGAGATGATCACCATTGATCGACTCAAGCCAGCATTCTTCGACAAGTCTGACTCGCCGGTGCAACAAGCACCTTCACAGCCTGTGCCATCACAGCTGGCACCGCAACCTCAGACGAGTCAGTCCGCTCCAGCAGAACCGACAACCACAACCGACAGCACTCCTACTCGCCCTACTCTCAATCAACGCGGTAGGAAGCTCAAACCTAAGGTTCGTTTTTCGGACTCCGTTCGCACTTACTTTTTTACGTAGAACGTGCCTTCGAAATTTTCTGCTCTTACTAAACGTTTTTGAAAATCCACAAAAAAAGACCAAAACGTTTTGAAACTACCAAAAAAGAGCAAAACCTTTTGAAAACCCAAAAACAGCTTTGCACGTTTTTCGCTTTGCACTCTTTTGTGTATTGCTATGCACTTACGCTGCTTTTTCATTTTGCTTTCCATATACACCGTCGGTTGGTTGCACCTCGGTTTCACTTTCCGCTGGATCCCCGCACGTCAACTGCAAGTGGAACGAACTTCCTGCTCAACTGCCTACGTGAACTTTATTAACTGTCCCCCCCACAAACAGTTTTTTTTACCGTTTCGACACCGTAGGGAGGACACGGGTGGGAGCCCGCTAGGGTCCGATTGCATGGTTCTCCCCCAGCAGCTGCATCGGGTTTCACAACCTGGTCTCGCAGAAGGCTGGCCGGCGACGGACAGTCCTCACGTAGATCGAAGGACTGCTTACACAGTCCCTTCTGGGAGAGGGCTATGTAGCAGTCTGGAGATTCCCCGGTTTGCTTGTGTAAAATTCTAACCAAAATTCTATAATTGTACACTTAGGCAACCGGTGTGGTTTGTTGAACTGATTGCTGAGTTCGAATGCTTTACTTGCTCATCGCCATTTTTGCTTGGCGCTCGCTTCGGTTGCAACGCGCGACTGCTCTGTGTGCTGTGCTTGATCCGTTCCCCTAGCTAGAGCGTCCACGGTGTCGTTCTTTTATAGCTAGCTAACAGGGAATCTTTTACTGTACCAATAAAAGTTTCCCTGCAACTCGATCTGTCTTCTGGAATCGCTCTCTGGGCTCCCGGAATAGGCAACCCTCTAAACTGCCTTACAAACTGTTGCCATCGGAAGATGGCAGTGGATGCGAGGATATCTGTAAAGAAGAAGCACAGAGCTCCGAAAATCTCCGGTCCTTTGATTGCTTAGCGGCCACAGCAGACAGGTCGAATGCCTACTCAGCATGGCAAATGGCAGCTACTCTTAAAAGAGCCTCAGCGACGACGTTTCGTTGACCAGAGTTGTGTCGGATAGCAGTCAAGGATTTGGCGATGAAACCCGGCCGAGGAACCTTTGGTGGTGAGTGTCGATCTGACTGCTTTCGAGGTTCGTAGCTGAACGGCTATTTATCGATAAATAAAATAAAGGTGTTACCTTCAAGGACGTGTCGGATATGTCGATGGGTAGAGTAAACGGCCACTACTGCGCTACAGAAGGTGCTGTAGTCGACTTCAGCAGGTTGTTGGCTTCTAGACTAGAATGCAAGTTTTCGGCACCCAAATGTAAGTTGCTCTAGGATAGTGTCAATGGTGGTGTTCGATGCGTTAACACCAACACTGTGCGAAGCGTTCGAATCGAAATGATGAAGTATAACGGCTTCGGCCAAGGCCTTTTTGCTAGCCGTGGATGCTACGAAAGCGGCAGCGGTCAATTTTACCTGAGCGTTGTTAGGTCCATGTAGTAGGTTGGTTAGTGGACTCGGCAAGCTGGCACAGGTTGGAAGAAAATGTCGGTAATAGTTGCTAATGCCCACAACACGTTGAATAGCATTAACGTTGCTAGAACCGGAACCTCTCTGATGGCGCGGACTGTATCGGCTAGAGGCCGTATAGTATAGTTATCGATATGGTGGCCATGTACCCTGACGGAAGGCTGCTACACTAGGCATTTGTCGGCGTGGACAGTGACGCTATCGACAACCAGCCTACCAAAAATAATTTTGTGATGGTTCGCGTGTTGTTCTTCAGAGGCGCTTCACAATATGATATGATAATGTTTAGGGATAGACGAAAGCTAGACCTATACTGCCCAAATCGATGAATGGTTGGGAGCTCTGAGCTGCGTTAGAAAACCAAAGGGCATGCGTAAATCCTAGAGCAGCCCAAATGGATTGATAACGGTGGTTTTCGATATATCTTTCTCGGCGACTGGGATCTGGTGAAAAACCCAAACTAGCTCGAATTTTGAGAAGGCACGGGTGCGCGTAAGCTAGCCGTGATGTGCTGAATGAGCGAAATAAGAGCCATCTGGCAGGTTTACCAGAGCAACTTTTCCTTACGTTTCAAGGTCTCGTTGATACTGGCTAGCCGAACAACCTCCTCGTGGTGTCAGTTGGGTGGTTCGGGTTTAACCTGTTCCAGCAAATAGTTCGGCGGCAGTGTTCCAGGACGTGGTGGGTTTCGCCTTGCAAGCGTTCTCCCTATAAAAAGCCACAAATGTCTGCTTAACAACACTGTGACGTTGCGGTCGTGACTCGCCATAAAATAAAGTCACTGCCCCGTGGATATCCGGATAATTCTCTCCAACCCACGGACACCAATCTCCTACTCGCTTATTGATGATTATATCAAACATTGAAGATTGGAGCAGCACAACTACAAGCACAAAATACACAGCTACATTCACATACACACAAAATGGTTGGCGGCATCCGGTTTCGGATTTGCCTGTCACTGTGGCAAGCCACAGGACGCCTGCGCCTACAGAGGGACCATGGATGGCTTGCGCTGCACCACCCACAGCTCCAACCACATACCCCATATCCAGTGTAAACCCGAAGGAATAAGACCGGGAGGCATGCGGATGGGAGCCACGTTTCATCAACGGAGCCGGCCCACACTACTTCACAGGCAAACACAAGCACGCTGTATTTGGGGAATCAACCGCACACAAGGCGGTGGCTGGACCGTAGTCCGCTCCACACTGAGTGCATGGAACCGCTCTTTGAGCCTAGCACGGCCACAAGAACCGTGCACCCCGTCCCCCTCCAGCAACGACCAACTGTCTCCTGGAGCCAGTATGAACGATGTAGTGGGTAATAGACAGGTAGGCACCTTGTCAACATACACATCAAGCGCAACCATACCAGGGATATCAAACAACACCCATTCACTTTAAACGACAAGCTGAAATTAAATAAATCCAATAATGCATACAGATACGGTGGCATAACTCTTCGCTAAATTACCATATGAAGTAAGTTGGTTAGCAACAAATCCGTGATATGTAAGAAATGTCCACAAGTTACTTAAAATGCTACAAACGCAACAAAATTACCGAAGATAAGCGCAATTAGTGTAAGCAACGTGGCCAGTTAATAGAACATTATTCAGGGAGGCAGAACAAACCAAATAAAGCGGAATGAAATTTAGCCAGCTTAAAAAGACCTAGTTTAAGCGTAAGTTGGTTTAGCCCAACTGCGGTGAAGAAGCATCAAGAATGCAACATCAGCCTCAGCATGGGGCACAAAATGACATACATACATACCCCCTACACAAACACAAACTGCTATGGCAAACATATCGGAGTTTTGCACATTCTTGATCATGCATTGTTATGTCAACATGATTATGCCTGTAAAGGGGTGCCTCACCTTGTTGAGACTAAAAGATTTATTTATTTATTTAATAAGATACTTCCCTATCCTTACTTTTCGTCACCACTCCATGTATTACCCTCCTAGTACTGACCTCTATATCACACACTTGAAACGCGGCTGTCGCCACATCACTAACGGTTCTGTTCCTGACTAGTATAACTACCATTCCAGTAACATCTATACATCCTGCAACCAGCCTATTTCATTCAAAGCAATGTGCTTGTTGCCAAACGTAATCGCCTGTACAGGCTTGATCACACCTCATTTTGTGTACCTCAGTGAAGCCGAGATTAAACGTTTTATTTATTTATTTAGTTTGGAGCGTGCAATAATCAGCAAGTGGACGTCAGTTTCCTGACAGTTTAAACATCATGTAGAGCGGCGACGCCCACGGGCATTTAGTCGGCCGAATCGTGTCTAGGCCGAACGTGTGCTGGAATACTGCGAGAGCAGGTTCTAGTTTGTTATGAGCCGTCCGCCTGGCTTTAGCGAATACAGGCAGACCTTGGATAACGACGTGATGCATTGCAGCATCCGTGGCGTATAGTAACGGTGCTGATGCATGAAAGAGTTCCGGAACTTTGCGCATGTGCATCTGACCGATAGTTGAGTTTGTTTGGTTGGCGTATCCAAGACTGATAGTCCCAACATCGGGCCTAGTCCTTATTACTGCTAAATTTCTTTGGCGATCGAGCAGACGGCGGTGCTACGTGGCACCTAACAAGTCGAAGGGCTGCAGAAATTTAAGGCCAAGTACTGGATTCTGAACATCTGCGGCGAGGAAAATCCAGTGAAAAGAAAGTCGTAGGCTTATGTTAAGCGTGAGCGAGAGTTGACCGTACACGAGAATGGTCGTTCCGTTGGCTTCTCTCAGTAAACTAACCGCCTTCTTCTTCTGGTCTTGCTTAGTACGAGGAAGAACGATAACATCGGCGGCTGTGTCCATGAACTAGCGAAGTCCTGTTTCTAGATCAGTAACGAATAAAAGGTGACTGTAGATGCCAGCGGCGTTCGTCGTGTCTGCGTGCTTGCCGGCCCGTTTCCCGGCGTCTGACGCTTGAAGGAACAGGGTTCGCGACGAGATTAGGCCTGCTGACCAGGTCGCTTCCGATACCAGCAATAGGTTGATCTAGTCGGAGAATTCAGGCGTGACCTGGAACGGGTTAGACTGCTGGAGCGATTTCAGCAGTTGGGTCCGGACAATGTTAGGTTCTGCAGTCGATCGGTACTTGTCGATACTTTGGCTCGTAGTTTTGCTACCCCCGTACTATAAGTAGTGTGCACCAAGGAAATTAGTGCTTTGGATCCCTACATACGGTGGACGCTGTCGCCAAGCCGGAAAATAGACGCATTAGTTGCATACAGCGGATTAGCTTTATCACTTGGTAGTCTACGAAGCCTCATCTCTTAAAGAATATACTCGTCAACCGAGACAGGCTTAGCCCAGCGCTGCACCTTGTGCAGCCCTTGAGATGTTTTTCATTTGCTATGCAGTATTTTGTTAAAATGCTTTGTAGCACGAACGTGAGGCGACACGCCGTATCGCTTTAAGACAACGACCTTAAGCTCTTAGCTAGTTTAATGATATTAAAGAGGCTTTAAAATGTCGTCGAAATCAATGACGACTTCCGGCGAAAGCGTTCCGACAACGCAGTGAACTTTGACGCTATCCGACCAAAGGACAAGTATAGAAAAAGTGGGCTCTAGCGGTTTAAACCACGACGGGACTGGTCTTTCGAGAAGGCGAGATAAAGACACTGAATCCACTAACCTGGTCGTCTGAAGCAGGGTGGAGGCCTTTCATAGCGAAGATTTATCTAGCCAAAAAAGTGGGAACCGTCAAGTGAGCACAATAACATTTGGACGGAGTGAAAAGACAGCAAGGAGGAAGTGATAATAAAAATTATTAAGAGCATCAGCTTTTGCGAGTCACCAAGTATAGCCCGTTGATCGTGCGCTATGTATCCAGTACGAGGCCAGACGTCCAACCCAAAGTGGTCGGTACAGCACACCAGCTTAAGCAACGGAATAAGTTTATCGAACAGAGGAGCGGCTAGCTGGTGCTAAAAATAAGACAACAGGAGATATCTAGCTGGGGAAGATGTTGAAACCTGTGTAGTGGGTGGAGGAGCGTCGTCCGCGGTCGAAGTAGCGCGCGTCATGGGCGGAGGTTGTATTTGCGTTTCAAGCAACGGGAACAAGGTTCTGACAGGCAAAGCGCCAGTTTAGCGAACACATAACAAAACTATACTTTTAGACTATTTTTGAATAATTTTCATATTCATACGGGAAAACTCCGGGTCACTACAACATTTTACCAGTTAGCTTGGTACGAAGCCACTGTGAAGCGCTACATTAGCCCATATATATATATATATATATATATATATATATATATATATATATATATATATATATATATGGTTGGCGGCATCCGGTTTCGGATTCGCCTGTCACTGTGGCAAGCCACAGGACGCCTGCGCCTACAGAGGGACCATGGATTGCTTGCGCTGCACCACCCACAGCTCCAACCACACACCCCATATCCAGTGTAAACCCGAAGGAATAAGACCGGGAGGCATGCGGATGGGAACCACGTTTCATCAACGGAGCCGGCCCACACTCCTTCACAGGCAAACACAAGTACACTGTATTTGGGAATCAGGCGCACACAAGGCGGTGGCTGGACCGTAGTCCGCTCCACACTGAGTGCATGGAACCACTCTTCGAGCCTAGCACGGCCACAAGGACCGTGCACCCCGTCCCCTCCAGCAACGACCAACTGTCTCCTGGAGCCAGTATGGACGACGTAGTGGGTAATAGACAGGTAGGCACCTTGTCAACATGCACATCAAGCGCAGCCACACCTGGGATATCAAACAACAACCAAACACTTGAGAGAGAGAAAGAAAAAGAGAAAAACTCGATTAATGCATAAGGAAACGGTGACATAAACCTTAATTAAATAGCATACGTAATAAGTTGTTTACAAACACATCCTAGCAAAGTGCACGAGGTCAGGAAATATAGTTCACGGTATGCCACGAACACAAAAATGTTATGGAAATCGAATACAATTGGCTTAGGCGATGTGTGCAAGTTAATGGAATAGAGTACAGGGAGATATTTATATGAGAAAGAAAAGCATTAAGGCAAAAACTGTAAACCCACCACCTGAAATAAAGAGACTTAGCATGCAAGCACGCGGTTAGTAAATCGAATTCAGCGTGCCTACAAACGCTGCGCCGGCTCGCCGTAATTCTCTGCAGGACCCGTCGTCGCTTCTGTAGTGGCCCCAAAGGACCTAGTTCATGGCCCACTAGACATTTATATGAGAAAGAAAGGAATTAAGAGAGAACCAAAAACCCACCACTTGAAATAAAGAGACTTGGAATGCAAGCATGCGGTTAGTAAATCGAATTCAGCGTGCCTACAAACGCTGAGCCGGTGCTGCATACGTTCACTGCGGGACCCGTCGTCGCTTCGGCAGTGGTCCCGATTGACCTCTCTCAAGGCTCACTAGGCCTGCCTGACTAAGGCACTCGCGACCGCATGTTCTACAGCACAATGCGCTCGATGTCGATGGAGTACAATTCATTCGTGCTTGCCGCTTCCGCACTTGCCGCTTCTTCTCTGCATGCATGAGGGCTTTCTCCCGCACCTCAGCAACTGCTTTCGTGATTAGATCGCGCCATGCACGCCGATCAACGGCCTTCGATTCCCATGATCTGCAATCAAGATTAGAACGTGTGAGGCTCACTTTAATCATGTCCTGGTAACGTAACTTTGGTTTCCCCACGGGCCGCTTCCCTATACTCAGCTGACCGTATAAAAGTTGTTTCGGTATTCGCGTCGAATCCATACGGCTCACATGACCGAGCCATCTCAGGTGTCGCAGTAAAAGTATGCAGTCCACTGCATACATCCCACTTTGGCGCAACACTTCCGTGTCTGCAACTCTGGCGCCCCAGCCGATCCGCAGAATTCGTCGCAGACACTGCTGATGGAACCGCTCGAGATATCGCACATCCCGACGGTACATCGTCCACGTTTCACTGTCGTATAGAAGGACGGACAGCACCATGGATTTGTACACCATCAGCTTCGTGCCAATGCTAAGCTGATGGTTGTTCCACACTCGGTACTCAAGCTTACCGAATGCCGCTGCTGCCTTCGACACGCCATTACCCAACTCAACGTGTAGCTGCTGATCAGTCGACATCACACTCCCAAGGTAGCTGAAGCGGGAGGTGGTTTCCAATACTTCAGCACCAATGCTGATTCGCGGCAATATTGAAGATTACACCTCCGGTGAAGGCTGAAAGAGACAGACAGTTTTGCTTGTGTTGATGGTGAGTCCGAATTTGGCCGCTGTCAAAGCCAGAGCACTAGTCATGTGCTGCAACTCATCCGCGCTGTGTGAAAACAACGCACAGTCGTCAGCAAACAGCAACATACGGATAGTTGTCTCACAGACTAGAGTTCTCGCACCGAAACGACGGATGTTCAGCAACCCACCATCAATACGGTGCTCCACACGAACACCGTAAGCACAAGCGGCATCAAAAGCACAAGACAGCATTGCATGAAGATAGATATTAAACAGGGCAGGAGCTAAGACACAGCCTTTCTTCAAACCAGAGACAACGGCAAAGTCATCCGAGGTCTCTCCACTCAGCTGCACCCTCGCTCGCATACCACTGTGCAGACATGCAATTAAACTTACAAACTTACGCGGGCAACCAAACTTACCCAACACCAGCCACAGTGCCTCGCGGTTCACCGTATCAAATGCCTTGGTGAAATCAATAAAAAGCGAGTACAAAGGCTGGTGTCGTTCTCTGCACTTCTCTTGCAACTGACGAGCCGAAAACACCATATCTATAGTGCTGCGACCCGAACGGAATCCACACTGCTCTTCCGCCACGTTTGGTTCCACAATCTGACTCACGAGGCGATTGAGCAGGATTCGGGCAATCACCTTGCCCACACAACTCAGCAAGTTGATGCCACGATAATTCGTGCAACATTGCTTGCTACCTTTGCCCTTGTACAGTGGTAGCACAAGGGCATCCTTCAGCTCAGCAGGCACCTCCTCCTCAATCCACACGCGTTGCACCAAGTGGTGCAGCGCAGACAACAACGCGGGTCCACCGTGTTTCAATACTTCAGGTGGGATCCCATCACCTCCGGCACATTTGCCGTTTCGCAGCTGAGCAAGTGCTCTCTGCGTCTCATCCAGTCTCGGCGTATCCGCCAAATCCGCCTTCACATCGTGCTGCTTCAGGCCGTTCAATGTAGGCCAGTCGATCTCTGAACGGTTGTTCAAGAGACAGTCAAAGTGTTTCCGCCAGACCTGCATTATGTCTGCAGTCTGGGTGCAGGTAGCGCCTGAACTACCATCGATCAGTGTCCTCAGCGGCTCCAATCTCGGTCCATACACCGCCTTCAAGGAGTCAAAGAATTCCTTGTGTTGACGGCGTTCGGCGTAGCATTCCATCTGCTTCGCCTTCTCCGTCCACCATGCATTTTTTATGCGACGGAGCTCTCGGGTCAGTCGCCGTCGAAGTTTGCGAAACTGACTACTCTTCTCCAAGTCACTGGGGTCTGCAACATGTGCAGCAAATGCTGCATTCTTCTCTGACACCAATGCGTCAATCGTCACGTTGTTGTCATCAAACCAATCAGGCTGCTTACAGTTTGCGCGCCCGATGGTCTCCTCCGCAGCAGCTGTCACCTGGTCGCGAATGTGGTGCCACAGGTCGCCGACTGTGGCTATACAGTCCACATCACCACACAGGCGTGCAGCCATCGCCTTCTCCAGCTCAGTACGTTTCGCCACAGTACCGAGGGAGAGAATGTTAAATTTACGCCGATTCACGGCGGGAGTGCAATACATCGATTTACGAAAATATATGTACAGTTTGGTCCGAAGCAATTTGTGAGCAGTGCCACACTCAGCTCCACGCAGTACATGTGTCATGCGCACTTCACGCATATCACGCTGACGTACGATGATATAGTATCACAGAGGATAGCTCAGTGTAGAACTGATCACGCGTGTCATCAGGATAACACATGGTCGGACCGTACATGCTTATAAAAGTAGCAAACTTACCTCTTCCGAGTCGTAGGCGAACAGTCATCAGTCGCGCGCTGATGCCCGTTGGTTCACCCACCAGCTGGCCATTCAGGCGATCGGATATTGCAAATCCGACCCCATGTTCACGTGGTGCTGAGGCGGCGTTCCCCACCCAGTAGAATGTGTAGCCAGCACCTGCTTCATGTAACTTACCTTGCTCAGCGAGCCGAGTTTCACTGAGCGCCCGCAATATCGATGTGGTAGCGCGCCAGCTCCATTGCGACCAGCGCAGTGCGTCGCTCCGGGCGCTCGCTGGAGTTCCGGTCCAGTAGTGTGCGCACGTTCCAGCACCCGATGCTGAGTGCTTTGCGCGCAGGCATACGATTGCATTAGTGGGCAATCGCACACGAGGTGGTCGTTGTCCATCGGAGGTTTGCTTGAGGGACTCCACCCGGAGCCTTTGGCTCAATAGCCTGACCCACAAGGCAGTGGGTGGTTTGGAGGTTTGCTTGGGGGACTCCACCCGGAGCCTTTGGCTCAATAGCCTGACCCACAAAGCAGTGGGTGGTTTGGAGGTTTGCTTGAGGGACTCCGCCCGGAGCCTTTGGCTCAATAGCCTGACCCACAAGGCAGTGGAGAGCAGATCCAGCTCGGGAATGTGATTGCAGAGACAGATGGGGATCTGCTTGACGGCCGTCACACGCAGCCTTTGAGGTTCTGGAACAGTTATCATATGTTTTGCGACCGTAATTGGATACGCACCTGCGACCACGGCCAGACGCAGGTGGGTTTTTGGCGGGTTTGCACCAATTTGACCAGGGGCTGCCTGGCTTGAGGCGGGCAGTAGCAAACCATTGAACACCCGGAGGTGTCCTCCCACCGTCAGAGACAATGCGTGGCACTCGTGCTCTACGCCAATCGAGCATTGAGAATATCACCCGTAACCTGTTGTCTCCCATGGCTAGGTTTTACGGGAAGTGGGTCATCGACCACTTCCTGACCTCCGGAGAGGATGGACTAGGATACTGCCAGGGCGCCCAATCCTGACAGGAGAACGACTCGGGTCCTCAGCCAAAGCCTTCGATTAAGTGAACACCCGAAAGGCAGCGGGTCTAGCACATGGTCAGTTAGCTGACTCATGCGGATTGGTGTCCTGGATCTTAGCAGGGAGAAGGGCGAAACCTAACTCCCACCCAGCGGTCGCCACGTGGAGGCGCCCAGGACATGAGACTATGGCGCAACAGTAGCAGCAGTGGGTAGACCATCTGTCAGGATCTAGCCACCACCAGCCTCAGCGCACCATAGGCTCTCCCGCCATATATATATATATATATATATATATATATATATATATATATATATATAATATTTGCAGTGTGCCACAAAATATGCTTAACAATAACAAAACGTAGGAAGACAAACGCGGAGGATGGGGTGCAAAGTTACATGTGCTCTATGGACACTGCGTTTCCGGTTGCCCATCTTCAAGCTCAGCAACAGCAGTAAATTAGCCATTCGAGCTGATGCATTTGCTGCAATACAACCGTGATGGCTTAAGGAACAGAGCATAATAAGAGGGAGAGAAGGGGGACTTACCTGGAAACCTTAACGCCCTGGGCAAATAGTTAGGCTCAAGGCGCCTCCATCTTGTGTTAACAACATACCGTCACAAACAGCTGGCTATGGTGCAAAGGCGGCATCGGCGAGATAGCTACCTTGAGGCTTTCACTGCCGAGCATCACCATCAGCCGTTACCCTGCAAATAACTCTGCACCGAACTTTAAACAGCCAATCCGACTAGGAGACGGCAGCAGACGCGCCACTGGTGTCGGTTGCCAGCCATGTTTTGTAAAGTCTCAAACCAAGCACAAGGTTAGTCACGTGGACGCTAGACCGGAAGGCGAGACAGAACAGCGGCACCCAGTTTGGTCGTCAGTGACTTCATTTCCCGCTGCCAATTCAACTTCTGTCCACCTCGAGCTTCGCTCCATCATACATCTGGCAGACTAAACAAGGCTCCCTTAGGTAAGTGGTGACCAGACATACATAGTACTTGCGCAAGCCAAGGCAACTTATTCCGCGCCAGCTGTTGTTCAAAGAAGCCAGCATAATTAGCACCACCTGGTACTTGCCTACGCACATCAGCGTTGCGGATACGTTGGTGCCATCTAACACCAGCAACCCTTCGCAGACAACGATGATCAAAGACTTAAAGGCGCTTCGGATCTCCAGACCGAAGGGGCCAAGTCTCAGCACCATGGGAAAGGACAGTTGCCACTGTGGCCTTGTATACACGGTCTTGCAAAGAATAAACAGCTCTTGTGTCACCAAAGACGCTGCAGTTATAAGAAGGCAAATCTGCTTTTTGCAATGCGTGAACTGATTTCACTTTCTATGTGTCCATCGTTACTGATGCAGCTGCCCAGGTAAGCGATTCGATCAACCACTTCGAGTTATTCATTGACAAGTGTCAAAGGATCAGCAAATGGCTGGTGGCCCTGCAGCAACACTTTGCACTTTGAAGGCGCGAAGCGCATAGTAAATACTGGGACTACTCTAGACAGCCTATTCAGGTTGATTATGTAGCCGCAACATAGTTGAAAAGCAAGACGATACGGTCTTCATCTCAAGCCTAACTCATCTTTCACCAAACAGGACCACAACGCATACGTCGAGATATTCCTCAAGGGAACACTTTATGATAGAGTCCACAACGAAATTGAACAAAATGGAGAAATCGGACAACCCTGACGAACGTCATTTTTGATCGAAAAGCTATCCGACTGGTCATCGTAGACACTGACGCGGCCTGTACTGTTCGAGTGTAGAGCACGTGGGTTGTTCACATATATCGTGGGAACACCTTTCCGCGCAAGTAGTTCCAACAGCATGCATCGACTGAATTAATCAAACTCACTGCGAGGCGAGGATCAAGGCCAGTAAGTTTCTCACAACTGGCGCTAGGCTTATAGCGCATTGGATAGCACAGGCTGTGTGAGTGTTTCTTGCATGCGGCATCTGTAACCGTTTCGCTCCAGTTATCCCAGATACTCTCTTTCCTCCAGATACCTTTGAATAGAAAGGTCTGTCTTTGGCTGAGGACCTCACCTTCATCTTTAAAGTGTGCAGGTGGGATAGATCCAGGCCTGCGAAAAGAAGATGATTAATTACTGTGATCGCGTTTCGAAGCTCGACCTCCGACCGAGGCTTTAAACTAACCGTCAATGACTCGCCCTGCACCACCTGAGTAGGAAGAGGTCCGGAAGCAAAGAGGCTAGCTAAACTGACATTGAAATTTTTCCGCCCAACGAGCCATACAGCGCTCCTTATTGTGCATCGGTGCTCCCGCGCTGTCGCTGATTGTCTCACTGACGCCTTGTTTCCTGGGACCAGTGGTGCAGATCAGCAGGATGAGGTTGCTTTAATTGCCTACTGCTCCTGCCTCCTCCATTTATTGACTTCGACTGGTCCACCAGGCTCCATTGACAGCACGTAGGCTCCGCTTTAGTTCGCGCCTAATAGACTGTCTGTTCACTTTGGGCTTAGCGCCGGCCGGGAGTTTTCTTCTGGATTATAACAGGTTCACCGACCTCTCGGACTTCCAGTGACTGCCACGGTGGCGAGTGAGAGTGCCACAAGCGGATGTTCCTGCATAATTCATTGCGACTGAGATTCATTCCACTGAAGCTCAGTGTCATAAGGAAAGACGGTAAATGTTCTGTACGCAGCTCGTCTTGATAGGCTTGCCTGACTGAGGGCTGAGACAATTTCTCAGTTGCCAATCGGAGTGGACGCTTGGTGCGTCTCCCAGTAAATTGCATAGAGAAACGACACCGTACTAAGGCGTGAACAAAGCCGACACAGGTAATCCAGTATAAGCGGCTATCCAGGGTGGGACCAGGCGCCCGTAACTTATGGCAATTTGGTTAATTTGGGTTTATCGCTAGCTACAGGAGGATGTCAACTGGCACTTCGGCGTCCACTAGGTCTAAAAGTAGTGCTACCAAGAAACAACTAGTGCTCAGCACACAGTTGCAGCAGACGCTCACCGTTGTCAGTACGTTTGGAGTTAAGCCCATACGTACCAACCAGCTGAGCTTCTAAAGAACACAGACGTCCTACTTGTGCGTTCATATCCCTCGCAAATACTTTACTATCTGAACCAGCGGCACTGCGTGGTAGCGCGTTAAGTTCCTGATAGAATCAGGCCTTGTCATTCTGTGAATTGCGGTCGGTGGGAACATAAGCGGAAATCACAAACAAACAACGTTTCGTACTACCTAGTGAAGCAACCTTAGCTGATGTCATCAAACGGGCTGCACATAAACGGCTGTTCACCGGAATCCAATCAATCAACGATGGCTCAGCCTTGGAGCTTAGAATGATACCTACACCAGCTTGACCCGTGAGTGTTACATCGGCGTCTGCGGACGCGTGCAACCAACGGCGAGAGCACAAGCCGGGTGCAGTTAATTCAACAACCCCTGTAAGGTCATGGATCCAGGTTTCGGACACACAACAGACATCACTACCCAGTGTGTCCAAGGTGAGTGCGAGTGCAGCCCACTAAGTTAGTTGTCTTAAAGTGCGGACGTTAAACCTCGCCAGGGAACGGGACAGCCTAGCTTTATAAATGACTGTTGCCACTAGGCGTCCCATGGGTGTTGTGGGAGGGTGGCTGCAGATATTTTTACTCCAGTGACACTTCGATCGCTGTCAGTAATGCTGAGAATTATAAAAGGCTATTAATTGGGGTATGGATGGAGCTAGAAGAAACAGGTGGAAATGAAAGAATGGAGGCATCAGCATTAGAATGTCCTCGCTCATCCGCCCTACCGTATGCAACAGATAAGGCAACCTTTGATAATTTGCGTTACGGCCGATGCAGAATGAAGTTTATTATTGAATGTGGGCTGAGATACTGTCCGGGCGCCCAGACGCAGACAGGTGAAGGATTGGGGTCCTCAAACAAAACCTTTGGCTCCAAAGCCTGTCCACAAGGCAGCGGGGAGGTGGCAAGGATTCAGTTTTACAGACATGGATGCCATCCCACTTCAAGCCCCTAATCTGGAGAACCAGGAGACTAAGTTCGTCTGACCTACTACCATTGAGCAACCTGGTAGAAGTAGCTCTCAAATGGCTTGAAGGCACCGCTCAATATAGCTCAATGGGTCAAAAGGGTACTCAAGCCTTCGCACCACGTTACCTTCCACTCTCCTTGCGACGGTCCGGTCGCCCAACCTGAGGAAGAACCCCATTTTATGAGACGCAGTCCTCAGAGCCTACAGTAAGCATGCCCCGTGTCAACCTGGAGACGCATAGAATGACTGATGAGCATTGTGAGAAGCACGGATGATACTAAATGAATAAATGCGGGAGAATAGCGCTGCAACCCATAGAGGTCTTAGAAGACTGTTATAAATACCCGCGTGATTTTGACCCACTTTGATTACTCCTCGATCGGAAGGTCACATCGTGCGGTTTCTCTAGGATACTGTGTATTGCCAGGCACTGTAAAGGGAGAAACCACAAATTTTATTAACGCTTGATGGTTGCAAATATAGCTACTGAGTTACAGGGCGGCTGGTGATTCATTCAGACCATTTCAGTCGCACATTGCTGCATATTTCCAAAATGGATACTGCGAGATTTATTCCTTTGTACACAGGTTATATAACCAACGACGTATGCCAACAACTGAAGACATATCACAGAGGTCTGTCGGTAAGAATAGGAAAACGAGGAAAATAATCGGCGAATTGCTACGAAGCGTGCAATTCAGTGTAGTTTGTATGTGTGGTGTCTCAACGACATAACTAAGGTATACTTCTGGGCTGTGGCCATTACTATTTTCTAAATAATTAAACACGAATATAATTTACACCCACAAAATTTAGCTCTGGATGCCCATGTCATTCCACCGGCCCTAGTCCACGTTGCACACATGGAAATAGTGGGGCTATTGTTGCTGAAACCATACACCGTTCCAATAGAATCTATCACTGAAATGGAGCAAGCTTTGCTAATGAGCCTCCGGACAAAACGCAATTCCATGTGCAGTCACAGCCGATAACCGACAGTTAGCTCACATAGATTCTATCCACTCTTCAAGGCTGCCGTCTGTTGAACCAACGTTTTGTTGTTAACTTGGGTCGAACCTTCAGGAAAATGTTGTCCAATGATTGGCTAAGTAGACACTGTCAGTCATAATCTTCAGACACAGTCAGCATGTATTCCAATCCTTCTTCCTTGGCATCATATTTCTTAGCCCTTATCTCGATTGAACCTTCACTAATCAATACTGGAAACACTGAGAGCCCAGCAGCAAAAAGAACCAGATCCCTTCTTTTAGCCGTTTATGCCGTC
Organism: Dicrocoelium dendriticum; assembly: GCA_944474145.2. Classification (NCBI taxonomy): domain Eukaryota; kingdom Metazoa; phylum Platyhelminthes; class Trematoda; order Plagiorchiida; family Dicrocoeliidae; genus Dicrocoelium; species Dicrocoelium dendriticum. Next base: position 130,971,789 of record OX104066.1, read on the forward strand.
TTAACATCCTCTGGTTTGCATCCTATCAAACTAGTAAAGAAGCTAGCCCCGCGCCAGCGTAGCCAGTCACCTTGGATAGCTGAAAATCCAGAACGTTCTGACTAGAACCAAATAATGCGTTGGCCGACTGTACGAAATTTATCTATTACCTGGTTCCAGATCCCCCATGTTGCATGCATCCTGGTGGATGGACAACCAGCTCCAAGGTTTCCATATACGTTACTACCCCTGACTTATATTATTATTCCTTCATTTTGCTGGACATGCTGAAACAACATCGACCAGATCAATCGCCAGTGTGCTAGCTGGTGTAACAACGAAGCCACCTCCCATGCCATTGGTAGGGAGTACATTAGCAGCACCAGCGTCAGACTTCCTAAACAGGAGAAATGAGCCTCCTAAAGGTAAAAGAACTTGACATTCATTTGCCCTAACAAATAAGACGCATTAATTTTTCAATATTGAATGCTAAAGCTCTCACAGCCATAGTCGTTGAGGCAACAAAAATACAAGCTAAGGTAAACTGAGTGCTTCGTATGTTTTCGCCATGCATTTTTACTCGTTTGCCTATTCTTAGCAATGAACCTCTGTAGTGCATCTGCAGAAATAGACCTATGTCTGTGATCATATAAAATGTATACAAACTCATTAAATATCACAGTAATTATCTTGAAAATTTGCAGCCTTGATGGGCAGATATGCCGATATTGTAAATATTTGTTCCTATTTTCGATTAACGCTTTGGAAAAACACAAAATCAAAAGGTCCAAAAGACCGTATTTAAAATACACAAAAGCTACAAGTACCCAAACATTTTTGCACGTAGATTATTCCTTTGTTCCTTTTGGCGTGTTCTGTTGTTGCTTTTCTGCTTTCTCGTCTCTACATGCCCTTACCTTCCTCTTGGATCTACTGCCCCTCACGAGCAACATTTTCGAGAACCGCCATAGTCAAAGAAGACCCAGAAGCAGACGCGGGTCGGTTCTCTGTGGGACAAGGGTCATTTCTTATTCTGACCATGGTCGTTTCTTCGAGGGATGATTGTGGTTTCTCCTTGGGACGAGTGCCATTTTGGCGCCACGCGGGGCGCTTAGGGGGAGACCACAACCAAGCGCACAGTTTGACAACAGCGGTGGTTTAAGTCCTGTCGGTCATATTTTGTGCGATAGCCAGTTCTTTTGAAATCCGACAAGTTCGCTGCAACGGCTCACCGAAATGCACCCTGCCATGTAATCAGTAAATAATTAATAACAAACGGCACGGCAGACTCCGACTTTCGGCGAACTCCCGTTAGACACGAACGCTCACTCATTCTTACTTGGCACGATTTTGGTCTACGAAACTAGTATTACCCGTCGTTTTTGATATCGAAGGCTTCCTATGTTCATCCTTCTAGGGAGGAGCTCTGTAGCGTCCAAAAAGATAATTGCTCTTTTATGAACTATTTTATTGTTGACCAGTTGTACGTTAGTCTTCCTTGTTTTTATCTTCCTTATAACCGACTCGTCACCTGACCATCTTCTAAGTTCCAACCTTAACGTGTTGCTGCTGTCTCTCTTCATCCGTCCGCATCTTCTTGTAGCCCATCGAATACAATCCGCTGTGTCCGATTCCAACTGCCTTCTGAAATCCGCGCTTAATCTCGCGTATCCTTTCGGATTAGTAGTTACTAGTCCTTCAGACGTTTCTCCATGCAACTCATCCAAACAACAGATTTGGTCTATTATTTTAGAACTGTTGTTCCGATTGTGTCACCGCCATTTGTTGTTGGCTTATACTGTGAACCTGGCAAACTGGATAGTATCTAGCTAGTAGTGGCTCAGCTGATGCATGAACATTCCTCCATGTCGGGTAAAGTTGCCTTGCTCTGTAACACCGTAAGCAACGAGTTATCGCTTTCCACTGTAATATGTGATGCTTCAGTTCGGGTTTTTGTAAAGTAACCAAAGCTCCGTTCAGATTATGGAAGTTTTGGCTAGTGCTCTCAAGGTGGTGTGTTTGTTTAACACCAGGTTACTTTCCGATCGGCAGACAGCCGTGTATAATAATTTCATTCTCATAGCGGCAAAGTAACGTCACCATTTGAGGCGTTAAACTCCTACATGGTTGTCAAGTTTGCAATTGACCATATGTACGCTGTTTGCTTAGGTGTTATGCGGAGTTTGCTGACACTTTGGCTAAAGACTCCGGCACAGACAGAGTACCGTAGGTTTCCGGATTCCATTGAAAAAATGGTTGAGTTACTGGAAAAGATTATGCGTCCTGAGCTCGAGATTTCGCTAACTATTCGCGATACACTAGTGCTACATTGCTAGAAAGCTACAGAATCTTGGAAATTTCTGTTATACTCAGGGCCGGCGGTGCTGCATTATGTGCAATCTGCTAAGTACTTTAACACTTACTCGAATTTGAACCTAGAGATATATCGCCTTTGACATCCCGTGAAATGATATTTCAATTTCTTATTGCCATAAGTTGAATAAAAGGTACCATTATGTACCGGCAAGTTGAGTGACAAGTGGTTACGGTATGCTACACTGGCTTTATATCTGTACCACGTTTTTCTCATGATTTGCGTTCTGTATCGAATAAGTAACTGTAGATTACACGTGGACCCAGAGTAGTAGGTTACTTGTAGGCAGCAATGCTTTGGGAACCTCAGTAGACCTTGATTAGTGTACTCACAGAGCATTTACGGTTCTACAACGGGTATATAGTAAGCATGCAGAAATCAGTGCCTCGTGTACCACAGTAAATTCTGACCAATATACTCTCCGTGCATTTACATGTAATCCAACTGTGTCTCGTAAGTACGATGAAACATAAACCTTGGAAAAGCTTGAATTTTGCTTACTATACCAACGGATCATATGCGTGTATACCAAGAGTTGCCGGCAGGTATGCAGAAACTGTTACTTGCAAACCACAGTAGATTCTGGTCACTATAACTTCAGAGCCCTTAGGTGTATTCCAAGGGAATGTGGTAAGTACGCTGGAACCATTGCCTTAGAAAGCAGTGTGGTATGCGAAAACTATACGGTCAAAGCACCTACATGTATACCTAGTGGTCCCGATAAATCTGAGGCTTTTACCATCTAAGTCTCTATACTCTCTAACAAACCGATTTTTTAATAATTGTGGTGGTATACATGAGCTGTAAATGTCAGTTATTATTAAACCCTTCCAGTATCGACTACTCAACCCACTCGCCAGTGTTATCCAAACAACTTGAAAGGAGTTGCGGTCACGTAGGTGTACGTAACCGTATTTATGTGCGTATAACATTTGGAAGAACTTATCTCCGAAATGCGGAAAGATCAGTTGCTTGTGAAGAAAACCATTGCAAATTTATGCACTTGACGAACTGTGTGTGTTACTTTATTGTTATGATGAAACGTTGCAATAAGTCTATGAAGGAGCTATAAGGGTACATTCGCGCACATACTGACGCACTGATACGCTTCACAGTACTAGCTTAAATTGCGCTCCGTTGCCCATCACTAAGGTAGCGGAACTCGAATCCCTCGATTAATCAGTACAGAGAGTCACCCTGAAGCAACAGCAGGTATGTTTTAACTATGGTTAGAAATCTTTCATAGACCAACTGTCTTGATTGTTTGCTTGAACGCATTGAAGGCCATTTAGCAAGAGGGCTGATGGAATTACAGATAACGTGTAAAGTCTCCCTTGAGATATGCCTCTCTTGGGCGAATATAGCCCTCGCCTTCCGGAAAACCACCATGTACTCTTTGCTACAAGGTTCACAGTTTTGCTTTGCCCATGTATTCAGCTGTAGGGTTGCTACAAAGCCGAGGCTGTGAGGTTGGCATCATCACTCCGGACATGGCCACAGCTGTGAAGTACTGGTTCCACACGGTGAGAAACACTGCCCTTCGTCAGTAGTCCAAGATGAAATTTAACACAACATCTGAGGTACAGCATTGGATTTATTATTACTGTTCACATTCTCTGAATATTTAAGAGGCGAGAAATAAATCTGTGTGGTTGTCAATCCTGTTTCGTTTAACTACATTCGTGATTTTATCAATATAAGGTATGCCAAACGACTAGTTTTCTATGCCGGTTGTGCAGAAATAGAAGCGTTATTTGCTGGCACCATTTGTTCTGTGTTCAGGATATGTGTGAACATTCGAAGCAAGGTGTTTTATGGTATGGCATGCCGGCATAAAGTCAGTAAGACTTTCGAGCCCGTACCTACCCTCGGTGTATCGCATTGCCTTTCGACTAAGGTTAAGTGTAGGGTGGTGGAGAAATATCGGAAACGATTCCCAGAGATGACATCAGAGAGAAAGCAGCGCAAAAACTTGTTTTCACAGCTTTATCATCAGGCTAATTGGGCTATTAGCCTGATGATGAAGTCCTAAAAACCACCTTGTTCGCTACTTTCTCTTTCAAATGTCAGAAAGTTTGTCTATAGGTACTGCATTTCTAACAATACTTGAGAGTAAAGAGGTAGGATTAAGAGTCCGGAGAGCAATGCGATTGGTTATTGAGGTGCCCTCATTCCTTAGCAATCGGTGATTGTTGATTGTTTGGTGAGGAGCACTCGGGTCTATGTTGCTGAATAACGTCAGTGTATGATGAGAATTAAACGCAAGCATTTAAGACATTGGGGTGATCGCGCCTAATATGTGCTGTGAGAAAATTTTAATGAGTGGCTCACGCGTGTACCAGTTCCTTGGGTCCAGGTGATAGACAAATACTGTTTGGTGGTATGATTATTATATTCCACAGTAGCACAGCTCAGGCAGCAACGTGCCGTGAGTTAACGGTAAAATACAATACACTGTGTAAATTTCCAAAAAGGGGAGTAGACCACTAAGATTGAGAGAGAGAGTTCCAGCGTTGCTAAACCTGAACATAAAAGTAATTTCCTTGGCAATCTTGATGACTGTATCGTTCACTCAGTCACAAACAACTACCTCTGTACTTGGTGTTGTAGCTGGGTTTCAGCAACTGGCGGCATCCTTGATTGGGGTCACACATGTGACTAATCAACATTGTACAACATCTGATACAATAACACTCCATCCTACCCCACAAGAAGCACATTTATACCAGGTTGGGATGAGCCGAGGCAAGCCCATCCCAGCACCCAACCTATCATCGCCGAGGAGCCCGCTCTTATATCGACTGACCCAGTCCCTACAACTTCTACAGACGGCTCAGTAGCTACCGGTAACGTTTGCGCGTCATCTATATAATCATGAGACCTCTTCCGCAATCATACTTATAAACGCCAGGTCCCTTAACAACAAGATGTCTTTTATGCGCCTCTTGACTGTCCTTACTGCACTTGACGCAACGTTTGTAACGGAACCTTGGTTCACATGAAGCAGTGCGGTTGATTCATACTTCCTTTCCAGGCTATCAGTCGTATAAGCAAGCCCGCATGCATAAGCGAGTTAGAGGGAGTGCTATTTACGTAAAAACAAAAGTATTGAGCGAAGCTGTATTTATCGGCATTAGCGAGACTGCAGACGCCATACCGGTAACAGCTGATATCTGTGGAATCAACGTATTATTTGGATGCATTTATAGGGTCTTTAATATCTCTCATACGAGTGATAAGGCGCTCATAACCGCTTTCGAGCATGCCTCGGGCGTAACACATAGGAGTCTCGACCAGGGCAAATCATATATTAGATTTAGTGTTTACAGCAGGCATCCCAAAAGTGCGTATGTCAGTAGGGAAGAAGTTCCCATTGAGTGACCACAGAATAGTACACTGCTAGTTGTACTTAAAAAGCACCGTCACCCGCCCCGCCGGAACCGTTAAAACTAAGACTTACTGACTGTTGAATTCTGTAGACTGACTTACCTTGGCCATGCTTGTCAAGTCGAGCAACTGGGGTGAAGTCTATTTATCGGACTCTCGAGCAAATCGACCGAAATAATTTATAAGGAAATTTTCTACTGCCTGGACCAAGTGGCCACATATTCTCGTGCAAATAGAAGCCCAGCCATAAGTACAAAACAAACAAAGACGCATTTACGATTTAGCCAGATTTGGTGTTCCTACGTAAGAACGCTCAACTGTGCCTATATCGTGCAGGAAAATGAACTAACGGGTCAATTAGCCAGCAGTTCATTGCAGGTTAAAACTAACCAAGAACCAGCAGCGACGTTTAATGCCAACAGCTTCAAGCGGCTCAACTGGCTGTTGGGTGCTCACACCTCTCAGTATGAGGCAAAGATGTGCGTCAGACGCACTGGTCCTAACGATACATTTAGTGACGCACTTATTGTTAGCTAAACATTCAACTCTTATGTTAAGGATTCTCAATGCATGGAAATAGGTCCGGTCAGAGACGAGCTGCTTGAGTCCACTAGCCAGTTCCTGTGCACGGTGCAACTTGACATAAAATGTATCCCGTCCGCAATTTCGTCCATTAGACCATCTTCGAACCGCGGTCTTGACGAAATCCATCCTAGCTAACCGTCTATAAATATAACGTTATTTATTTATTTATCTGTGAGTTTATCGCGCAGCCTTCGGTAGCGTGCTTTGAATACTGTCAATAACTTCAGCCATTGCTGGTAAGGGTGATTACCTACACACTGGCTGTTCTTTATTGCCCTGCATCGGGGTCTCTTGCACATTAAGTCGCGCGTATGCCTAGGTGACCAAACCTGAAAGACGTATTCAACATGAAGACGCACGCAGGTATTACACATCATTGGTCCGGTAGATAGGTCAAAACTCCGGTATATCCTTCGCAGCAGCTGGACTTGCTGGGTTATTCTCCGTGTACATACCTCAGACGGTTTTTAAAATTTGGGTTAAATCTGTGTGAGCGCAACAAATCACCCAACACTACCTTACGATTATAATATAAGTAATGTCAAGTTGTTTTCCATAAGCAGCGGTTACAAAATCGTTACAAATCATGTATTTCTCCTCAAGCGCTAAGTGATAACCTTACGATTTCACGGAATAGATACAAGCTGAAATCGTTCAGCAATTCTCGGGAAATCATTCTGAAATCCTCTGGAAATCGTTCAGAAATGCTCCGAAAATCGTTCGGAAATCCAAAAGAGATCAAAAGTAAATGTTCAGTAGATCATTAAGCAATCCTATGCAAATCGTGAGGAACCAATGGGTTAAGAGTGGACGCGCCGACGGTTGCCGTTATGAAACCGTCGGTTCCAGCCGGCAGGCACTCACAATCACCTGTTCATAAAATACATATTCAGCACAAGTAGCACCCTAAAGTACATGCTCGTCCTACACCCGCTGTTTCTACAAAACTTGCTGATCCGCGTCCGACATATAACCAGTATGTTCATAGTAAGCTTGCTGTAAGCTTACCTGTGTCGTCTTAACAGTATGTATATTCTGCTCAACCGAAAGCGAGAAAATCCTACAGTGGCACACGAAGTGAAGGTAACGTGCAATGTTTCTTGCACATGCTCCTGAAACAAGGTAACACAGAGCATGCAGAAACGGAACTGCACGCGCTTATCACATCCAGTAAAAGTGTCAAAAACGCACAAAAGAAGCAAATTTATGCCGAAAAATGATTACAATCATAAAAAATGTTACGAGAACATCAGTCTTCCATTCATCTGTTTAAGTCCACAATTTATACTGCATGAAATGTAAGTATGAGTAGACAGTATACATCATTGCTTACATCACCCGGACTACTGATGTTTCCGTCCGAAGTTTGTTGTGGGACGTTGTGCCATGCCGTGTACAAGCAGTTTTTGTGAGCTTTCGTGGCATCCGAGGCGGTCACACCGACAGACCCTAACCGTACAAACAGCACCGCTGTAATAGATTCATACACATAACAAGTCTAGCTTACAGTGGATAATAGTATTAATAGTTGTCTTCCGGAAAACGAAGACACTGTGCGCTTCGGAACAGTTCATGCAGGATGCGACACTGCGAGTCATTAACGCGCAGATCATGTTCCTGGCGGCCTCGTTAACATTGTCCCCGTCAATGGTTTCCAGGTACTGCACCTAATCGACTGATAGATATATTGTGGTAAGGCAACCAGTTTATCTTTTCGTTGCTTTCCTCTCAGAGCAGCAACAAATACTTGTAACTCAGAGAGAGAAGAACTTGGTATGGAATACCCGATGTGAAGTTTGCACTGTGTCGCAAAGCTTCCGTCAAACATTTCATCCCTTCTGACATGATTTTTAGCAGACTGTTCCAGCGCCGGTTCGTTTCTACGCAACACGATCTGTGCGTTTAGGAGACATTTCAACATTACCTAGGATACGCATCACAATTTTTTAATTGTTGATATCTCCGCATTTTGATTTCGTTGAATGTGCGCAAATGTAGCTATGAAAGAGCAAAAGTATGTTATATGCTTACCAGGGCTGGGCTCCTGCTTTGATCTCGATGTGGGTGAGGATTGGCTAATTGTTCCTGGCAATATCAGGAGTAATTACTAACTTTAAGAAATACATCGAAGATTACTGCCAAGTTAGTGTGTATGGTAGATTCACTTAGGGCTTGACTCCGACACCTCCGTTCTATAGCTGCGAGATGCCACAGGGATCTGCAGCATGAATGCAGAACGTGAGTACAGCTAAAACAATGATAGATGAGGTTGCACGCGATAGATGGTATCTGCTGGCACCTTGTTTTTCCGCGGTGTCTCTGCCTCCTCCTCTCCTCAACTATGAGCCTGATCCGTTTCCGTCTGTAATGTTTTATAGAACGTCAAATAACGAGCTACGTACTTATGACGCTTCGAGGGCGTTCCCATAGCAACGGTCTCATCATTATCCGCGTGCCTACGTTAGTACTATTGAAACAGCCTAATCGAAATCAGCTTTAAAGCGCGAAGCGGGATCGGTACGCTTTAGAACAAATACGCGGATATAAAGCCAACCTCCGGTGAGTGGAGAACACCAAAGGTAACGCTAGGAAAAATTTATTAAGTGAGCGAAAGGCTATCTAGTGCTAAAAATAAGGCACCGAAAGATAGCTAGCTAGGGAAAGGTGTGGTCGCGTGCGCGGAGAGCAAAGATGGCCGCGGAGCAGAGGAGCGTCGCGCCGTTCGAAGGCGGATGCTATGTGACTCAAACAAACGCGAGCAACGTTCAAACAGGCGAGCGGCTATTTTGCTATGTACATCGAGAAAATATAATTTTGTGATTTTGTAATATTTTACGCAGCATGCGGCAGCTAAACAGGGGAATCTCCAGGTCACTACAGCTTCTGATTGAATTGTTGGAAAAGAATTTACCGGCACGCATGATAACATCCACATGGTGGATGCGGTCTCCTGGAGCCGATGGAGGATGGGTTTTCACCGCCGCGTTGAACATATAATGCGAGCTTTCTGAGATCAAGATACTACGAACATCCTGTCGCAGCAGGGTGCTACTGATGACAGTAACATCGGCGTATTGTTCCGAATTCAAGCGCACCACGCGGTAGAAGGAGTAAGGTATATTCCTTAGAATACAAACAAGTCACGGCAAATTTGCACCATTTCATGACCTAGTAAGATAGATGCGTGCTGTGCAGGTGTTCGCATTTCTTAACGACCGACCACATTACCATTAACCAAAGTATGTAGAATGATTATCAGTGAAAACGGATAAGTGATTACAGTACCGATCAATGTATTTTCGCGAAAAGTATGCAAAAGAGGGTAATAATAGTTCTGTGTCTCACCTTGCAACATAAATACTTGCAAACAGTCTGACCTATCGCAAGTTTAGTCACAATTTGGCCCTCCTGAAATGCAACATAAATGCCCATTGATGATGATTTTAGTCCGCGTCTATGGAGGTCGTAAAACTTTTCAAATGCCCGGCATAATATATAAGCACTTCCATCGTCCCTTTGATGCACTACTTGAAGCACATAAGGGTTGTTACAAACCACAAGTATGTTGTTGGAAAAACAAGGTGAGTAAAATATCCCATTCATGGTAAGTGTCTGCTCACTGTTACGGGTCAAAAATACAATGCCTAAAGAAAAGAATTCCTCAGAATGGATGTTAGCAGGCTGAGCAGCCATCTCCATGCGTCTACACATGAGTTATGCCGTGTGATTAACAGTACTGTGCAGCATACGCTTCGGGACATGTATGTGTGACTCGAACGGAAAAGCGATGAAGTTATCCACCGGTCCATGTTACTTCACATCTTACACAAGATGCACTAGGGAAGGAATGTTGCAAGTCATTTCATCTGCGCCATATAAATGATAATAATTTCATACAAAAACTTGTAATGCATCTTCTGCGATATCAGGATGAGTCTTGACAACCACAGGAGTATCGGAGGTAAATATCTGTGTTAAGCAATGAAGTTTTCGTGGTATAACGGTGTCATTATGTGTTCAAGCAGTGCAGACGATGCATGCAACAGAAATTGTCGGCACACCGTAGCTTTCTAGCAGCAAAAGTTACACACGCTCGCACACCGCCTACTGAAACATCTCATCCAGCAACAACGAAACCGCCGCAACAACTTACTCATGGTTTCGGTTCCCTCCCCTTCGACAAAGCATTAGCGGTTCAAGGTTGGTATTGTCATTGACGATACCATGCGACACATAACACCTAAACACATGGCGCGCAAGTAATCTGCTGGAAATGCAGCAACCATATCCATTGAAAGTGATTTAAATGGTGATAGTTTAGGTCGCCTAGACAACCGAAAAGATTCATTTGTGCGTAGATGCCAATCAGTTGTTGGAAAAGTCACTTTTTGATGGCGATACGTGCTCCGTTGCAAACACTTGTCATAAGTGCCATAACCGGAATGAGTTACGGTTATTTTACAATAGCAGGCGAAGGCATGTCACATATGACAGCAGTTACGTGCACAATAGGATGCGTTGTATGGCAGGGTAAGAGCACACCGATGAACAAAACAACCGACGATCCGTGTATAATGGGAGCGAGAAATTCATGTCACTTTACAGCCTTCCTGAGCCACTATACAGACCAAGAACGATGGGGGCAGACGCAGCTGAGGATATCACCCCGCACTAAATCGGCTATAACTGTTATGTTGAAGAGCTGAAGGGGCCAAAACCATCCACGTGTAATTGAATGCGAAGCACATCTGTTGGAAGAGTACAATGACTGCTTCATAATCCCATACGTCCGTGCATCCCAGGTGACATACAAACTGGCTATGTATCCCTTGGAGTTCGCATCAGCGTTCTGTAACATTTCGCAATGCAGACAGCAATGGTCGAAGCACAAGTAACTGTCTATTTACTAAGGCTGCAGATGGTTGGCTGTTTCAAACCCATTCGCGTAATGAGCGTCGAACATCCACCTTGTGTTTTTCGAACGACAGAACAGTATCCATTGGTAACTTAATCTCCCCTATTAATGCATTCTCGAAAACTAAACTTGTATATATTAACATCTAAACAGCTCACTTAGGGGCAACTTGACTTTATCTTTAGATGCGACTGAGACAGATCATAGCGATTCAGAGTCTAAGTCAACAGGAAGGGCCTTATCTGCACATAAACTAAATAGTAAACAGTTGGTAACTTCAGCTGTAGTTAAAAGAGGAGAGGGATTTGTGAGAGCATCAACAAAGTCATGAGGCCCACGGCTCACGTCGCAACTGCGGCTGCCAGGATTTTATAAGTTCACTTATATGGTAGAATATACGAACCAGTACGATATGTTTGTCGCGCACCCATACACTACAAACAACGCACAGGTTACTATACTACCGACGCACAGCAAACTTACCATGAAAAGGACGGAAGTGCAATATTCGGGACAAATGTATCAATGCTCGTTTATCAGTACTCGTGCTCTTGTGGTGCACGATACGTGGGTCGCACAACGAGACGTCTATCCCAGAGGATTCGCGAGCACATCCCGGCGTGGTTTTACAAAGGCGAAATGAGGGCCTCAGACAGCTCAATCATGTCACACCTCCTCGAAAGTGGCCATACTGCATCGGAGAATGATTTTAAAGTCATCTATTCACTACCTGAACGCTTATCACAAGGCTTCCGAAAGCAAATCTTGTCTGTCGCCGAGGCTATTTACATCCATCATCTGAAGCCGGAATTATGCGTACACAAACGATTCATACGGCCGATACTACTAACTTGGCCGACTGACATGGTTACTTAACTACCCTTTGTGACCTTAGCTATTTACTTTAGGCCCTGAATCTTGTATTAATTTCCTTTGATGCACTTTTCCTACCATCTATAGCCACCTTTAGTCATCGATCTTGACCTTTCAAACACCTTAGAAATCAATCCCAGCCCGATTTGACGCTTACCCCACATAATCCGTGTCATGTAAAAGTTTGGGTCTGACGGGATTTTACCGAAAAGATATCTTAACCCTGAAATGTTTTCTGGCCTTGATTCATTTGATTACAATGGGAATATTTGCTGTGTTGAAAAGCAGCATTGCCCGTGATTCCTTGAACAAATGTATCCAAGATGTAATATGAGTCCAGTCGCGGGTACCGAGGGCTTCTGTGTCCTGGGTGTACGTGCAATGCATTAGACCGAAGGGGTCTGAATCGCAAAGGAGATACTTCGTACGCGGCTAGAAAACCACCTTAAAAGTGTCGGAGCTTTATGGATGATGTGCTTGTGCCATATGTCGTTGCTAGCTGGGCGGTACTGTCACAGCTGCCGGCAGAAACCGAGCGCGAGGCGACTAGCTGGATGGCGTGAATGTGTATGACGGTCGGTTGATGCAACAACACTGAAGCCGAAATAGGAAATCAAAGAGACGAGGAGACGATGATCACAATACAGGCCACACTCGACGATAACTAACCTGTCGACTTGCTACTGCGACACTGCGGCGCGCTACGTTCCCCCCTCCCCCTTATAACGTGATGCCCACAGCGCCTACAGTCCTGACCAATGCCAACCTGATGACGCTTAGACTGATGTGAGCTGTGGTAGGTTCGGACGATTCCGCGTTAAGGAATGCTAGTGATTGCTGCAATGGTTGAAGTCCTGCCTCGGGGACTAGCGTTATGATCTGGCAGGGTCGCCAAATATGTAATATGCATCCGGTGGAGGGTTCCGAGGGTTTCTGTGTCCTGGGTGTACTTAGGTCGCATTAAAACGAATTAAACTGAAAGCAAAGAAATTACTTGATACGTGGCTGGAATACCACTACGTAAGTATCGGAGCTCGATGGTTGATATGATTGTGTCACATCTCGTGGTTAGCTGGGCGATCGTGTCAGAGCTGCTGACACAAGGCCGAGCGCGTGGTGACTAGACGAACGACATGAAGGCGCACGACGGTTGGCTATTACAGCAACACCGAGGCGGAAATAGGAAAGCAAAGAGAAGAGGAAACGACGTTCGCAATACAGGCTACCCTAGACGACAACTTACTTGCTGACTTGCTACCAGGACACTGACGCGCTACACAAGAAAAGCTTGCTACCGTGTACTAAAGTGTTCGCCAAATTCAAAAGGTGGGATTCAGCTACATTCAAGCGATAAGTTTGCAACTTAAACGTATGCAAATATTTAACAAACGGACCAATTAACTATAACCATAGTTAATATACTTTTACTTATATCGTCATAATTGTAACATAAACTGGAAACCTGGGTCTATATCCAACTCTGGACTACTTTAGGATTTTCAAGGATTTACCACTCGTTTTCATGAGTTTGTGCTGGGTGCGAGGTCTGAAATTTGAGTGCCTTAGGCTATTTGCTTAAGTCATGCCTGTGGCGTAACTGAATAACACGACAATTATCTACATTGATTGGTAGGCTATACTGAATTTCATTTCATGTCAGCCAGGGCTTTTCCAATCTTTTACCGAAACAGTTTTGCAATCCATCAGCCCTCTTTACAATCCAGCGATATTAATATCACAATCTCGGTCTGTGAATACGCCGTACGTAACGTTGTGTTTTGTATCTTAACGCCGCTTCACATGATGTTTCATCAAAACAGCCACGGTTTCCTTGCATATCATACAAAACGCTTGTCGTCATGATAAATAAAGAAGTAACATTTGTCTATTTTGTTGAAAAGTCCTTCATGTAGAGTCCAATTTTTGTTTCGTTTGGTAACTCGTGCTATGCGTTAAAACCGTTATATATACTCAAATTTTTCTAGAATGCAGCCATGCCTCATATTTTCCATCGTACACGAGTATTCTCAAGAGATACAATGCACCTATGGCGTCATTCTCTGGTTGATAGTACGCCAGGGAGTAATCTTGGGAGAGAAAAGATTAAGAAAGCAAATACGAACTAATTTTACAATAATTTTTGCGCCAAACGCCTGGTTAATCCAATTTTGGTGACCTTGACACCCACTCCACCGTCGACCGCTCCAGTCCAACTAATGCGTGCAATAAACTGTTTAGCAGTGCACGATCGATTTTACTACAAACCGCGCTACTCTGGGGCTAATACGTTATGATTCTTACGATAAATAATAAGTGCACTTTCTATGATTGATTCCATAACACTAGAAGAGACAGGAAGCAGGGTCATTAAACGAGCATTGACAAGGTCGAAGTGACAACCTTCTTTGCGACTAGCAGCGATGAAATTGATTTATACATCAGCGAAATCTTGTTTTCTTCTAGACAGCGCTAATACAGAAGGCCGCTGACTCTGTTAAATTACTGGTTTTTGACTGCAGAGGCTTTTCTCGAATGTTATTGCTAGCAGGGTTATTGCTGGCGTGCAGAGATAACAGCTTTGACGCATTTTGCGATGAAGTTGGCATAGGATAAACCTGAAGGTGGTTGAATAGAGACGAGTATAATTATTGGTTCGTTACGCCCTGGAACGCATAGGGGTAAGGGAACATTAAGTTGTCGGCTGTTTGCCCTGCTGATTGCGTGCATCTGTCAGCCGTGCTCCGCGCTGGGAATCCGCACCAGAAGCCGTTAATATACTTGCAGAACATCATGCGGTTTGTGCAGAATTGCTTCTTTTGATCGTTTCCATGTGTCAACTGCTCCTCGCGGATCACGTTCACGCAAGTTACTTTGAGCCAGGTATGCAGTCCAGCTTTTGGAATTTGGGGAGCCCTTGTGAGCTCTGCACACCAAGTCACTCAATGACATGCATCTACGTGTTGTGCTGTTCTGAAATAACTTGCTTTTTGCTTGCATGATTTCTGTTCTTGTACTTGCGCTATAAGTACGCCAAGTATCCTTGCGAACTTTTCGCGGGCGACTTCTGATAGGAATTACATTATGAATGCTCAAGTAGTCTCCCTAACCAACGTGGATAACAGTTTGTGGTGTATGCTGGTATACATTTTATCATCCTCTTCCTCAGGATATTCTGTATAGCATATATAGTAAAAAGTGAATAACAAGGTCACTACTACCTAATGCTGTGCTTGTAATTATTCTATCGATCATGAATTCTTCGATGATAAGCACAAGGTCATGCATCGATAGTCTATTGTCCGTTTGAAACCTGGTGAGAGAGATCACGTAGTTATACAGATGATAGCTGGAAATTAGCATCTAAAGAGGCTTGAAACTGTGCACCATCGGTTGCTGGCTTTTCCGCGTCACGCAAATTAATGTATCCAGCGATGCGTGTGTGATGGTATGATTTGTTCAGTGCAAACTGAGAAACGTTGTTTAGTCTGCATTCCATTACAGACACAGAGTTTGTTGGGTGATAAATTACGGATACAAGATATGTGCTCTGGTTCCTCAACTATAATCGTCACCAAAGCGAATCAGTGGCGTGGATTTCTGGGTGACCAATAATTGCACGCCGAAGACTAGTTTTGTAATAAGAAACTACACCACCAATTATGTCTGCTCTCAGAGCTCCTGCCAATCTCGATATAGACATTCTGTATAACGTTGTCTAGAATAGTAAATTAATCAGATTTCATGCGCCATAAAAATTAAAAACCAATTTGCACTACTGTTTACATTATGCGATCAAACCCGGTCTTTGCACTAAAATCTGATTTTATTCACCGTCCCAGTTTGTCTCTCTGATAACGATAATATACTATTCATTTATTTGTTGTTCCGAGGCGACGACACACCGGGTACATTGCTCCCAAAATCCTCTAGCTCCATGTTTACTCAGGTCTCCGTAGTTACAATGGGATCCCGCAGTTGTGAGGCCTAGCGTTCTTTAAGTTCGGTCAAACTAAATAGCTGGTCTGGGGCGTTAGTATACAAACAGAATGGTGTGTTTATTTCAATAAGTGTGTTTTTGAACGTCAAATATGGGTTTAGTTTTAAGTAAACCGTCAGGTGGTCGGCTGGTAATTGCTTTTAGGGTGGTCATTGGCTCGCAAATATCAGTCAAGCTGCGTGATGGCCACAGCGTTCCACTTCGCGATGTCCTCTCGTACATCTCTCTGTTTTGTCGTTTGTTTTGAGTGCTCTTGCGTCTATCACTCTGCAGGACTGTAGTGGCAACAGTTTTACTGAGATTGCATGATCCAATGAACTATTGACCACTCGTGGCCTTGCGGCTGCTATCTTCAGCCTAACTGTTGATCACTTGGAGCGGTAATTCAACGCGCTATCCAATAAGATGACAGCTTTTCATTCGGAGTGTAGAGTTACTTTCAATGTCTTTGGACCGCAGCCCTTATAGTTTGGTGATGAAGGAATACACGTCAACGAGTTAGCGACTACGTTGTACTTAGAGAGTGATTCGCCAATTGGTTACGCTTCGTGATCAGGAGAATCCGGTAGTTCAGGAACACTATGAATCAGTATGGTTTAGTTGCTGCAGTTTAGGAGGCAGGTCATGTTTCATCTTTTCCTTTGTGTGTGCTTGCCGAGTAAATTAGGGTAGTAAGCGCACCCCACTCGATATGTTTTGTAGAAGAACTGTTGAAAGTAGGACGGTATCAGCCTCCTCTGCTGAGTTCAATGTCACTCGAAGGAATCGACTTTGACCCTAATGTACTAAACCTAGGTGGCGCGCAATGCGTCTCAGCATGATGTGTTCAACCCAAAGGCTATTTGCATCAAAAACGGAATTCCGCTGGTTCCGAACGTCAAGCAAAGTGTCTTTTGTTGTGCCAGATTTGGAATCACCAATGCCGGTTTCTCTGAAAATCAACGCATTGTGCTTCCTTCTAGAGGATGTCACTTTTTGAGTTGTGACTAGCAACGAAAAGTTCCGACAGGTTACGGTTTTTCTGGAGCAACATCAGAAGGCTCGTTGATTTACTTTTCGTTTCTTAGATGTGAATATTCGGTTGACCCATTTCGACTTCGCATACAGTGATTGAGCATTCATTCGTTTAACAGAGCCACCATGTCCTGAATAGTGTTAAGGCATAAAAGTCAGCACCCGGCTTATTTAGAAAGCACGTTCATAGTAAAGAAATTTTCTACGTTCTACATCGGTAGTGGGGCTAAAATAATGGGAATAACGCCACCACGAGCAGGAGACATTTTAATTCATACATAATTAGCAAAATGTCGGCAAGTGCCTCAAATTAACACTTAATTAGGTGCGCTTACTCAACGTCACAACTCAAAGCATCATCTGCTTTCGGCATCCAGTCCGCAGTAACCATGGATGTATGTGTATTCACACGTGCTGCAAACATCGACTTGCGAACTCTGTATCTAGACTGTTCAGTATTATCGTGCCACTTTGAGCAATCGAATTCTCATGATCACAAAGTTAGTAAAAGAGTGGAGGTTTCTACCGATAACATGCCACAAGTTTGCACATAACACTTCACTAACAGCTACGCCTGGCAGCAACTCACCAAATTACGACATTTGATCAGCCGCTTTAGCTTATTTCACCATATCAAGCCAAGTTACGCTTAATCACGCCTTTTACTATGCAATACCAGATAAACAAAAAAGCGGCTTTTTGGTAATTAAATATTACCCCTCCGCAGGATGTGTCCAAACCAATAGGACTTATACAGCTTTATTTGTTATGTCATCTAAATAATCTATCAGTGCAAGTGTTCGCCTGGGCAAAATAAATGTTACAGACGCGAAGGTGCTATCCTACAGCAGTAATACTCTACAGGTGTAGTTAATCTAAGCAGAAGGTGCTTTATTTCACCAGAATGAAAGTGCTAGTTATCTGCGAATGAATGCCTGCTAGAACATAAACGAATTAATACTTATCAGCAGAATACGAATAACTAAACGGTGTACTCCTTGACTGTGCGTGGCGCCCACCAATGATGTGCTAAGCATATTGTACAGTGGAATCGCATAGAGCAGGTGTTGGCTTTCGGGATTTTCAGAGCAGTTTTCAACATATTAGGAACGGTTGATTGATCGATTGCATCTTGCAAAATTGTTGTAACCTTGCTGGTGACAGTAAGTGTGGTTAAAGACAAAGGTTTAAGTGAACTATTGTGACCTGCCTTGAAACCGTCTGCAGGGAGCCTGCTTCCATGCAGGCTAGTCTCCCGAAGAGTTCGTCCGCATTTCCACGCTTATCTGGCCGTGTGCCAATGTTGCTTTAACAATGACATTCCACCATCTTTAGGGCTGTTTTAGACGTATATATCGTGGACATTCAAGACAATAGCAAGTACCATTAATCGATATTTTCGTCAGACAACTTTATTACCTACCAGTGCGTCTTTTGCAAAACGAGTTGCATGACTGCACTTATCATCATCATCATAAGTACACAATGAACAATAAACAATGAATTATCACGGGTAAATAGCATGTGCTTGACAAGTCCCGTAGGATGGTTGGAGGGTGAGAAACACACTTCAGCTAATGTGCCGCAATACAAAAAGAAGTGGCCAAAAAAGTACACTGCTAAGGACCTAAATTACACTTCAAAAATATGATGTTAAATACCATATTATGAGTTTTGCACAAGATAGGGATCATAGAGGTAAACTAAAGGGGGATAGACAAAGAAAATCACAAAACAAACGCCTTTAATATTGACTTTTTGTCATATCAGCATGGGTGTCCAAAAAAGTGCTCATCTTATGACCCCAGTCAGGTGGTCGGGATGCCCAACCGACGCCTGTTTCGAAGCAAGGGTTTTCATACCTCAAGACCAAGTCATCGCTTGGCCTCCTCTCCTCCTCTTCCAACCGCGCCCCGGTGCGCAAACAATACACGTTGCGGGACTCGGTGGGCTGGCATGCACGACAAGTGGCCCAGCCATCGGAGCCTGGAAAGTAATATAACGGAGCTGCGCGGTTCACTTGCTCTTCCTGCACCAAATACGAGAAGCCGAACACGCTCATTGGTAACGCGGTACCCCTACCAGATATGAGCTAGGCTGCAAAGGCAGCGATGATCGAATATGACGAGCCCCTTTATTTCTGTCGACCTGATGGGCCAGGTTTCATAAGCATATAGAAGAGTTGAACGGACAGCTATGCTATAAAACCTGCTGTTCAGGAGGAGAGGAATGTCCCGTTTGCGCCACAGGTGGCGGAGATTGGGAAAATCACCTCGAGCTTTTGCTATACGATTCGTAAGCTAATCTTCGATCCCACGGGCGTTAATATAGCTGCCCAGGTACCTTAATTCTTGAAGGAATTTTAGCTGATCACCAAAAGCGCTACCGCAGGGGTAGGTCCCTGCTACATTTGGAGAAGTAGTTTGCATTTCGATGCAGCAAAGCATAGCCCAAAACAACAGACAGCCAGCGTTAAACGGTCCAGTGCTGCTTGGCATGTATGGGAGCCGTCACAGATTAGCGCAATATCGTCCACACACCCAAAGTCAAGAAGTCGCTTACGAGGAAGTATCTCCACACTTTTTAGGTCGTGTCTAGATAACCCTGTTTCCATGACTTCGTCAGCTACGAAGTTACATAGGAAAGGTGACAGCGGACAACCATTTCTCACACCAATGGTATTACTGAAGGGTGGCGTCAGTTTGCCTTAAACCCTCACTTTGCTTGAACTATGCGCGCCCAGTGCTTTGATAATGTTTACGTAATTATCGGGCACACTTTTCTTCAGCAGACAGTCCCAAAGAGCAGACCGGTCGATGGAATCTAAGCCACCTTTTATGTCAATAAACACGGCAACTGTAGGTCGCCAATAAACATAGCGGTGCTCAAACAATTGACGCAAAGTGAAGATGTGGTCGACGCAGTCCCGACCTCGACGAGACCCGGCTTGCTCTTCACGAATCTAGCTTCCACGAGTATCAGTCAGTCTGTGGAGAATGACGGACGCAAGCAAGTTAATGGCAGTTGAACTCAGACTGATCTATCTATGATTGCTGCATTCCGAAAGGGAAACTCCCTTGAAAATTGAAACAATGACGAAGCGGCTCCATTCTGTCGAACACTCTTTCGCTCCCCAAGTTTTGCTAGCAACTCGTGCAAATCATCTACAAGAGCAGGTCATCTAAATCTGAATAGGGCTGAAGTAGTTCTGCCAGCCCCTGTGGCCTTATGTAATTTCATCAGCCTGATCTCACGTTCGACTTCTGAGCGTGAGGGCGTATCCAAGAAGATGATCCAAGGGGAAGGGCGCTCGATGCCCGAAAACGCAAGCGCTGACGCTGATTGGTGAAATTGCCTTCTAAATTGTTCAACCAAACGCTCCAAGCGTTTTGGCGTGCTGTTGATTGGCTGCCCACACTCGTCACGTATGGTCTTGCTAACACCAGTCCCTTGCTACCTTTTTCCTGTATCAGACGGAATAATGTACGATGGTTAGCAACTGCAGCGGACGTTTCCATCTCCGAGGCACAATGAGACCACCAGACTTTTCGGTCTTTGTTCAGGCTAGCACACAGTTTTGCCCTGAGATTCTTATGAGCCTTATTGTATTCGCTTCCAGCGAAATAGGTCGGCGACCATTCAAGCGTTCCAAAGACTGCGTAGAGACCCAATATTTAAGTTGGCCATTCAATATGCCACATAAAGTCATGCATGATGATAGCAACATTTGGCCAATGTGCGTCCAGCGACCTATAAAGGTGTTCAGTTTAAGATTACTCAACCCGGATGTCAGCGCACCTCGATACACATTCAAAACACCTGGCTTCGCCAGCTGGCTGGTGTTAATCCTTTCACATCGAGGTTCCGGACGTCCACCGAAACACAAATTTGTAGGTCGGCCCAGACAAGTGCGTGGTCAGAGTCCACACTTGTGCTCTAAATTGAGCGACAGATTTGGGCACAGCCTCTCCAGCAGTAACTGATCGCCATCTGATCGATTTACGTCCATGGCTGGTGCTAAGCTGCTGAGCGCAAAGTCACACTTCTGCGGGTGCTGTGTCGAAAGTTTATGCTCCCGAGAAAGAGACGAGCATCGTCACACCGCTGTTGCAATCGCCCACCGTTAGCATTACGGGAGCCTACACCATGTTGGCCGTCCAGATGAAGCTGATCCTAGGATAACTTTCCGACTTGGGCATTTAGATCGCCAGCCGATATTACAGTATCCGTGCTTCTTCTGTAACGAACCAGAGCGTTAAGTTCCTGATAAAAATCATCTTTCACCGAATCAGTGCTACAGTTTTGAGGGGCGTATATCGCAACGACAAACAGGCGCCGTTTGTTTCCACGCAATTTCGTAGCATGGAACGAACCAGCTAATCTAACGGCGCACATCCGACCGTTGACTGAGATCCAATCGATTAAGGCAACTTCACGCCGGGGACTCAAATCAACGCCGACGCCAGCTTGAGCAGCATTTGAAGCTGCATCATTGCCAGACAGGCTCAATAAGAATGTGCCGCCAGTGCCGCATGTGGGGGAGCGCAAGTAAGCACAGAGCTTGAATCTTTTGCGGGAGGGTATCTGATAAACAGCGAACAAAGATCGATAGCGTCTCTAGTGTGCGGTCAAGTGCTGTCTGCTGGTCGTTCTGTAGCGACGAAGCACATTGAGGCACGCCCGTCTTAGTGAGACTCAAGGAGTCTAAAGGAAAACGGATGAACTGTTGTGGTCCGCTTGTTTGAACATGAACCTGTCGACTGGATTGCAGCGACACCCTACGAATTTGCATGAGTTGAAACTAGAAGACAATCGACTATTAAAGCAAGGTGGGTGAGGGCCACTAATTGGTGGATTGAAAACGGAGGGGAATAAAGTAAATTTGGAGTGGGCTGATAAGGGTGAAAATTGGAAAGGAGATAAGAAGTTGGGAAGGCCTGAGCAGTAGCATCCGAACCCCTATCCACCCTGCTCGATGCAGCAGATAAGGCACCATTGCTTACCCTCTGCGACGACCAGGGCATCAGGAAACTGTTGCAGGAGAAATTCATTGTATTACGTGAGCAGGATACCGTCACGTTGCCCAAGCCTATACAGGAGAACGATTAGGGTTCTCAACCAAAGTCTTTGGTTCGAAAACCTTACCGCAATGCAGCGGGGTTTTGGCACTGGACTAGACAGAGCCGGATTTATGGAGTAAAGAACCATCCTCACTCCAACACCCAACCTAGAGGGCTAGGTGACTGAGTTTGTCTGAGCTCTAACCATTGACCAATCTGGGATGAGTGGCTCTGAAGGTGAAGAAAGTACCACCCAGCATAGCTCAATGGATCACTGAAGCACACAAACCATCGCACCACGTTAAGATCCAGTCTTGTCGCGATGGGATTTCATTTATAAGTTTGGGTGCTTCACTCCGTTATTTTGGAGATCGGTTCGGTCGAGAACAACAACGGTTTAATTAAGAATATGATAAAACATGAACTATGATTCTATACGGGTTAAGAAGCACTGCTTTACTATCCCCGTTAGGTAGGCTGGTGAGTTATCGAAACACGTTAATGAAAGAAATGCAGTTAGTGAAGTTCTACAGTCAAAAGAATGGACGTATCGTTGGTGATGCAGTAGCCCAGCACTCCAAGTGTTTTCCTTGCTTTACTAGGGGAAAAATTAAATCTAATGTAGTTCCAGTGAGTAGGATGAAGAGTAGTGTCAAGTAACAAAAGGGGAGTGGTGGAGTGTGTCAGCCAACTGACTTTTAACTATGGCTAGCGTGGGTGCAAAATCTACCGATTCGGGGAGAGCGATCCTTACTTGACACGCACGAATGAGAAAAGAAATTTCTATGACACGTCAGACGGTTCTACTGTTCTGCTAAGTTGCAAAGAATGAGCTCACATGTTGGTGTTACTGCTGAGTTGCAATAAAGAGTGACATACATGATTTGGAGTGTGTACAATCAGGTATGCCATAATTAACTCGCCTCGTAGTCTGCCATACCTTCCGCTGAACACTCCAAAACGTTTCAGCTTTGTTCCTATGGAATGTGGCGCCTTCCAATGACGTATTTAGAAGTACGTCATTGAGGTTGGTCATGTGCAGTTAGGTCGTGCTTCGGCCAAGGCAGACAGGCTTGGATGGCGTATTCGACACATGGGCGAACATACGCATTCAGAAACTGTTTAAAATTGGTGGTGGCTACTTATCCGAACGCCTGACGTGCTGCTTATCAGTTTTCGATGCTTTCTCAGATCGCTTGGAACAACTTAAGTTATCCTGAACAATCAGGCCAAGGTCGCGTTTGAAGGGTGATCGTTGCAATACTTACGTACCTAGCTGGTAGGATAGGTATTCTGGTGTGAAATGGGGAGTAATTTGCACTTGTCCACTTTGGACTGTAGCAGAGTTCGAGCTGACCACACATGTACCATACTTAGATCACACTGTAATAAATTCTGCTCCGCATCCGCCTGATTCCAGCGCTGTACCTTGATAACATCAGCAACCAGCAAGCAATTTGAGGTGATGTTCCGTGCAAGTTCAAGGATGATTACTAAAATCATTCATGCAGCTAAAACTGCATCATGCAGACTCGGGTGGCTTGGGTTCAGCTAATGTGCCCCACTACTTGCCGTTGCGCGAGAAATTTGGCGATCCAGCTGTAATGTTGGTGTTTGGAAGGGAGAATGTGATGATCTAACCTATCGAATGCTTTGGATAAATCCAAGTAACTCACATCAACAACCGCTCAAGCGCCAGCTGACTCGGTCCAACTACTCTGTGCGATTAATAATGGAACAATGGTATAATACGGATAGCAAAGCCAAGACATGACATGTCCCGTGGGATAGTTTGTGGGAATAACATTAGTTCAACTAAGCTACGCAAAAGTGGAAACCATCTGTGGACTCACCATATAATCCAGGTTAACACATAGGTACATCCGTCCACTCCGATTTCGTGGGGTTGGTGAGCACAACGTTTGTCTGCGCCTTGTCGTTAAACAAATCAACAGACATCAGATCATAAATAAATAAATGGTATATTCTCTGTAAAACGAGACACATCTCTAAAAGGCATGATCAAATAGGCATACAAGCATAGCTTCTTTGGAATATTAAAACATTTCGTTACAATGAAAGGAATAAACGAAAAGATGTAGTTCATATGAGCGAGCATATTGTCAGGTAATAGTCAGATCAAGGACCATGATGGCGCTGTGACGCGCAAAAACTGTTGCGTCAAGATACAAGTGGGGGGTAAATTTGCCATGTAGTGATTCATGAGCACAGGAGCCCAAACAAGGTTTAGTGCAACCAATGACCATTACGAAGCCGGGATGATCGGTACTCCACTAAAGCATTCTTCATAGTAAAATCAGTTGCACAGGTTGGATGTAGGAGGCTGAGGACTGCGTCAGTGTGAAAGGTATAGCTGTGACTATATTTTGTGGCGAGTCACATCCGCCACGTTGCAGTGTTGTTAAGCGGACATTTGTGGCTTTTTATAGGGAGAACGCTTGCCAGGCGAAAACCCACCACGTCCTGGAACACTGTCGTAGATTCCGTTGAACTGTAGTGCTAGTCGGCTATGCACCGTATAGACCGATTTTGCACTCTATTATTCGCAGCCGGTTGACAGCCAAAATTCTTCCTTGGTTTGCCAAATGGCTTAGTACTGAACCGGCAATTGTCGTTGAAGCCAGTCAATGATGTAAAGGAGTCACAGTCGAATGATAATGATGCGGGTGAGTAACCACATTGTTAATAGAGGCCGGATTTTTCTATTATATTGTCCGGCTCACAACCCGTGTCCAGCTATCCATGCTGGACTTGTCATAGGGACGGTGAGTGCAGTTGTTTCTTGTGTCTGAATATGTCCATAACATGAAAGATGCAATTCTCCGCAAAGTGGACTAGTAATTCCTTCAAATGTAAGTGTAATTGTCTCCATGGCCAAGTGAGAACTCTATGAAAGATCATCGGAACGGCCGCTTATACGCGCGCAATGCTGTCCGTGAAATGACATCAGAAAAACTCTAGGTGATTGGAGAATCGGAATGTTTGAGGCATTGAAGGTAGTCACGCCAGAATTGTCAGTCTTCGGTTGTGGAACAGTGGATCCATGTAACTACATTATTCCAGGTGAGTAAATTGTTCTATTGTGAGTACGAGGCGAGCTAAACCCATTTGTTTAGACCCCGTGGTAATAGCTTCTCCAGAATGGCGGAAAGAGCTCCATTTGGAACGATGTGTGGGTTCTTCATCTCCCGGAGAAAAGATCAAGCATGTAAACCAGCTGGCTATTGAGGGTGGGTCGACCAGTCCCAGTGGATAAACCTTCATGTTTTGGCGGATGTATCTGTGGAAATCTCGGGAGATGTAAATCATCGTAGAGTCGTTTTATAATAATCGATAACTTGGGTGCTGAAATGACAAAGTCGAAAGAGAGTTCCACGGTGGACAAACTCGAAGGGAAAAGTAATTCCGGTGTCAATCCAGACGACTCTATTGGGTGGTAAGTGTCAATGCATGACCCCTTAATTCTGTGCTGCAGCTAGGCTTCAGGAGGTCTCTGCAAGCGTGACGGGGACTTTTCAAACTCTGGAACGCCAGGATGAGGTCACCTCGTAGATGGCGATATCTTCCGCTGTACACTCCCAAGGCTTCCAATCGCCTATGGTATTGCAGTTAGGACAATTCACATTTTTCGTTGCCTGTCGCTGTGCGGTCTCCAGTGCAACCTGGTTGCGTTTTAACCAGGTTGGCCAAGTCTGGATCGCGTACTCTACATGGGGCCTCACATACGCATTGAGCATTTGGGGGAAGATGGAGGGATTGAACCTCCTGAACATTCTCCGTAACAGACCAGCATGTTGGTTCGCAGTCTTGGACGCCTTTAAGGACTGCACCGAACAGCCGAGCTCGTCTTAGCTTACCACTTCAAATTTGCGCTAATGTGAGGCCGTGTTCCGCATATCGTCTCCAAGCCAATTTTCGTACGTGGGCCTCTGGCGTACATACACGGTGCTGCACTTGTCCGTGTCAAACGGAAGTAGATTTAGCTTCGACTATTCAAAAGCATGGTCCAAGTCTCTTTGCAACATATCGTGATCATCATGACAGTCGCTTGCCCTCCATACCCTGTGATCATCGGCGAAATCAGGAAATTTGACTTGATGACACTCGCAAGGTCATTAATAAAAAACAAGAATAGCAGCGGCTCCAACATCGACCTCAGTGGAACACCGCAGTACACTTCAACTTAAGCAGAAAATGAACCACATACACGAAACTGAAAACGCCGCTGAAAGAGGATGTTTCCGATTCATCCAAAGCCAGGGTTCCCAACTCCGTATGTTCGCAGCTTTTGGAATGGATGCGTTTATCTATGCGGTCGAATGCTTTGGAAGTCTAGGTAGATGATATAAATGCCGGTCCCACTGTCGGCTATCTCAATCCAACTGCCACGGGCAAGCAGTTAATTGGTAGTACATGACCGATGCTGACGGAATCCGTGTTGTTCCGGTGTTATGAAGTTAGATCTTTCAAAGTGGCCCATTACAGCCTCACCTATGATCGATTCCATCAACTAGGAGAGCACCGGGAAGAGAGTCACTGGGCGATAATTGGTTGGATCTGAATGGCTACTACTTTCGAAAATCGTGGTAATGATGTCTTGCTTTCACATGTTAGGGACCTGCTGTTCATCCAGGCATCTTTGGAAATATCTCCTTAATGGTTCAGCTATCCTCGTAGCTGCTACCTGTAGTGATTTCGGGGGAATGTTGTCAACTCCGAGGGAACTATAGGTGCGCAACAATATCAGCTTCCTCAAAATGGTTGCTGAACTAAACGTGAGGTGGTAAAGACTGGAATCTGGGAGAATGGGGCGGTTATGTTGCAAACGCTTGAATCACATCGGAAAATTGCGGCAGATTGTAGCCGTAGAACGTTAGCTACATCCTCGGCGGTTTGAACACATCTATCCGCTGATTTTAGTGAGAGAACACCACGTTTCACATTCCGGAGGCTATTCACATGTCTGTGCAGAAACATTTTGTTAACACAAAATCTCCGCTATACTCCGCTGGCGTACTAATTTGCCCTCGTGCATAAGTGTGGTACAGTTGTTAAGATGCACATCATGGTTACTCTAGCTGTCACGGCTAGGGTTCGCTCTATATACATGCCACGCAGAGTCTCTTTTTGTCATGTGTTTTCGGGTTTTACTCCGAGTGAATGATTTTGCCCTTGCAAAACGAAGGTGTTTGTTGAGCGATGCAGTTTTGGTCAGATCACTGAACTTGCCAGTAAACTCCATCCAAGCACTCTCAATGGAAATGTCGTTCGGAAACTCCCAGCTAGCATCTCCCACAATTCTGCCAATACGTCGTAGTGGGTGATTGTTTGAAACAATTAAACACTCCGCATAACACGCGAAGTCGTAAGTTATGGTTACGTGGTATCTTCGCCCCAGAAGGCTCTCCACCCTTGGTTTCTCAACCATGAGCTCTTCGTTCGTGAGCATCAAATCAAACGCAGATAGTTTATTTCCGGCTCTGAATCGGGTGGGTGTACTGACAAGACTGAAGAGCGGAATGCTTGCAACATACTCTTGCAGGTCGGACTTAAACTGCTCGTTGAGGGATGCCGAAACTTCCAAATCATGAAGATTGTAGTCACCTGAGATTAACACATGACTGTATCGTCCTCGTAGGACCCTTCCCAACGATAATGCTAGGTGGGAGTCCATCTCTGTCATAGAATTTGGAAGACGATAAACAACAGTCGAAAGGCAAGTGTCGTTGCGTTTCAGTAGCAGACTGCACCTGTGAGTCTATGCTCAGCTGTTCCGGATCGGCCACCGGTTTGTACTGCAGGTCGTTTTGGTAGTATAAAATTTTCTCCCCCCCTCCCGCCTTAGATAGGCTGATCGTATTGGAGAAGGGACATACTATTTATCGCGACTTCGGCATCGGTGATTTCTGAATGCAACCAGATTTCCGTTAGGAGTATGAGATTTTAGGCACGTGACGCTTGACATAGTCTCAGTTCGGCAAGCTTGTGCAGGAAACCTTGTGCATTAGTGTACATGTAGAAAAGTTTCTCTGTTTTTGGCAATGAATCGTGGGACGTATTTTGTGGATAAAATGTTGTGCCAATCGGTAAAACGTTGAAAACTAATCGCTTTTTGGGTGGGGGATGACAAACTCATCGGCGTTCGATTCATGGATGCTACCATTACTTTTTTGCTTCTCTCTTTGTATATAACGTATGACTTGGGTTTGCCAGTTTCGTTGGTTAGTTTATTGACGTCCTCCGAACTCTTGTCGGTAAGTGGTTTGACTAGGTGGCTGCTCTCGTGTGTTTGCTTAGCAGACGCTGCTTTGATACCAAAATCGGAAGGAAGGCTGTTGCGGCCCAAATACCATCCCTCCCATACCATTGCTAAAATTTGTGCAGACTGAAGGACCGCTTTCACAATCCCCGGACCACATCCCTTGTAGTTTGGCGATCGGCCCAGCCTCGAGATTGATTGCGCTATAACCTTTTCCAGGGAGAGGGTTTTGCGAATGTACCGCCATTGTTGCTGGTCGTCAGTAGCCACTTTGCGTTCATCATGTCTTCCAGCCTCGGGAACTCGGTGTACAAGGATGGTACTGGCTAGGAATTCCTTTCGACTTTCTTTCAAGTGATGCTTCGCCTGTCTGCCGTCACTCCACGGAATATCCGGGAATAGGCGGATGGATAATCACCCACTCCGGAGAAGTGCTGTTGGTAAGAGGACGGCTTCTGTTTCATTGGCAAAACTCAGCACAACTCGGAAAAGTCTCGGTTCACGTAGTGCTGTGCGTTTGGATGACGGGTAAACCGTAATAAATTTACGGACTTAGTTACAACATTTATAGTGTCACATTTGGCGTTCCAACGGTTCACGTCATGGTGTTCTTTTCCTTTTAAAGAATTTGACGTCGATTCTAGAACGTTGGTGTAAATTACGGCTGGTATACGACTTGCAACTCTGGTAGTGGTCAAGCGACTAGCTGCTCTGGGTACAGTTGATAGAGGCTGTTTGGGTACAGATTCGTCGTCTTCACTTACTATGGGTCCAGTGGTAACGGCCGAAACTCTAGGTTTCCGGACATCTTTGACAACAACCTAGTTCAAACCACCATCGGTGTCGAAGCTCTTCTTAAATTTCGGAACCGTTTGGAGGGTAGAAGAGGCTCTGACGGTGCTAATGGCAATTCGACGACCGGTGGTTGCTTCAGGCACATTTAAGCAACTGGTAGTATTGGCGTTTAATGCTACAGATGATGCATTTTTAGAGCGCTGTCTAGCCTTCTTCCTTAGTTTTAACGTGATGTTGCATGAGAGTGACCGGGAGTTACTCGCCGTTACGCTTTCTGAAATTGAATGGCTTTTGGTGCTTCTCATTTGTTTAAGTCCTGTCGCTAGTCCTTCAGATTTCTGCGATAGTTCACGTACAATCTTTACCAGTGGGATGACTATACATAACGAACAGAACCATAGTGAAACTCGTTTACTATTTTGTAGCTATAACTGGTTCACGGTGAGCTTGGAACATTTGCTATGGAACTTGCCTTGGCAACTGCTACAATGAAAAACCATCCGTACATTTTATGGCATAAAAGGAAGGTCACAACCTGCTATCCATCAGGCCACGGTAACATGGGTTTTTGATTGGTCGCCACGATCCGATACGTCGATCGATGGTAATCCCACAGAGTTCTGAGCGCTTACGATTTGCTGCCGATCGCGTGTGCGCTGCATTGTCTGCATCTTCAAGGTCGTTATATTTTGTGTGTCTGGCCCTGGCAGAGCGGGTTTAAGCGGCTAGATTGTTCACGCAGTAAACAGAGCAACTTAGCGATACGGACACAACGTGTACGAAAGCTACTTTGATGATCGGGGCGCAGCTGTGCTTACTGATTCGCCAGATGAAACGTGTAGTTGGCTTTCGTTTGAGACCACAAATCTTTCTGTGTGGTTCGTGCTTCGGAAAATTCCTCGATTGTGTTTTTGCGGGATTAGAGCAAAAACCTCAATGTGGAGATAAAAGACAATTCACCCAAGCTATATAAAAAACATGGAGTGCACTAGATAGCGCAGGTGAATCCGGGTCGAATCAGTGTGAACACACACCTGTGTGACAAAATTCAACTCAGAACGGTGGCAAAACAACGTGTTCAACGGTGAGCGATTGGAAAGCAGATTAGTTCAAAGTCGTTCAAGGTCGTTGGGCACAACTGCTATCCACGAAAGTCGTGTTGCAATAATGGTACAACAGCGACGATGGATTCCATGACTTTGAATAATAAAGGGAGAAAAAAACACTGGGCGGTAGTTTAAGGGCTTAATCCTGCTTCCACCTTTGTGAATGGGAGTAAATATTCCATGTTTCCACATGGTAAAAATTAGACTATGGTCTTAGCAACGCTGATAAAACTGGGCCAAAGCTTTTGCCAGTTGCCATGCTGCTGCTCCTAGTGCCTCTGGCCAAATGGTGTAGACTCCGGGGAGCTGTTTTGCATAGAGATGTCAACTACTGCAATACAGCTCTGGCAGTCCAAGAGATGTTGGTTAGTCCTGTAGGCGGGAAAACCAAAGTTGAAAGATAGTTTGATGCTGACACCCACTGAAATGTGGAAGCATATTACGTCCGCAACACGTTTTCTGCTTCTATTGCTGTTCCAGTTGAATCCTCGGTCATCCGGAGCGGAGGAATTCCCTGCCTCAACGGCGGCCATTGACATACGTGTACAGCGGTTTATGGTCAGCGCTGGACGTTTACGCCATATGCTGATGATAGGCAAGTTTGCCATCGCTGATCAGTTGAGCGCAGTGGTTGAGATGGATTACGTAGTTGTCCCAATTATCCAGTGTTGGTAATGATCTATACTGGCCAGACTATGTTGCCTACGGTCAACCATTTTCTAGTTCTGCTCCTCCCGAAAGGAACGGTTTTAGGTCTGATTAAAATCATTCTTCCTGAGGCATCCGTAACCAGTTGATTGAATTTGCTGATGAATTTAAGCCAAGCGACTTCCGGGTGGTTTACAGCGAGGAACGACAAGGTTGTGGCACTGATGAGCTGGGCTAAGCGGTCGTAGCACGTAGTGGTGTGCACCGTCTCAGTGTGCTGATGGCGCTATTCCCCGTAACAGATGAAGACGAACCTGATGACTGCATGATCACTGCCACCCGAAGGGTATCCTACATGCAATACATCAATCATATATTCCTCGTCGGTAAACAAAAGATCCAGTACTGACAGTCTACGACCTGTTCTGAAACGAGTGAACATAGTGGCGTAACTGTAAAGTGGAACACTGGTTAGGAGCTCTTGCAAATCCGATTTGAAGGGTTCTCCGGATATGGCAGTGGTTTCTAAATAGTGTACACTGAAATCACCCATGCTAAAGATGTCAGTGAGCTTTTGCTTTAGACTGCATCTTAAAGCTGTCACCAGATTGCAGTCAATTTCCGGTATACAGTTTAGGGGCGGTACTCCAAAGCTATAAGGTATGTGTCTCTGTCATGTAATTGCAGACCGCACCAACAGAATCAGCCAACTGTAAGTCCGAATCCTCAACGCTCTCACATTTCAGGTCGCTTCGGTAATTACTCCTTCTCCTTTCATAAGATTGTCGGTTCGTATGTGTGACATGCCCGGCAACGATACTTACACGGCAGTTATTCCATTATGCAACCACGTCTCCGTGATACCAATGACATCTCGTGGATTCGAAATTTCGCAATCCTTCATATCAGGCAGCTTAGTTAAGAGGTCTTGAGCATTACTATTAAGACAGGATAGTTTCTCGGTCTCTAGGGCCACACAGAGAGGCAAAGGAGTCATGTGTAGTAGAATGCCAACCGATTTGAGCTCGGTCGTTTTCGTTGTTTTTGTTGGGATGATGATGACATGTCGTTCGCAAGCTGATTTGGCCAAAGTACCTCCCATTCCTTGTCCGGAATCGCGTGATCGAGCGGTAATGTAACGCTCCTGCAGTATCGCTGGTTGGGTGGCTTTCTCAGCTAGGCTCATGTCTGGTCTTTGCAAGGCTTCAGCAGCTTTTAACCGAAGTGCAGTTGGAAAGCTTCTACGATGTCTCCGCCAAGGTTATAACACTTCAGTTGATGTCTGCTCTGCCTGAATCATGAGTTTTAGGATTCTTGATTTGCTACTTTTATAAGTTGGTGAAAGAGGTAGCCATTTGAGCGATCGTACCATGACGTTATCCACGCTGAGCGTTTCATGAATGAAGCACCACTGCTCCAAATAGCGATTACTGGCCTCAGGACTATTGTAAGAATGATGTACTGATACGCCATAAATAAACATTATACTTAGGCAATCCAGCTTGATTTACCCAACCGTGATATTTCTTTCAATTGGCGCGTGCCCCAATGGACCTTAGGATAGATGCGTATCTTACAAAGACCGTGTTGTAGAGATTAAACCCTTTTCCACATATGCGCCGCTTCCAACGTTACCCTAATAACTCTGCGTTTGCCATAGTGCGCAGAGTTGGATGACGAGTAACTCTGACTAGGTTTATGGGTTTGGATTTTACGCTCCTCAAAATGCACAGTGAGGTCCACTGCTCTTGCTGGTCAAAAAAGTACCCCACAATGTGATGACGGTAGATTCAGGGACATTAGTGCACACGGAATTTAGGGCGTTTGTTGGAGCCAATTTGAGTTGGTCAGCAAGGTCGATTGATTGCTGGGTCTGGCTTTATGCCAAATGATGACGGTCTATTGTTTGTCGCTCTATTAGCAGTAGCCGTGCTGGAAACCGAAGAAAAGCTAAATGTAGCACCCCGATGGAGATTATCAGCGATTTCTGCATATGCGGTTGGAGATTTTGGAATTTGAACTCGACCGGAGTCCCTTGGGTTGCAGGTACAATAGACTTGGATACGGTTGTCCCAGCTTTGTTAATAATACAAATTGTCAAGAGCGGCTGAACTTGCTCGATTACACTTTTCGAGTTGTGCCTGATTTTCGTGGTCCTAAATACCGTTTGTCTATCGGAGCTATAATCTGCTTTCGCCTGGCGTTCTTCCAAAATTTTAGAAGACAACGGCAACGGGACCTTGTTGATCGTTAGTCGAGCGAAGCAAATTTCTCACCATTGTTTCCCTTTGAAGTTATTGTGTTCTGCCGGTGCGTACTGGCATCCAGTGATATAATAGAAGCTTTCGTTCGTTGTTGTACTACGTCGGCTAACCGGTCGCATTTTTGGCTTAGGAGGAGTATGCATTTTCCGGTGGGATTGTAGAATACGCGGAACAGAACCAGATATCGTATTCGGAGCTGTTTCCATCTGGCACGTGTTGTTGGGGAAGCGTTGAACATTTTGGGTGTAACCAGATGAAACAGTGTGAGCAAGGTAAACCATATTTTGCCAATTGGTTACACACCGCGGGCCCACATTTTCCTTTCGACTGGGGTTCTTTTGGATTCGCATCTGTTCGCTTTCTGCCACTCGTCATAGGGTTGCTACCTTACGTAGGAAGCTGATTGACGTTGCGCATTTTTCCGACTGGCCAGGTACACCCCATAGTCAGACAAATGGATGCGTCCACTTCGCTTGCTGTTTACACACTCCGTTGTTGAGTGAGAGGGAATGCAAAAAACCAACCTGCGTGAACTTGAAACGGACGCATTGCGCGCTGGTTTCAATCAACATGCCGGTCCAAAAGCCGCACAGTCAGATGACTGCCGATGTGGGTTGTACTCCTGTTTACTGGCCGGAGCGCTGCTCACGAAAATGCAACCCGATTGGCACAACAGCAGGGTGAATCGAGCGCCGTCGACCGATAAACTTGATCAGTTGATGAAGTCGGCTAGCTGACGAGTCTTTTGCGGCGCCAGTAAGATGATTTACGTGATAAGGTGATGCAATAATTCCTACGCTTGACGATCCAATGGATAGAGCTGGTAATTCCGCGTCGGATGAGTGGAACTTGAGCGATGTATGAGGAAATGCGTAGGAAATGCCCACTACCAGGTGGACCACAGGATGATTGAAAAGCATTTGCACAGTTTTCATAAAAACTGTCAGATACCATTCCAATATTTTCCGTTGTCGTAATGAGCATGCTAAAAGGAAATGGATGGTAAACGCTAAGCCGAAATTCGTTAACTTTCCCGAATATAACGTGTAGAATATGCAAATTGTTGGACCTTCAGCTTTGTGTCCAGTTGTCAGTGACCCTGAGCCGGTGGAACGGTAATAACAGTAACGATACTAAATAACGAAGTGATGTATTTAGCTACAGCGTGATAATGGTCGATGTATTTTTGGTAAATTGCATCATGAGACCGCCTAAACAGATGTCTACTCGATTTATCGATTTACACTACAGCTCTGAATAGTGTTCAGGTTCATCCAACAGTTGTTTACGTACATGATATCCTCAAACACCTAGAACTTCTTTCCGGTCCTCGGACCTTTGTTGCCTCCGAGAAAGAAGAAGAATTATTTAACATTACAAAACGGTTGTCAGGATGATAAACGTAAGCAAGCCAAAGTACCGAATAGTTTATATCCTGACAATGGGAGACACAGACCATGTGGCTGTTCCGGACGCATTCGGCAAATATATCGTTAAGAATCGTTTGTGTCCAAGTTGGTCACAGGAAAGTCGGTAATAGCCTAATGGTAACAAGCTTTTCTTGTAACCTGTCGGTTCGAGCTTGTTCCTGTGTGGGGGCAAGGTAACCCCTTCAGTATCCTTAGCCCGCGTGTGACCGGTGATGTTTGCACGGCAGCAAAGTCTCGGTACTGCGTACCGGCGTAATGCTGAAGCCTTTTGCCTATTCACAAAAAAGCGATTCCAAGTAGAGATTTTAGTGTTTCAATCACTGGGTGCAGCCGAGGTGTATGGGAATTTATATTGAGAGATATTAGGAATCGCTAAGTACATTGTGTGCTGACGCCTCCGGATAGGAGAGATAGAACATAAAAACGGTTCATACGTAAACAAATACATATCTAGATGTCCACAACACATCATATTCGCTTTTCTAATTTATTAATACATGGTTGTGCGCTGACTGCGATTAAGCTGCAGTTTAAGTATAAAACTAATGCATATTGAAATTGAGTTTGCCTTCGGTAAAATCATTCAGGTTGCTCTGTGTCCTAACAATTCTTATGAGCGTTGTATGTAAGCGAACAAATTCCCACAACACACGAACTGGTGTGTGCAACTCTTTGAAGCTTTAGTAGCGGGTCTTGAGAAAAAACACAAGTAAATCTTTCAGTACTCACACACATTTTCATTTTGCACTCACGATAGGGATGATTGATAGTTCACATGTTAGTTCTCACTTTCGCTCCATAAGCTTTGCTCGCAAGCCGAATGATCATTTTGACCTGGTAACCGGAAACCCCTAAACTCTAGCCATGAGTTTCCTCGTTACCAATCCGTTGAGATCTATTTGACGGACTGACGCGATCCAGTGGCTGAAAGCTGTCTCAAAAAGAACGCATATATAAACAAAATGATGACAGTCAAAAACAACGTGTTGGAATTGGCAATGTCCGTATTCTCGCTTCAATGCTGCGTGACGTTCCTGCTCGTTGGTCTTAAAGTAATATATCTGGGTGAGTTGATCGCAACATTTATAAGTATCACATCCCCGTAGTTACGTGTGCTGACTGTACGTTTGATACTTTTTAGGTGCCGCCAGTGGCTTTGTGCCCACAGTTCTTAGCACTCCGAATTCGCGTAATCAACTCGGTCGACGGCTGGTGAATCCGGATACGCAAGGGATAGACACGCAGTCGCCAAGCGGAACTTTGCGCAATCAACTCGGTCGACGGCTGGTAAATCCGCAATCGCATCAGGATACGCAAGGGATAGACACGCAGTCGCCAAGCGGAAGTTTGCGGAATCAACTCGGTCGACGGCTGGTAAATCCGCAAGCGCGTCAGGATACACACGGGGTAGGCACGCTTCGATGCTCACTGCTAATTGGGTGTCAAATTAAATTGTTGCTCTTGCACTCTTACTTAGTAATCGCTTTTGATAACATGTCGCAGTTAGTCATCATTAGGCATGTTGCCAATGGGGTACAGTGTGGTTCATCCACGGCCCTATATAACGTATGGGTTATCGCCCCATCCCCAGTTGTTGATGTTGCACGCAGAAATCGCTCAAAATTAGCTGTGTTCTCATTGATGCAGGAAAGAGAATAATTTTGCTCAAATTATTTACTGCATGACTAACATGCAACCACACAACCGTGTGTCCCAGTTACTGCTGCCGGTCTCGAAGTTGGTCGAGGAAATATCGAGCTCCGGCTCATTTTAGGAACCGCTCCATTATGCCGAAGGGTGCTTGAACTCTTACCGTAGTGGGTGGAGAAACGAGAGAATAAGCACCACTGAGGAGTTCCGAATGGACCTAAGTGCTCTCGCTTGTTTATTGGTAAGCTGATTAGCGTCTGAGGAAATGCTTTTCTATAGACTTCGACTGGACGTATAAAACGCGGCCACTGACCTATCGTGCATGGGCATTGATCTAAAGTGCCATTGTCACCTGCACGAAAACATGTTAACGGCTCATCATCCACCTAGCAAGTCAATTGTATGTATTATTCGACGGTTGTGTCTTACCTTATCCACAGCAGCATGGACCATACGCCTCATGTTCATTTCGTATGTCGAATGTGAAGAAATATGTATAAATTTAAACAGTTTGTTTCTAAATATCACTCTTTGCTCCTCCTATATTGCGCAGTCCTAACGGAATTCATCCGTCATTATTGAGCAAATGCTGCATCAAACAGTAAGTGTGTCGTGTCGTTGACAAACTTATTCAGCCACTCCTTCATCCTTTACAGAGGACAGCAATAGATCATGGATGATATCCTGCTTCTCCGAGAACCACAAGATGCGCAAAGCTCGCTTTACAACCATTTGCACGGAGTGCAGTTCTTGTGTTCTAATAAAATTTCACACTCTGTACGTTTGCTGAAAATGCGTTTATGAATACAAATTGCGTTCATACGTATGTGTTCGTATTAAGAGGTCAGCTATATATGCCATATAATGGTCTGACATGTAAAAATAGCCATTCTTTCATTGCTGTATTGCATCCGATTGTTTACACTCCAAGACCGTAAAGAGAAGACGAAAATAAGCCAGGACCAATTTGTAAGCATGAGAACACTGTTTCCTTATATGGGATACCATAGTGATAGAAGCGAAGCTATTAAATTACATGA
The DNA here is from genome assembly GCA_944474145.2 of Dicrocoelium dendriticum. Taxonomy (NCBI): domain Eukaryota; kingdom Metazoa; phylum Platyhelminthes; class Trematoda; order Plagiorchiida; family Dicrocoeliidae; genus Dicrocoelium; species Dicrocoelium dendriticum. The sequence continues at coordinate 131,009,186 of OX104066.1, forward strand.
GGACCAACCACCAACGCAGCAGACGCTGAATGAGACGGACGGATAAAAAAGGATAAAAGTAAGGGCCAATTACGCGTATTCGTGGCAAAGGTATAAACTAAAACGGGAACCTAGTAAAACATCCATTGTGGACGACTCATGCCAGGCAATCAAATTAAATAAACTAAGCTTTGAAGCAAATGTCAAATAGCAAACGGAAACGAAACGAAAGCATGTAACGCAGGATTGTCACAAGAGGTATTTTTCATTAGACTTCCTCCTAACACTCATGCGGCTTGTACTTCGACAGGGTGATTTAATTTGTCTGGTAATCCCTCGTTCTGCGGCTATTTACTTCGAATTAATTTAGCTAAACATATGCATGCCAGGTTTTACTAGATAATCCGTAGCAATGGTAACATTATCAAGTCTATCAACAAAACTAGATTCAAATGATGACCATTGACCCTCCATTACCTCCACATGAAGGAAAAAGCTATCGACACTTATTTACTAGAATCGGCAATAGTTACCTGACAAACAGTGCCAGAGATGAGTTTACTTGCATCTCAAAATATTCGCATGAAGCCGAAATGGAACTTTGTTATTTCTAATTGATGCATTCTTACTACGGTAAGTACACTTCCGTCTACTCTAGGTTCCGGATAACCTCCTGGTGACACAACCACCGCTGGTAAATGAGCGCACTCACACCGAATTACTTGGTCTAGAAACACTGCATGGCATAAACAGCAGCACCTTATTTGATTGATAGCCAATTTCCCACGTCGAAATGATGCCACGAGCGATGTATGTAGATATTTTGCGGTACATCATTAGGGGAGCACCAGCGAGTTCAAAAGTAATCGCAGTTTGGTGAAACTGAAATATTGTAACCAACGTGAATGACATTATGTCCGGCAGTTCATGGAACCATCACTGTGTAAATGAAGTTCATCAACTCGGTTAGTTAACTTGCTTTGCCACAAAAAGGTTGAAATCGGAGAACATGTAAAAGAACTGGTTTTGATAAACAACTACAGTGTGCAGGTTTATACAAACCGTGAACAAATATCGTTGGCAACGTGAATATTTGAAAATATAATTTAGCAAAATGATATTCTTCGCCCTAGCACACAAATACAATTCGCAGTGAAACAGCTTGGTTACGCGGTAACCCAAACCGATCTAAGAACTGGGCTGACTACCACGTGGTGACCGCAGTCGGCTGTCCATTTCACCGATGATTGTGGTTCAGGGGTCCATATCATCCGGTACACTGGTTTTTCTTTGTCACTGTCTGGTAGAGTACGGACGATAATGTGGCTGTGGATGAGCCCAGATGTTGGTTTTGGAAACTCAGTGCAGATGAAGGATGAACTAGCTACCAAGTGTATTTGGCAACTTATCCCATGTATATTTGTAAGCGTAAATCGAATGCTAGTAACCTTACATGATCTCGTGCTGTTATATTGAAAGAAAACGCAGCCCGTTTAGACAGCTGGGCTCTGTTGTTGTTGTTATCTATGAAAGTGCAATACTAGCAAAGCGTGTGTTTTAGCGTTTGAGATACAAGAAAACATGGCTACTTGAAAATATGCTCTTTCCTGATGATAAGAAATTCGGACATTTTATTACACCTTTCGCTCCCAAGAACAACGGTGGAGCTCGCGAACGCGCGCCTACTCAAGTAAAAGTACTCATAGCAATAGCTGCAAGTGATTAATGTCTGCTTCCTGTTCACGCTCTTTACTAATAAAGAATGGTTGCGATTCTTGCTTATTGTGTTTGTGAACAACTATTACTTTTCTCGCGTTGAGCAACGAGGGAGCACATCCGGAATGCAAAAGTTAATAGTCAGAAACGCCAAGAACGCTTCCACTTGGAAATGACTTCCCGCAACAGGCATTAGTTACAGACTGTAGGGTTGGAAGCGGTTATACCTACATGCATCATGTAGTGTTTGCGCGGTGGATTAAAGCATTACACAAGACCAAATATTTGGGGTCCATCGTTGAAACGCTGTTTGAAGAGAAAAACGAAGCAGCAGTCATCGATTTCTCTATAGCGAACCGCGACAAGTTTTATAAGAATCGCACTTTTCAATGTAACGGTTATAGCCCATTTCGTACATGCATTATCTCGCAAAGTTTTATTAAACGTTTTGACGACAAATCCGTGGAATTTACACCCCACAGTCAGTTGCGCAGATGCGATAATAGGATCAACACACCCACATTTTGTGATGAAAGCGTACGCAAAGCGCCAAGTGAAGTCCAGTACTGACAAACATTTAGCCGTAACACACACGCTTCAAAAATAAAAATTTCTTAATACAAACAAATACACAGTGTGATTCAACATGCGACAGAGACAGAGGTGTATTACACTGTAGGATATCCATTGAACCAGCCAACGCAATTCGTGTGGCTCGACTGAGGAATTTCGGACATGCGTGCGTTTATAGTTGAAAGGTTGCTTGTGTGCCGTTTCTGAATGTAAATAAGTAAGCAATCAAATAATGCACCATAAATTACGACGCTTCTGCTGGCGGATGGATTTGAAAGACGTACCTTTCGAAAAGTGTTAAAAACATGGAAAATGGAATAATAACGGCAAAAGAAGTATAAAACAACCAAACCGGCATATGGGTCTGTGCGAAAGACATTAGCTTAAAGCTACATTTCGCCGTCAAGGTAGACTTCCCATCTGTGGAATAATCATAATATCCACATCATAACTATTTTAGCCCGTCTGCCCCATTTCTTGATGTTCTCGAGAACGCTGACTGTTTGCGTTTTGTCCTTACCTGATGAACGGGAATCAATTCCCACTATGCAATGCAGTAGGCCTTGTTTTTCGAACTGTTGTGTGGAATGTCATTTGAGTTAAGTGCTTACGTCTTGTGGTTAGTTAGATAATGGCGCCTTGAGCTGGAGCTCAGAAGGAAGTCGGCTGCGCACACCAGCACTCTAATAACCCTTGTCGGTGTCTGTCAGGATTGAAGTACACCCTTTGCAATTCTTGCGCCACGTCTTTTGTAACCTGACGAACTAAGTGGGTATGAGATCAATTATACTGCGTCGTTTTCAAAAGGGGGTTACTAGTGCGACGCCGCCGCTACTAGTATGCTCTGGTCCACTGGTATTGTGTGGAAGCTACACGTTTATCATATCCTTCGGCTTCGAAAACGTCATTAAATAGTTTAGTCACGGCTAGGGATTGGTTCCAGTTGTGATTCGAGCTATACTCTGTTAGTCCACGTTCCATCAACAAAGCGTCAAGGAAAACGTAGAGCGAGCAGGACCCATACTGGAATCAAGCTACAAAGAGTGGAAATGTTTCCAACCCAGCAACGAAATTCGGCACAACTCGCAGGAGTCCCCTCTCAGTGCCGTGGTCTGAGTTTGCTAACCCCCAATCTGTATAAGGCTGGCTGACTTAGCTGCAACACATAACATGTCAAAATTCAAGTTCCTCAGCCGCACATAGTTCATAGACTTCCTACTAAAGGAATATGAAGTCAACTAGGGAAAACTTGGGTTACTTAGTAAAACTACGGTGTGTCTTCTCCTTGATGATAATATTTGCAAGCTGCAGTTGTGGTCTACGGCCCCGAAGGTCTTGCATGCAATAGGTTACAGCTATATGCATGCAGCTTTGTCAACACTAATACCTCTAGATGTGGTGTGCCCAACAGAATACTCTACTTTTTGGACGCATTTGTCAGTAACCCAGTTCCAACAAGTGCTTGCGTCGACAGCTTTCTGCAGTTTCGGAAACCCACGATAGATGGGTGAGGTGAGCAGACTTATCCGAGCCATTGCTGATGCTGACACGCTGATGGGCATTCAAAGTTGAAGGTGGCATATTTTTGACAGGCTATCCCAACGATTCAGCAAACATGAAGGACGGGTCACTGGATGGCTGCGGCCTACTCTACTTCATGTGTTAGCACAAAACATATGGTCCTTTTCACCACAAGCCCACCAGTTGCCATCAGTCTCCCGAAGCAGAGCTAGATTCTGCTTTCCCGAGTAGGATGGCCATACCCATTCCGCAAAGCCACGAAAGGCCTTTCCTCTGCTGTTTAACGTTACCTCGCTTGATGAGAGCGTGGCAAAATTAGGATAAAATGACCGCGCGATTTAAACAGTAGAGCTCTACATGTATCGGATCATAGGTTCATTAGACAGCGGAGAGCAAAGAGGAGATGCTTTGTCAGCTCCATCATTTTCCGGTTGCCACAGGGATGATTTGATCTTTGCAAAGCAGATCTTCACAGTAGAAAAACTAATCAGAATACTCATCGAATGAGAATCCAGCAGTCTTTTGTTCCTCCGTCTGTGCAGCAACAACGAGCTGTCCAACGGTTCTAATCACTCACTACACGAGGGGTACTACAAGGCTAGTCCGCACTCAGAACTTACTCCCTTTGAGCAGTTTCCGTCGGTGATCTATGGTCAAAATTCCAGTGCTGAGACGAAAGAATCCCTAATGTTTCCGTCCTAGTTTTCCTTACAGAATAAGTCAAGTAAGAAGTTAACCTCAACGGCGGCGATGGTTTATCTAGACAAAACGGTGTCAGTCTTTGAAGCCAAATGGAATAGGGTAGGTCACCCAAATCAGAAACAGAATTTGACCCGCGTGGTTGAGTATTCTCGACCACATTTGCTCCTTATCCTCTAGAACACATGCCTGTATCAATAAATTCAGATCATCCGCATACATTAGCTGATCTAGCTTGAAAATTGTCGACAGGTCGTTAATGAAGCTGGTGAAGAGTTCGTGACCATGGAAAGGGCCCTGGGGACATCTAATCATTGAAGAAAACCAAGATGCGCTTCACTCACTTTTACGTGCATGAAGTGACCGTTTAGAATATTAGGGATCTAACAAAATATTCCGAGCGACAACTATTCCCCTGAGATCAAAATGAGCGGCTCATGTAGGAAGTTGTCCAAACTATCGCGAGCTAAACATGCAGGTCGCACCTTGCGTGTTCGGAACCCAGTTACTGTTCCATTGCTCAGTTTATGGGTGCGGTGCTACAAATGTGACTGCATAATCCAGAACTGGTTTTTGATCTCAAATTGCTACACGATCCTATAATAAGTACCATTTGCTTCGATATCATGCGTTTAACTTCTCATAACCCTCAATGACCATTTTACTACAATATGTTTGTTTTCTTTCATCGACGATGTGAGCCAACTCTAAGCCCATTTGGTGGTTTCTTTTAAGAAAAGTAAAACAGTGGGTCCCGTTCAGCCATTTCATCAAGGCAGAGAGAAGACACAGGATGCGATATATCAAAATTTCGATTGTGCTCTTAAATCGCAAACACAATACGAGCTGAAACACGCAAACAATTGCGTACATTAAAAAATATGCAACACCAATCAAAATGTCACAGTCAAGACCATGGCAACCGTATTGATTGTCACAAAAGTTTCTATGCGCATAGCACAGGTTGATGGGTCTTAATTAACAACGCCTCACTAATTGCCAACAGTATCGGGTATTTATTACCTAATAACATTGTCTCGAGGTTCTCGGGATGACAGGTTGCCATAAGGAGCTTGGTGATAGACGATGCGGGGCTCCGATTAGCTCTCAGATCCATCCCATTTCGTGGCGTACTCACTTGTCCCAACCACTTTGACAAATGTTCAGCTACCCTCTGAGATAACTGACGGTTTGTTCTGACTATGTAAATGTTACCGCAACCGCAGGTGAACTGATAAACAGTGTGAGAAGCTGAACTACTCGACGAGATGCTCTGGCGGTTAGGAAGAACAATTCCTTATGTGTTATGTCTGAGTTGCAACTGGGCTGTAGTGTAGGTGCGAGTTGGGGCGGACCGGAGCTTGTTTCCGATATCAATTGCCAAATGGTCCACCCTGAACTGCAAATTTCCTTTTTCACAGTCATCAACACCGGTGTTTTCAGGCTGGGAGTTCAGCTGGGTAGTTGAATACACTTCTCAAGATACCCATTAGAAATTAAGGTATTGCGTAGAATTTCTTCTTCGGCTTTTAACGTTTCGGGGCCACAAATGCTTCACGCCCGGTAGACGAGCGTTTTTACTAAGCCGCGTTTGTATGTGCTCGTGGCGAAGCTTGAAAAATGAAAGTACTGTCCAGTCCATGTGGATTTGCGGTGAATAGTGCGCCGCAATATACCATCAGCCCGTCTCCCTAATGAATATAACCAAAAGCGCCATGCAACTGTGTTGTTTCACTTCGTGGGATACTGACAAATTAGGTCGAGTCGAATTTAAGGTGGTCAGCAGCCGGGTAAAATCTTCTCAGCTGATGAAGATTAAAATGACCTCCACATATTGTCTGTACAAGTTTGCTTCACTAATGCTGGCAACAACTTGCCTTTCTATCAAGCCTTGGAAGATATCGGGTTAAAAGGTCCCAATGGGTTGCCCATAGCGACCCCCTCGGCCTGTTTACATATATTCCACTCAAACTCAAACCGTAGCTTCTCGGTGCACAATAGAAGAACATCCTTTAAGTATTCCACTGGCATGTCCACAGACAAAACCTGGTTTAGGATAAAATCACACAAATTATCGACAGTCTCACGCAAAGGCATTGTTATGAATAAGGAGTCCACATCTATTAAGTATATGAGGTTTTACCCAGTGACAATTTTTCCAGCGTGTCGGCCAGTTCAAATTAGTCTTTCAGGCAATACGTATCGAGGCATTTACGTACGAAATCTAAGAGTTTCGCCAGCCACCGTGCGACATTTTGATGAGGCGAATTGTTCATGCACATAATCGGACATAGCGGTATCCTGCTTTGTGTAACTTGGGAGCACCTCTCAATCTGTGTGTCTGTGTCCCAGCCGGTTTTAAGTGTCCGTACTGCAACTCATTGATGTAACCAAATAGCAGGAGGATCTGGAGCTTCCTCGCCAAACGCTCCGACGCATTGGGCAGGAATGGAATCTTTAATGATGTGGCGAAATTCTGTTATCAAAAATGTGTGAAAGGGTAACACATAGAGTGGAGACGGGAGGTAGAAACAGGGAAGCGTCTTTCTAGTGTACATACCCAAAATATAATGGAATGATGTGAAAGCTCGCTCTGGTTAACTTGCTAGTGTGAGTTTGTGGGCAGTGACTTTATTCAGTGGTGAGTCACATCCGGCTCGTCGTAGTGTTGATAAACGGACATTTGTGGCTTTTTATAGGGAGAACGGTTGTCAGGCAAAAACCAACTACATCGTGGAACACTGCCGTCGATCCCTTTGAATAGTAATTGTCGTGTTCAAATACTTTGCTTTGCTTTTGCCCTCGATACTACCGTACTGTATAACTGGCAATGTACCTTACAGACCGATTGTACACTCGGCTATTCGCGGTCATTTGTGCTGCAAATCTTTGCGTTGGTTAACCGAATTGCATAGTCAAGATCCGCCATTAGTCGTTGTAACCAGTCAAGAAATAGAATTTCCAGGAAAATCGGGTGAAGGATTGTGCGCGCGAGTAAGGATTTTGAATTAATGGACTTTGGCTTTTCCTTTATGGCATATTGGTCCTGGCGTAAAAACTTTGTGTCCAGGCATCCCCACTGGATATGTTAGGTGGTGGGTGCAGTTACTCCTTGTGGCTGACTTCGTCTCCCCTTAGGCGAAAATTCGGTTCCTCATTCAAATGTGGGATCCACAGGAAGTCCACATTAATTCTTTTCAGATGATGGGTAGAATTTTGAGAGTAATACGGACGAACACCCTGAGTTCAGGCCACGTAAAAGCACAGATTGTCCACAGAAGTGGAAGAGTTGAGGCCAGCTGAACCCATTGGTTTGGACACTGCAAGCGGCATCTCTGCTAATTGCCAAACGTATGGTCCATTCGGAGGGTACTTGGAAGCGTCTGAATGATGAGTTGCTGTTGAGATACCGAAGAAGTAATCAATTGTTTCAAATTACTTGGCTGTTGTGGATGGATCTGCCATTGCCAAATGATGAACCGTCATGTGCCAACCGCCGTATTTGTAGAAATCTCAGAAAAATAAGCAGTGAACAACAGGCAACCAAGCAAATCTACAGGCTGGAAACGGGAGTAATGACCTTGCTATTGATCCATCGTGGACGCTCATCCAATGGTTTGCAGGCTGCGGTGCGTGTCGTGACGCATATGAATGGTACTTGCAGTAGGCACTACAACACTTACCTTTCGACTGACTCGGTAAGACAGTAAAAAGGGATTATGGATATGCCCAATGGTAAAGTATTTGCACAGTGAAGGGTAATAAGAGCTCACGTCTGTACATTAATAACTAAACAGTATATTTTAAACTCGTCATGTGATATTAACAATCCCAAGACATTTGTGCACTGGCAGTAAGCGACAATTGGTGTCGACACGCTTGCAAAGTATCCTTGGTTTTTCCCATACCTGTTGATGAATTACTTGCATGCATAATTTTTACATGTTACCGGAGCATTACCATTTTCCATTTTCACTCCTACGTGATGGATTTTCCATTTGGCAATTGATGGCATGCTTTCTTATCAATGTCACCACTTGCTCTACCCAGTGGGCTGCCACTGCCATCTTGAACAAAATCATATGCTTCATTTGGACCTGGACGATTAGGCTTGGCCCTCTACATTACTACCAGAACAACTTCATCTATCATTTTTGCGCGTTTACCCCGATTTTCGTATGTAGGACCTTCCGCCTGCAATCGGAAGATAGGATTAGGTACTTTCACTTGGATATTGATGACCGACTATCCTGTCACTTCCGAACGATCACGGAATTTTTACTGCGACGAAGCTCCGTTTTGGACACGATTTTACCCTACAAAGTGCAACTACTTAGTTGACTAATCAGATGATGTGGTTGGGACACCAGTCCAATTGACCATCTTATTGATAAGAAACGCAGTTGAGTGGAGACCATCCAGTTCTGTTTTTCAAGCGCATCCCTGATAATACCAACCTGGTCCAATAATCCTACCGAACTGTTTTTAACTTCGTCCACTATTACAACCAAGCTTCACTGAACCTATTTAATCTGGTAACCATAGATTATCACTATTACTTATCCGTATATTGTCTAACAATGAAGGAAACACGCGATATTTTGTCCTTACCCTGAAACTGTGTACTTAACTAATTATGCCAGTTTAGACGCGTCTCGTTTACTTCGGTAATAAACTACTTATTTTCATTTATCCCTTCGACTATAGAAAAGTCAGCAATAGCTCACTTCAGATATGTACTTTCCAGCAATTGTTTTGCTTGTACTTGGACTGCAATCATTTTCAACACCCCTGTACTAGAGTGCAGCCTATTTGCACAATATAAACACCCTATTCCAGATCGAAAGCATACCGACCTATAATTTTCCTTCCTACATATCCTACAGGAAGAATCCAGGTAAAGTGTAGGTACGCTGTTATATCACCGACAAGAACCAACGAGTAGTTACATGTGAAGTAAAAATACTGAAAGTGTTTACTTTAACACTGACAATGCGTTAGGCCAAAGCAGTTTCCCATTCAGCACAGATGCACCGCAAGCTGTTCCATGTGGGCTTGGTTTTGGCCACTTGCAAAGACAAAAACAAACTAAGAGCATACTTGATGTAATATGCCCAGTTTTGCTGTTAAATATGATTACATACCATTAAAACCGCCGGTCTTCAACTACAGATTTTACTTTTTAATAAAACCGGTCTTTCGTTCAGCGCGAGTGACTGTTCGAGTGTTCTGAGTGGTACAGTTTTATGCCTGGCAATCTCGGTTAGACACCTTCGGGACTAACTTCGGTCACTCAAAAGAATCATCCGTGTAGCCTAATAGCTTCACTATTGCGTATTCATGATTTGGGAATCCATTTGCGATTAGTGCAGCCAGTATTTGAAGCCAGAAATGGTGTATTTACGACAAATATTGAGGGCGCTGGAATAAATTTGCTGCTGGGCTGAAATTCTTCCCAAATATTTCCAACAGGGTAGGTTGGGGGCATAAAAAGCAGTCAATCATGGCTCTCCAACGGTCACCTTGGTAGACTTTTTTGGTCAATTTTGTTATGCGGGTAGTTGATATGATTTCCTACTTTCTTACCTAATCACGAAAGTTAGTTTATGGTGGTTTTTACTCCCTCTATTTCCTTGAGATATGTGAACCGGAACATAACACTTTGTAAATTATACCCATTCAGATATAAGAAGCATATCCCTTACGAAGATTGATCTTTCTGGCCGTTCGCCTCAAGCTTACACAATGCAAGACGAAGCCAAATTTGACAAGTAGCGAAGCATGTGGCTGCAATCGACATCTTTAACAAAGCCGATCGATACTTTAGTTGAGCCAGTTAGTTGGCACAGATGTTGTTACAGAATGAGAACGTACCGTGAACGGAGCATAGGCGCGTTGGTGGATGAGGCGACAATGATCGCTCTCGGGCAAGGTCACTACGCGATGGTGTCTGCTTGCACAACTCCGGCTTTGACAGTCAAGTTGTAATAACTTTGACCTGGTTATAAAGTGCTTCTTGAGTCATTTAGGGTTACATTTCGATATTGTGTTGAATACTTTCAATACCTGTCATTTCGGATCAAATTGTCAGTACTACTTCGATTCCCGAGAAGAAAGCTACGAATTTTATTATTCTTATCATGCCAAGAATCAGTGCATAGGTATAGCGTATGAGTTACCATCTCCAATCAGTGTTTACACCAACATTGATAGTGTGCGTTTGTCTGTCTCTTGAATACCCATTCACAATTCGATGACTTCAATTACTTGATCCATTCTCTGCACCCATTCTGGCCAGAATACACAATGCACGCTGCCAGCTAGTCGTAAGTTGTTGTCATTGCATTGTTCGGCTAGGAGCCATTATTGCGTCCGCAGGCAAATGTTACGTCCGAACGTGTATACTTTAACATTGGCGACAGCTTCTATATCTGGAATTATACGCTATTTGTTGACTTATTCTACCGGATCGGTTTAGTAAAGAATCGGATTTCAAGCCCTCACTTGCAGCTTGGACTCGATGGAAAAGAAGACTCTGTGACTACCTTAAACTTCAGAATTACAGATCTTCACATCACTATTACTGAACAACAATCTGGTAGGCTGCTAAGACCACATTTGAGTACCCAGAGTCAGAGGCATTTCGATTCGCTACAGTTGTATGAAAACGCTTCCTTATCACATTTTCTGAACTCTCTGAATGGTCTTTGGGGCTTACAACAATACGTGTGTACTGCATGACTAAATGTTTTCCAACTACGGCAGGGAGACGAACAAGCGGTTTACGCATTTTATAGCCCTCATACAACAGTCGCTGCCTGATTGTCCTTATGATATTCCGTCCATGAAAGTTGAAATGGTCATGGCTATCCAGTGGCTTCTAGTTGGAATTCGGGACAACCAGTCTCGAGAACGTCTACTTTCGAAAGACTAGAGCAAGCTTACTTGGGAAGCGGCATACACTTTGGCAAGGCAAAGGGAAAATGTGTTTCAACAATTAATTCAATACCAACATAATCACGCTACAGATGTAATCCATACGGTCAAATCTCCATTTTCACCGAACAAAAGAACACCCCTTTATGTGCTACAGGTGCGGCAAAATCATGAAATTGTAACTGATGGTAGACACAGACAATTCAAATGTCACTAGTGCGGCAAGGTTGGACGTCTTGCGCGTGTCTGTCACTCAACAGTGCTTCCACGTCGTGTAGCTTACCCGCCACCAAATACTGTACGGACAGTAGAGAATTCCGATGAGTCCACATCTCATTTGCTTTCACATACTACTACATCACATGAGCGCGGAATACCTCCATACACTGTAGAACTTGGGATTGAAGGTCAAGCTGTGCGCCTAGAAATCGATACGGGGCCCTGATTACGTTAGTCAACAAGCGCACGCTGCTCGACCTGCCGCTAGTCTCGACACAGTCTATTTTACGTTCTGATACTGTTGCATCGTTCGAAGTACTGGGGATGTGTGAAGTAAAGATTACTCATGGGGCCGACACATTTACTCTTCCCACAATTATTATTAACACAGATGGCCCGAACTTAGTTGGCAGAAACTGGCTCAAACATTAGACGAAACTACTTCAAACCGTCAAAAGTTGGATCATATTCCTGACCATTCTTCGTTGTTGAGAATGTACGCTTGTGTGTCTGATGAAACATCGCCAGGTAAACTACGTGATTTTAAGCACAGCGCCTTAGCCTTTACCACGTCGCGCTCTATTTGCTCGTCAAAGGCGTGGCTACAGGAGACCGCGTGGTGGTCAGGCTTCCACTTATAGTCAGCACAGGAAATCGCTGACGTCGTGTCTAGCCCCCGTTGGACCTGTACATCTTCCAGGATAGGAATCCATGGATGAGGAGTGCCAATGGCTTAATACGCTTGAAGACATAGCCGGTAACCGAAAGCAGTGGAATAATTGTGTACGGAGTTGTACAGATTCACATGGTTAATATTCCAAACATTGGAAATCACAAAAATAAAAAATCGGCGTGCGCAAAACTAACCAAAATTGTTTTGTGCTAATTTTTGTCAAATATTCCTTTCTTCTTACGGCACAGTAATTGAAGTATCTTGCTCACCTACAACTACTGCGTCACGATGATTAGGACGCGATGACTCTGCCTCCTGTCCGATAATCTCCATGGCTTTTGTTGGCTCTATGTTTATTTACTAGATGGTTGAGATTAATACTACTGCTACTACTATGTGATTTTAAAACCTTTTACAATATCAGACAGAAAGGCTATCCGAAATTATCCAAACTAAGGAGCTTAGCTCTTGATATCCGTTCGAAAGTTAAGTTAGAGCTGGAACGCGTCTAAAAGGTTGGAATATTATCGCCAGTACACCACTCCTTTCGTGCCTGGCCAATTGTTCCATTACGAAATCCCAGTGACACCGTCCTTATCTGTGGTGGCTAAAAGTAAACTGCTAACCAATTGGCGACGTCAGAACACTATCCTATTCCGCGGATGGATGACTTATACGAAACCTTTTCAGGTAGCCAGAAGATTTCCAAACTTGATTTAAGCCAAGTTTATTACCAAGTAGTGCTGCATGAATCCGCCCGGGAGATATGCTTGGAGGCATCCGGTTTCGGATTTACCTGTCACCGTGGCAAGCCACAGGACGCCTGCGCCGACAAAGGGACCATGGATGGCTTGCGCTGCACCACCCACAGCTCCAACCACACACCCCATATCCAGTGTAAACCCGAAGGAATAAGACCGGGAGGCATGCGGATGGGAGCCACGTTTCATCAACGGAGCCGGCCCACACTCCTTCACAGGCAAACACAAGCACGCTGTATTCGGGAATCAAGCGCACACAAGGCGGTGGCTGGACCGTAGTCCGCTCCACACTGAGTGCATGGAAATACTCTTTGATCCTAACACAGCTACAAGGACAGTGCACCCCGTCCCCTCCAGCAACGACCAACTGTCTCCTGGAGCCAGTATGGACGAGGTAAGGGGTAATAGACAGGTAAGCACCTTGTCAACATGCACATCAAGCGCAGCCACACCGGGAATATCAAACAACAGCCAAACACTTGAGAAAGGGAGGGAAAGAAAATAAGTCGATTGATGCATACGCAAACGGTGACATAAACCCTTAGTTTATGATCATATGAATTAAGTTGTTTACAAACGAATCCTAGATAAGTGCACGAGGTCAGAAAGTATACTATACGGAAATGCCACGAACACAAAAATGTCATGGAAATCGATTACAATTGCCTTAAGCGAGGTGTGCAAGTTAATGGAATAGAGTACAGGTAGACATTTATATGAGAAAGAAAAGCATTAAGGCAAAATTGAAAACCCACCACCTGAAATATAGAGACTTAGCATGCAAGCACGCGTTTAGTAAAATGAATGCAGCGTATCTACAGATGCTCCGCCGGTTTCGAATACTTCTCTGCAGGACCCGTCGTCGCTTCGGTAGTAGTCCCGAGTGGCCTCGCTCATGGCTCACTAGGCCTCCCTGACTAAGGCACTCGCGACAGCATGTGCTGCAGCACCACGCGCTTGATGTCGATGGAGTACAACCCATCGGTGCTTGCCGCTTCCCCACTAGCCGCTTCTTCTCTGCATGCATGAGGGCTTTCTCCCGCACTTCAGCAACTGCCTTCGTGATTAGATCGCGCCATGCACGCCGATCAACCGCCTTCGATTCCCATGATCTGCAATCAAGGTTAGAACGTGTGAGGCTCACTTTGATCATGTCCTGGTAACGTAACTTTGGTTTCCCCACATGCCGCTTCCCAATACTCAGCTGACCGTATAAGAGTTGTTTCGGTATCCGCGTCGAATCCATACGGCTCACATGACCGAGCCATCTCAGGTGTCTCAATAAAAGTATGCAGTCCACTGCATACATCCCACTTCGGCGCAAAACTTCCGTGTCTACAACTCTGTTGCCCCAGCCGATCCGCAAAATTCGTCTCAGACACTGTTGATGGAACCGCTCGAGATATCGCACATCCCGCCGGTACATCGTCCACGTTTCACTGCCGTATAGAAGAATGAACAGTACCATGGATATGTACACCATCAGCTTCGTGCCAATGGTAAGCTGATGGTTGTTCCACACTCGGTACTCAAGCTTCCCGAATGCCGTCGCTGCCTTCGACACGCGAATACGAAGCTCAACGTGTAGCTGCTGATCAGTCGACAACACACTCCCAAGGTAGCTGAAACAAGAGGTGGTTTCCAATACTTCAGCACCAATGCCGATTCGCGGCAATATTGAAGATTGCACCTCCGGTGCAGGCTGAAAGAGACAGACAGTTTTGCTTGTTTTGATGGTGAGCCCGAATTTGGCCGCTGTCGAAGCTAGTGCACTAGTCATATGCTGCAACTCATCCGCGCTGTGTGAAAACAACGCACAGTCGTCAGCAAACAGCAACATACGGATAGTTGTCTCACAGACTAGAGTTCTCGCACCGAACCGACGGATGTTCAGCAACCCACCGTCAATACGGTGCTCCACACGAACACCGTAAGCACAAGCCGCATCAAAAGCACAAGACAACATTGCATGAAGATAGATATTAAACAGGGCAGGAGCTAAGACACAGCCTTTCTTCAAACCAGAGACAACGGCAAAGTCATCCGAGGTCTCTCCACTCAGCTGCACCCTCGCTCGCATACCACTGTGCAGACATTCAATTAAACTTACAAACTTACGCGGGCAACCAAACTTACCCAACACCAGCCACAATGCCTCGCGGTTCACCGTATCAAATGCCTTGGTGAAGTCAACAAATAGCGAGTACAATTGCTGGTGTTGTTCTCTGCACTTCTCTTGCAACTGACGAGCCGAAAACACCATATCTATAGTGCTGCGACCCGAACGGAATCCACACTGCTCTTCTGCCACGTTAGGTTCCACAATCTGACTCACGAGGCGGTTGAGCAGGATTCGGGAATCACCTTGCCCACACAACTCAGCAAGTTGATGTCACGATAATTCGTGCAACATTGCTTGCTCCCTTTGCTCTTGTACAGTGGTAGCACAAGGGCATCCATCAGCTCAGGAGGCACTTCCTCCTCAATCCATACGCGTTGCACCAAGTGGTGCAGCGCAGTCAACAACGCGGATCCACCGTGTTTCAATACTTCAGGCGGGATCCCGTCGGCCCCAGCACACTTGCCGTTTCGCAGCTGAGCGAGTGCACTCTGCGTCTCATCCAGCTTCGGCATGCCTGCCAGACTCGTCTTCACATCGTGCTGCTTTAGCCCGTTCAATGTAGGCCAGTCGATCTCTGAACGGTTGTTCAAGAGACAGTCAAAGTGTTTCCGCCAGATCTGCATTATGTCTGCAGTCTGGGTGCAGGTAGCGCCTGAACTACCATCGATCAGTGTCCTCAGCGGCTCCAATCTCGGTCCATACACCGCCTTCAAGGAGTCAAAGAATTCCTTGTGTTGACGGCGTTCGGCGTAGCATTCCATCTGCTTCGCCTTCTTCGTCCACCATGCATTTTTAATGCGACGGAGCTCTCGGGTCAGTCGCCGTCGAAGTTTGCGAAACTGACTACTCTTTCCCAAGTCACTGGGGTCTGCAACATGTGCAGCAAATGCTGCATTCTTCTCCGACACCAATGCGCCAATCGTCGCATTGTTATCATCAAACCAATCAGGCCGTTTACAGTTTGCGCGCCCGATGGTCTTCGCGGCGGCAGCTGTCACCTGGTCGCGAATGTGGTGCCACAGGTCGCCCACTGTGGCCACGCAGTCCACATCACACAGGCGTGCAGCCATCGCCTTCTCCAGCTCAGTACGTTTCGCCACAGTACCGAGGGAGAGAATGTTAAATTTACGCCGATTCACGGCGGGAGTGCAATACATCGATTTACGAAAATATATGTACAGTTTGGTCCGCACCAACTTGTGATCAGTGCCACACTCAGCTCCACGCAGTACATGTGTCATGCGCACTTCACGCATATCACGCTGACGTACGATGACATAGTCGAGCAGGTGAGCGTGACCACTCCGTGGGTGTGTCCAAGTTGCTATATAACTCGCACTCAGTGCAAACCGAGTGTTCGTGATCGTCAGGCCGTGAGTGGCACACAGTGAGAGCAGTCTGTCACCGTTCGCATTCGCTGAACCAATGCCATGCGCACCGATAACATCTGTCCACGCTGATGCATCACGCCCAAAGCGCGCGTTGAAATCACCCAGCAGAAATAGTCGGTCGCTCCTCGGCACAGACCGTATCACGGAGGATAGCTCAGTGTAGAATTGATCACGCGTGTCATCAGGATAACACATGGTCGGACCGTATGTGCTTATAAAAGTAGCAAACTTACCTCTTCCGAGTCGTAGGCGAACAGTCATCAGTCGCGCGCTGATGCCTGTTGGTTCACCCACCAGCTGGCCATTCAGGCGATCGAATATTGCAAATCCGACCCCATGTTCACGTGGTGCTGAGGCGGCGTTCCCCACCCAGTAGAATGTGTAGCCAGCACCTGCTTCATGCAACTTACCTTGCTCAGCGAGCCGGGTTTCACTGAGCGCCGCAATATCGATGTTGTAGCGCGCCAGCTCTATCGCGACGAGTGCAGTGCGTCGCTCCGGGCGCTCGCTGGAGTTCCGGTCCAGTAGTGTGCGCACGTTCCAGCACCCGATGCTGAGTGCTTTGCGCGCAGGCATACGATTGCGTTGGTGGGCAATCGCACGCGAGGTGGTCGTTGTGCTTCGGAGGTTTGCTTGAGGGACTCCACCCGGAGCCTTTGGCTCAATAGCCTGACCCACAAGGCAGTGGGTGGTTTGGAGGTTTGCTTGAGGGACTCCGCCCGGAGCCTTTGGCTCTATAGCCTGACCCACAAGGCAGTGGGGAGCAGATCCAGCTCTGGAATGTGATTGCAGAGACAGATGGGGATCTGCTTGACGGCCGTCACACGCAGTCTTTGAGGTACTGCAACAATTATTATATGTTTTGCGACCGTAATTGGATATGCACCTGCGACCACGGCCAGACGCAGGTGGGTTTTGGCGGGTTTGCACCAATTTGACCAGGGGCTGCCTGGCTTGAGGTGGGCAGTATCAAACCATTGAACACCCGGAGGTGTCCTCCCACCGTCAGAGACAATGCGTGGCACTCGTGCTCTACGCCAATTGAGCTGTGAGCTTACAACCCGTAAACCTGTTGTCTCCCATGGCTAGGTTTTACGGGAAGAGGGTCATCGACCACTTCCTAACCTCCGAAGAGGATGGACTAGGATACTGCCAGGGCGCCCACCCCTGACAGGAGAACGACTCGGGTCCTCAGTCAAAGCCTCCGATTAAATGAACATCCGAAAGGCAGCGGGTCTAGCACATGGTCAGTTCACTGACTCATGCGGGTTGGTGTCCTGGATCTTAGCAGGGAGAAGGGCGAAACCCAACTCCCACCCAGCGATCGCCACGTGGAGGCGCCCAGGACATGAGACTATGGCGCAACGGTAGCAGCAGTGGGTAGACCATCTGTCAGGAACTAGGCACCACCAGCCTCAGCGCACCATAGGCTCTCCCGCCTTATATGAGATAACAACCATCAATACGCACACCGGTTGGTTCCACTTCAACAGACTTCCATTCGGAATACATTTTGCGCCGGCAATATTTTAGAAGATTATTGACAATTTAGTGAAAAGAATACCCAGTGTATGCACTTATCTAAATGACATACTAATTTCTGACAAAACTGATCACGACGAGGATCTGGAAACCATTCCAAGACAGTGGACTCAAGCTAAAGGAATCCGAATGTGTCCAGTACCTTAGATTTCGTTTGAAGAAACATGGTTTGCACTCGCTATGAGATAAACTAAGCTCATTCTTGATTCTCTGAGACATTGAACTTCAATACTTTCTAGGTATGATAACACACTTCAGTCGCTTCCTACGTGCTTTGGCCTCCACCCTAGCACCCCAGTGGCGTTGGCCAGTTAAAGAACAAAAGTCATTCGATGCTGTCAAGGCAGCCACGGATGAAGCTAACCTGATAGTACATTTTGATCCGAGGAGGCCTATCACTCTCCGAAGTGACGCCACAGCATCAAGCCACGGTGCCTTACTGTCCCACAAGAAGGAGGATCAGATGGAGTGACCCATCGCTTGTGTCTCTAGCACACAGGTGCCCAAACTGTTCGCGAGCAGGACGACATTTTGTGCCGTAAAAATATTTTTGGGCTATATTCAGTCAGTTAATAACTAAAGATGACAAATCTTATAAAAATTACATCACCATTTTTAAAAGTGAATGGTGACAATGAGACCATAAGAACTTTGCATTTTTTAAGTTAGTTAAGACTACTTCAGTTAAACTACTAGACTGAATTTCCTAGTTAGTTGAAATTAAACAATAGCACATCATTGATTTTTGCCAGTATCTGACGCCATCATGTTTTGCACTCGAAACGTCCATAACTTTTGGTAATATTAATTCTACGAAGCTACGTTACTCACAAACATCCTTCAAATATTAATTATGCCTCCTGTGCAGGAAAAATTCAAGTGCAATGTTCACCGTTCGCACGTTGAATGACGCGCAGCAGAATGATCACGAAAACAAAACAAGTTTGGATGACAGTACATGCGGTACTAATAAAATACATACAGTTAAAGAAAAGTGGAGCAAACCTCAATTGTTCAGGGTCCCGGTGTATCGCTATATGACAACGCAAGAAAAAGAGAAAGGGGAAAAGTTGCAGTCATTTGCACAGCTCAAAGCAGACAGCCAGAAGCCAAGTAAAAGGACCGTATAGGAGTGGAAATTTGTGCAAAGTCACTGATCCAATCACAAAGCTAGCAACGTTTATCGGTCAACGTTAGACACACACACGCACACACACACAATACTGTGTTTTATGATCGATCGGTAGACCAATAATCGCTTAGCATGCGCCCACATTAGTACAATTCCATGAACACGGCAATGACAGATTTAATGAGTAGAACAAATATTACGGTGCAGACAAACAAATGGGGGAGTGAACATGAAAACCACCGGACAAGGGTTGGAACTCATGGGAACTGAACAGTTGCCAAGGCAAGCTAATGGTCGTGGGATAAGTGGTAGACCACTAGACGAAGGTGAGGGTATATTGAGCATAACCGGCGGGGGGATGAGATACAGTGAACCAACACCCTTGTTATGTGAGGGCTTGGAGCAGGTTGAACAAGCAGCCATCGCAACAACGATGAAAAGTCATTTGCAGGGTTCAAATCGTGTATGACAAATGACGAACGAACTCACGTTCTAGAGGAATTTTCATTCAATGCAACACCCCGTTATACCACTCTCTACAATTCCTCTACTCGTTTGTACCTTGAACGACTGGCACCACTCTGACTCTCACCCTATGATGTTATCTTTCGTGCGGTCACAGTTGTTAGGGGCTTTGGAAAGCATACTTCACAGACGGTCAACAGTGAAAGAAGCCGTTCTCCATGACTATTAACCCGTGCCACTCTTTGGCGTCTCCCTTGTCGTGGGTGTCTTTGGATGAAAGCCGTTTGCCATGACTACCACTGTGCGCTCACAACAAGACTGAAAAGCTACTATTCATCGCCCTCTACACGGCGCTATCACCATACACAATCCAATATCTTGTACGCATGACGCTCAAAACATGAGAAGCTCTGCTATGTCGTTCCATGTCGTGAAAGCGGCGTATGTTCATGTCCACCATGGGGTGTTTATGCGGTAGTATGGCGGGAAGTTTCATGTAGTCACTGTAATCAGTAGACCGCAGATGTCCACTAAAGCGAATGATATATTTACGTAACACTGGACAGAGACGTTGCAGCAGACTCTATATCTGACTGGGTTTAGATGTAGCCCTCTGTATTTGTAAACTCTCGAGTTCACTTGCGTTAACATCGCACTGTACCGTACGAACGACATCCCGCATGGCTTTTTCCAATTCGCTAACTAGAAGCAGACCCATCGGAAACTGTAAGGTGGTGCAACGAGCTCGATGCATAAGTAGCCAAACGTTATACGTCGAAATCCATGTAACGGCTCTAGTCAGTCTAATACAATCAGAAAACTGTTCCAGAAGTGGGTTGACATTCTTCACCATCGTATGCGCGTTTATGATGGGGCGGATGCTTTTCAACGCAAGGCTTAATTGCGAGCTGAGCAAAGAGCATTCGGTCCGCCAATGTCGTTTACGATTCTCTAGGTATGTTTTGAAGCGGGAAGCCACGCAACCGACGGTAATACCTTGATCCAACTTTAATACCCTCGAAGTAAAGTATGCTAATGTGTCTCGCGTGACAACGCGTTTACTTGAGCTGCTGACCGCTTGAATTCTACACTTTCCGGCTCGGAACATAGACAAAATCGAGCCTTTCGTCTTGCTCGTTCAGCAGAAAGTCTGGACCTCGGAAACAACTCTTCAGACACATCAGCGAAGTGGCACCACTTGATAAAGGATCCGAGGGAGTTTGATCCGACTTAACGTGTTTCCATTGGCTAGGGGTCAACAACTCATGCATAGCAGATAATCGGTTGTCAACAAACGTGCTGAATCTGGTGGATTTGTCATTAATGTAGTAGAGCACTGTAGTGGAGTCTGTCCACAATCAAGTTCTCTCGAATCGTAGTTGCGCCATTTCAGTTACATCCCCAATCCCCTTGGTAGCAAGCGCCGCCGCAGTTAACTCCAACCGAGTGATAGACATGGTCTTTATTGAAGGCACTCTGGATTTCGCATACGATAAAGCGCAATGTGCGACACCCGTGCAGCGAAACCCGGCGTAAGCGACCACCCAGTATCCGTTCTCGGAAGCGTCCCAAACAATGTGCAGCTGCGGCGCATCTACAGGGTCGTAGTATCTGCGAAAGCATCTAGAGATTTGCAACACACCAAGGGCTTTCAGTTCCCTTAACCAGGTGTCCCAAGCTACTTCGTCTTTGATCGTGATCGGAGCATTACAGTGAACTTCGTTCCGACATAAACCTTGCAGCGTTGGCTTAGCCGGCATAACCATGGGGGCTATCAACCTCAGGGGATCGTATATAGATGATACAACGGACAGCATTCTTCTCTAAATTTTTGACATTGTTAGAAGAAATTTGGAAGAGAAACGCATCCTCCTTGCGATCCCACTCCAGCCCCAGAGTCCGTCCGACTGACTCAGCTGAACCCTCTATTGGTTTGACACAGTCAATGGCCTCAGTAGGCGGGACCGCTACTTGCATGTCTGGGTAGTTGCAGACCCATTTCCAGAGACGGTACCCCGCTCTACTCATCATCTGTCTAATTTGTGCTACGAACTGTGTTGCTCTGTCTACAGTTGGCGTATAGATCGGCGGGTCATCGACATTGAAAGTGTTAGGGATTGCCTTCGACACGGTATTGTCGTGTTGATATCCCCACTCATCTGCCGTTCGACATAACGCACAATTTGCGCAGAATGAAAAAGACGTTGCACCAAAAGGATAAGTCGTCATCTGATACTCCACCACCTCAGCGCCCATCTCATTATCCCTTTACCAAAGGAGGCGCAGTGCGCCTCTGGCACTCTCTGGCGCCCTTACTTGCATTACATACCTCCTATTTCTGCTGTGATTGCCACCTTCCCGTTGTGGAAACGCATCAGATTACCGATAAGTTTTGCCGCGGTAGCTGAGCTTTGAAGTAGCTGGTCATTTAGGGATGCACACTTATGCTTGACGACGCAGTATAAAACGATTCTGAGTTTTCCCGGTTGTCTCAAGTTTATAACAGGCTGATGTGGCAGATAGCACTTCGTGACTGCTCGAATAGCACACGAATGGCATACCTTTTCTCAACATTCGCCGCCCCACTTTCAATGCATTTTTCTCTTCGTGATGGATTACATACTAATCAGCGGCTCAGTCACTGCAGTCGATGTCAAGCTAGCTCGTAGTTGTTGGGAACATTCGCTCGCCGATTTCTCCACAGCAAATTTAACCGGAAATGTCCATCTACCAACCGCACTGAATTCTCAGAGCTAGATTGGGCATTTATCGTCTACGGAGAATGAACGATAGGCGAATTCCACCTTTAAAGTCCCTTTCATACAACATTTTGAATTGCGCTTCCAGCGGTATATCATCTTGTTGCACACAATTCACCGATACACTGGTCTGTTAACTCCCGCCCAAAGGTCCCAGTAATGTTCATCCTAACAAGGTGTTTGCGGCGAACGGGTGTCTCCAACTGGCCCGACGCTGTTCTGGCTGCCAGTGAACTTCAGGTATATCAGCTCTCATAAGAAGTCGAACGCTAGTAACTTCTATTTGATTAAAATGAACCCCATCTAGATGACGCCAACAACTAGCTACTTGGCTGATGAGGCAGGTCATATTATTTAGTAAAAGACGCTTTAGGCTGTAGGCGCGTTCTATATTAATTGAATCGGAGCCATCCAAAGACGATAGAAATCCGCATGACCTGCGTCTATGGATGCAAAACCGCTCACTGTCTGAACATTAAGAGACGCATTATCCACCTTTATCCCGGCCATACGCAGGATGTCTTCCTGCACAAGACCTACATTGGAACCGCTGTGCAATAGTGTATATGACTCAATCGATCACAATGGACCTACCAAAAGCACAGGAACCGTTCCGAGACACCTTCTGGGAAGCCGAACGGGTAGTATGATAAATGTTGATATTCAGATGGGAATTTGGTGTCCTTTCCAAATGCTACAGGGGATGGAGTTTTCCTTTACATGAAGATACTCTGCATCCCTTAATATCTCGATAGCTCACAGCCAGATGGCTTAGTCTCAGACAGTTGTGACATCTCCTCTTACATCTTACAAGCTCCCAACGGCCAGAGATGTTTAAAAACAGAAACCTCGGGAATGACGCCGTGTCATGTTTCTCGCTGTAAACTAGGCATGCTGGTTGCTGGGGTTGGTCCGACGATGTGTAAAAGGCAAAATTGCGATCGGTACGTTTGTCACCCGACCGTTGCGACTGCGTTACGTTCTGGGGAAGCTGAGCGCTCGTAGTCACCAGCTGACCAAATCTGATAAGTGTTACCTGCGTTATGGTAACGATAAAGTCTGTTAATGCTCTATACGAAACATCCCGTCCTCCTTGGACGAGGGAATGCGCCACTCTTGCCTAGCTCGACTGTAGGCTACTAACCAAAACGCGGACCAATTGCTCAGTGGTAGTTACCGCGATCAAGTCAGCAGTGAAGTCCAGTTGGTAAAGAGCAATGTGACAATTCTCCAGTTTTATGGATAGACGTGATAAAGGATCGTGCGCGTGCGCTAGGGGTTTTAGACAAGCGAATAAACCGTCAACTACCGAAAAGGCCACAGCGTGGCATTGACCAAATAGATCACGGAGAATGCCCCTAGCCCAATAAAAAATTTAAAAATAAAATTTTTATTCTCGAATTCATCGAGGCACGCCAACTTGTAGACCCTTTCAGGGGGCAACATTGCGCTTTCGTTGATGGCTTTTAGCTTAGATTTGCAATAATATATAAAATAGAGCAATATTTGGCATCCATCAGCAACCCGGGCTTTAATGAACTATGCGAATTGCTGAATAAACCTCCAGTAATTTAAAGGATTACCAACCAAAAACTCCAATTAGTTCCTTGGTAGGTTTAATCGTGGACGATTAACTTCCCGCAAACTGTTGGGAGAAAGTTTAAGGCCAGTCACTTCAGACAGTGTTGTGCGGCAGTCTTTAACGAACCGATAAATTTGATCATTTTAAACTACGGGCAAGCGACTGAGAACAACTGGTTGTTAAGGATCAACAACCACTCCAGACCTGAACGCAGCTTATCAATAGTTACTGTGTTCGCAGCTTGCAAACAACTTTCTTACTCTCTAACTTTATCTCGGTTAGTAATTGTTTTCTCTTTAAACCCGCTAACCGCAGCGTCGCAAAAGCGCTGCTAGAATCGAAACTCCGTCCACTCTTACCGCTAACCTGCGTCCCCGAACATGAAACCGCATCTTCATCTGTCATTATCCTGTTCCCGCAATCGACCGGCTGGTTTACGCCTGCTTATAAAGCTGCGCCCTTACGCCTGCGCTGCTTGACGCCTTGACCAAACTGACAGGAAGGAAAACAGAAGAATGTTCCGCCGACCAGTGTTGTATTAGAACCGAGAAAGCTCAAATTTATATGTCGGTCTCACCAATCCTCTAAACGCCGCCTGGCGGATTCGCCTACCTTTCTTCCTCGTACGCCCTCGCTCCAGACTTATTTGTCCGCTCAGTCTGGCCAGTTCACCGTCTTGCTGGGGCACGCCAGTCTTCATCCGCCCACCCGGGGCATGGAAATGTACAAGATATCTGACGCGCGATTTCATCAGATTTCGCTCCGACCTAGGCAACACGCACAATATCTGATACACGATTTCATCGACTTTCGACTGGGCCGTGGCAACACGCTCGCGAGGTCTGTCCCAAGCACGTTTTGTGGCGAACACGTGCGCGTTGGAAATCGGCTTTCTCGCCCACTTGTCATTATCAGCAAGAGGAAACTAGTTGACTTGCCGAGTTTCGACAGCTTTGCACGGTATTCTATTTGAAGGCATGGTTCAACACAGGAGGTGAGTACCTTCGATTGAGCTTTGAACCTTGTAGATAAGTTGATCAGTACCGGTACTTCGAATGATGATATATGTCACCTCAAATGGCAAAAGCATTTTCAAGTGCTTGGACACCAAACAAAGCCGTTGAGTATTGCAAGCTAAAATGTTCGCTTGTAGGTTCGAATGTCGCGTTTCTACCGGTATCAAAGGAACCACAATCCGGAACTGGATAACGGTGCTGTTTATAATTGAATAAATGACCATGTACAATAAATACCCCAACGACTATGATTCCAAACTCAAAACAATTAAAATAAAAATCGTTTGGTGGGATTTGGTTGCTCACTCAAAAAGGATTCGGATTGGCTAAGCCTCAAGGGATTGTGAATTTGGTCTGTTTGGAACTTTCGTCAACTGAGTCACAGATGCACATACACACACGAAGGAATGGTCAGACATGCATAATCGATGGGAACAGAAGGTCAACAGACAGACATAATCGGTGAGAAGTGAAGGTCACCAAACGTCTCAGATCGTTGCAGAACCTGATGTTGACAATCGTAAACCAAATTAGACAAAGGTGTAGAGGCCATTTAGGATCGTGGAAATGCGAGATAATGACGATTTTTGGGGCACTAATTAGAGATTGCGTTTCACGAATAAATGAGGTGATATAGTTGACATGTTTGGAAAGGGAAGGGAATATGGAGAGGAATAGTGATCGCGATGTCCGAATGTTCTTTACAAACGATATACACTTCTTTGGGCTGCAGCGATCATGTGACACTAGTGTTCCATAACGTGCTATGCAGAGTATCCTAAAGAAATTTCCGAGGGAGCTTACGTCATAATAAACTATGATAACTTGTCCGAACTCATTGGTGCAACAAGCTAGTCTTTCCTAGCTTATTGGTCCCTGAAGTCGCCTGCGGGAATTTGTCATTAGATTCAACAGGCTCGTGGAATGCGCATTTGAAACCGGAATCCACCGACCCAAAAAGTTGAAGTCGTTCCTAAGGCGGAGGACTCGGAAATGCAGTACGTTGTGTGACTTGGCATGGCAAGCTCAAATAGCCTCTCCGAGCGAGGATACCTAGGGCATCTATCCAGCACAAAGGAATCACTGCGTCAAACTCTTCCGGGAGGTTAAAGTATTGAACCAACAAGACCTTATGGTGTTACTCAAATCCAAAACTGCTAGCCAGACACATAAACAAACTTCTCGCCTTAAGCGCGGAATTTCTGTTTTTCACACAGCATGCGGATCAGCACAAATGTCACAAGAGGCAGTCAACCTTCTTGGAGGACAATTTGGCCGTGAATTTCAAAGGGTGCAATCACCCTACTTCATGCCTACACAGCTTATACCGCCACCAGGCCTTAACCATATATCTTTCACAACTGCAGTGGTATTGAAGCACCTGATGTCATGACCCGAATACAGCTCCCCGAGTGTAGACGGCGTTCACTCGAAGGCCTTAAAAATTGCTGTCCTGAGGTTAACTAAACGGTTGGTAACATTTAGCGATGTCTTTAGGAGATTCCTGTTCACAAGATGTGGAAGAACGAGATTATCACTCCAAGCTACAAAAAGGCAGACTTGCAGCACCAAATAATTATTGTCCGATAACACCCATCCGGTGATCTCCCAGATCGTGAAATCCATTGTAGCTGAGGCGCTTATAGAGTATCTGGAGAATAACAAAATCCTCGTTCCGGAGCAGTACGGATTTCACCAAAATCAGTCTTGTATTACCAACCTGTTGATCGCTCGTGCAATCTGGACGGAGTCTGTGGACGCTGATGTAGGAGTGGAAGCAGCCTACTTAGATGATTTAAAGGCATTTCACCACCTGCACCTTCGCATTCTAGTTCACAAACTCCAGGATTATGGCATCGGCTATTCCATTAGAAGATGGATAGGCGACTTTCTCGTTCAACGTCAACTGAAGTTGAACATTCGCAGCACCCTGTATGAACCAATCGAGGTTCAGTACGGCGTACCTCAGGGCTCGGTACTCGGGCCAATCCTGTTTCTGGTTTTCATAACTGAGCTTGCAAGTGTGCTGTTTTCAAACCGTCTGCTACACGCAGACGATGGAAAGCTATGGCGTGCAATCGCCCAGGTAGAGGATCACACAGCCTTACTGGGTAATTTGGACAAAGCGTATACATGGTCCGTCGAGAACAGCCAACATTTCAACGCTACAAAGTGCAAGATACTGAGCATACGCTAGCAAAGTACTCACAACTACCACTTAAGGACGGAAATTCTACAGCGAGTTTCAAATGAGTGCGATCTTGGCGTCCTTGTGTAAGAGGACCTTAGGCGTTTGAAGCAGACTTAAAAGGCTTCAAAGCAAGCAACGCTGCACTTCGGCCTTCTTCTTAGAGCCTTTGGAAAGTCTGACGCCTCAATCTTTCCAAAAATACTTTGCTCGTAAGTGAGATTAAACACGGAGTGCGCTATTCAAGTGTGAAAACCGTGGAAGAAGCCCCACCTCACCGCGCTCGATACTGCACGACCCAGGGCGACAAAGAGAGTTAAAGGTTTGTCCAGCATTCCCTACCCACCCAGACTGAAAAGCCTCAATATCTACAGCGGACGTTATCGTTGTCCAAAAGTCGATCTCATAATGATGCATCAGATTCGGCGAAACCCCAAACACATGCCATTCTCTTTTGAAAGTTAGTCAAAATACATCTCTAAGAGGTCAGCAGTTTAAGCTGCTCACGCAGTACGATCGACTGTAATGTCGACAATGGTTCTTCTCCCTCCGAGGGTCACAGCCTTGGAACCCCCTTCCGGCAAATGTAATTAATGCCTTCACTTTATCCGTTTTCAGATAACGCCTTGATGATACTCTGAGACATTCACCCTACGTGCTATGACACGTGACCATCAGATGCTTGCATTAAAGCACAACAAACAGTGGCCGGTAAAATACCCCAATATAATCCAGACAGGAATACTCGCTTATGTGCTACTCCAAACCCCTTGGTGACTCATGTAGCATACACGTGTTTTTACTGACACCGTTTTGTTTATGTTGCGACCTGCTCCCTCATCATCCTACGGGAACTGTCAAGTATTCTCTTTTCTGCTCGTCATAAAACATTGCTCAATCGCTCCGTAAAGCCGTTAGTCCAGATATTTGCCAACTACCAAAAAACAGCAAAAGGGAAACGAAATTGCTTCTTAGAATCTTGACGTCGTCACTACCTGCTCTCACCTGGGTGTTTTCGAGCGAAATCTGTTCTACTATTAGTCGGTTTTGGTGACTGTAATGTATAAGCGCTTTTGCTTCACTGCCTAAAATAGAATTATCGCGTCTTGACATTATCCATGCTCCAGTACTTTACTAGATGATGGTCCAAAGGGGAGAAAGAGGCAGATGTGTACAGTAAATCCCTGGCTGGATTCTGCATGTACCTCTTCCAAAAGCGTATAACGTTTTATAAGCCGAATTCCTTCTACGGAAATGTGAACTTGTCAAAAATCGATCGGCGTGTATTCGGTAATATACGGTAAACACATATTGGCAAGAAATATTTTTCGAAGGCGTAATTATCAAAAATCTTGGTCCTAGTAGTAGTGAACAGGAATGCTGTTGTCCTCCTCTAACTTTTCACAATGAATGATTGGACACTAGCATGTAGTCTCCTATTGACAATCGAATAACTGAAGTGCGTTAAGACTGTTGCATATGGAAATGAGGAACTATGTGATCGCTACCGAAGCCAGTTGTCGTATAATGGAAAATTTTCCCATCTTGTATTTTTAGAATAGATCGCTGAATCTGGCAGCGCATCGAAGCCAAAAAGCAACTTCTGTCGTTCTGCAAACGCGCAGCCATACTTTAAAACACTTGTGCGTTAAAAGATGCTTTATACAATCAACCGGTTTCACCCCACCAAGTGTGATGTAGTCACGAAATCATCCACAACAGGGCGTCACGAAGTTGCTTGCTGCCGCAACAACTTGAAATCCGGTGAATAAATACACATAACTCCGGTAGCATTTGTATGGTGATATATCCCCGATTGCTTAGTTTGTGTGAAGAATGTGCGATGTTGTTCAGTTGTAAATTCACTGGAATGTTTTTCATCCAGGTCCAGCTGCACAAAACCCAAATCGATTATCACTGGGTTTTCTTTGACCACAGTTGTGGCATCATTTAGCCAGTGATAAAATAATGCCATCAACCTAAGCTATAACAAGTAGTTCAACCCATTCACATCCTATCGCACGACATCGCTGTGTTCCAAATTACTGGCAGTTACTTGATCAAAATGAGCTCATTCAACAAATATAATATCCGAACGTTCCGCCAACACAACATGCCAATGCTCCAAAGTACAGCCATGGGAATCATGGTGTCGAATGCGAAACAATTTAACCACATCCCGTTAAATTTATTTTTACTACTGTTAGCAAATTATTTGTGATTCCAATAACATTGATTCGCTAAATAAGATGGAGATAGTGAATTTGATTAGACAACATATTGTATACCATAATTTTAGGTGTGGCGTGACATGGGGAACGAATAGGCAAAGTAATTTTCCAGTCCTAGCTATATAATCATTTTCTTAATGTAGTGGTTTGTCACGTCCTCATATCCACAATCCAAATTAGAACAAAATGCTACGTTACGATTATGCGAAGTCAAGTAAAGGGAAATGGATACTCGTGTAATTCACTAAAGCAAATCTTCATGCTGAAGAACACCTTAGCATAGTTACTGCCTGGCCTTGACTATTTGATCGCTTGCATCGTTGCCGTGCACAATCAACCGCTGGCCAGTGACGCACAGAATCTGACCGAACTTGTAGTGATAGAATAGCCTTAGCTAGACCGCGACGTTTCAATACCTTCAACTCCGTTTCAATAGATGATGAAGGTTGTACCCTCTACCTCCGTTATCATACGTTCACATTCACGAATTTGCAGTACTTGTAACTTCAAATCAACCGCAAAGTGCACTGACCTATGACATGGATGGAATCAAACGTACTTCCCAGAAATACCATCACCGGTGTAAAAAGAAAATATTTGCATTGTACATAACATTTGCTAAAAAATGGCTTCTTGCGCGTTAAGGGTTAATCATCTTTCTCGATTATTTTCCGTAAGGCAATCAGCGCTTTTCCAGGTACAGTCCAACACACCTTACGCGTTTTAATGAGATACATAAACAACGACAGACTGGTCACTCATAAGTTATGCCCATTCCGACGTCAGAAGGAAAATTGCGAAGCAATTTCTCTTCGACAAATCTCCTCAGGTAATTACAATTATGGGCTTTACAATCATTTGGGTAGTAGCTATTGTCAGCGATGCGACGCCATGTCGTGAATGCTGCGACCGCAGGAACGATGGTAATCTATGTCTATTTGCAATCAGTACCATTGACTACTATGCCAGAAGTCAACTGACTCGGCTAGGGCTAAGGTAGTGTTAAACTCTGCATAAGTACATGACGTTTATACAGTCCCGGATTCAGTTGTTTGATCGCAGTTACTTCTGATGTGGCCAGTAGACACTTTCTGAATCCTTTTGGGCAGCGCCTCAATCATAGCGGCACATCAGGCCACTTGACAAAAACAACTTTTGATCACATCTACCGGAATTATGTACCTTTAGTAATAGAAAACATAGCAAATTGCTATAGGTAGTAGGATGGCATATTTTCTGAAACCAGCCTTGACATGTCGATAACATCGAGTTATCCACGAGTTTATTCACTTAGATGAAGAAGAGTGGACTCGTTGTCAGTACGACTGTGCTTCGCAAGTCATTGCCAAATACTAAGCAGTGTTAGTATTGTGATCGTGAGGCACTCTGCTTAAATAACCTTCTGGCAAAATTGCTTTCACGAATAGGTGCACTAACAAACTGCAAGGGATGCAGCCTGTGTGTAATACAGGCTGTCATTTAGTCATGCCCCATGCTGAGGCTGATGTTGCTTTCTTGATGCATTTTCTTTGCAGTTGGGCTAAACCAACTTACACTTAAACTAGGTCTTTTTAAACTGGATAAATTTCATTCCACTTTATTTGGTTTGTTCTGCCTACCTGAATACCCTTCTATTAACTGGCCACGTTGCTTATATTAATTGCGCTTAGCTTCGGTAACTTTGTTGCGTTTTGTAGCATTTTTAACTAACTTGTGGACATTTTTTCCTTATCGCGGATTCGTTGCTAACCAACTTACTTCATACGCTTATTTAGCTTAGAGTTATGCCACCGTATCTGTATGCATTATTGGATTTGTTTTATTTCATCTTGTCGTTCCAGGTGATTGGCTGTTGCTTGATATCCCCGGTGTGGCTGCGCTTGATGTGCATGTTGACAAGGTGCTTACCTGTCTATACCCGCTACCTCGTCCATACTGGCTCCAGGAGACAGTTGGTCGTTGCTGGAGGGAACAAGGTGAACGGTCCTTGTAGCTGTGTTAGGATCAAAGAGTATTTCCATGCACTCAGTGTGAAGCGGACTACGGTCCAGCCACCGCCTTGTGTGCGCTTGATTCCCGAATACAGCGTGCTTGTGTTTGCCTGTGAAGGAGTGTGGGCCGGCTCCGTTGATGAAACGTGGCTGCCATCCACATGCCTCCCGGTCTTATTCCTTCGGGTTTACACTGGATATGGGGTGTGTGGTTGGAGCTGTGGGTGGTGTAGCGCAAGCCATCCATGGTCCCTCTGTAGGCGCAGGCGTCCTGTGTCTGGCCACGGTGATAGGCAAATCCGAAACCGGATGCCGCCAACCACTTAGTCATGCTGAAGTTGATATGGTATTCTTGATGCTTATTCACCGCAGTCGGGCCAAATCTACTTAAACTTAATCTAGGTCATCTTAATCTGGATATAAATCCTTCTTCCTTATTTGGTTTATTCAGTTCTGTTATTTTGCTGCATATTCTATATCAATTTTGTGCGTTTGCTTTCCCTTAAATTCTAGGTTGGTCTTTGGTATCCCCGGTGTGGCTGCGCTTGAGGTAAATGTTGACAGGTTGCCTATTAGTATATTATCCAACACTTGATAAATATACAATTCGCAGTGCTATAACATTAAGTTAACAACAACAAAAAGGGGAAAAACAGATACTCTCTTCTGGTTACAGAAGTGAGTACCTAATGGAGAGCGGATGAACAACCTTGTTGGCCACCGGCTTCTCTGTGAACTGCTACTAAACACAAAGAAGGCGAATGAGCCACTCGGATGTATCGGTCTTCGTCAGTCGCCCCGCAGCTTTCCGGGTTAGGTCTTTAGGACCAAAGGCTCGGGGAGGGGTCCATTACGTCAACCCTCTTCCTCGACCTGGGAAACCGGAAAGATCTCTGCCCACACGACACATTAAACATTAAGCTGACAAGGTGCCTACCTGTCTAACAAGCTTCACCTCGATTACTGGCTCCAAGTGGCAGTTGTTCGTTGCTAGTGGGGACGGGATGCACGGTCCTCGTGGACTTGCAAGGCTCAAAGTGTGGTTTCATCTAGTGTAGAGCGGACTAGACTCCAGCCACCGCCTTGTGTACGTCTGGTACTCATGATTCCCTGACAGAGATAGACAGGAATGCTGCTGCTGTGTATGTTGAAGGAGTGTAGGCCGGCTCTATTGATTAAGTGTGGCTCCCATCCACATTCCTCCCGGTCTGATTCCTTCGGGTTTACACTGGATACTGGGTGTGTGGATGAAGCTGTGGGTGGTGCAACACAAGGCACCCATTATCTCTCTGTAGGCGCAGACCTTCTGTGGCTGCCGCCGTGGAGGCCACACTGACAGGCGAATCGGGACAAGGATGTCGCCACTCAATTCAGTTACGACAAATAACTTACAATTATTAAATTGCTATTCTATGTCTGGTTAGAGTACCAGCTAATAATCGGTTGAAGACGCTAGTGACATACACTCTCACAGACTATATTTACCACAAAGAATCAAATATAAAAGTTATAATAATAGAGCGGGGCATCATCAGTTTTTCTAACGAATCTATTGCACCTGGTAGTGAGGACCATGACTTACTTCCAGTGTATGTGTGCTAAGCTATATTTAGACCGTGGAAAGATTATGGTGTTTCTTATCCCAGCGCTGACACCCTACGACCGCGGTTTCGTTCTCGTTTGGACTCATCAGTTGGAGATAGTCTGAGCTGGGCTGAAAATCAGACCCCAGTGGATCACGAATGAAGCCATAAGCACTATGCCACTGTGATCCGCGAGCAACGCTTGGTTCAGCGGAAAGGAATTCAAAGTTGGACCTGGAAAATCCGCTGTGTGGTTTGGTTGCTGCAAACAACTTTCAGCCCACTCAGGCTATCTCCACCTGATGAGTCCAAACCAGGACGAAACCGCGGTCGTGGGGTGCCAGTGTTAGCATGCGAAACACCATAATAGTTTCACTTTGGATTTAGATCACTTACGAAACAGCTGGAAATGATAAAGTATCCATCACCAACGACCCATAAAACAATAGGTTACCGCTCGGCCAATCAATGGTCATCCTAATCTCAAGGCTAAATCGTACGTTCTCTGGGGAATTACTGAATTGCGAGAGCTTTTTACGCCTCTACAACATCGCCCAAACGCTCTTCAGTAAAGGTGTTTATAACTTCATTTCAATCCTGATAACTTAATTTCACCCTGAATGTTGTGGGTGAGATAGATGGAATGTCACACTTCCGAAATTATGTGCTTAGCAAAGCACATACGTAGATGAGTTTCTCTGAACTATTGCAGCCTTTTGTATTGTGAGCAAGACAACAGCTAGTCCCCATCAGTACTTTGAATAACACTGAGAAACTGACACTGGTAGATTTGCGCATTTCGTATTGTCACCTCATTGCTCATTCAATAACTAAAGTAAAATATATAACAAAAATGGACATTACCAAACGTGTCAAAAGTTGTGTGATGAAGGGCTACAATGGATCTAGACCAGGGCAACCGAAGACCAACAGGTGCTTGTTACTGCACATAGAGAAAGTCTTAGCTGGCTTCTTGACAATGATTCGGCGAACCGCAAGAAGCGTAAAATAGGGTGACTTAAAGATTCGAAGAGCGGTGCCCGGGTTGATCAAATAACCGGGTGCCAAGATACTTCTGTCTATTGAAGATGCTGGCGACTTACGTACGTCTGGAATATTGGACGATGGCTGATTGACCTCACGTTGAACCCAATTTGACAGGTGCTCCTTCTCACTGTAATTCAAAAACCTGTGTAACTGATTCCGCAGCCCTGCGCAAATTAATGAACTGAATCAGATATGGCGCCGATGGTTTCCTCTTCCTTTACTGAAGGTAGGGAAAGCTTCCTGATTCTATTGATCACTACAGCCTCAGCAGCGCTATAAGCTCTCTGAATGGCAGAGTTTAAGCGTTCAGCGTAAGCGACAATTCGTTTGGAAGTCTTGAGTGAATTCGTTTCCACAGGTTGCAACAATACCATACCGGAACTGGAATACGGCACTAGTACAAATAATTAAAACAACGACGTACGATCCCTCAAGAATCTGTGGTTCCGGCATAGGCGTATGAAACAACAACAACAACAATCCATGTTAGCCAGCAAGCTTAACTTCAAGTTCACGCAGAATAAGCCCCTCTCAATGTATTGGGGCTTTAACAGGCTTACACATTGCCACTCGGAAAGGGAGGTTGCCGTGAAACGTGGGCGTTCGGCCGGTGCCTTACATACACACACCTTGATGGTGCTACAAGTGTTTCAGTTGCACATGGAGTAAACTTACAATTATCCTCACGGACGAGGTGGTTTCATGTATGTGGACTCTACTCACATGATCTCGCAACATCATCAGGTCACATGCGATATGAGGAATTTCATGCTCGCCAGTATGCAGGGCGTTAAAACGGGACATCACAATCTGATAACATGAGGCGAAGCGACAAGTAGATTTGTTCAGAACTTGGAAATAAAGGTCAGTGCATGCACAGTTGAATGCAGGTCATCTATGTGGTTAAAATACTAATAAACTTAATTAACTTGGCACGGAATACAATATCTTTGAGAGCCAGTTAAGAAAGAGCGCTTGAAACAGGGAAAGAAGTTGGGTAAATGTTGAAAGGACTCACGACTAGCAGCCAGAGTGCGGTAGGAAAACAGCAGACGATAGGACATTTGGGAAATTACTACACTTAGTTTCCATCATTGTGGTGGTCTTACCCTTAAATGGAAGCTCGAAATATGCCTTTCCTGAGGAGCTGTCAACACCACTTCTTCCGATGGTCTGACCTGGCTATGCTTCCCGATGATGGGTTAATGGTAATCGCACACCTTGAGCGTTCTGATTACTGGCAAGATTAAATGAGGTATTCATCAGTGCGCGTTTGTGGTCTGTCGTTGCGAGAATGATAAAGTGTAGGTATTGACCAAACCATACTGACTTCATTTATGCGGACCGGTTATCGTATACGGTAATCAATTGTTTGATGAGGATGTTCAGGCAGTCATTCGTCTCATATACATGCACAACTATTAATTTGACATGGTTGCTACCAAGTTTGTGCATCCTCGATAAACTGAACACAATAATGTCTTGGACAACTCGTTTGTGATCTGGAAGTTGAGAAATCGCCCCACTTAGGCTCCTATCTAGGATTGTCACGACAAAATTAGGCGTAAAGACAGCGCACAACCAATACATTCATTTGGCAGTGCAAGGTTAATGCAATTAATCCCATGCAACAGTTTAAAGGTGCAGTAAAACGATAAAGTCTCGCCAATGCCTATGTTTCGTACGATGGTTGTTTGAAACGTAATGACACCTTTACGCTGCAGAGCAGCAAGGACTGCCTGAGTAGGTCTTTCACTATTTATACACAGAGGTTCACGGCCCCAGATAGTCGTTGTCTTTTAGTTGTAGGATACATATGGCTTTTTTGAACAACGTCCTCGTTTTGCACTTTCCGTAAAATAATCAAGCAAATGTTTGCCGGTTTGCTAATGCCGTCTTTGGTTAAGATGCAACGGCATGCACCTAAGGCTGTCATTATGAATCCCTAAATATATTTCGCGGTTGGATTCCAACCTAGAAAAAGCCTTAAGTATAGGAACTTGTCACAGTTACAAACGTTTGTAGAGAACTTCCTATGCGCTAGATTTAAATAATATCACGTCGTGCTTGTATGCCGCAAAAGAAGTAGAAGCATGTATAACCAATGACGTATTATCATTGACTTATTTATATATGCTCCCAAAAGTTAAGGTCGGAAGCACCGAAGTAAACATGCGGAAGAAACCTACGTAGTGTTACTTATGAATGGAAGGATTTTGGTGAGTATTTTTGTTCGTCGCAATCAGCCGACAATTCAGATATGTCGATCCTCCGCAGAGAACCGAAGGATGCGCACCACTGATGAGCTCCAATAGGGCGAAACGGTCGTCTGGTGCTTTTCCGGATAGCTGGTCGACATGTCTGAATTGTCGGCTGATTGCGACGAGCAAAAATACTACGTAATGTTGATAGGCCTTACTGTACAGTTGTTCAAAGTTAGAGTATCGATTGTGAGCCACTTGTACCTTTTAAATGACGGTCCATCCAGCGGGTAAAAGTGCCAGCTGACATAGGGTAATATTTTATTAACCTTCGTGTGATAAGTATATGTGTATGTTAAGCAAAATATAATGTTGAAACACGCTGACCACAGGTGAGTTCATTGTAGATGATCACGAGGTATCGGCTTTCCCATTGAAGAATCAAAATATGCGGGTACTTACCATCGTCATTCGGATTTCCAACCACGTCACATCGTCCTCTATATTCAGGTCGACAAATAAACCGTCCCTGCTGAATTTTGTGTTTACGGATAACGATCGTTTGATCAACAAAACGTTGATGTAATCAACTGTGGATCAATGACCATCTCATCAAAACATGTAACTATATTTCTCATCCAGATTATCCAAATGAACTTATTGAACTGACACACAAAAATCACACTAGCATCCCTTAAAGAAATTCGTTGGGACATCCAATAAAAGTCCTTGGAAATTTCCCTTGGTAACGTCTGGAGTGAGTGAGTTGACACATTCAACAACATGCCCATAAAACGTTAACAACTGTATCGCTTCGTACAGAAATATCGTCATAATTTTTTTAGAAGCAAGAAGCAAAAGTGCATAGTAGTACGAGAATCACCATGATTTGCTCATCCGACCAGCAACAACCCATGGTGCAGACATGTCTGCAACTTTCGCAAAGATCACAGCTGATGACAGAAAATAAAGCACTGGAGAAGCGGCCAGTGCTCGACGGATGCAATTCGCCCCGACAGTGAAACGTGTAGCATGCCACCATTCATTATGCGGACTTCAGGCTTCACCTTGGTCATTTTCAATCTATACCTGAATAAAGAAACTACTTTTACTGCGAGGTCACACTCGCCCGAATGCCGCTAATATCCGTAAAAATGCATTGGAGTTTGGAACTAACTAAGCCCATATCGTTTGCCTTCAGAAGTCCATTAAAGAGCAACATGTCTCAACTACATGGTAGCACAGTACTACACTTTCGATGTTTAAGGCGTCAGTTGTGCAGACTACGTGAACTCTCACCAAGTGACACCTCTCAGTGTGTTCTGGAGAATGATGAAAGCGGTCGTCGACAAGATTAACAGATTGCCTGGTAAATGTCGACTTTCTTGCACCAGTTCAGTATGTCTTTCTTCAATATCGGCAATGTCATCAACTTAAATTTGACTTTTGTTGGTCGGATGGAAACGGACTATGATGTGCCTGGATTCATGTGAGCTGCCTGAGCTTCTTCGTAGCTTTTAACCGCTTGGCTTATCGCATTTTGATTTACCGCCCAAAACAGTGTGGCGCCATGAATCCTGTTCTTGGGTGGATTGACAGTTATCGTCTCCGAAAAAGGACACCAG
Source organism: Dicrocoelium dendriticum (assembly GCA_944474145.2). Lineage (NCBI taxonomy): Eukaryota > Metazoa > Platyhelminthes > Trematoda > Plagiorchiida > Dicrocoeliidae > Dicrocoelium > Dicrocoelium dendriticum. Next base: position 131,047,138 of record OX104066.1, read on the forward strand.
AGCATGCAAGAGTACCTTCCGATCAATCCGAGATGGAGTTCAGCGTTTAATTAGGTACGCCGAGCGGAACACACTTAGTCCTGGTGCTCCACAACAAACTTGCACACGTTACCACCTCGAATTTCCTGCTTTTTTCGTTGATGTGGACGTATGCCAAACGGTTGATTAAATTGACTTGAATTTTCCTAACGTGGACTTGATAGTGTGAAGCAATGCCCGACGATGTCGCCAGTTTAATTATATGTGTAAGAGAACTGCCCTGTATGTGCTGAAGACAACCGGAGACCGGTTACGTTCTACAACCGCCGCCTAGACAACGTTAAGATATCCAGTAGGAGAACGTAGTCAGCAATAGTTAAAATATACAGCAGATGTTTAGCAACATATTTGCAGAAGTGGAATGGTCGCGGTGCTAGAATCTCCGGATCCTGGCTGTCGTAATAATCTGCTCCTTATGACACAAGATGGAAGAACCGACTTGTGATATTCACCAACCTCTTACATATTTGAGTCGCACCTTGAGGTACAAAGGTGAAGAATTAACCGGTCGATAGGCCCAGTAAGGTTTGGGTATGACGTCATCTGCAAAGTAATAATAGCCATCAGTCACAGCAATGACCTCATACTATATTTCAAGCGTCATACTCATATAACCAAGGTTGCACTTCTTCCCTGAAACAAAGAAAGTTTTCATATAATACAGTCTTATTCAATTAAAAATAATACAAATGTCACCGGTAACTTGTAAGGCCATCTGAGAACAAGACGGTTGAATGGATTGATAAGCACAATCTCAGAGTGGACCATGTCGTTAAACTCAAAACATCAAGAAACGTAGGTAAAATCGACGAAACAAGCTCAGCCAAAAGACAGCATGTCTAGCATAAAAAAGCCAAAATGTAATTAACTATACAATATTGAAGCTAATTAGCGCATTCTACCAAGCTTTTAGCATCGCACATTGTCCAAATCGCGTACTGTGCTTTCAAATTCGCAAGGCTAAGAACGCTGTTTTGGTGTAGTTGAAACACTCATTGTTCATGGGACGTTAGCCAATGGGATACCTGTTGGAAGGCCCGAGCAAAAGCGACAGAGAGTCCATTGAAAGTGATCGAGCACCACCTTCTGTGCTGTCCTGATGCGCGGCTGAAGGAAGCCCCGATGATTTCTCTCCAAACTGAAACGGTCAAATGAGCAAATTGTGCTGCCAATCTAAGGAGGAGATCCTAGCTACCACATGACCCGAAGCTTATGCTGTAACCAGTGCGGACAGACATACTAATGATCACATGAAGCGGACTATACTTATTGATCGGTAGCTGCTACCTGGTGGTGGTTTATTTCAACAGCCTGACCATAGTTACGATGGTGGCATAGAGAGGCATTCTTCTAACTGACATTTCGCAGTCCCATAGGTCTGAGGGAGTCAGGCAGGCCTGCATTTGAGGTTGGTCGAGCATGCGCCGTGGCTAGGACACTGCACACACTATGCTGAATCAGCAATGGCTGATAGGTGGTTGGACAATTCTGCGCGATTTTTATTACCACGACTATGGGGGACATTGTTCCCATTGAAGTACGTAGACCAACCTGAAGCTGAATAACGAATGTTCTATGGGTGTTTACTTCTATCAGAGTTGATGAAAAAACACGAACTAAGATGCTTTCAAGTGTGGCGCTGACACGACATTAGTGACTATTCGTTTGTTTCCACACTCATGAGCGACGATATTTATCAGTTATTGCTTCAGTGTCAACTGGTATAGCGTTATTTAAAGGTCATAGGAAGAATGCGGAACCTATGTATCCAAAGGTTTATTAGACTTCACTTCCATATGGGCGCCCGTAGGCGTTAAGACGCTTGAACAAGTGGCTCTCTAAGTGGCACCATTACGAGCATAGTCAATGCAGATGGAACCTCCCTAGTACTTCCATGGACTGGAATGCTATCCTCATGAAATCGGCACTAATAAACAAGCACCTGCAGAGGCTACAAAGACTAGCGTATTTATAAATGCCACATCGTAATGTAAAGACCGATAATTAGTGAGCGCGGTTGCCATTTGTAAATGACTGCCAAGATGCTGTAGGAATGCCCGTGGGTGAGACAACAGTGTTTGTCTGTTCGAAATACTCACCTGAATTACCAGAGTAAAATGTGTGCACCGCCACTAATTATCGGTCTTTACATTACGATGTGGCATTTATAAATACGCTAGTCTTTGTAGCCTCTGCAGGTGCTTGTTTATTAGTGCCGATTTCATGAGGATAGCATTCCAGTCCATGGAAGTACTAGGGAGGTTCCATCTGCATTGACTATGCTCGTAATGGTGCCACTTGGAGAGCCACTTGTTCAAGCGTCTTAACGCCTATGGGCGCCCATATGGAAGTGAAGGCTAATAAACCTTTGGATACATAGGTTCCGCATTCTTCCTATGACCTTTAAATAACGCTATACCAGTTGACACTGAAGCAATAACTGATACATATCGTCGCTCATGGGTGTGGAAACAAACGAATAGTCACTAATGTCGTGTCAGCGCCACACTTGAAAGCATCTTAGTTCGTGTTTTTTCATCAACTCTGATGGAAGTAAGCACCCATAGAACATTCGTTATTCAGCTTCCGGTTGGTCTACGTACTTCAATGGGAACAATGTCCCCCATAGTCGTGGTAATAAAAATCGCGCAGAATTGTCCAACCACCTATCAGCCATTGCTGATTCAGCATAGTGTGTGCAGTGTCCTAGCCACGGCGCATGCTCGACCAACCTCAAATGCAGGCCTGCCTGACTCCCTCAGACCTATGGGACTGCGAAATGTCAGTTAGAAGAATGCCTCTCTATGCCACCATCGTAACTATGGTCAGGCTGTTGAAATAAACCACCACCAGGTAGCAGCTACCGATCAATAAGTATAGTCCGCTTCATGTGATCATTAGTATGTCTGTCCGCACTGGTTACGGCGTAAGCTTCGGGTCATGTGGTAGCTAGGATCTCCTCCTTAGATTGGCAGCACAATTTGCTCATTTGACCGTTTCAGTTTGGAGAGAAATCATCGGGGTTTCCTTCAGCCGCGCATCAGGACAGCACAGAAGGTGGTGCTCGATCACTTTCAATGGACTCTCTGTCGCTTTTGCTCGGGCCTTCCAACAGGTATCCCATTGGCTAACGTCCCATGAACAATGAGTGTTTCAACTACACCAAAACAGCGTTCTTAGCCTTGCGAATTTGAAAGCACAGTACGCGATTTGGACAATGTGCGATGCTAAAAGCTTGGTGGAATTCGCTAAAAGGCCTGTAAAATGGTGCAGTTTAATCCCATAACTAGCCACGCCTACGCATTTATGGGATACATCGCTCGACTTAGTCAGACTTACTCGAGCGTTGCCACGTTTTAGCTAACCATTTTTAAGCCTTTCGTAGGCGTGCACTCATTTTCTTCGATCGTTTGAGGCAAGCTATTCGTTGCTTTGTCATGGAAACCTTTGACATGTTATTTGTGTTTTCCCATCACTTATTTCCCGTTTTTGCCGTCAGCCACATCCATGTCAAAGCTCTGTGCGTTCTTCTACTGCAGGTACTCTTTGCTGCCCTTCTCTTTAGACCTTACCGATAACTGTCGTGTGCCTTGATTCAATTCCACCTTCTCGTTTACTATGTCACCTTACCTGTACGCGGTTAGTTAAGCTTATCTTCCTTCCAGTTTTGACCAGATAAGATCTTTCGGCAACCTTTCTCTTCAGTGCAACTTTCTTCCAGCCTTCTTTGACACCAGGTATTGGTTGAATCCGCAGTTTTTCGTTTACTATGGCTCAGGTAGTGCCCCTTTACCGCAGTACTAATATCGTTTCTGATGAGTTTTCTGTTTTCGCTAAATGCTGTGCAGTCGCCTACGCGACAGCAGGACCTGGTGTACAAATTCAGCCGACGCAAGCATTATGCTTCTTGTCCTTCTGCTATACAGACGTTGAACTGGACTGCGACCAATGTTCGGATCCTCATAAGTGGCTCTATCTTGAGACAACAGCTTCCTGGCTTGTTGACCGCTTACTCTGCTTTTCTGTTAGACTAATTGATACCGGCGGGTTTTTCGATGTGAAAATTCCCACTTGCTTGCGAAGGTCTGTAACGCGGCACTTGTAAAATGCGGGCCATTGTCGGAGATCAATTACTCCGTTATTCTGTGTCTGGCGAACGAAGATCTAAGCTTATTAATGACTGGTTCCGTGGTGGTAGCGGTGAATGATTCGATAAGGGTGTAGGTGAAGATGCGTAGGCATCTAAGCAAATGCTTCCTTCGCCTGCAGCAAGCCAGCCACTTGCTTCGACACGTAATTGCGTCTCGTTCCTACGATGGCATGAGCTCGTCGCAGACCGTGATTCACAATGTAGGGAACCCAGGTAAATGCGATCTGGTGAACCGTAGCGGAAGCGGATGTGGCAGAGGTTTAGGCTGACAACTCATTTACCCTGGGCTTGAGTACTTGTTTTCCATACCTAATGAGATCAAATAACTTAGAACCGGTCGTAGAGGGCTATCTTTTCCAGTCGGCAAAATTACTTTTCGATGAAGTAGGTCAATGAAATTTGATTCACCTCGGCTACTCGAAAGAAAATTATTTGGCGTATTGAACATATAAAGTGCGTAGGTCCTCAAACACCACTATTAATCTGAAACCCCCAAGCGTTCCCAAACAAGTCACTACCAGCCCGTTGCAATTATTTCCTCCAAACCCTATTGCTCCCACAAGGCTCCGGCGAAACCCAGGAAATAAACCAATGTCAGTGGCAGTTGGGTCGTAGTTGCATCCAATAACACTCCAAAATAAGCGTCTACTGTATCTATTACCACACCGAAGATTGATATGAAAAGCAACGCTGCATTGATGCACAGCAAACCTCCCGGTTTCCTAGTCGCAACCCATACTCTTATGAAGGACACAAAAATTTGTGTACCCTGTCTATGGGATGTACCGATGTCCCGGATTCAACATCGAATGTGTTGAAGGAAAAACAGATGGATGATCTGAGCAAATGGAACACCATAATCAAGCTCCTCGGTATTCCACCAAGTCCATCTACCAGGCGAGGATAACGAGCCACCAGAATTCCAAGCACCGTGGTGAGGTGGGCTATGGTTGAGCTGTGCTGAGATCCGTCGATGAGGTGGAAGCAGTGCTGCGTTTGATAGATGGTCTCCAGAACGGATCATCTTTGGTTCGCATCATTCCATACGTTCCAAATTGTAAGTGCACGCGAGCGAGGCAGAGCCTAGTACAGCACTGCCTACGCACTGCAGCCAGAACCGTTTTTGTCCATGACGCTGAATGCGAGTCACAAGCCCACAACTATGAGCAGTGGCGCTATATTCGCGCGACCCTGCACTTGAATGATGTTGTAGGTAGTTCTTTCTCGAGAGAGCCAAAATCAGCAAGATACAGAGGATGCAGCCCAAGGATAAACAAGGTTATGTGGCAAACTAGGCAGCTGACACTAGGGCTACTATAACGATAGCAGGCAATTTTTGCACGGACTGTCAACGGTGTTCCGGTTCAAAGGGGCAAACGTGACTGTCATCCAACTAAGAGCCCCACCTCAGCAGGCAAACGAAGTAGGGATCCCATTCGAAATTCACACAGGAAGCGTCTGAAAAAAGTGTAGCACTTTCCATGCAATCTTGTAACCACATTCCATGTACTGTGTAACCTGAGTTGTCGGAGGGACTAATTATGATGCCATCGAACTTAACTCCAAGCGACGAGCTTACAATATCACCAAAAACCTCTTGCGGTCGATCTTACTATGGTCGGCACAATATATACTAGCCACCAGTCTTACGAATTGCTGCTGAAAACCGAAACACTTTCGTGCATGTACACGAAAGCCCAAGTTCTCCTAAGAAAAGCTTCGAGCTTCTGTTGCGACGGGAGACGAACGCTTGGGACCTCATAAACCATAACCGAGACTTGGCACCACTCAGGGATTAGGGATGCATAGATCGCGATTCAGGTAATTTCGTTGTTTCGACACGATCGCCCAAACAGCGGTGGTATTGTACTTCTGCACTACCGAAACGACTTACATGGCAAAGCATTGGATGATCTGAAAACGCGAGTCACCGATTACTATGGTATCGTTTGCGTGTCAGATACAATGACAACCGCTTCGCGGCAGTCGTTTATTGCTTCACATCGTCCAATCCGGAGTTTGATCCCCGCCTAATATCAGCAACAACAGGAAGCTTAATCTACACTTACCGTCGCGTTCTTATCTCCTGCTATTTCAACGTGCACAAAATAGAGCCTCGACACCCCAGCGAAATAGTCTAGGATGAACTGCAACATTCAATCAAAAGTATTTCACTGTACAAACAAATCACTTCATCTAACTGGTCCAGAGCTGATAACAAACCATCGGTATTAGACCTGGTACTTACAAATGAAGAATTCATGGTCAACAGCTTATTTGTGGACACCACACTACGTCTAAGTGATCATGTCACCATACCTTATAACTATGTGTGTTACGCCGAATATCCGGAGGAACACACTGAACACTTGCCATCACATTCTATAGCATCCTGATCGATCTGGTTGCAATGAAGCATTGGAAATCCATGAAAACTGTTGCAACTTATTGCGCCTGAATCCAGTTTTCTGGACACTTCGGCCATCTTAACTGCTTCAGAAGCTAAGAAGGTTCGTTCCATTATGCCATCGTCGTTCATCAGAAGTAGAACTCGCAAATGTATGTCGCTAAGGTGTGCGGCTTGGCACATTTACAGAGCCTTTCCTGGTTTCAAAGCCTGAGGTGACAATGTGACCCATCGCAACCACTGTAAAACGCTTATGCGTAAGTACAAACTTACTCACCAACAGCATTTAGCTTGTAAGTTTGTCAACAACAAAAACCTATGTAAGCATATTAAGACCATTCGGCACGTGCAGCACGGCAACACCAACTTAACAAAACAGTCGGACTGGCGCAGAGTGCTGTTAAAGCAGCTAAAATCATAAGGATGCAGTATACTCCTACCTTCCAAGTAAAAGTCCAACTACATCAATAGTCCCAATTTCAACACTTATTAATATCGCTTTTACTGCCACAGCTCTCACTGAGCACCCACAGTTCTCCGGAAGCCGATGATATTTACCCGAGGACGCTGAATACAGCACATCCAAATGTGCTTGGATGAGCAGGCTGTGCCTACCATGTGTAAATATGGCATAATCAAGCCAATTTTCAAAGGTAGCAATCACTCGCAACCCGCCAACTCTCCTCCAATGGTCCTCCTCCTAGGACTCTTGAAGGTGAAGGAAGCAATCATCGCTGAGGCTTTAGTCTACTATCTAAAAGGTCAAAACATTGTGGCACCAGATCGGCAAGGTTTCCGTTACTATATAACCAACCTGCCGATTGCACGTTGTAGTTGCACGGAAGTGGTCGATGAAGGTAGACGGACAGAAGTCCTTTACCTCGACTTTTCCAAAACCTTCGACCGACTGGACCACCGCGTTTCGCTTCGCAGCCTCGAAGACTATAGATTTGGAGATCCAGGCCTTAGGTGGATCAGGAATTTCCTGCATGATCGACAACTGCAGATCATCGTTCGATTTGCACTGTCCGATCCGATTTATGTCGAATGTGGAGTTCCACAACGATAAGACCTTGGGCCGCTTCGGTTTCACGTGTTGATTAACAAGCTTACAACATTTGTTTCGGGTTTCCTGGTTTTCTCTGACAGTATCAAGATGTGGCGAACGATCACCGAGTACCTTGAGCACGATGCATTGCAACTAGACCTGGACAGATCGTAGGAATGGTCACTACACAATCTGTACCAGTTTAGTTCGGCCAGTTGTAAGGTGGTCCACATTCATCGTCAGCCGAACATCACGTACAAACTTGGTGAGCACATTCTGCAAGTAGTAGCCCCGTAGCTCGACCTTGGGGTATTAATCCAGGCTGGATCTGCGAAAGCAACACAGACTTCAAATCAACAAGTTGGCATGCAGCGGAAAGCATTCGAGTTTAATCCGTCAGTCTGTTCACAGATGCTTAATACAAACGTGCGGCCTCATGTGGAATACGCAATCCAGGCCTGGGGGCTTTATCAAAACAAAGATCTCGTAGCGCTCGAGACATCATAGCGAAGAGCCACGAAGCACGTAAAAACGTTGTTTCGTCTTTCATATTAACTTAGGGTGTAGACTCATTTTATACCTCGGCCGGTATTGACGCCTACATGGCGACCCAATAATGGCTTGCAAGATTTTGTGGAACCCCAATCACGTTTGCTGTTGTCTAACACAACTCAGTCACAGCCACCAGTTCAAGTTAGCCACACAATACAACCAGCTAGGATGTCGGCGAAACTATTACTGTCGTCAAGTATGCCAGCCATGGAAGGCCCCCGTAAAATATGATTTTCACGCACCCAGTTTGCGTGTGTTTATAAAAGCCTTGATGGATGTGGCAGGGCGTACGCGCGGGCCTTACCACGACCGCACTTCGTAGCTTGTGATTGGATGCCCGTCCGTTCGCGATCAATACCAGGGTTGTTTTGAAGGCACTGAGTGTATGTACCGTTGGTGTGAATAGAAGTTTGTGTTGCGTACCAGTAGAGTTCTGCTTCCTCGTTCGGGGCTTTGGTCGTGCTTGTTCAAGACCCTGTGTGCAGGAGACTACAGTGTACGTGTAGACACAACAGTGGCGTCTGGGCTGTGGACCATTACAATGGCACTTCACCTTCTACCTCCAGAAGCCTTTTGGTGCGATCCTGCTACTAGATCTACGGAGAGTGATTGGATCCAATGGAGAACGTCTTTCACGAATTACTTGGACCTACTCCCAGCAACTCCTACTTACGATGAGAAGCAAAAACTGAAGCTACTTC
>OX104066.1:131056444-131074666 GCA_944474145.2 Dicrocoelium dendriticum
ATGGCCTCTAACCATTGACCAATCTGGTATGAGTGACTCTGAAGGTGCAAAAGCACCACCCAGTGTAGCACAATGGATCGCTGAGGCACACAAACCATCGCACCACGGTAAGGTCCAGCCTCATTGCGATGGTCCCGATATACTCGCATTCACTGAAACGTGGTTGTCGCCGGACATCACGGATGGTGAATTACATCTATCTGGCCAAGCACTATTTAGATGCGATTGCTCTGCTGGCCGACAGGGATGGGGCATCGCTCCTTATGTGAGCTGTAAACTTGACGTTTTGAAGAATTGCTTACTTCAGTCGGCAGACAAAACTGTGGAAGCTCTGTCGGCTGTTATTAGCACATTCTCAGCTCAGGTTACAGTTGTAATTGTGTATAGAAGCCCTGGGAGCGTATCCAAAGAGGTACTTGGATTCATTCGCTCCCAGTCCTCAAATAAGTGTTTGGTGATGGGCGACTTCAACCTCCCAGAGATTTGCTGGGCAGATCTTTCTTGCGACTCAGCGTCAGGCACATTTGGCGCTGATCTGCTTGAACTTACGCTCCAAGTATCTTTGCACCAGTTCATTGACCTCACCACTAGGTACATGGACGCCCAAGTACCGTCTATCTTAGACCTTGTATTCACTAAGTCACTCGATTTTGTTGGTGACATTACTTACGGACCTTACTGGGTTCCAGTGATCATGTTTGTTTGCTCTTCAGTTGTACTCTGTCTAGACGCTACCGGAGTACTGTTGAGTCTCGCCCGATTTATGGCAAGTAGACTATCAATCAATGAGAGCCAAGGCTTCTGCTTTCCATTGTGAGATCTCAGACGACGATACTGTCAAGGTTGCCTGGGATAAATTTAAGTCCTACCTCACAGAGATCTCTGCTCCCTTCATCGCAGTCAGAAGGAGAAAGGAGGCCCGAGCATAGCCGCGCTGGATAGATCCCACTCGCAGGCATCTGCTCACAAAGAGGTCTAGATGTTGGCGGACTTACGGAGATGCTCCGTCCATCGACACTTATTACAGGTACCGTAAGGCTCGAAATAGGTGTAAGCAACCCCTAAGGGACGCTCGGCTCGATTTCGAGAAAGGGTTTGCAGACGAAGCTTCAGAGATTCCAAAAATATTCTTCGCTTATGTCAAAAAGCGCTGCGGTTCGAACATGGCAATTGAACAATGATGAACAATGATTTATCACGGGATAAAAGCAAGTGCTTGACACGTCCCGTAGGATGGTTGAGGTGAATATGATAAAATCAAAATATGTCTGGGTCATCTATCGAACGTCTGCCGAAATGAATAGTTTGATAAGTAACATCAGTGTAAAATTAAAATAAATTATCGAGCGTGAACGTTCAGAAAGACACTGGGGTGCAGTGATCGTTGAGGTAAGGAGTGAGAAAAATAAAATATGGTCGCTCACTTAGGTCCATTTGATACATAAATCCTGTTGAAATGTATCCTTGGCGTAATCCACAGTAGGGGAGTTTAGGTAACAAAACGTTGGGAGCTAAGGAGCAACATCTAATCGTTTTTTTGAAAACATCCAAGGTAGGAGAGGATACAACTGAGTCTGGAAGTGACTTCTACGGTTGGCAAAGCCGAAGGGAAAAGTGATTACGCCGACACTCTAGACCGCTGTATTGTTCCTTCAACTTTAAGCAGTTACCCCTGAGCTGCTTGTTGTGGCTAAGTTTCAGCAAATGGCGGCATACGTGATTGGGGTCACTCAATATTTGATACGCTAATATGAGATCACCGCGCAGTCTTCGATAGCGCCCGCTGAAAATTCCCAGCAAATTCAGCCTTCGGTGGTAAGAGTGATAGCGCAGGCCCTTTACATTTTTTGTTGCTCTCCGTTGTGGTGCCTCTATCGCTTCTAGGTCACGCTTCAACCAAGGTTACCAAGCTTGGATAGCGTATTCAACATGCGGGCGCACGTCGGAATGGTGCATCATTGGGACGATTGATGGGTCAAATCTCCCGAATGTTCTTCGCAGCATGCCGACATGCTGGTTGCCTCTTTTCGCAGCTACCTCAGCCAGTTTTGAACAGTTGAGGTCCCTCTGTACGATCGCACCCAGGTCACGTTCCTGGGAGCTATTCTGCAGTCCGTTGGTCCCAAGTGAATAGGTGTAGCTATGACTATGGCGTAATTGTACGACTCGACATTTGTCTACACTGAACGGTAGGGCGTTTTGAAGTGACCAGTTCGACACTGTGTTAAGATCGCACTGGAACCGTTCATGGTCTTCCGGTCCTCTAATCCTTCGCAGTCAGGACTCAACTTCAGTGCTTTAACCATCGAAGCTGCCCTGAAACAACGGATGTATCTGCGCAACTACAGCTCTCCTAGTGGCAATACCATTCGCCCAGAGACACTGAGCGCAGCGCCAAGATAACTGGCAGGATGATTAGCTCAGTTCGTTCAGCGTTACTTGGTACTGAACCAGGTTCATGTTACGTGGAAGCGAGAAAGTATAACTCCGCTTCACAAAGACATATGCAGGACTGAGCCTTTAAGCTACCGTCCAGTGTAGCACTTCTTCCTGTACTATCCAAGGCCATGGTATCTATCAATGCTGATGCTTTGTTTGCTAGTTGGAAAATTGCAACATTATTTCATCCGAGCAAGAAAGGTTTCCGTAGACCGCGATTGGGCACAGTGGAATTACTGATGGCATGGAATGGTAGGACCGAATCAGCTGACACTGCAGGCGACGATGACATGGTCTACTTGGATTTTTCGAAGGCATGTTCGCTTCTAATCTACACTGTTACCTCATCGGTGACCCACTTGAGCTGGACTGTCAACCTTCTCCTTCAACTGTAATTGATGGTTAAACAGCGGACATCTTTCTCTAACCCCATACAGGTTAAGGGTGGTGTGCTGCGAGGCAGAGTTCTATGGCCAAGGTTGTTTTTGGTATAACTTAATGACCTTGTGTAAACATTCGCTGCAAGTTTCTCATTGTTTGCTGAGGACATCAAGACATGGCGAAGGATTCAGGCGGATGCTAATCAAAATTTACTTCGGTGTGAACTAGATATGGTACATCAGTGATCAACCCAAATGGTGATGAAGTTCGACTTGAGCAAATACAAGGTACTTTCGATAAGAAACCACAGTATTTACTCCTGAAGTCTAAGAACGAAAGTACGGCAAGCACCTTCCATCAAACCCAACCTTGAAGTGCTGGTTTACTATGACTTGGGTTGTTCCAGACAATCCGAATGGGTATCAAAAGTTGGTAACCAGCATGTTGGGATGTTGAGACGGTCATGCGGTCAACTAGACGTTATTGTTTCCCAACAGACGCTCAGTGCGTAGTTTCATTTCCAAGGCTGAATTGGACCAACCTCAAAATCGGGCTTCTAAATAGGTCACTGGAATACACAATCTACCAAACGAGCAAAGGCGGAAACGTTTAGGGTCATTCAGTAGACGGTATCGACGATTACGAAGCGATCATATTGGATATTACCTGAACCATTTGTGCTGCTATTTACTGCAACTCATCAGTAACACCAACTTGAGAGGTCACTTCTTAAAACTAGCAGTACAGTACAACCTCCTTGATAGTCGCAGAAGCTTTTCTTTATCAGTGCTATATAATGCGTTCCATCTTTCGGATCCAGCTTGTGTGGATCCCCTTTTATCTCCACATTGCGCATTTTTCGTCATTCCCGAAAAAACACAATCGAGGAACCTTCCGAATCACGAACCACACAGAGATATTTGTGGTCTCAAACGAAAGCCTACTACACGTTTCATTTGATGAATCAACAACCACAGCTGTGGATCGTTCATCCAAGTAGATAGCGTACACTTTGTGTCCGTATCGCTTCGTCGCACTGTCTGCCATGTGAACGATCTAGCCGCTTCAACCCGCCCCGTCTGGGCCAGGCGCACAGAACGTGACGACCTTGAACATGCAGACAATTCAACGCACACGCGACCGGTAGAAAATGATAAGCACTCGGGCCTCTATGGGAATACCATCGATTGACGCAATGGATTGTGGCGGCCAATGAAAAGTCCATGTTACCGCATTTAGATCGCCAGTAGTTTGTGGCCTTCCTTCATGCTACAAAAGGTACGGATTAGAATCCAGTGTAGCGGTTGCCAAGGCAAGTTCCATCTCAAATGTTCCAAGCTCACCGTGAACCAGTTGAAGCTACACAGTAGTTAACCAGATTCACCGTGGTTCTATTCACTATGTATACTCATCTTACTGGTAAAAATCGTACATGAACTATCGCGGAAGTACGAAAGACTAGTGACAGCATTTGAACAAATGAGGAGCACCAAAAGCGAATCATTTGTAGCAAGCGCCTCAGAGAGTACATCCCAGTCATTATCACCAGACCTCGCAATAAAACTGAGGAAGTAGACTAGGCAGCGGGCTAAAAATGCATCATTGGTGGCATTAAGCACCAATACCGCCAGTTGTTTAAATATGCCTGAAACAACCACCGCCAGTCTAATTGCAGTGCACACGGTCAGAGCCTCGTCCACCCTCCAAACCGTCCCGAAAATGCGGAAGGGCTTCTACACCAGTGGTAGTTGGAACTTGGTTGCTGCCAAAAGTGGCCGGAAACCTAGATCTTTGGCCACCCCCACTGGACCCATGGTACATGCAGAAGACGAAGCTGTACGCACACAGCCTCCATCGACTGTGTGCGGACCAGCTGGTCGTTTGACCACAACCAGAGTTACAAGTGACATACCAGCGGTAATCTGCGCCAAGATTCCAGAATCAAGGTCAAAGTCCTTAAAAGTAAAACAACGATGGCGCGATTCAGTGGAACTTCAAATGTGGCACTATGGGTTTTGTAATTAAAGCCGTCAAGTTGACACACGTTATGCGTCACCCAAAATCATAGCGCTACGGTGAACCTAGACTTCTCTGAGTTGTGTTGACTTCTGTCAATGGAGCAGAAGCTGTCATGTTACCGACAGCTTGCTTCCCGAATTGGTCATTTCGCATCTGCCTATCCCCGGATATTCCGTGGAACGAGCGCAGACAGGTGAAGCCCCACTTGGACGAAAACTGCAAGGGAACCCGTAGCCAGGATCCTCCTTGTACACGCAGTTCCCGAGGCTGGTAGTCATGATAAGCGCACAGTGACCAGTCACGAACAGGAGCAATGGTGGCACATTCGCATGACCCACTCCCTGGAAAACGTCATAGCGCAATACATCTCGAGGCTGCACCGATCGCCAAACTATAAGGGATGTGGCCCGAGGATTGTGAAAGTGGTCCTTCAATCTAGACAAATGTCAGTAATGGTAGTGGAGGAATGGTATGCAGGCCGCAGCAGCCTTCATTTCGATCTCCGGATTAAAGCGGCATCTGCTAAGCAAACACAAGATAGCAGCCAATTAGTCAGACCACTTAGCGACAAGAGTTCGGATAACTTCAAACAACTAGCCAATGTAACTGGCAAACACACATTACATACAAAAAGAAACAAAGAGGTAACGGTAGGATCCATGAATCGAACGCAGATGAGTTCGTCATTCCCCCACCTCAAAAGCAATTAGTTGCCGATATTTCATCGGTCGGCACAACCTTTTATCCAAAACACCCATCCCACGATTTATGGCTAAAAACAGAGAAACTTTCCTGCATGTACACCAATGCTCAAAGTCTCCTGAAAAAGCTTGCCAAAGTGCGTCTACGTCAAGTGTCACATGCCTGAGACCTCATCATATTACGGAAACCTGGTTGCACTCAGAAATTACCGATGCCGAAGTCACTATAAATGGTACGGCCCTTCTCCGAAATGATCGACCTAAAAGCGGCGCGGGGGGGGGGTAATGTTATACTACCGCAACGACCTGCAGTGCGAACCGGCGGCTGATTCAGAAACCTTGAGCATAAACTCCCTCTGGGGCAGTCTGCGACGGAGAAGCAACGACACTTGCCTTTTGGCCGTTGTTTATCTTCCACCAATGTCTACCCCAGCGACGGACCCCCACCTGGCATTATCACTTGTTCTCATCTCAGGCGACTACATTATTCATGATTTGGAAGTTCAGGCATCCCCCAACGAGCAGTTTAAGGCCGAGTTGTAAGAGTATATTGCAAACATTATTCTCTTCAGCCATGTCGGTTCACCGACCCGATTCAGAGCCGGAAATAAACTATCCGTGCTTGATTTAGTGCTCACGAACGAAGAATTCTTGGAAGAGAAAATAAAGCTTGAGAGGTCTCTGGGGCAAAGTGACCAGGTAACCATAAGTTGAGGCTTCCTGTGTTATGCAGATTATCCACAAGTACATACTTGTTTCGAACCAGCATCCACTGCTATCTACTGGCAGAACTTGTGGGAGATGCCAGCTGGGAGTTTCCGGACGACTGTTCCATTGACAGTGCTTTGTTGGATTTTAACCTCAAGTTCAGTGATCCGATTAAACCTGCATCGGTCAATAAGCCCCTTCGTTCTGCAGGGACACAATCATTCATTCGGAGTAGAACCTGAAAACATGATAGTAGGAGACTCCGCGTGGCATTTGCATAGAGCGAACCCTAACCCTTGACAACTGGAATAACTAGGTTGAGCCCCGTAATCACTGTACCACACTTGTGCGCGAGGACAAATTAGTACACCGTCAGAGTATAACGTAAAAGTTTTGTTTTAACAAAAAGCTTCTGTACAGACATGTGAACAGCCTCCGGAATGTGAAAAATAATGTTCTCCTACTAATATCAGCGGATGCATGTGCTCAAACCGCTGAGGATGTAGCCAACGTTCTACGGCTAAAATCTGCCCAATTTTCCGACGTGATACCAGCATGTGTAACATACCTGTCCCATTCTCCCACATGCCAGTAGTTACACACGTCACGTTTAGTTCGGCGACCATTTTGAGGAAGCTGCTGCCGTTGCCAAACTATAGTTCCTCCGGCGTTGCCAGATTCCCCGAAAGCGTTGCAGGTGGCAGCTACGGGGTTAGCTGAGTCATTAACGAGATTTTTCCAAAGTTGCCTGGGCGAACAGCAGGTCCCTAGCATGTAGAAGTAAGACATCACTACTCCGATTTTCAAAAGCGGTAGCTGTTCAGAGCAAACCAATTATCGGCCAGTGATTCGTCTCCCGGTGCTCTCAAGGATGATGGAATAGATAATGGCTGAGGTTTTATTGGGCAAATTCGAATGGACTTACACCACAGCCTCGGAGCAACGCGGATTCCGCTAGCATCGGTCATGTATTACCAACCTACAACTGGCGTGTGGCAGTTGGACCAAGATTGCCGACTGTGGGGCCGGCGTTAATGTCATCTACCTAGACTTTTCCAAAGCATTTGACCGCATAGATCACCGCACCCTTCTACAAAGCCGTAAGCATACAAAGAGGGAAATCACTTCCTCTGATGGAGCGAAAACTTCCTCTTTCAGTGGCTCCTTCAGGTTCGAGTTTGATGTTCATTTTCTGATCCATTTGGTGTGGACTGCGGTGTTCTACAGGGGTCGGTGTTGAGGCCGCGGTTATTCTTGTTTTCATTAACGACCTTGGAAGTATCATCAAGTCAAATTTTCTGCTTTTTACCGATGAACTCAAGATATGGCAGGCAATCGACTGTCGAGAATATCACGATATGTTGAAACGAGACAGACTGTTGTTAAATGGTCAAAGATAGACCTACTTCGTTGTACACGGACAAGTGCAAAACCCTGCATGTCCTCCGCAAGCCCACGAAAGAAGATATAAGCTTAGAGACGACATTCTGAAAACCGCCTCACAAGCGCGTGACCGTGGGGTATTCGGCTATTCGGCGCAATCCTTGAAGGCGTCCAAAACCGCGAACGAATAAGTTGGTCTGTTACGGAGGACGTTCGGGAGGCTTCATCCTTCCGTCCTTCTCCAAGTGCTCAAGGCCTATGTGAGACCTCATGAAGAGTACGTGATCCAGGCTTGGTAACTCTGGTTAACAGGCGACCTAGTTGCACTGGAGACCGCACAGCGACGAGCAACGACAAATGTGAAGACGCTGTCTCAACTGCAATTCCATAGGCCACTGAGAGCCCTGGAAGTATACAGCGGAAAATATGTCGTCTTCGGAATGATCTCATTCTGGTATTTTAGATTTTGAAAACCCACGGTCACATTTGCTGCCACTTCTTGAAGCTTACTTGCAACACAGAATCGTGGGGTCATAAATCGAAACTTGCCATCCAACACAGTCGGATTTAGTGCGGCCACGATTATTTTTCCTTTCGAGTTTGTCAAACGTGGAACGCTCTTTCAGATTTTGTCATTTCCGCGCCCACACTACCCATTTAAAAAAAGACGACCAAACAATGCTTTACACCATTCACATTACTTGATCTGATTTCTATTCATTGAGTGACGACAAGACGCAGAAAAACATTATGCTCATCAACCCCACGAAACCGGGGTAGACAGATATACTTATGTGTCAATGTGCATAATATGTTGCTTCCGCAGGTGCGTAAATTCATTGAACTAACGTTATTCTCACAAATCATCCCACGGGACATGACAAGACGGATTTTTTATCCGTATTATATCGTTGTTCCATTGCTCCTTTGTTCTCTTCATGTTGTCATCTGTTGAACGCGCTCCCCAGGTAGGTCGATTCTGCTCCTACCCTAGCCATATAGAAAAGACGGTTGGTTGGCGCACTCAGTCACCTATATTTTGTTACTTAACACTATCTCTCAGTTATACTGCTGGGAAATATCGGAAATTATTTGTCACCTACTGGTGCAATGAAATTAAGCAGAGCGCAGGTCTACTATTTAAAAAACGGTAAGTGCGTTCCTTTGGCACAAAATTAATTAACCACCTTTTTTCAGCAACCATTTTACGACAACTCACCAGACCACAAATACAGTTTGTAAAGTAGTGCTTCTTAACCAGTATAAAGTCATTGTGTATTGTTTTGGTAAAATGCTCCACACCGTTCTGTCGGTTGAATCTGGAACCATTCAACTATGTAATGATTGGCCAGTCAGGATATGTTAAAAATATCGTATTCTAAATGCAAAAGATGGTCACATGGTACACATCTGTACGAACAGTCCTCAACTTTTTATCAACAGCATATTTGCCTTTTCGATGTTTGAATAAAGAATTAACTAACTCAGCGCCCTTTGGTCAGACAGTGGTACTGAGACAGCTGTGCTGTTACTGGAAGTTCCGTTCACCGACATCAAATGCCGCATTTCCTAAGTCACCATCCTGAAATATGACACGTGACCATTTTAAGGTAATCTAAAGACCTCCGCTGCGACACTGTTGAAAACAACCTTGGCGATTCTACTAGTTCCTCATTTCCTGCAGAATGCGCTCTTAAACTTGTTGTGTTTCTGTGGTCGGAGTGAATCGCATATCCTATTTCAGCAGCTCGTGCATCTGTGAGGCTAATTGGTTGAATCCCCCAGTAGTTTTGCTTTAGTAACCTGTATGGCCTAAGAAGGCCGTGAGGCTACGCCTTGAGGTTGGGACCGCGCTTCCTTTTATTGCCACTAGTTTCCCAGGCAATGGCTTCAGTTCACCTTGTCTTACTTTATGACCAAATAATGTCACATAAAGGTCTCCAATCCGGCATTTCTGATCGTTTGTACATATTTCCGGCTGCTGAATACATTCCTAGATTACTACGAAACGACCACTGTCCTCCGTCTCTGATTGCCTGTAAGTTACTATATCATCCACGTATACCGACACGTTAGCTGATCCGCCCAGTAAGCATGATCTTAGATGTTGAAAGTGAACGTGGCTTTTGGTAATCGCGAAACATCCTTTGCTTGGTATTGTTTCTCACCGACCGCCAATGCAGTTCATTCACGGTCTTCACGCGGGATCTCTAGTTACCAGTATCCATATCTCAGATCCAGGACCGTGAATATTGCTAGCCGTTACAATCTACCAATAAAGTCTGCAACTAATAGCCCCGGGATGAAATGACTCAAGGTGATTACATTTAGTTTTAGAAAGTCCACACATCAACGATGGTTTCCATTGTCTCTCTTTACCAATACGTCTAGGCAATTGTATGCACTCTCGCCTCTTCAATCACAGCTGCATCCGACATAGCCTGTACTTTCTTTCTCACTTTAGCCGCCAAATGAATTTATATCATTCGGGACCCTTGTGGATGATACCTCTGTCGAGTTTGCGGAATGGTGGGCTCGATCCAGTCACAAAACCCATGCGGCTTACCTATATCCTTAACTCAGAGGTGATACTTGCTGATGAGTGGTTGCAAGATTTGGCTCACATGTAACGCAGTAACAACCGAGTGCGAAGGTACAGATCCTCCCCAGACAACGAATGGTAAAGACCCGTATTCTGTCAACAGCCTCCCTCGTTTTAACTCAACGATTGCGTTGTTGGACAGCAAGAAATCTGCCCCCAATATGATCTGCATCGTATCTGGTGACAAGCCCAAGACCAGTTTTAGTTTCCTTCCCAATATACCCACAATATCTTCTGCCATACCATCAGTGCATACTGAGTAACCGCCAACAGCTGTCACGACCACGGACCACGATTGATTGTTTGCTCCGCCGATGGTTGTGCAGCAATACTGATACACCCCGTGAATAATACACCGTTCCGCTTTCTCGACCATCGCTTTGATCTTCCTCGCAAGCTGTGCTTCAAGAACACACCTCTCGACCCGAGAAAATGAACAGGATTGAAAGCGTCGATTTGGTATCTGGGTCGCAGCGTGCCACGTCGGGCACTACCGATTTCAGTGTCTCGGTTTTCCGCAAAGAAAGCAACCTCTTCTTGATCGCTCATTTGAGCGCTGAAGGCGAAGCCAACTGACGTCTCGCACGGGCTGTATCATCATCTGCTCCAATTTATCCAATCGCTCCGCGAATTCAGTCACCCTCTTCCAACGCAGCGAATGACGCGTCCGCCACCTCAAGGGTCACCTGAGCAAGCTCCTTCAAGAGAAATATCCGGGTAGCGTACACAATCAGAACACGTGCTGCGATCGGCTGCGGCAGACCGGTCAGGAGCTGATCCGATAGTAGTTGCTGTTGCAGGCATTATCCAACAAAACCACCATGTGAAACGCAAACGAGGGGAGACGCTCGTGCCCCAGACCGGTACGCCTCGAACTGCCGCACTGCCTCCTGTTGGTTGACCGGAATGTTCGACCCGAAAGCATCGCCTTCTTCGCCGAAGCTCACTACAAATTCATAGGACCTCTCCGCACCGCTTCTTGGACTGTCTTCGACCGGCCATGTAAGAGACTCTGCGCGACCAGGAGATTTTCCATGTGGGTCTTCCATCCGATGGCCTACGCCACAGCCTAGAAGTCCCTAATAAGGTCCTCGCACCCCACCTACAAATGGCTCCGGCAATGGGATCTTCATGATCCACCTTAGTAAATCACGGCATCAATGTATAAACCCAAGGTGGGGACGGTCGCTTATTGGAAGAAATGGCAGTAGCCATTTGCATCAGGTCTGAGCACTAAAGGTTTTAGCAATTTCAGGACTCTCCGTTTTAGGCTGCGTAGTACACACTGCTTGCGTATAGGTCTCTAATGCATTTTAATCTGCGGCTGACAAGCGTCCTTTATTTACTTGGGCGTTGGTATGATCTGTCATTGGCTCGTTATCATCCGGCTTGCTTGATTGTTGGCAAAGTGACATCAGTATTTTTGATCACCACAATATGTCTACACAAAAATTCCCATAAGTGCGCATTACAGAACGGCTAGTAAAAATCGATACGGTATCCATTTAGCGGACTCATAATGATCTAGAAGTTGTCTATGAAGGTGTTAAACAGCATTGGAATAGTGGGTTTACTGAAAGCAGTGAGCAAAGTGTTGTTCTCCCCATCCCAAAACGTTGATTTGTTGACTGGCAAGAAGTTCATTACGATGCGTTTTGGTAACATCTGTACTCATTCATGAAACCACTGCATACACGGAAATACATCACGCGGCATTTCAATCATTTCGAGACTGCTGCAGTGCGCTTTTACCTGTGGTAAAGAAGTTCAAACACGACATCTTCGGTTTTTCGAGTCCGCGGTTGCCAGCACTGGGCCAAAGAAGCGAAAACCGAAGTGGCAAACCCGTTCTAGTGCTGAGATGCTACGAATGTCTGACGGAGTGCAGCTGGGATCAGTTGCTATGGAAACAATAACATCGATTCTGCCAATTGACGGATAGAATGGAAACAAAAATTTCACCCGTCAACCACTTACTTTTTAGCGAAATTAGCTACAAATTGAACGGGTTATGTTTCGTTGAAATGCTTCGTTGAAATTTAAGTGTCTCCAAAATACTGTTTGACAGCATCGATATACTCCAAACACATTATGTCTCGTCGCAAGATCAAAGTCAGTCGATTCAGATAAGCTGGGCAATCATGGGTTCATAAATGTTCCGTACCACAGCCTAGTTACACACTTTCAGTAAGTAATGATCCTCAAGATAAGACTCTCAAAATGCGAAACATAACGAAAACACGTTTAGTCTTTTGCAGATTTACAAAATTAGAGGTCCAATTCTGCCTGTTGCAAAATCTAACGATCGGTTATAATGGTTTTGTAGTACATGTATGTTGATATGTACGTGCTGCTTCAGAAACCGAATTCCTATAGTATATATTACTATGCCATAAGTGTAGATCTTACTGTTACATCTGAACAAAGTTCCAAAACCATGGCTTAGTACCGCAAAATTCACAGAATTAAGAAAAAAAGGAAAAATCTGCGCGTCACCTTCAAATTACTCACTGACTGGTATTGTTCGAAGCATTCCATTTCCGTCACCATACAACCTTGCTTCTGTTGGTTATCTAGTACCACTAGAAACAAAACAGATGGACTCCTGTCTAGAAGCTTGCGTACGAAGGTTCTCCAGACAAAACAGAATCAGGTATGCCTGCCACCGTGGCATAGATAGCTGATAGTCAAATATAAATTTAAGAAGCGTCCAAGTTGACTAGATACCTCTGGCTGTGTATCGCTCTCTGTTGTTCATCGCTTCCATTGCAAAGTGCGTCGCCAAGTAGCAGTGCTCACAACGTACAGCGCTGCATCCAACTACCTGGGTAGAATCGAATAGTTTTCATATGAAATCTAATAGATCTAAGGTAAACAGCACTTATCAGCCTTGGTATGTGACTGCGTGTCAACTACGAAACATGAATAATGTCACTTTGGTTATCGTACCGTTAATTGATTTGCGCTCAAGCTTGTTTTTTCCTGTTAAGCGAAGGCAGAAAGCTCAAGTAAGATGCATTTTGAGAAATTGTTCTTGGAATTAATCAACGATCAGGGGCATCCAGATAATAACGGAACCTTAAACAGGTTGGCATAAGGCTGAGTCTTTTGAACCTACCAGGCTAGCAACGGCGTCATTCATTATACATCCACTAGACGAAAGCGATTGACATGTGAAGCCAAGACCAGTGTAGTTCAAGCGTTGAACGTTCCTTCGACAATGGTTATCTTTGCCCCTAACTTACTGATGTATCACACATCTGAAATTCCTTGATGCTGCTATAGTATATGGAAATTTAACAAATGGTTGCACATAACGTACCTCACGATGCACCTGATAGCTTCTGTTAATCTTTTGCACTTTATTTGCATCCCAACCACGCCATTTATAGAAGTGCTTTAGTAACAAATTTAAATTTTTGCAAGTTTTCTCTGCCAAACGTAGATGCTACTTCGCCAGCAGTCAGTTGTAATGGAGCAATAAACGAACCGGACGATTACGAGTCAAACAAGGACCAAGCCGATGTCCTAACACAAAGGAAAAGCTTGAAGGACACAGAAGGATGTGCGTTAGAAATAAATACCGAAATAATGCTTGACAAAACTTAGCATAAGAGCGCACCTGGCTTAAAGATGTCAGCCCAGAAAGATGTCCGCCCTTAAATGGAATATTTGTTGGTCACACATAATAAAAAGGTGCCTACTTGTTGCCATTTCGAGCAGTTTCGTTTAAGCTTCTAGATTTTTTACGATTCGAGTAATCCAAAATTCACCATGTTTTGATACAGTGATATTTTTAAGTTTCTATTTCTATACATTTTGTGAGAGGGTGCACATGATGCTGTTGTTATTCCTGACACCACTGTCCCATTAGAAATACAGTTGTTTTTCTACCAAACGAAAATTGCATTAATGATATAGACGGAATTCGACAGATACAAAAAGTTTGAGAAATCACCTACTTTTGCCCGGCTCGTCAGTGGTGCATTGTCCTTTAAAACCCTTCCGGCGATGGAACCCATGAGCACCAGTGCTTTGCACCACCAGGCAGCCGCTTATGCCAATAAACCATCGCGGACGACAGCAGACCACCAGTTATCAAACTCCAACCGCAATATGGCCCTACCCATCATCCACTGCCATGCAACTTACTGCCCGTGCAAAGGGCAGTAGTTGGCCGTCAGGACTTTCCTTGCCGCTACTGGTCATGGGTTCGATTCCGCTTAGATATTGAGGGAATGTACGTCACTGGTGAGCAGCAAAAGGTTACAACGGTCGGCTGATGCTTTTGTGGATTCGTAATGAATCATTTTTGCTAATAATCCACTTGTGATTAATCGAACAAAACTAGTTTTCCTCTGTGGTCACCCCAAGGGTAGCCTGTACAGCAACTTTATGGTGGCATTTACTAACTATGCGTCAACATGGTTTGATATGTGTAGCTGAGATGTTTACGCATGCGACCTTGCTGAAGAGCGTGGAACCCGCACCGGAGTTCTCAGTGCTATCGAAATCTCTTTCTAAGGACAAAATTGTAAAATGAATTTTGGCTGTGCAGACCTTACGTCACGACTAAGCAGTTTTACAATATATTAATAAAAGTTTTCACCAAAATGCAACTAACATATTTAGTATACCTAATGAAATATCATCAGTCCTGGTACGCCAAATTAATGTCCATACAGCCCTTGGTTTCCCCTGAACCTAAACGAGAGTTTCAGCATTGCTGTGCAGAAGTGACTTAATGGGCCTGTTCACAACCCCTTGGATCATCTGCCAACGTTGGTTTCAGTTAGTTACTCAGTAAATAGCGTTTGGTTGCTAAGGTTCTCATTTGACACATGATTTCGGTTACACAGCGCAGCTGTCTTTAAACGCAACACACTATGTTTCCAACAGTAATGTTGATGTTTGAATGCATGTATCCTGCAAAACAATAATGGCGCTTACCAACAAACTGTCTCAACTACATCTTTGCGTTCCGAAATTTTGCGTACCATATTGGGTGGTTGGTTGCAGTTGGATGGATTCAAGGGAAACCGTTTCCAACTGCGCTTCCTGTTCGAGTGTTAGAAATATAGTCATCCGCATAAATTTGCATTGCTTTGCTCAGACGTTCTAATCGTTTCACAAGCTACTGACTTAGAATGCGAAGGTGTTGGCCAATGCACACTCTCCATTTGCTCCGGAAGCAGTCCGACACAGAGTTCACGTCTGTAAATCAGTTTCGCATTTTGTGAATAACTGTCTTGCTGCCAAAGCTGAGAAATGAGTGGTAGCGTAGTGGCGTTGATTTGGTGGCCTAGCTTAGCAATTTTCTTACGGATATTTGTCGCAAACCGAGAGGACAGCTACAGTGTGCAGTATGTTTTACGACTTTGCGGTTATACGAAATGTTTCAGACAAATCTGGGATTGGATGTAGCCAGCAAGCTGGCTGCTTTTTATTTGCGTTTCGGGCGTCATAAATCCTACTTTAACAGCTTTGATCACCAACTGCTACACGCTAGAGAGCTTATGCATTTGCCACTAATCACAGCTAAATTTGTTACGACGTAGGACCGATCCTGTCAATCGCGTTCGTCCACAAGGCACTTTGGTTATGGACGAGGTTACAAACGCCGATCCAGTGATCACTGCTTTTCGGATAGAATTCTGTCCGTTAGTTTTCTTTATTCCTCAGTTGTTAAGTAGACAGAATCAAGATTACTGCTTTTATTTATTAAATTCTTTGTAGAACCAGAATATCCAAACAATTTCCTTAAGCGTGATATGTTTGAATCTGTTCTGACCCAATCGAATTCCTCTCTTTCTTTGTTAACTTTCGCTGAGACCGATCAAGATAAGGTGGTGGCGTTTGCGGACTAATTTATACTTCTCTATTCGTTTTGCCAAATCCCTCTCCGACTGGCTTACGTAGTTCTCACAGTTTTGGCACTGGATCCATTACACAATCTGACGTTGTTCGTAAGATTCCGGTTTTCCTCAAAGTGGACGCGGCATTAGTAACAAAACTCTAGTGGTATGGTTAGAGTTAAATTCATATGGTGTTCGTGGGAAGTCAAGGTACCCATAAATCGCCGAAATATCTCTCCAGCCATGACTAGCAAACCAGCGTTGCGTATGTTACATGTAGACGTATGTACAAGCCTAGAAGCTGCGGAAAATTCAATGGTTCAAAGAGTCCCAGTGCACGCCGCAGGAGTCCTCCATTCGTGAATGCCTGTTTTGGAAGTTTTCTCAGTCTGATACGAACAGCTAAGTTTAAGCTGGACAAAAATATCCAAATTCATTTCGCAGGGAATTGCTTGAATCTCCTGGCTTTCCAGCTTATAGGAATGCGCTATCTTATGACGTAATTGCTGTAATCTATAGCATTCGAAATTTAATTGGATTGACCAACACTAAATTGTGGGCAGATCGACTTGATGTCGTGTGGGAGCTTCTGGTTTAGTGATTGCACTCCATACCTCGATGTCATTGGTATGCTGTAGATAGTTCGAACTAATGAGTCGTGATCCACCGTTGAGCTGCATCAAGAGCAAGCATGGTCCCAGTACCAATTCTTGTAGTGCACCTTCTTCGATTCGCATGGGATCGGACAGGGATCCACGCACCCTTACCTCTAGACATCGATGGAAGAGAAAGCTCCCTGTCCACCCTAGAACAGAAGCACCCGTTTAAAAAGAATGATACGATGATCTAATTAATTGAATGCTTTGGATAGTAGAGATATCCTACGTCATGTTCGTAGATTGGTGGTAAACTGACTATTTCGACGGAAACGATGTTGTCACTATGCAAGTTTCCTAACTGCTTCAATGTAGCTCGTTAACACATCAGTAGCATTAGTTTTATGACCATTGCAAGCATTGAGAAACGAGCTACGGGGCAGTAGTTGGTTGGATCGGGACGACTACCCGTCTTTTTAGTTAGCGTTTTCATCCCGTGTTTCTCTATGTCCGGCACGTGCATTTCGTGCTAAATGCTCAGCTAAGTTCACTCCCATGGCCGCAAGTGATCCTAAGGTGAATATTTTCAACTCCGAGAGAGTCGTTCTCACGTAGGCACAACAAGTTGTTGGTGTAGTTCCTGCTGTAAAAGACGTGCTAGTGTGCCTTTATGGTAGAATAATACCAGTGATCGCGCCGAACTGCTGAAACGCATCGCAGCCACCAGGCATTCGTCGCAACCTTAATAGCCGGTGTTAGTTCATCTGCCATCAAAAGTTGAGGAATTCCCCCATCCACCTTACGTAGGTTGTATTTCGATACAGCAATTTGTGACCTCGAATCAGACGCTTTGTCAGATTATGCCGCTAGGTAATGTATCATCACGAACAAGTTGAGTACGATGTTGCAAATCAGTTTCTAACTGTTCTCCAAGATAGGTTGGCATTCCAGAAGGTGTACGTCAATTCGCAGGTGAAAAGAATGTGTTTATACATCCAGTTTGTCACTCGTCCCAGAGTAAATGCCAGTTTGAAGTCCATCTGGAGCATGAAAGATAGAGGACAGTAAAGATCAGCTACCTTGCAGGTGTCGTTGCCTCTTAGGTATACGACATCAATCTTGCACACACTGAAGGTCCCTGCGGAAGTACAGAGCAACCCCACATCCTCTTCTGGGTCGGTTTTGCCGAACATCGCACATGCATAGAAGCGCGAACTCGATGCTAGTTATCTCGGGCGTGACCATGTGTTGGTTAAGACGATGAGCTCACAGGATTTTGATCTCTGTAGGAGTCGAGTTCTGAATGTTTGCTATGTACGCCCTGAGCATTAGTGTATACAGGACAGCTATCTGGACGTAGAAAGCTCTCGACGCGAAATGTTTGAAGGGGGTGAATTTATGCCGACCGGTGAGGGACGATACCAGCAAAGAGTTTCATGGACCATGAGCGTGGACATCATCATCGCCAGCTGCCGGTAGCTCATACACGCTATGATAGAAAATGATTCATCCGCTACTGTCCGAGTAGCGTTCTTTAA
>OX104066.1:131075165-131108090 GCA_944474145.2 Dicrocoelium dendriticum
AGAATGGAAACAAAACTTTCATCCGTCAACCACTTACTTTTTAGCTAAATTAGCTACAAATTGAACGGGTTTTGTTTCGTTGAAATGCTTCGTTGAGATTTAAGTGTCTCCAAGGTAATGACTGTTTGACAGCATCGATATACTCCAAACACATTATGTCTCGTCGCAAGATCAAAGACAGTTGATTCAGATAAGCTGGGTAATCATGGGTTCATAAATGCTCCGTACCACAGCCTAGTTGCACACTTTCAGTGAGCAATGATCCTCAAGATAAGATTCCCAAAATGTGAAACATAATGAAAAGCACGTTTAGTCATTTTGCAGATTTACAAAATTAGAGGTCAAATTTTGCCAGTTGCAAAATCTAACGATCGGTTATAATGGTTTTGTAGTACATGTATGTTGATATGTATGTGCTCCTTCAGAAACCGAATTCATATAGTATATATTACTATGCCATAAGTGTAGATCTTACTGTTACATCTGAACAAAGTTCCAAAACCATGGCTTAGTACCGCAAAATTCACAGAATTAAGAGAAAAAGGATAAATCTGCGCGTCACCTTCAAATTACTCACTGACTAGTATTGTTTGAAGCATTCCATTTCCGTCACCGTACAACCTTGATTCTGTTGGGTATCAAGTACCACTAGAAACAAAACATATGGACTCTTGTCTAGAAGCTTGCGTACGAAGGTTCTCCAGACAAAACAGAATCAGGTATGCCTGCCACCGTGGCATAGATAGCTGATAGTCAAATATAAATTTAAGAAGCGTCCAAGTTGACTAGATACCTCTGGCTGTGTATCGCTCTCTGTTGTTCATCGCTTCCATTGCAAAGTGCGTCGCCAAGTAGCAGTGCTCACAACGTACAGCGCTGCATCCGCGTACCTGGGTAGAATTGAATAGTTTTCATATGAAATCTAATAGATCTTATGTAAACTGCACTTATCAGCCTTGGTATGTGACTGCGTGTCAACTAGGAAACATGAATAATGTCACTTTGTTTATCGTACCGTTAATTGGTGTGCGCTCAAGCCTGTTTTTACCTGTTAAGCGAAGGCAGAAAGCTAAAGTAGGATGCATTTTGAGAAATTGTTCTTGAAATTAATCAACGATCAGGGGCATACAGATAATAACAGAACCTTAAACAAGTTGACATAAGGCTGAGTCTTATGAATCTACCAGGTTAGCAACGACGTCATTCATTATACGTCCACTAGACGAAAGCGATTGACATGTGAAGCCAAGGCCAGTGTAAATCAAGCTTTGAACGCACCTTCGACAATGGTTATTTTTGCCCCTAACTTACTGATGTATCACACTTCTGAAATTCCTTGATGCTGCTATAGTAGATGGAAATTTAACAAATGGTTGCACATAGCGTACCTCGCGATGCACCTGATAGCTTCTGTTAATCTCTTTGCACTTTATTTGCATCCCAACCACGCCATTTATAGAAACGCTTAAGTAACAAATTTAGCTTTTTGCAAGTTTTGTCTGCCAAACGTAGATGCTACTTCGCCAGCAGTCAGTTGTAATGTAGCAATAAACGAACCGGACGATTACGAGTCAAACAAGGACCAAGCCGATGTCCTAACACAAAGGAAAAGCTTGAAGAACACAGATGGATGTGCGTTAGAAATAAATACCGAAATGACGCTTGACAAGACTTAGTATAAGAGCGCACCTGGTAGAAAGATGTCAGCCCAGAAAGATGTCCGCCCTTAATTGGAAAAGTTGTTGGTCATACATAATAAACAGGTACTTACTTGTTGCCATTTAGAGCAGTTTCGTTTGCGCTTCTAGATATTTTACGATTCGACTAATCCGAAATTCACCATGTTTTGATACAGTGATATTTTTAAGTTTCTATTTCTACACATTTTGTGAGGGGATGTATATGATGCTGTTGTTATTCCTGACACCATTGTCCCATTCGAAATACAGTTGTTTTTCTACCAAACGAAAATGCATTAATGATATAGACGGAATTCAACAGATACAAAAAGTTTGAGAAATCACCTACTTTTGCCCGGTAAAGGTACCGTAGATATGGGCTCATGTTCCAGGTTCTACTGCGTTCAGTCTTGCCGGATGTTGTAATCAGCATGAACAAGATTTAAAACCTATCTGTAACGTTGATCTGTAACATTGATCAATATACATAATCGACAGTCACGATCTAACTGGCGGCATTTGGAAGTCTAGTTTTCTTTTACTGATGGTCATACGGATTTGGTAATATTTATTTCTTTTATCGCAATTAGACCACAAGCCACCAAGGTCTACTGCCTATCCGGAAAAGAGCCAGACGTTCGTTTCTCCATATTTAGGCTCTTCAGTGGTGTATTGTTCTTTAAAATCCTTCCGGTGATGGAACCAATGAGCAACAGTGCCTTGCATCACTAGGCAGTAGCTTATGCCAATAACCCATCGCGGACGACAGCAGATCGTCATTTATCAAACTCCAACCGCAATATGGCCCTACCCATCATCCACTGCCATGCAGCTTACTGCCCGTGCAAAGGGCGGTAGTTGGCCTTCAAGACTTTCCTTGCCACTGCTGGTCATGGGTTCGATCCCCCGTAGATACTGAGGGAATGCACGCCACTCGTGAGTAGAAAAAGGTTACAACGGTCGGCTGATGCTTTTGTGGATTGGTAGTGAACCCTTTTGGCTTATAATCTATTTGTGACGAACCGAACAAAAATAGTTTTCTTCTATGGTCACCCCAAAGGTAGCCTGCGCAGCAACTTTATGACGGCATTCACTAACTATGCGTAAACATGATTTGATATGTGTAGCTGAGATGGTTACATATGTGGTCTTGCTGAAGAGCGTAGAAATCGCACCGGAGTTCTCAGTGCTATCGAAACCTCTTCCTAAGGACAAAACTGTAAAATGAATTTTGGCTGTGCAGACCTTACGTCACGACTAAGCAGTTTTACAATATATTAATAAAAGTTTTCACCAAAATGCAACTAACATATTTGATGTTACCTACTTAAATATCATCTGTCCTGGTACGCCAAAGTAATGTCCATAGAGCCCTTGGCTTCCCCTGAACCTAAACGAGAGTTTCAGCATGGCTGTGCTGAAGTGACTTAATGGGCCTGTTCAAAACGCCTTGGATCATCTGCCAACGATGGTTGTCGGTTAGTTACTCAGTAAATAGCGTTCGGTTGCTGAGGTTCTCATGTAACACATGATTCAGGTTAAAAAGCGCAGCTGTCTTTAAACGTAACACTTTATGTTTCCAACAGTAATGTTGATGTTTGAATGCATGTATTCTGCAAAACAATAGTGGCGTTTACCAACAAATTGTCTCAACTACACTTTTGCGTTCCGAAATTTCGCGTACCATATTGGATGGTTGGTTGCAGTTAGATGGATTCAAAGGAACCCGTTTCCAACTGAGCTTCCTGTTCGAATGTTATAAATATAGTCATCCGCATAGATTTGCGTTGTTTTGCTCAGACTTTCTTATCGTTTCACAAACTACTGACTTAGAATGCGAAGGCGCTGGACAATGCACACTCTTCATTTGCTCCGGAAGCAGTTTGACACAGAGTTCAAGTTTGGAAATCAGCTTCGCATTTGCGAATAACTGTCTTGCTACCAAAGCTGAGAAGTGAGTGGTAGTGTAGTGGTGTTGCCTTGATGGCATAGCTCGTCAATTTTCTTACGGATATTTGTCGCAAACCGAGAGGACATCTACAGTGTGCAGTATGTTTTACGACTTTGCGGTTCTACGAAATGTTTCAGACAAATCTGGGATTGGATGCAGTCAGCAAGCTGGCTGCTTTTTATTTGCGTTTCGGGCATCATAAATCCTACTTTAACAGCTTTGATCACCAACTGCTGCACGGTAGAGAGCTTGAGCATTTGCCACTAATCACAGCTAAATTTGGTACGACGTAGGACCGATCCTGTCAATCGTGTTCGTCCACAAGGCACTTTGGTTATGGACGAGGTTACAAACGCCGATTCAGTGATAACTGCTTTTCGGATAGAATTCTGTCCGTTAGTTTTCTTTATTCCTTAGTTGTTGAGTAGGCGGAATCAAGATTACTCCTTTTATTTACTAAATTCTTTGTAGAGAAACAGAATTTCCAAACAATTTCCTTAAGCGTGATATGTTTGAATCTGCTCTGACCCAATTGAATTCCTCTCTTTCTTTGTTAACTTTCGCGGAGACCAATCAAGATAAGGTGGTGGCGCTTGTGGACTAGTTTATGCTCCTCTATTCGTTTTTGCCAAATCCCTCCCCAACTGGCTTACATAGTTCTCACAGTTTGGCATTGGATTCATTACAAAATCTGATTTTGTTCGTAAGATTCCGGTTTTCCTCAAAGTGGACGCGGCATTAGTAAATACACTCTAGTGGTGTGGTTAGAGTCAACTTAAAATGGTGTTCGTGAGAAGTCAAGGTACCCAAAAATCGCCAAAATATCTCTACAGCCATGACTAGCAAACCAGCATTGTGTATATTACATTTAGGCATATGTACAAGCCTAGAAGCTGCGGAAAATTAGATGGTTCAAAGAGTCCCAATGCACGCCGCAGGAGTCCCCCATTCGTGAATGCCTGTTTTGGAAGTTTTCTCAGTCTGATACAAACAGCTAAGTTTAAGCTGGACAAAAATACCCAGATTCATTTCGCAGGGAATTGCTTGAATCTCCGGGCTTTCCAGCTTATAGTAATGCGCTAGCTTATGAAGTAATTGCTGTAATCTATAGCATCCGAAATTTAATTGGATTGACCAACACTAAATTGTGGGCAGATTGACTTGATGTCGTGTGGGATCTTCTGGATTATTGATTGCACTCCATACTTTGGTGTCATTGGTATGCTGCAGGTAGTTCGAACTAATGAGTCGTGTTCCACCGTTGAGCTGCATCAAGAGCAAGCATGGTCCCAGCACCGATTCATGTAGTGCACCTTATTCGATTCGCATGGGATCTGACAGGGATCACGCACCCTTACCTCCAGACATCGGTGGAAGAGAAAGCTCCCGGTCCACCCTAGGAGAGAATTATCAGTTTAAAAAGAATGATACGATGATCCAATTAATTGAATGCTTTGGATAGTAGAGCTATCCTACATCAAGTTCGTGGATTGTTGGTACACTGACTATTTCGACGGAAACGATGCTGTCTCTATGCAAGTTTTATAACTGCTTCCATGTCGATCGTTAACACATCAGCAGCATTAGTTTTATGACCATTGCAAGCATTGAGAAACGAGCTACAGGACAGTAGTTGGTTGGATCGGGACGGCTACCCCTCTTTTTAGTTAGCGTTTTCATCCGCTGTTTCCCCATGTCCGGCACGTACATTTCGTGCTAAATGCTCAGCTAAGTTCACCCCCGTGGCGGCAAGTGATCCTAAGGTGAATATTATCAACTCCGAGAGAGTTATTCTCACGTAGGCACAATAAGTTGTTGGTGTAGTTCCTGCTGTAAAAGATGTGCTAGTGTGCGTTTATGGTAGAATAATACCAGTGATCGCGCCGAACTGCTGAAACGCATCGCAGCCACCAGGCATTCGTCGCAACCTTATTACTCGGTGCTAGTCCATCTGCCGTCTAAAGTGGAGGAATTCCCACCCCATCCACCTTACGTATGTTGTATTTCGATACAGCAACTTGTGACCTCGAAACAGACGCTTTGCCAGATTATGCCGCTAGGTCATTGTATCATCGCGAACAAGTTGAGTACGATGTTGCAAATCAGTTTCTAACCGTTCTCTAAGATAGGTTGGCATTCCAGAAGGTGTACTTCAATTCGCAAGTGAAAAGAATGTGGTTATACATCCAGATTGTCACTCGTCCCAGCGTAAATGCCAGTTTGAAGTCCATCACGAGCATGAAAGATAGAGGACAGTAAAGACCAGCTACCTTGCAGGTGTCGTTGCCTCTTGGGTATACGACATCAATCTTGCACACATTGAAGGTCACTGCGGAAGTACAGAGCAACCCCACATCCTCTACTGGGTTGGTTTTGCTGAACATCGCACATGCATGAAAGCGCGAACTCGATGCTAGTTATCTCGGGCGCGACCATGTGTTCGTTAAGGCGATGGCTCACAGGATTTTGATCTCTGTAGGATTCGCAATTCTGAATGTTTGCTATGTAGGCCCTGAGCATTATTGCATACAAGACAGCTACCTGGACGTAGAAAACTCTCGACACAGAATGTTTGAAGCATGTGAATTTATGCCGACCGGTGAGGGACGATATCTGATCATCTTGGGTGGTTCACGGGTAAACAGATCAGTGTCAAGTCTTGCTATGATTGCCACTAGTTCTTGCCTTACCTATGCGTGCGGCGTGCGCTCCAATGACAGAGTTCTCAGTGCTTACTGGTCTGAGAGTACAGTTTGCTGATTTATTGTTGTGGATGCAGTAAGTCCTGGATGGTTCTGTTTCCTCCATAACCACAAGTTGCTGCGGTTCTCCAATCGTTGCCCTTAGTTACAGATCTGAATGAGGTAAATTGCGGTTTATGCCAGTAGCGGCTTTGATTCACCGCCATCTGTGGCAACTAAAGCAAAAGTACCAGTTTCTTGAATCCACTGCCTTTATAGTCACTAGACGGGAGTAGCCTTAGAATAGACTGGCGTTTGATGTCATCAGCAAAGAGAGTTTCATGGACCATGAGCTTGGACCTCCACATCGCCAGCTGCCGGTAGCTCATACAGGTTATGGTAGAAAATGATTCATCCGCTACTGTCCGAGTAGTTGTCTTTTAAGTTCGAGCCCTACCAAGGGTCCGATGGAATGCGCACTGCTGATGATTCCCGAAAGGATGAAACGCGCGTACAGTGCTTTTCCGGGCGTGTGGCGACTGTCTGAGGGGGTCTAGATGTGACGAATTTCTACCTTCACCATTCAACTCCCCCTACAACTCTTCTGTAAGTTCTTTTTCTCAAGCTGGTTTTTGCTCCATGGAGCATAGGAAAATTGTCTATAACGTTGTCTTTACTCCAACTTCCGTATGCCGACAAAATCACTGCCTCTACTTTCCCTATAAATTCCATTGTCATCGGTAAAAGTTGGGTCAAAAGACAGTGCATCAGAATTGGATATTAAGGGAAAATATTAAATTAGTCGGACTAACCAGAACACTGATCCAATCATATAGGAAAAACGCTGGTGAAAATCGTCCTGCTGTCCATCACTTAGACTCAGGAACGTTGCTGCCCAGGCAATTTAGGGTACCCTAGTTCCTAATGGCCTTGGCGGATGTACGAGGGGGCGCGACAACTGGTGGCTCGGCGACATTTGTGTGTCGCGCCTGGTCCTTTAAGTATTACCTAAACTTAGGGGCCCAAGCCATTGTAGTCGCAGTCTTACTATATGGAGTTTCAACGATTGCATAATTACAACTGTCTTTAGGAAGGTATAGTTTACTTGGTCAGTCGAAATTGTAGTTGTTGTGAACACTGTATCGGACTAAATCTCGGGCAAGAGGATAGGGGCGGTGGATCCCGGTACGCTTCGTTCCTTTGTGACCTCTGCTCGCTTGGGTTTCCCAATAACTTCCTGCCCTGTGCTGCCGTGGGAAGGCAAAGTCACTATCCATTCTTTCGAAGCAACGATTGGGGAGTTAGATGTGCTACAAGACTTGATATTGTCGCCTCTAGTAAAGCAAATGTTGTGTTTAAATGAAGCTCTGTTTTGCGAGTAATCCATCCTACATTTGTGATCATCCTGGCACATATTTTACAAGAGTAAACCTCGAGCACTCCGGACAAGTTCAATGTGAGACCTGCATAATAAAGTAATTATTAGTTCGGTTAGATTCCCTCTGGCGCAATACAAATGATAATGACCAGTGGGATGTGAAGATGCTAGCCCTAATTTTATTACCCTGACAGTTGCTACAGCCAGACAAGAGATTTTCTGGTCGTAGTTGTTGTAGGCAACATAGTCGAACAGATGCTGCCTGGTGTCCGGGTTAAGGATATTTTGTTTTTTGGATAACGTACGCTGGGCATTCGTTATTTTGTGGTTAGAGGGCCTGCGCCTCTAGTCTTGCGTTCTATGGCTGTCCGTCATGAGCACAAGTAGTGTAGCTTGTGTATGCCGGTTGCATAGGTCGCTGAAGTGCAGGCCAGGTTGACTGAAATGAAGGAAGCCAAAGTTGACAGCCCCCTTACTGGGACTGGTTCATAATAGTAATGCACTTTACTCTGCTATTATTAAACCAATTGCGTGCATAGCACACGCAAATAATTATCGAAAAGCTGAAGAACCTCTGTGGAATGAGGTCCAATTCTGAGGTGGGTGTTTATTCAGAGCGAAATTACTCCCCCTAGAATACTTAGATGATATGGAGCTCTTCAAACCCAGACGAAAAGTGTTGACCCTGTGCCATGCGAAAAGGTATAGCCAAAAACAGGGAACGCAATCTTATGCGACCGAATGGCGGCTAACAACACCGGAATCTTATGTAAGGCGTAGCCACGTAGAGGGTTGCATCCACCCCCGGATGATCTTCAACTGTTTTCTTTCAGCAGTAGCTATACCTACTACGCACTGAAGGTATCATCTTGGTTGATGACGGGACCTCTGCAGATAAATTGCCAAGCTTGGCGGAAACTTTATCTTTTCAGCATGTAAGTTGAGTTGCTTTCGTTCCGACATATTGCAAGTGATATTGCAGCTTGCTGCTTTACCGTATCAAAATTAATGTATTCAACAGTAAAGTATAGAGGAATTAGCTGGTTCCATTTTACGCCTACTGTAACAACTGTCAGTCATCTTTTATACCCCTTCTTAACCGGAACACGAATGACTCCTGATCGTCAGATTAGGGGAAACGGAGCGGATTATGCATACTTGCTAGAATAGTTGGATTGGTTTGGATCATTTCAGTCATTCGGTATGCAGTTTGCTAAAGAGACTTTCATCTGCAATGCTGCAGATGTAGTCAGCCTCGTCCTATATACTGCAGTCATAACGATAGGGAATTTAGCGGCCCTTCCAATTCTTGCATTACGGGGTAGTATCGCTAGCTATAGTTGAGCAGAAAGTAAATCCTATGCAATGAAAATACATGTATATTGTCTTTAACTATGCTGGACTTGAATGGTATAGCAAAGATGTTTAATATAAGGAACCGTTTGTATCGATCAGGTAGTGCCGGCCATCGAAAGACGTCAAATACACAAAAAGTCACGCATCCCGGTTTTTATAGTGATATATTTGTATATTTGTATCTATGCATAGAAAGCGTGTGGTTTGCCTAAAGTTAGGCGCAGCATTACTTCGGTGGTAGAATGTACTGTGAAGCTACATTATGTCCCCGTTTGTAACTTTCGAGCAGCCGTGACGAATACGCATAGTCCAAAAACGAGCATTGGTTCTAATAACATTAAAGAGGCTGAAACAAGAATGATAAAACAATGTTTGTAAGATGTGACTGATATGTTGAAAACAACCAATTCCTTCACATTGCCGAACAAGAAACTCACCGGACGTAGTTTTTGGGATGAAGTTGCCATTTGGCACATTTTTATCAATCACGAAACAAGCGACAAGCAAGAAGGCAAGTGAGACCGTAAAGAGGCAATCTTTGGCGCTAAGAGAGTAGAGTGAAAATTACAGCCAGCTGTTTTCGAATGCGCAGCGGCAGTCGTTCGCGATCGATAACGATAGCCTCCAGTATCCTAATCATGTGAGGCCATCGATCACGCATTAATACAGTGAACAACTCATCAGGATTGACTCGGTGGCTGGTGATCAGCAAGTGCTTTGTGACTGCCGAGGCAGCCAATACTCCGATTCAACAGACTGCATTGGCACTTGTCCCTTTCGGCTGCGTAACCACTTGGTGATGTGCTCATTGATACTGACAACTAGACTTCGGTCAGTGCGCTCCACAT
The DNA here is from genome assembly GCA_944474145.2 of Dicrocoelium dendriticum. NCBI lineage: Eukaryota > Metazoa > Platyhelminthes > Trematoda > Plagiorchiida > Dicrocoeliidae > Dicrocoelium > Dicrocoelium dendriticum. The sequence goes on from OX104066.1 coordinate 131,085,059, forward strand.
TGCTGACTACATGGCTACTGATGAATTTGTCTAAACAGTTGGTCATGCACTGCTTCGTCGCCTGTATCTTAGCTGAACACATAAACATAGGTCTGGTTGAGGTGCGCGACCGCAGTTCCGCTGCATTTTATGCTCCTTTTATAGAAGCACATTTCCCTGTGTCGACAATCCCAAAGAAACCGATTTTTCATCTAGCTAACCTTAAATGCGACGAGACTGGACCTTAACGTGGTACGATGGTTTGTGTGCCTCAGTGATCCATTGAGCTATGCTGGGTGGTGCTTTTTGCAAATTCAGAGCCACTCATACCAGATTGGCCAATGGTAAGCGGCAAGACAAACAGTCTCCTGGCCCCACAGGTTGGCGGCTGGAGTAAGAATGCCTCTTTACTCAATAAAACAGGCTCTCTGTAGACCATTGTCAATACGCCGCTGCCTTGCGGTAATGTTTTTGAACCAACGGCTTTGGTTGAGAACCCTACTGGTTCTCCTGTCTAGGCCTAGGCAACTTTACAATGTCCAGCCCAAGCAATACAAAATGATCTTTCCTTAAACAGTCTCTTGATGCTCTGGCCGTCGCAGCGGATAAAAAACGGCGCCCTATCTTCTGAATCGAACAGGGTGGATAGAGGTTTGGATGCTACTGCTCAGGCAATCCCGTCATTTTATTTCCCCTCTTGCGCTTTTTCATCCTTAGCCTTCCATACCAACTTTACATTCATCCCCCCGGTTCCACTTCCCAATACTTGGTCATCCCCTAGCTTGCTTCAATAGTCGCTTGTCTTCTAGTTTCAACTCACACACAATTGTAGCCCGTCGCTCCAGTCCAATAGACAAATCTATGTTCAAGCAAGTAGACAACATTAGTTCATCCTTTTCCCTTTGGAGTCCTCGATCCTCGCTATGACTGGCATGATTCAACGGGCGCACTTTGCTACAGATTGGCCAACAGGCAGCACTTGCCCGAACACTGGAGACCCACTCGATCGATATTTGCTGCTTAACCTGCAAGCTTCAAGCTCTGTGCTTACTCTGAGACCTCCTACATGCGAAGCTAGTGACATATTCTTATTACGTCTGTCTGGCGATGATGCAGCTTCAAAAGCTGCTCAAGCTAGAGTTGGCATTGTTTTGAGTCCCCTGGCTGAAGGTGCCCTGATTGCTTGGATCCCAGTCAACAGTCGATGTCAGCCGTTAGATTAGCTGGTTCCTTCAATGCTTCGAAGTCGTGTTGAAACAAAGGGTGCCTGTTTGTCATTGCGGCCTACGCCCCTACAAACTATAGCATTGATTCGGTGAAAGATGATTTCTATCAGCAACTTAACGCTTCTCTTCGTTCCAGAAGAAGTACGGATACAGTGGTGCCTGCTGGTGATCTAAGTTCCCAATTCAGAAAATTGTCCTCCGGTGACCTTCATCTGGGAGGTCAACATGATGTACGCTCTCGTAATGATAATGGTGCGCGGTTGCTATTCGTATTTGAAGGTGCTGGTCTCCTTATCGCGAGCACTGACTTTTGACATAGCATGCGCAGAAGGGTGACTTGACGCCCACTAGCCTCGGGCCTGCCCTGGAAGCAAATCGATCACATCGCGATTAGTTACTGATGGAGAGGCTGTGTCCAAAACTGTTGCTCAATTTGGAGCACCAGCCTGGACTCCGATCATGCTGTCTTGTGAGCAGACCTACGGGTGCGCAACGTCGATGTGAGCGGATTGACACCAGGCAGCTAGCGAAGGCAGGTGTTCTGAATGCCTATCAAACTACGCTGGCATCTGGGCTGTGTAAACGTCCACTGAACACCGTCGAAGATCATTAGATGCATATTCGTCAAGCGTTACTATCAGCAGGCATGTCTTCATGTTGCAAATCATATTGCTAACCTAGATATTGGATCTCTACAAAGTCTCTGGAACTTATGGATGTTCGCTGACGTATTCCGGCTGGGAACGAATACTATGAAACTCGCACAAATCTCAGGGCAAAACTGCGTGCTAGCCTGAAGAGTAACTACGAGGCCTGGTGGTCTCCTCGTGCATCTGAAGTAGAAACAGCCGCTGCCATTGGTAATTATCGTCAGTTTTTCCGTCTGATACGAGAAATAGGCAAGTGGATGCCTCGTGTAAGGGATACAATACGCGACAGCCGATCCACAATTTATCAAAACGCTTGGAGAGCTGGACGAATACGTTGCAGGCAGTTGAAACAATCGGAGTTATCGCTTTCTGTTTTGGGCATTGAGTGCTCTTCTCTATGAGCCATATCCTTAGATCCACTCTCACGCGCAGAAGTAGAACGTGAGATCAGCCGGTTGAAATTGCAAAAGCCGCTGGTACAGATAGAATTCCCCCAGCTCTCTACGAATTCGGGACGCTGCTTTTGTAGATGATGTACACAAATTGCTAATGGCACTTTATAAACAGGAACCTGTTCCGGCAGACTGGAGCCGTTGCGTAATAGTCCCAGTTTTCAAGGGAAGCTCCCGTTCGGAACGCGGTACCCATAGGGGGATCAGTCTGATCTCAAACGCTTCTAACGTGCCTGCTTCTGTCGTTCTCCACAGGCTCACTGGCGTTCATAAAGGCCAGATCTGCAAACAGCAAACCGGCTTTAGTCGAAATAAAGGCTGCATCGACCACATTTTTACTGTGTATCACTAGTTGGAGCACCGCCATGTTTATTGACGACCCACCGTTGTCATGTTTCTCGACACCAAAGGTGCGTTCGATTTGGCGGATGGTGTGCCCTTTAGGAGTGACTGCTGAGAAAAGGTGTACCCCATTAATATGCAAACATTCTCAAAGCTCTGTACTCGCGTAGTACGGGGAAAGCTAGGGTATACGGAAAACTGTCGCCACCTTTCAGTAACACCAGCCGCGTGAGAAAAGGTTATCCGCTGTCAACTTTCCTCTTTAACTTCGCTATTTATGAAGTCATGGAAATAGCTTTAGCGAGACACGACCTAGAAGGTGTGGAGCTACTTCCTGATGAGCCACTTCTTGACTTGGGTTCTGCGGACGGCGTTGCCCTCATATATGACAGCGCCCAAACGTGCCAAGTAGCACTGCACCGATTAGCAATGGCTATCAATCGTTTTGGGTTATGCTTTGCTCTGTCGAAATGCAAAGCTATTCTCCAAGGTTGGCAGGGACTCATCTCTGCAATGACCCTTGGTGGTGAGTAGCTAGAAATCGTTCAGGAATTCAAGTACCTTGAGCTGAAGAGATTGGTACTCGCCTATTCGTTTCAATAATATGATCAATGCTCGCGTATGGCCTTCCCGCGTATCGTCCTTTCACCCGGGGCGAGGTAGAAAAGATTGAACGAGTACAGCACGTAGTCACAAGGCTCATACCCGGTTTACGAGGTGCGCCATATGAAGACCGCTGCAAGAGAGTAGGGTTGTACACCCTGTCTTATCGTCAAATATGGGTTGACTTAATCATGACGCACCGGATATTACATCTGGGTGATTACCCCAAGTTGAGGCCGGCGCTTCATCTGCGCACACCAAGCATCACACGAGCATACCGGTACAAGCTTGTAGGAGTAGATTCGAAGCTGGTCGCTGGCTAACTCTGTTTCGAAAGCAGAGTGGTGAATACATGGAAAGACCCACCGCAGCACGTAGTTGAGGCAAAGTCGGTGTCGGAATTTAATAAATTCCTGAACAAAAACTTTGCCGATATAAGATATTTCGAGCGCACTCTAACATAATGGGTCTTTGTCCCTGAGTGATAATAGAAGCAACTACACAGAGATACATCTTCTTGCTGCTTCCAACCAGTAATCAGTAATCAGTAATTAGTAATCAGAAGCTGGAATTAGGAACCGAATAGCAAAAGCTAGAGGTGCTTTTGCCAATCTCTGCCACCTGTGGCGCAGACGCGACATTACTCTCCTCCTGAGGGCAGAGAGTATAATGCAGCCGTCCGTTCAACCCTATTATATTATTGTGAATCCTGGTCCATCAGGTCGGCAGATATAAAGATCATCGATCATGGCTGCCTCCGCAGCTTACCGCATGTCTCGTGGGAGCACCGCGTGAGCAATGAATGTGTTCGGCTTCACGGATCTGGTGCAGGAAGAGAGAGTAAACCGCTCAGCATCAGTATACCACGCACCAGGCTCCGATGGTTGGACCAGGTGTTGCGCATGCCTGCACACCGACGCCCGCGACATGTGTTGTTTGCGCGCTGGGTTGCGGTTGGAAGAGAAGGGGGAGGTTATGCGATGATTTGGTCTAGAGAAATGAAAACCCTCACTTCGGTGCATCCCGATGGCCTGCCTGGGGTCCTAAGGACGGTGAACACGTCTGGTTGAACACACATGCTGATATGGCTAGGAGCCAGCCCCCATGGTATTCGTGTTGTGGGTACCTATGTCCATCCCCTCCAATCACGATCTCAATCGTTAGACATAATATAACTCACTTTATGCGGCACGGTAGTCGGACGTTAGCCCTTCAGACGATGCCCATCGGTTATTGGAGACTCAGCCGGCGTGCATCTGTTGTTGTTTTGTCTTCTTGTCTTTGGTGTTTCGGCACAATAGCTACGGCGTTTCCCAATTGCAGGTAACATGCATAATGATGATAATGATAAAATGTGACCACGTTATAAACTGCAAGTAATATATATATATATATGTTGGTTATTGAGGTTGTTAGAAGGACTGTAACTGAAGGTATTTAAACAACAATCCAAAAATTATTTAACCTCGTTCCTAACAATACAAAGCCGGCGTTAAGAAAAGTTTAATTTTGCTACGAATATATCTCACCTTTCAGACGTGGTTTCTCAGCTGTAACAACAATGGAGGCAAAAAAGTTTTGTGTTAACATGTTTATTCTCAAGTAAAACTGGAAACTACGAGTTTTATTATGTTGCTAAATAATATGGGGTCAGTTTACGCTCGTATTTCGTTTAATTCGATAGAAGTTTTGAAGTAATAGTCTAAACTGACCACTTGTTCCAATTATGACGCTTCTAACGGAATGCAGAATTTATCGTTTTAATTGAGCTCTCGTTATGTGTTCAATGCTAGTTAACCGAATAAAGCAAATTCGCCATAGAAAACGGTAATATTATGTCTGCTGAAGTAGCTGCATATTAACATCTAAAAAACAGTATATTGGTGCTTGCCTAAAACAGAACAAACACTGTACCAGAATCACGGTAGGCGCAATGTTCCCATCGATAAAAGAAATGCATTGATGGCGCTGTTTGCACGTTTGCAACTAACGTCATATAAAATATTAAATCTTTTGAGCTTAATGTTTCATAGGTGGTACTCATCTCCGTACAGGCATTTTCCTTCTGTTAAAAGCTATGTGTTTATTCAATCTTACTCGGTTGGTTATCTAAGAGCATTTTAAGTGCATGTGACTTGTTCTATACTGTTCATAGGCGCAGCAACAGTCTACATAATTTCAGTATGTGAGTGATGGTATAACTAACATATTTCGTTTTTTGGATAAAAGTGCTACTTGCAGACTGATGATAAAATTCGGCAGCCACAATGTATTTCCGTTGTGCGAGTACTGTTAACAATTTTAGGATTCAAATATTATTGCAAGAAGATAACAATTTGAACCCTCAAGCAGTTCGTATTTTCTCTTCAGTACCAATAGCAATTACCGATGGAAAACGATAACAAGCGGCGGATGTGATCAAGCAAAGAAACAAATTTGTGGATTCACATGAGGGAAAACGATTCGGTCCTTATGCGTTGCAGCTGACGAATAACTGTTTGTGCACGTACATCATTGGTTGTGTTCAACTAAGCGCAATAGCCTCAACGAACCGAAGGAATCGTGGATTACAGTGCCGCAGCAAGATGGTGAACACAGTATCGAAATAAATCCGGTGACCAGTATTAAATAGGTGTTTACAAACGGAAGCGACCGGCGACTGATGTAACGGTGGGGCCCGTGGAATGCAAGGCTGTTTGTATTTAGCAAGCAAGACCCACTTCTGTACAAGTTCCCTCATCCGGGAGATCATAATTTATCTGTTCTGTCATTGTAGCTGACTCCTCAGTTATATGTGATTTAGTCCACACAATGAGAGCTGATGCCGTTACGGAGGTATTGTCAAGTAGCTGCTTCGGTTGATGATAACGACTTAGGCAACTTAGTACAATAAACAATGAACAATTATTTATATTGGGTAAAAAACAGTTGCTTGACATGTCCCGCAGGATGGTGAGGGTAAAACTATAATTATCAAAAAATAGTTGCGTTGTCTGTTTGAGAGTTTGTCTAGCAGATACGCTGCTGAATAATAGTAGTGTAAGTGTGAATCGAAAGCCAACGAGGAGACAAAATGGGGACAGTTATATTTGGTTTACTCCGTGAGCAAAGTAAGAAGTTAAAATGAGAATACTTACTTCTGGTCCGCATTATCAGGTTTATGTAACATGATAATCCGATTTGGAGAGATAATTAAAGTATTCCAAAGTTACACAGTTAAGGCAACGAAGTGATGGGGCCAAGGGCAAGATCCAAACCCTTTTGAAAATATCCAAGATAGGGGATGAAATAACGAAGTTTGGGAGGTAGTTCCAGGTTTAGCAAATCCGAAGAGAAAAAATGATTCGGTCGTCATTCCAGGCGTCTAAACTGTGCATACAATTTCAGCGTGTTGCCTCTGAGATTGGTGTTGTGGTTGAGTTTCAGCAAGTGACGGTATATGTGATTAAGGTCACATAATATTTGGTAACCTGATATGAGATCGCCGCGCAGCCTTCGATAGCGGCCACTGAAAACTCCCAGTGACTTCAACCTTTGATGGTAGGACAGATTCCGTAGGCCCTTGACGTTCTTTTTGGCCCTACGTTGGGGTTTCTCTAGTACTTTCAAGTCGCGCTTCAACCACGGTTACCAATTGTAGATGACGTATTCAACGTGAGGAATCACGTAAGAATTGTGCATCATAAAGAAGTTGGATGGGTCGAATCTTTCGGATGCCTTCCACAGCAAGCCGACGTGCTGGTTGCCTCTCTTCGCAGCTTCCTCTGACTGTTTCGAACAGTTAAGTTCACTTTGAGTGAGCACATCAATGTCGCGTTCTTGAGAAGTTGTTTGCAATACATGTGACCAAAGACTATGCGCGTAGTCATATCTATGGAGCAATTGAACAAAATGACATTTTTCCACATTGAACGATAGGGTATTCAAAACTGGCCAGGTTGAAATCGTGTTGAGGTCACGCTGGAGCTTTTCCGATTCTTTGCTCATTCGCCATAACTTGCTATCATGCGCGAATAATAGGAAATCGGAATGAAGTTTCCTCGTCATATCGTTTATAAAAACCAAGCTTAGACTGGGCCCAAGCACGGAGCTCTGTAGTATTCCGCACTAGTCCTCAATTGCGTCGGACAGGGATTCTCGTTCTGTCACTTCCAGCCGACGTTCGTGCAAGAAATTACCTATCCAACGCAGCAGTGGGTTACCAACGCCATAGAGCCGAACTTTATAGAGGAGAATGCGCTGGTCTAGGCGATCAAACGCTCATGGGAAGTATTTTTGTTCGTCGCAATCAGCCGATAATACAGATAAGTCAATTACATATCCGGGAAAGCACCATACGGCCGTTTCGCCCTATTGGGGCTCATCAGTGGTGCGCATCCATCGCTCCTCTACGGAGGATCGAACCCATGACTGCTAGTGGCCTGTGCCAAATAGCCCGCAGCTTATGCAACTGAACCATGGAGGACTGTTGCCGATCATCACGAATTGTTAGCTAACTGCGATATAGCCCGATTCATCCTCCACTGCCATGCAGGCACTTTTCCATGAGAAGTCCAAGTAAATGACAGCAACTCCTGTTCCAACGTCAACTGCTTCAGTTCAGCTGTTGTGGGCAATTAACGGGTGTGTCGTGCATGAATGTTTTTGTCCGAAGCCATGTTGCTCTGGTGCCATCATCTTGTGATTTTCCAGATAACACATGAGTGCTTCAGCGATGATAAACTCCATAACCTTAACAAGCACACGGAGTAGCGTTATAGAACGTAATTGTTTGGGTCAGAGCGACTACCTCTCTTATGAATAGTAATGAGGACCCCACGCTTCCATATTGTTGTAATCTGATTCTCTTGCATTCAGCGTTGATAGAATATAGCTAGAGGTTCCGTCAGATCACTGGCAGCGGCCTGTAAAGCCTTCGATCCAATGTTATCGACACCAGGAGAGCTGTCGATAAGCAGGGAACACCGTTTCATTGACACTTTCTACAGTAAAAGCAATATTGGATAAGGTTGATGGTGGGAAAATAGAAACAGAGATAACCGTTGGGCCCGTTACTCTCTGGAACGTTTGTGAGTAATGGAAACGTAAGAGATCGGCTGCTTTCGTTGCTGATCGCATGCATCCGTCAGTCGTGATCAGTGCTGGAATTCCGCGTTGCACCTTACGAAGTCCATTAACATGCCTGTATAAGAGTTTGCGGTTCGTACAGAATCTCTTTATTAACTCCTGCTGATGTGGCAGCTTGTTCTCGTGGAGCAAACTCACATAAAAGTTACGCTGTGCCACATAGGCGGTCCAGGTTTCTGAACTCGGGGAGTCCTTGTGAGCCCTCTATGCTAAGTTCCCCAAGGATATGCATCTGCGTGTTCTGCTCTTCAGAAACGACTTCCTTCTCCTTCGATGATGGAAGGAGTTCTGCTAAGGCACTGCGTTACCATTGTGGTGAATGTCCTTGTAAAGCTATCCGGGGCGGTTTCTGGGCTTTTCGTTAAGAAGGTCCAAGTTACCTCCTTACCAAGCGCGGATAACAGGTTGTAGCGCACGACCGTATAAACTATGTCATCCTCTTCCTTAGGATATTCCGCACAACATACGTAGTTAAACAGTAGAGTCATATGGCACTGCTACACAGTGGTGTGTATGTAATTATTCCGTTGACCATGAGTTCTTCATAGGTGAGCACAAGATCAAGTATCGACGGCTTGTTAGCAGTTCGTAATCTGTCGAGTGAAGTCACTTTGCCATACGTTGGGTGGCTGTAAATTACCTCTTGTAAACAAGCTTTGAACTGCATGCTATCGGTCGCCGCTATTTCCAGCTCGCGCACAATAAAGTCGCCTACAATGAGAATGGGACTGTATGTCTTGCTCAAAGTAACTTAAACAACGTGGTTTAGTTTAGCGTCCATTACACACGTAGAGTTTGGTGGACGGTAAATCACAGCTAAAATACATGTCTCTTTGTTCAGCAACCATAGCCGGCACCAAAGCGGATCTGGGCACGGATCTCTGGGTGGTCAATAACTTCACTTTGGAGGTCAGCCTTGTAATAAAGAAATACGCCACCACCACTTCTAGCTCAGTCATTCCGAAGCAGTGACATGCCGGGTAAATTGACTTCAGAATCTGCTGTCTCAAAGCATAACCAGTCTCCATAGTTATAATGAGATCTCGCGATGATGACGCCTGGCGTTCTGTAAGTTCGGCCAACTTACTAAGAAGACCTTGGGAGTTAGTATATAAACAGGATAGTGTTTTTGATGTTAGAAGTGTGTAAGTGGACAACAAATTCGTGTTTAGTTTTAAGCCGACCTTACGTCGGTCGGCCGCTAATCGTTCAGTCACGCTTCATGGTAGCATGAAGTATCCCAGATCGAGATATTCTCTCGTATGTCTACCTATCCCGTCAGGTATCGCTAATGCCATATTGTCTACAACTCTACAGGATTGTGGAGAAAAATATTTTACTGAGATTGCATGTTCCAATGAAGTAGTGAAAACTAGTGGCAGTGCGCCTGCTATCTTTAGCCCAATCTATCTTCGTCAATGTGGAGCGATGCTTCAGGCAGCTATCCAATAGGAGTGCAGCACGACTTCAATATTTTTGGACCGTAGCGCTTGTAGTTTATAGATAAAGGAATTTTGGTTATTGGATTAGCAATAACGTGGTCCAGAGAGAGTGCTTCGCGGATGCAGCACCATTGCTCTCGATCATGTTATGCGCTTGATGCTCAGGAGTGCCCAGTAGTTCAGGAACACCATGAACAAGTAGTGCTTTTGCTTTCGTTCGTAGAAGGGCCGCCATGGTTTTCTTTTTCCTTTGACCGTTCTTTCTAAGGAATATCGAGAAGTATGCGTCCCCTGCTCAGTGAATCGCGAAGATTCACTTTTAAGAGTAGGTCTATCTCAGTCTCCTCAGTTGAGTTCAAGATTACTCGAAGAAATATGGGTTCGCCCTAAGACACTGAATTTGGGTAATGCACTACAAGTCGTAACCCAATCGGGTCAATCCGAATACTAATCGCATCGAAAATAAAATGCCACTGGTTACGATCATCTATCAACTTGCACTTTATTGTGCCAGTACTGTACTCAGGAAAGTTAGTGCACATGACAGTTAACGCTCTGGGGTTCTATCTAGCGAATGTTGGTTTGGGTGTTGTGGCTGTTGACTTGGAAAGTTTGGCGGGCACTAAAAAGGTTGTAAAAACGCCGTCGCATCGTTCGTGCTTGGCCAAGAAAACTGACTTACTGGTGTCTCTTTACACCATTTTATCGGAGCGATCGATGCATACTTAACCCGGCTCTGGACTGTCTCTCGGTGTTTTGACCAACTCGTGAGCTAGGACATCTAGGGATGAGTTAATAGCGGTCACCCTGGAGGTGTATTGCATAAAACGGTTAGTAATTGTCTTAGTAGGTAGCACGGACACCGTCGGGCGGTTGGCAAGCCCGACTTTCGTCTTCGATTTAGGGACAGAGCTCTGACGTGTTTGCCTCAGAGCAAGCTCAGTGTCGTTAGTTTCTATAGGGAAAGCGCTGAAGCTCGCCATCTGCTGGACGGTTTCAGTCAGTTTTTTACACTTTTTCACGAGCGTGGTTATACATTTGACTATTGGGATTTCCTTGCATATTTAGTAAAACCAGAATGAATCACTCAACTTGAATTGTCTCTTTTATCGCGGTAAACTTAGACCAGCACAGGGGATGAAACGGAAGGTCGCAAAATTCACAAATAATGTCTCGCTGAACTGATCGTACATACTTCTGCTTACAACATAGTACATCCTATGCTCAGCAAATCTCAAGCGCTTAGGAGTCCATAACACTACGAATTTACCCTTGAAAGATAACGTGATGCGAAGGTTCTTCTTGGCTGCCGTTTGGATCAAGTTCCTTGTACTTTACGGTTGGCTGTACTTCTCCACAAATCTTTGAGTATAACAGTTTGACATCAGGGTGGTTATAATTGCTTCAACTCCTCGGTTAACTAGTCTGTCGAGCGTCGTTTTCTGGCGCGACTAAGTGAAGTCTTCACAAGTGTCCGCTTGGGGTCGGCAAGGTGGAAATCGGCTGGAAAGAAGGTGCTGACTGGACCATGCTGCCTTTAAATGAACTGGTCTCCTAACCTATCCGGCCTCTCTGCGGCTGATAAGATGCTTGAAGTACAGTGGACAATTTTCTTCTTGTAGCTCGCAGTCGGCTAGTAAGTTTGCATGTGCACTGCTGAAACGTTCAACGAATTGGGCGATTTGCTGCTTTTATATACATATAGCCCAATTTTCAGCAACTTTGCGCTTGTTGTATATCAACCGGCCTATCTCTATAAAAATCCTGTTTCGGATCATGAGGATAAGGAACTTTTGTCAGCGAAGAACCTAGCGTGCTACACATTGACACCCCGTCTATCTAGTGGTATATCGCACTTTGAAATCGGAAATCGGCATTCCCTATGTACAGCAACATGGAATACCTCCGTTACTCAGCCGGAATCGGCAACACATAACCGGAGGGTTCAGCAAGTTCACACACATAATCCAAGTGTGATGGGCTTGGTAACTGGACCCAATGGACATGCTATAGTCCACTTATCCTCAGAAAAACAGGTCCCATTCGTGCCATACGTCCATCGGACTGATCTGATACATGTATAGTAATGGACACTCGTGATATGAATTTGAAGCATAGAGGCCGCGAACCTTTTCCAATATCTGACCATGAGGATGCATGGTCAAATCTTTTCTGACCTCTAGAAATGGACTTAACTGACCTTAACGGTTCGGCAGCCATTGAAAGTTGCTTCGCTGCTTGGCTCGGTAGATTACAACAGCCTATGACGTCAGCTTAATATTCTGTCTACTGGTAGTGCGCTTGTCGGCCACAAGATATTTTATATGCTGCGGTAGAAATATCAAACGTTTCAGGTTACGTACTCAGTGTGTTTTACCAAGCTCCATTTCCATGTTTACTGACCGGATGAATTGTTTTCCCTAAAACAACTTTACTGCAAATGCGAAACTGATTCTTTCATCGCCGCAGGAACGAGGTTGCCCACGATTGAGAAGACCAAAATTCATACGAATTTGTAGCAACTCATTATCTACGGAGTACAAACTGGCAGGACGAGTGCAACCGTGTGTATTTATGTGGGTCCATATTGTGTCCGCACTTATTCCCAGTAAACAATACTACAATCTGCAGTTGCATGTAACGTTTTTGCTAGTTAGTTAGTCTGCCACTTTGACGTGCAGCGGTATTTCGAGTAAACTCTCAATGTTTGAATCTTTTACGTATCACGGCCGTGATGTGTGCAAATACCAATTCACTCGAATTTCTCCAATTGGTCTATCTGGAAGCTTATGAGGATCCTTATGCTCAAGTGTTTAATCATGAGGCTGTATGGTGATGCGGATCCAGAGAGCACATCTGAGGACATTGCCGCCGGTAGGGCATAAATCACATATCTGCCGTTTGTCAATGTTCACTTACTAGGGCCCGAATATGTTTCCAGCTTCGACCTAAGTAGCTAGTGTCACAAGACCATGTACATTGGTACACACACAGAAAGCGGTGGCATACACAGACAGCCTATGTTCAGTTGGAAGTGTGCCAGAGGCTTGGAAGTGAACATAGCGCGCAATTGTGTGACGCCACAAGTTTGATTACGGCCACTCGTCATTGTTCGCTAAGGTGATCGGAACTGTTGTGTTTTCTGAATAGTATCGGTAATTGTGCAGGTCTCTTTTCTATTGTGGATGCTTCGGCTGCCACACAGTCAATCCACTCATTTCTAACAATATAGGATCCTGGAATGCAGTCGTGTATGAACATTTTTCCCTACGATGCATTGTAGTTCAGTTGCGTACGCGGAGTAGCTTTTCATCGCCCTGGATTAGGTGTCCTTTTGTTGGACAGGCGAAAAGCTATTAAAGCGCGTCCATGTTGCCTTTCTGTGGTTACTACCCTGCAGCGAGCCATCTGGGCCACTTGACACCTGTACTTTCAGGGAAACCAGAATTCAACCAGACTTCAACTGAATGTTCCGGTGGGATAGATCGAATTTCTTTAATAACTCGACCAGCACCACGGGACCATCAACCATGCACACCACATGACCTACTTGGTATGTATGGAGGGGCATCAGCTCAATTAGTTTACTCATAAACACATCAGCAAGCAAAGCAACAGATGGTGGCCCCATAGCTAGCCCTTCCTTTTGGCCGAAAACCTGTCCCGCATAAACAGCTCTTCAAGAAGTTGGATTTACCATGGCCAGCTGTCATACGAGCAATTTCCGCGTGAATAAAGCAAATCCATTTTTGTCACTATGCCACCTTTTTCCAATTACTGAATCCATCCTTTCTTAACCAAATGAATGGGCTGTATTTGGCCTGACGATGACGAATCACCGAGGGCGAGCATGTTTGCTGGATTATTTCAAACAAAATATTCTGTAAAGTTTTTGGTATTTTTACTATGGTACAGAGTGTCATAGCAAAATAACCATCTTTTTGAGACCGCTGAAATAACTTGGCTATAGTGAAATTGTGTTATGTCGAACTAGGTCACTATACTTAGCAATGATGCAGAACAAGGGACCTTAAATTTCGCTATTCTGTAAAATTCGTTACACCGACGACATTTTACCTTACGTGCGTGCTAACTAGCATGACTGTTAAAACAGTCTTCCTGTTGTGTCATCGGTCAGTGGAAAGCTCGAGTAATTCACTACCTTAAGGAATTTTACAACGCGAAAATCTTGACAAACGATGAAAGCAAACACCTGCTCAACTCCAGTGAAGTTGGATGGCTTGTTAACATGTGACCGAAAAATGAGACTTGGTGCCTCCTTCCACTTAGTGTCTACTAAGAGCTAAGAAAGAAAGATCTATTCACGTAGAAGATCTCGTACAGCTGACTTTGTCCCTGGTTAGAACAGAAAAGGAAAAGAGAGATATCATCAATTGTATCCAAGGTACGGGTTTCTTTTTGCAAAAGGTGTTTAAAATTAATCTGATACATTATTCGTCAAGATTGCTTATCTCAATAATGTGTCAGCTGTACGCCGTAACGGAGCTTCTCTGCTTCGCAACCGTTACCAGTCACGCGTCTGCTGAGTATACCGCGAGGACGCCTACGCGAAGCCTATACCATTAAAGGAACAAGAATTTGCTTGTGGTAATTTGGTTTCGTTTAATCTTATATATCTAGTACGTTAATGCATTAAATTAACTTTTGTAAAATATATATAAAAATATATATATATTTCCATTTTGTCGAAGGTTCTGTGAGCTGTGTTAAATAGGCTAATCAAGAACCGTGTTGAGTAGCCTGATAAGGAATCGAACATTTGCCAGTTCAAACGCTATACTGTAGATTAATGGCTGGACTAGTCGAATTGGATATGTTACCCTAGCGCAAGTTCATGCAAGGGTGCCCTCGTTTGCGGTGTTCCAGCTAAAGCCTTTTGAGTAAACTGGCCTCAGCCGTTGAGAATATGCTCTTTTTCAACTCCTATACGCCTGGATACTACGCGGTGTAAAAATTAACTGAGTCTTTAAGTGGGAAATGACACTTGGTAGTGGTCAACTAATCCAGGGGGAACTGTGTACTTTCGCAAAATTTGCACCTTTTATTGAACTACGACACTATCATACTACCTGCACCAACCTGCTTCTGATCGAATGTCTGGCACACTTGGCCATTATGTAGATGAGCTGATACAGAAAATAAACCGAGCAAGTTGAGGTCTTATCTTTAAGATACTGCAAAGCATACAGAAGGGTTTCAGCTTTCCTTAAGGAACATAGCTGTAGAGTCTGTCTGGCTAGCTGCCTTTTGTTGTTTCCTATTTTGTGGTTCAAAAAATGTCCCCATCAACGCAATCGATATTGTAAGTTTCTTTCTTCGCATTCAATAAAGCATCGTACTGCTCAAGTTATTGGATCGCTTTCAAAAAAGGATAGGAAATGCACTGATCTCCGGTGTAATGTTAGTATGCGCTAATTCTGCTCCAAATCGCTCTGGGCAGATTATTCTGTTGGCCCAATGTAGTCAGTACAAAATTGATAAAGCGCCTTTATTAACCTACCCAATTTGATTAGATTGAAAGCACGTTCATCGAATAAGGTATCAGCCAATTTTTGTAGGGGGAATTCTAATACTCACGGAGTACCGCTACTTGAAGTGACTTTGTGGCATTCTAACGATGAATGAGCAGATTTAAACTATTCTAGATGCTAAAGAATGTTGACTTTATTTTGCAAACTTTGGGAGTAATATCCCAGCAATTCTAACAGAAATAAAACGAGGCAATGATTTATCCTTAAGGCTTACACTCAAATCTGTTGAGGAAAATGTTTGCAAAAATAATCGATATGATAATCTTACAAAAAATGCCCATTTGGACCTTGTATTCTCCGTCGAATTGAAATATTATGTTAAAATTGCTAGTGTTTCTTTCCCACTGGAACCTCATCTGCTAATGAAATCAACTGTTTCCATCTGTAAAACATCTGTGGAAAGTGCCTTAATGTCTAAGGTCTGATATTGTTTTCCTTTGGTTTCAGGCAGCTACCTGGCTAACCAATTCAAATGTGATCTTTGCAGCGTAACTTAATGACTGCCTGCTGATATTGGAACAGGCAAGGGTAACCTAGCAACGGAGTTCACTGCGAGAAGAAATGTAAAATTACCAGGCGCAGTTCTATGTTGGCGTCATGTTTTTGGTAATCCACAGTTTGGAGTTCGTTAGGAGCCGCATAGAGCTAGTATAATACCGATGTCTAAAGAAAAACACTTGCCAATTTTAGACACTCATAAACAATGATACACAGTCTTTCTTGCTGTTGACAATAGAAGCAGACATGGATGCAAGCCTAGAGAGTTCCGCCTAGGAGTTACTTATTTGTTCTCCTGACTACCAGTTACTGTCAAATAGGCTATCAATTTCACTTGAAGTGTGACTTTGGTTGGAATGCGTTTCAACGTAATCGTTGAGCCCATGAGTGATAGGAAGAGTTGGTAAAACCGTGTGTATGGTCAATTGAACGATTTGTTTTTTTTTCAGGATAAAAATATGTTAATTTATTCAGGACAACAAATTCCAACACACGCTTTCAGTTTCCTTGGTGAATTGGCGCATGTTATGTATGCTTTACCTGCATACGTGTTTTGAACATGGAGTCCAACCTACTTTGCATCCCGTGGATAGTACCTATGACTTCCATCTGATAACTTTTCTCATGTAGCAAGTGTGTTCTCCACACCATTTCCCATAATACATGAATCTTGACATAAAATGTCCACCACAACTTTCCCAGATAGATTACAGAAGCATTTATGCTGATGGAACAAGGTTGCTGTTTTTATGGATCTGTTAATAACTGAAACAGTTTACCATAACTAATGCCAATCAGGCATGCTTCGCATTAAAAGTTTACGGAATAGGAAATAGTTCACTAAGTGTGCATTTCATGCTCAAATTTCTGTGGTGTCTAATCAAACATTTGTCTCCGAATAATTAATTTTAATGAATCTAGCATTTACCACTGGTATACGACGCTTCGAAAACATCATCCGATTCTGCATCTGATGACCCCAAGATGAGCATCAGTGTATTTGAAGTAGATATAAACTCCTCCTGTGGGATTTCATCGCCTAGGCGTTTTATATGGACCAGTTCATCGGCACCGCATGTAGGTCCATCCAGTATGCGTATCCAGGATCCAGGAAATGTAAACTAAAATGTGTTCACATGTGCACGATGATATGCTAGATGCGGTTTACGAAGATCCAAGTAAATATCCGAAAAAATTCAGCTGCGTTTCTATCATCGGAATGAAAAGCGTCATCATTTACTTGGCAGCACCAGATTTAACAAGCTTCTACAAGCGCAATATTGGAATTGGGAGACTCGGTTTATCGTAGAACGCAGTTACGATTGGATTTTCAATGTCGAAGGGTTTAAATCAACGACACTTGTATGTGGGGATAAAAGCACAGGGCAACATCTCACGTACATGGGTGCCTGGTGAAAATAAACAAAACAAATCTTGGTGGATATTACACGAAGATTCAACAGCGCATGTAAAACAAGCCATTTCATGAATATGACCAATGAAAACAAATTGAAAACTACACACAACCTATAAACATGATTATTAGTATTAAGTCATCAGCAGTCAGACTTAAAGAGTCGCGAGTATTTATCTTTCAATTCAACACTGGAAGGACGTCATTTATTTGGGCATTAGAAACAGCTTATTTAAAGTAAAGTATTAATAATCACTTTTGTTGTGGGATTTTAACTGACTTACATTGTGGTTATTTTGTATACGTAAACTACAAGGTAAGTGACCAGAGTAGCCGGTAATTCTGCTAGAAAATCTCCTTATGGAGCTTACCAATCATACCATAATACAAGTGGGTTGAACAATCTCCAAAAAGTGTCGTATTTTGAGTAAAACCAGACTTTTATCGATTTTATCGCATCATTTGCTAACGGATGCGGTAGAAAGCCGATGAGAGTCACGTTATTGTAATGACATTTAAAGGAAAACAATATGATGAGTATACCAGTTCGTCATTGTTTAAAGATAAGGCAATTTGTTTGTTGCTCTAGAGACTTGCTGGGTAGGCATGTAAGCATATTTGTTTATGTGCTAACCTATTTCATTTTTTAAGCTCCTCGTTTACAATCTGATGCCTATTATGCTTAATAGCGTCACTACGTGTGACTAGCAGTGGGAGATATTTTGATCTGGCTCGCTTAACTCGAGCCTTCGACGAACTATTTTGTTGGTACCATCTTTTCATGATAGATGCAAGTAAATGTAGTATCTGTTAACTGAGTATGGCTGATCAGTGGGAGCTGAAGCATTTGTCATTACATATTGTTTCACGTGGCTATAACAGGTATGCCAGTTTTCGAGAGCCCTGCCTACAACTTTTATTTCGTGTAACGTTTTCTGTTGATCACATTGTTCAACCTCGTTTTTATGATAGAAATGAGATAGGGTGTTGCTAGTAGTGCCAAGTAAGCTGAGTAAAAATATGCAGACCAAATGTCGCTAGCACGTCAGGTTTTCGTTTAATTTTAATCCTTCATTTCATCTAAACCAGGGGATCTCAACCTGGGGGTAACTACATCCAAATGGGTAAAATGGGATTTTATGAGGATTTGTTATAAGCACCAGGACTGAGTCATAACTCTGTTGCCAAAACAAATTAAAAACAAAGTCATCAATGTGATGACAAGTGACTAAATACTTAAGCACCATTCATTATCCATCGATGACTAATCACTAGTGAGTGCTGTGTGAATTTGAAAATTTCCGTTAATAACTTTTGTTACCTAAAATATGAATATAAGCCTAAAAAACAGTGCAATTAGATAGCGCCTTTTTCGGCGTGCTCGTCGATCGTTATCCTTTTGGATCAGACAGTTGTTCGCTGAGTCGAATTATTAAGCATAGTGAATACTAAGGTGGCAGCGTAAGTCAGCTGGCCAAGTAAAGGAGGGAGCGAAGGTTTACATGGCAGAAGGGACAAAACAGGCCATTAGTGTTCAGGAGGTATCGATACAGAATGGTGGTTTGCAGCTATTAGCTAGGAAGGACTTGGAAGGAATGGTTGAAACAAATGAGAAGCCACTGACCAGCTCAGGTACAGAGATCGCACATTAAAGAACGGAACTGAATGAACTTGAAGCATAAGTTACGATGTGCATTAGCCGAAACCGCAGCAAATAAATCAGAAATTGCCAAAATTACTCAATATCGCACAGTATTTGTTTAAAAATTGCTCAAAATGGATGTTTTCTTTTTCTGAACGATTGCAATAATTAAATGCGTATCCAATTTCCGTAGTTTAAAGCAACATGAAAAACTTAATTAATTTTTTACATGAAAGTTTTCGTCGGGTAAATGATTATAATGAAACCAGTTTGTGGGTTACGCCTTCAAAATCCTTGAGAACCACTGATTTAGCAGTGGGTTCCATGCCGCAAGTGCTCTCCTGTGACTGGTCCATTTGCTCCCTGTAACCGTGTAAAGGAATTAATTTTGGCTATGATATCCACCTGATACTCAAAGTCAATTGACAGCTATGTTTTCTTAATTGATATCTTGATCATAGCTCAAAAACGTTGCCGTATCAATGAACGAAATCACTCACATTTCGAGATGAAACTGAGAGACCGGGATAAGAAGTAGGCGCCACGTATTGTTTGTGTGTCCTGTAATCTTCCTCTGAGTCAGTGGCTCAAGGGCAAAGGCAAGACTCGGTTTACAATACCCATGGTGTGGAGGGAGCCGACAGACAGACTGCTGCTTCTGCCTAACTGGTGACAATTTACTCACTCTATACCATTTCCGAGTCAAGTTAGTTAATAGAGGAAGCAAATTGGTTCGTAAGCATTTTCAACTTGGTTCGTAAGCATTTTCAACTTGGTTCATAAGCAGTTTCAAGTTGGTGCGTTTCAAAGTTTGGCTAAGGTGCACACACGCACCGACGAGTAGCTTCCTCATTGGTCAGACACCGTCGGCCAACAGGATGCCGTGTGTCACTATAGAGTAGGTGTTCTCAAACTTTTCGGCACGTGCACCCCTTTGTAGTGTAACCTAGCACGACGGATCCCTGAGCTTTCCTTATCCACAGAAATAGGCTTTAATAACATAAAAATGAGGTGGAGTACATCGCTGTACACTGAAGTTGCACAGTTGTTCATTTGTGTTGGCAAAAGTGAAGGCTGTTGAACTTTTATGCATATGAAACTATATTAAGGCTTAATACTTTGGATAAAATTCGTTCCGACATGCAGTGCTGACTTGTTTGATACTAGGTGTTATTGAGGAAAGCTATAACTTCGGATCTCGTCACGCTTCAGGTCTGTTTCGGTACTTTGTTTTGTATAGATATAATACGAAATGCAATCTCACATAGCTAAGTTGTGGCAAATGGGAGAAGCACGGCGATAGTTGTCTACCATGACAAGGTACACATCGTTCGCTTTGCATCAGAAATCACACAGAAACAGCCTGTGAAAAGCTTTTTGAAAGGAAGAGTCTTAGGTCATCTCCATGTATTTTGTATGCATGGACGGATACGTTTCTCGGTTCTGCTGTCAGCGCCTTACGATAACTAATGATGTTAGATGCTTCCGTAGCTTTTTCTCCCGTCTGCGACGCGTGAAGCATATAGGTTTGGGTGTTCAATATTTCATCTCGCATGCACTGTAAGTACTTTTTTCTGTCTTTACAGTCCGTATGAATTTTTCAAAGTGCCACTGCATTTTAATAGGCATCATGTTCAGAAGAATTTTGTTACACAAGTCACCTTGTGGACGATTATTGGACTCTATAAATCCAAAACAAAGATAAATGTTGTTGTATTTCCGCCTCTTACTCACTGGTACAGAGGATCCGGTTGGCACAGACTTATATTGCATCCCATCAGGTAGTACAGAAACATCGCACGTCTTAGTTGCTGCATGCTCAGAAAGCACATTGGATGGCCCAACTACTACTACATCTGAATTCGACGAAGAATATTCCTGTGAAACATTTAACAGTATTTCATTCTTCATTTCATGGTCCCTGTTGATGTTACATGTATAACTACCACAATGGAGATAAATAATTAAAGACAAGAGTCCAAAACACACCAGGAATTGGGTTACTATGATAAGTTGTACTTTGAACGAAGTATCGTAATGAACGAAAGTGCCACCCTTTAGTAACGTCGCTGATGTAGTTCCCCTCGAGTTCGCATAATCGGCTGAGCACATTCGTTAAACACAGAAATATCCACGCTTTCCTGCTGAACTTCCATTGAAGCGATCCCGCAAACGGGCCTCTCCTTCCAGTTTGCTTATTTTTCGGAGAATAGTAACACTTGAAATGACCGTAAACTTGAGCCCTATCAAATGGCATACTTCTCGCTGCCTCTCCAGGGACAGAGACTGGGTTATATGAGCTTGAGCGGACGTAGAATGACCCATCTAGCCACTGCCCATGACATCACGGTGAAATTAACACACGATGTTTCTGAACTTGGAAAACCTCGTTCGCTCACACTATAACTCCTAGCCAAAACAAGCTTCCTCTTTTGAAGAGGTATGTTTCCATGGGCAATGCACAAGGCTTTAATGTAAACCGTTAGATTTGATTTAAAAATTTTCACAGCACGTTTGTCATAAATTTGCGTCCATAAAAGTTCCTAATAGAATTGTAAGACTTTGGAAGATCACGCGGATTACCTGAAAGTAGCCCACGTATCCCCTGGGCATCCGCGGACCACCCTGTGAGAAACAGTACTATAGAGATTGTTATACTCATAGATTATGCCCATTCAGACATGAGGTGAACAACTGCGAAGAAATTTTTTCCATAAATATCATGAAACGCTACAATTATGAAGCAGATAACTAAAACTTGCAAAAAGCTATTGCTAGCTATGTACAAGGAGAAGGGCGTCAGATGATAGGGGGAACAGTTAAACTGGGAACTTATTATGTACAGCAATTAATAACTGATTCAAAGGAGTCACGATGGACCGGTGATCTTGAGGCTTGCTAACTGCGTGAGGACCAGTACAGAATTAGCGCTTGCACGAGAGCTCGCTGGTTGCATAATCCCGGGTGAAGGCGTCCGATAGCAATAGCTTCAGCTATACTCAGGAAGCGCCTTTTGAGTCCCTTTGAGCATCGCTATGGGGCAACTAGGAGAAACGTAAATGAGTATTTAACACGACATTGATGTCCAGTGTTGATCAGGTGCTCACAGATGCGATGGCCGCAGAGCAGTAATTCTTCTGACTGAAGAACATTGTGATTGCCTAACTGTGAAAATGCACACTGATAACTGCAGACGGTCAATAATATGACAGCCCTACTGCAAGTGCCATGATTGAACAGGTTGCATTTCGAGTTAGAGGGACACTTACAGGGAATAATATAATAGCACGAGCAATGAAAATAGTGCTTAGCAAGTCTCTTAATTTGTTAGGCTACAAGCCACAAGCACTAGCGCACAAATACAACGGTGATCCGTTGTATTTGTGCTATGAGAGGGAAGTATTACTGCAATAGGCAGCTGGGAAGTGGGATCTATGGAAATAGTACAGTTCAACATCTTGCGATATTTAACTTATCATCATGACATATGAGCTCAACTTGTCAATATGATGAGTATATGTTAGGGAGCTGGCTACTTAACCCTCAGTTTCATGAATTATGTTAGTTGTGTATTTCTTTGTTTGCGCAGTTACCTGCTACTCTGCTACATTTTGGACATGCCGCTTTTCTCAGCCTCATTCGCAATCGCTCACAGCTAATTTCAGCCGTCTCATTCTGTGGACATTCTGATTGGTTTCTTTTGCTCAGCGTTCCTTAGCTTTTTACGTAGATGTATTATTCAGCCGACACATATTTATTATACCTGTTTTTATTTTCCTGGTGTGTACCATGCTCAATATCAAATGTTCTGGCATTTGTTTAAACGCATCACTTCTCCACACTGATTGGACGCTACTCGTCGATTGTAATGGTCGCTCACCAGAAGGTTACCCCCAGGGATTAAATCCGCAGACACTATTTTCTTTGCCGCACTTCATTGGCTGGTAATTTTCGTGATTCTCATTTGCTTGTCCCATTTTGTGTTTTCTCCATGCCTGTTGGATCTCATGCGTTTAGTAGCTTGGATTCGCCCTTGTTTGTAAAGCTATATAACTGGTGCCGTGCTGTAATAGAAAACCTGTTCATCCCGGCTCATCTTGTACTT
>OX104066.1:131108507-131128230 GCA_944474145.2 Dicrocoelium dendriticum
ATAGTCTAAACCTAGTACATCACACCACAATGTGTTGTTTGTCACTCAGATGAATGTCTAACAATTGTTTGAAGGCTGTAATGTTCGGAGCGTTTATCACATGCGTTGGCAAGTCATTCCATTGTGAACAGATTCTAAGAGAGTAAAAATATTTTCTACAGTCTAATCGGGAGTGTTGGATTATCAGCTTGAGGTTATGACCTCTCGATCGCTTATATGAGGCTAGAGTGAGCAGCGATTTGCACGGGTGATCGCTTTCCGTTAATATCCGGTATGCGAGAATGAGATCTCCGCGTAGTCATCGGTATTCGGAGGAAAACATTCCGAGTAAACTGAGACGTACTTCATAATTGAGACCAGTTAATCTGCGTGTTGCCTTGGTAGCTCTTCGTTGGGGCTGCTCTAAGAGATGAATGTCCTGTTTTAACCATGGGCACCAAGCCTGGACGGCATATTCGACGTGGGCACGGATATAGGAGTTGACAAGCATGGGTACTAACCGTCGTTCAAAAACACCGAAAGCTCGCCTCAAAAGTCTCAGGTACATGTTCGCCACGTTCTCTGCTTTGGAACACTGGAGCGAATTCCCCAAACTTTCTTGCACAATGATACCTAAGTCTCTTTCTGTGGTCACGTGCCGTAAAACGTACTGCCCCAAGAGGTACGTGTTGGCAAGATTGCTGCGCGATGACAGTAAGTGACACTTGGCAGGATTCAGGGGGAGGTGGTTTATATCTGTCCATTTGTTGATTCTATCCAAATCATTCTGGAGGAGGGCACAGTCTGATGTTGAGCGAATAACGCTCCAGATTTTTGCGTCATCTGCAAAAATTTGCATCGAGGATTGAATATTATCCGGGAGGTCGTTAATGTAGACCAGAAAAAGGAGGGGACCAAGGACGGATCCTTGAGGAACACCGCTGGAGATGCAGATGGTTTCCGAGAGGGCATCGGTGACTCTGACCTTGATCGTTCTGTCATGCAAATATGCTGCTAGCCAGGTGAGTAGGGAACCATGGATACCGTAGGCACGAAGCTTATGAAGCAGAGCTAAGTGATTGACTCTGTCGAATGCCTTCGAAAAGTCTAGGTAAATCACATCAAGGGGGATCCTTCATCAAGCGCTTTGGTCCATGAATCCCGAGCAAGAAGCAGATTTGTGAGGCAAGATCGTTTGCGCCTAAAGCCATGTTGGGGGTGAGAAATTAGCTTCAGACTCTCAAAATATCGTGTAATTTCATCTGCAACTAACGATTCCATTACTTTTGATAAAACAGGGAGGAGAGTAATGGGTCGGTAGTTGGCAGGATCCGATCGCCTACCTCCTTTGTATATCGGAGTGACTATCCCGCTTTTCCACTCAGACGGAAGTGTTTGGGAATTGAGTAGACTTTGAAAAAAGCTGGCGAGGTGTGCTGCCATGGTGGGAGCAAGAGTTTTAAGAACTTTGGGTCTGATCTTGTCGACTCCCGGAGCGCTATTTTCTCTTAGAGACCGTAATTTGCTAGCGACAGCTGCTGAGGTAAAAGTGACAGTTGATATGCCGACCACGTTGGGTGAATGCTGGTTTGGCAAAGGTTCTATGGCGTTTGCAGTCACTGTGCCAGACTGCAGAATTAATGCGTTTGCAGCATCCACAGCAGTAGTCATCGGGCCACCATCCGTCTTGAGTGGTGGTATTCCTGTTTTAACTTTCCTTCTGCTGTTTCCGTACCTGTACAGCAGTTTTGTATTGTTCGTGAATTTAAGTACCGTGTTTTTTTGAAATTCGTACTTATCGGCTCTAATCAGTGATGTGCAATAGTTCCTCACTCTTTTGTAATTCTCCCAGGTGGCGTCGCAATTGTTCAGTGCGTATTGTCTCCAGATCTCGTCTCTGGTGCTAATCCATTTACGCGTTCTGCTTCGGATCTAGGTGTTGGTCCGGCGCGGCACTCGTAATGGTATGACTTTTGCGGTTGCTTGTGTGACATAGCTAATTTGTCTTTTAGTTCGTTCCACGCGTCGTCTGCCGTGCTCTGTAGATTGAGTTCCCAGTTGACGGTTGTCGCTAGGCTGTGAAGCACGGAATAGTTGGTTATAGTTCGTCGGTTTTCATGTCTGATTTCAGTAGTATTGGCGTAACACACGTAGGCAAAATTCAACACTAATTGGTCACTGTTGCCTAATGGTGGATCGTATGAAATTGTTTCAATCATCAACTCTTCGTTGGTTAGGATTAAATCTAGAAGCGATGGCTTATTTGAACCGCGGTGTCTAGTTGGTCGGTGCAAGTGGTTGTACAGAGTTGCTGTATCCATAAACTCGAGAATCTTTGATTTGAAGTAAGGACCACTAGAAGTCGCTGAGACAATTGAGGTTACATTAAAATCGCCCATGGTTAGACAATGTGAGTACTTTTGAGAAACTGCATAATGAAGCGCGTTTAACAGAATGTCATCCCGGTCTGCGGTGGAGTTCGGTGGCCTGTAGACAACTGCCAACAGACAAGCATCCCACGTCTTATTCGAAGGTTCACCACCTCGGCCATTTAGCTACATTCGGCAAAACAAAGCGTCGGAGACAGCAAGGTGACGTTCGTTAATAGCCTCACATCTCAGACGATTCCGATAGTACAGAGCAACGCCACCACCGCGAGATGGACGATCATTGCGAATAACTGACATATCACTGATTTCGATTTCCGTGTAGAGCATGTCATTGGAGAGTCAGGTTTCAGTTACAGCTATGATATCCCAATTGATTGTGTTATGTCGATGGCGCAATTCAGGTAACTTAGAGTTGAGCCCCTGAGCGTTTGTGTAGCAGCACTGTATCTGTTGACACATTAGGAGCTCGGTTCGTTGTGGTTGACCGGCACAGCTTGTGCCGGTCTGCGTACATTTTCTGTCAGAGGCGTTTGCACATTTGTCTGACCTGATTTAGGAACAACCGAGTCTGGTTCGTCTGTATCCATGGCCCGTAATTTGTTTAGGAACAGACTTAAACGTACTTCAGGGGGCCCACGTTTTCTGTTGTCGTGCCACGCTTGGATGGCCGTTGATACCATCTCAGGTGTAGCCACGGTGACTTTCAAAATTTTTGGCCCGTTACCCTTATAGTTTAAGGAGGCCGCTAGACGGGTGACATCGAAAGTCACGATATTTTGTATGTTGTAGAGCTCCGTTATGTACCTCCACTCTTCTATATCGTGCTGCTAATGTTCATTTATATCGCCATGGTTAAGTTCTGGAACACCGTGGACCAGCACTACTTTCTTCGTCGCATCATCTCGTGACGCGACTGGGTCGGATTTCCATTTTTGCCTTCCTATCCATGATTTATCTGGGAAAATGCGGGCGCTGAGAGAGGAATTCATTAGCTTGTGGCCTGTCAGGAGCACATCCTCCAGGTCGCGTGTGTTACCAAATGTTACTCGTAATAACCGAGGTTGTCCTAAATGCGGCGAGGATGAATTTCGGGAAATGCGCGTAAGACTAGTTGGAGGAACGTTAATTTCGAGAGCACAGCATATCTCTGCCCAGCGGTTTTGTTCTTCCACTTGCCTACCTTTTAGCGACTCGATCGTGGGCTCTGCTACATTTGAACACATAATTGTCAGAGCGCTTTTGTTGTACACTAACTGCTTATCCTGAGAGTTGTTACTGGTGGACATTTGTCTAGTTTGAGTACTCATCTTGTCCCTTTTGCAGGGAGAGCCTGCGTTGCTACATGGCTGCATACGCGGAACGCCGTTTGTTGTGCTGTTTGTGGGGGTCAAATGTTGCTGTCCAACCCGTGACAGGGTTGAGCGTGCAGTTTGTGCATAGCTGTTTAAGCCTTGAGACACTTCACAAAACTTGGGAGGTCGTTCGACGGACCTATCTTCGCTGGCGTCCATCAACAATGGTGTGCTATTTTTGCCGTACTGTGTGGCTTCTTTACTAAATGGCTCTCGCCTTTTGACAGGTCTGGGATTCGGGCTACTTAATACACTAATCTGTGACTCAAGTTCAGTGGCTTTTTTTACCAAGCTAACGGTCAATTCCTTTTGTTCTGTGACCGTTAGGGCTAAACTTTCACATTTCGCCATAAGCGCTTGAATGACCCTAGCCAACGGTTTGGTTGAACATGCGTCACACACACACACAAGCCGTCGATCGACATACAGTGTTTTGTAACCCCGTCGAAGGAATGGGAACAAAGCGAGCATGTGGTGTCCGATGTGTCTGGACCACTATTGACCTTGGATTTGTTGTTCATTGGCGTAGCTGAGACACTGCGTCGGCCCATCATGTGCTCACGAGGAACAGTGCGCATTGAAATATCACAAAGACTTTGCGTGGCAAAACGCGCTAATGGAGTTACAGCGGTAATTGCGTGAGCACAAAATAGCCTCTAGTTGTGGTACCTAGAGGTGCACTGCAATAAGTAACGTGTTGTCTAGTAGCCTTAAAAAAGCTCCGTCGAATGGTATCAAAATGTAGTGGGAAAAATAAAAAACAACGCAGTTTCACAAGCAGGTTTTACCGAATGATCTGTAAAAGACGGTGTTCAGGATTTACCAGTGTGTCGTTAGTAGTACTGCAGAAAGACTGAATCCGTTGGATAGGTCTCGACGATCCGAGACGATTGAGTGTACTTTCGAAGATGTAACACAAAATGGAAGGCGAATAGAGAGAAGTAATACAATTATCCAGGAGCGCGCGTCACGCGTGTCACACCCCACTAGATAGATGGGGTGACAATGTGTAGCACGCTAGGCCCTTCGCTGACAAAAGTTCCTTATCCTCATGATCCAAAACAGGATTTCTACGGAGATAGACCGGTTGATATACGACAAGCGCTAAGTTGCTGAAATTTGGGCTATATGTACATTAAAGCGGCATATCGCCCAATTCGTTTAACGCTTCAACAGTGCACATGCAAACTTACTAGCCGACTGCGAGCTAGAATAAGAAAATTGTTCACTGTACTTCAAGCTTCTTATCAGCCGCAGAGAGGCCGGATAGGTTAGGAGACCAGTTCATTGAAAGGCAGCATGGTCCGGTCAGTACCTGCGTTCCAGCAGATTTTGTCACCTTACCGACCCCAAGTGGACACTTGTGAGGACTTCATTTAGTCGCGCCAGAAAACGACGCTCGACAGACTAGTTAACCGATGAGTCGAAGCAATTATAACCACCCTGATGTCAAGCTGTTATACTCGAAGATTTGTGGAGAAGCACAGCCAACCATAAAGTACAAGGAACTTGATGCAGAAGGCAGCCAAGAAGAAACTTTGCATCACATTATCTTTCAAGGGCGAATTCGTGGTGCTATGGGCTCCTAAGCGCTTGAGATCTGCTGAGCATAGGATCTACTATGTTGTAAGCAGAAGTGTATACGATCAGTTAAGCGAGACCTTATTTGTGAATTTTGCGACCTTCCGTTCCATCCCCTGTGCTGGTCTAAGTTAACTGCGATAAAAGAGACAATTCAAGCGGAGTGATTCACTCTGGTTTTGCTAAAGATGCAAAGCAATCCCAATAATCAAATGGATCATCGCGCTCATGAAAAAGTGTGAAAAACTGACTGAAACCATCCAGCAGATGGTGAGCTTTAGGGCTTTCCAAATAGAAACTAACGACACTGAGCTTACTCTGAAGTAAACACCTCAGAGCTCTGTCCCTAAGTCGAAGACTAAAGTCAGGCTTGCTAACCACCCGACGGTGTCTGTGCCACCTACTAAGACAATTACTAACCCTTTTATGCAAGACACATCCAGCGTGACGGCTATTAACTCATCCCTAGATGTCCTAGCTCACGAGTTGGTCACAACACCGAGAGACAGTCCAGAGCCGGGTTAAGTATGCATCGATCTCTTCGATAAAAGCGTGTAAAGTGACACCCCCAAGCACGAAGAATGCGACGGCGTTTTTACAACCTTTTTAGTGCCAGCAAGGCTTTCCAAGTCAACAGCCACAACACTCAAACCAACATTCGCCAGATAGAACCCCAGCGCGTTAACGGTCATGTGCACTAACGTTCCTGAGTACAGTACTGGCACAATAAAGTGCAAGTTGATAGATTATTGCAACCAGTGGCATTTTATTTGCGATGCGATTAGTATTCGGGTTGACCCAATTGGGTTACGACTTGCAGTACGTTACCCAAATTCAGTGTCTTAGGGCGAACCCAAATTTCTTCGAATAACCTTGAATTCAACTGAGGAGACAGATATAGACCTACTCTTAGAAGTTAACCTTCGCAATTCATTGAGCAGGGTACGCATACTTCTGGATATTCCTTGGAAAGAACGGTCAAAGGAAAAAGAAAACCATGGCGGCCCTTCCAGGAATGAAAGTAAAAACATTACTTGTTCATGGTGTTCCTGAACTACTGGGCACTCCTGAGCATGAAGCACAAAACATGATCGAGAGCAATGGTGCTACGTCCGTGAAGCACTCTCTCTGGACCACGTTATTGCTAATTCAGTAACCAAAATTCCTTTATCCATAAACTACAAGCGTAAAGTCGTGCTACACTCCTATTGGATAGCTGCTTGAAGCATCGCTCTAGGTTGACTAACCGAGATTGGGCTATAGATAGCAGGCGCACTGCCACTAGTTTTCACTACTTCATTGGAACATGCAATCTCAGTAAAATATTTGTCTATCCAATCCTACAGAGTTATAGACAATATGGCATTAGCTACACCTGACGGAACAGGTAGACACACGAGAGAATATCTCGATATGGGATACTCCATGCTACCATGAAACCTGACTGAACGATTATCGGCCGACCGACGAAAGGTCAGCTTAAAACTAAACACGAATTTTTTGTCCACTTACACACTTTTAAGATCCAAAACACTATCCCGTCTGTATACTAACTCCCAAGGTCTTCTTAGTAAGTTGGTCGAACTTACAGAACGCCAGGCGTCATAATCGCGAGATCTCATTATGACTATGGAGACCTGATTAAGCTTTGAGACAGCAGATTCTGAAGTCAGTTTACTCGGCATGGCACCTCTTCAGAATGACTGAGTTAGAAGTGGTGGTGGCGTAATTCTTTATTACAAGGCTGACCTCCAAAGTGAAGTTATTGACCACCCAGAGATCCGTGCCCAGATCCGCTTTGGTGCCGGCTATGGTTGCTGAACAAAGAGAAAGTATTTTAGTTGTGATTTACCGTCCACCAAACTTTACGTGTGTAATGGACGCTAAACTAAACCACGTTCTTTAAGTTACTTTGAACAAGACATACAGTCACATTCTCACTGTAGGCGACTTTATTGTTCACGATCTGGAAATAGCGGCGACCGGTAGCATGCAGCTCAAAGCCTGTTTACATGAGGTAATTTGCAGCCACCCACTGTATAACCACGTGACCTTACTCGACGGATTTTGAACTGCTAACAAGCCATCGATACTTGCTCTTGTGCTCACCAATGGAGAACTCATGGTCGAGGGAATAATTACATGCACACCACTGTGTAGAAGTGCCACGTGACGCTACTGTTTAACTATGTATGTTGTGCGGAATATCCTAAGGAAGAGGATGACATAGTTTATACGGTCGTGCGCTACAACCTGTTATCCGCGCTTGTTAAGGAGGTAACTTGGACCTTCTTAACGGAAAGCCCCCAGAAACCGCCCCGGACAGTTTAGCAAGGATATTCACCACAATGGTAACGCAGTGCCTGAGCAGAACTCCTTCCATCGTCAAAGGAGAAGGAAGTCATTTCTGAAGAGCAGAACACGCAGATGCGTATCCTTGAGGAACTTAGCATAGAGGGCTCACATGGACTCTCCGAATGCAGAAACCTGGACCGCCTATGTGACACAGCGTAAATTCTACGTGAGTTTGCTCATCGAGAACAAGCTGCCGCGTCAGCAGGAGTTAATAAGAGATACTGTACGAACCGCGAGCTCTTATACAGGCATGTTAATGGGTTTCGTAAGGTGCAACGCGGAATTCCAACACTGATCACGACTGACGGATGCACGTGAGCAGCAACGAAAGCAGCCGATCTCTTGCGTTTCCATTACTCACAAACGTTCCAGAGAGTCACGGGCCCAACGGTTATCTCTGTTTCTATTATCCAACCGTCAACCTTATCCAATAATGCTTTTACTGCAGAAAGTGTCAATGAAACGGTGTTCCCTGCATATCCACAGCTCTCCTGGTGTCGATAACATTGGACCGAAGGCTTTACAGGCCGCAGCCAATGATCTGGCGGGACCTCTGGCTATATTCTATCAACGCTGTATGCAAGAGAAGCAGATTACAACAATGTGGAAGCGTTGGGTCCTCATTACTATTTATAAAAGAGTTAGTCGCACTGACCCAAACAATTACGTTCTATAACGCTACTCCGTGTGCTTGTTAAGGTTATGGAGTTTACCATCGCTGATGCACTCATGCGTTATCTGGAAAATCACAAGGTGATAGCACCAGAGCAACATGGCTTCGGACAAAAGCACTCATGCACGACGCACCCGTTAATTGCACACAACAGCTGAACTGAAGCAGTTGACGGTGGAACTGGAGTTGGTTTCACTTACTTGGACTTCTCATGGCAGACGCCTGCATGGCAGTCGGGCTATATCGCAGTTAGCTAACAGTTCGTGATGGTCGGCTACAGTCCACCATGGCTCAGTTGCATAAGCTGCGGGCTAGTTAACACAAGCCACTAGCAATCATGGGTTCGATCCTTCATAGAGGACCGAAGGATGCACACCATTGACGAGCTCCAATAGGGCGAAACGGCCGTCTAGTGCATCCAGGATATGTAGTTGATTTATATGAATTTTCGGCTGATTGCCACGGACAAAAATACTTTTCTTGAGCGTTTGATCGCCTAGACCAGCGAATTCTTCTCCATAAAGTTCGGCTCTATGGCGTTGGTAACCCACTGCTGCGTTGGATAGGTAATTTTTTGCACGAACGTCGGCTGGAACTGAGAGAACGAGAATCCTTGTCCGAACCAAGTGAGGAGTAGTGCGGCATAATACAGAGCTCCGTGCTTGGGCCCCGTCTATGCTTGGTTTTCACAAACGATATGGTGAGGAAAATTCATTCCGATTTCCTATTATTCGCGCATGATAGCAAGTTATGGCGAGCGATCAAAGAATCGAAAAAGCTCCAGCGTGACCTCAACACGATTTCAACCTGGTCAGTTTTGAATACCCTAACTTTCAATGTGGAAAAATGTCATTTTGTTCAATTGCTCCATAGATATCACTACGTGCAAAGCCTTTGGTCACATGTATTGCAGACAACTTCCCAAGAACGCGACATTGATGTGCTCATTCAAAGTGAACTTAACTGTTCGAAACAATCAGAGGCAGCTGCGAAGAGAGCCAACCAGCACGTCGGCTTGCTGTGGAGGGCATTCGGAAGATTCGACCCATTCAACTTCTTCATGATACACCATTCTTACATGAGGCCTCACGTTGAATGCGCCATCCAAGCCTGGTAACCGTGGTTGAAGCGCGACTTGGAAGTACTAGAGAAACCCCAACGCCGGGCCACAGTGAACGTCAAGGGCCTACGGAATCTGTCCTACCATCAAAGGTTGAAGTCATTGGGAGTTTTCAGTGGCCGCCACCGAAGGCTGCGCGGCCACCTCATATTAGTTTACCAAATATTAAGTGACCCTGATCACGTATGCCGTCACTTGCTGAAACTCAACCACAACATCAATATCAGAGGTAACATGCTGAAGTTGGATGCACAGTTTAGACGCCTGGAATAAAGGCAAAATTATTTTTCTCTTCGAGTTTGCCAACCCTGGAACTCTCTCCCAAACTTCGCTGTTTCATCCCCCATCTTGGATATTTCAAAAAGGGTTTGGATCTTGTCCTTGGCCCCATCACTTCGTTGCCTTAACTGTGTAACTTTGGAATATTTTACTTATCTCTCCAAACCGGATTACCATGTTACATCAACCTGAGGATGCGGGCCAGAAGTAAGTAATCTCGTTTCAACTTCTTAATTTTCTCACGAAGTACAACAAATATAACTGTCCCCATTTTGTCTCCTCGTTGGCATTCGATTCACACTTACACTACTATTATTCAGCGGCGTATATGCTAGACAAACCGCTCAAACAGACAACTCACTTATCTTTTTCTAATTATAGTTTTATCCTCACCAACCTGCGGGACATGTCAAGCAACGGGCTGTTTACCCGATATAAATCATTGTTCATTGTACTAAGTTGCGCAAGTCGTCATCATCAACCGAAGCAGCTACTTGACAGCACCTCCTTAACGGCATCAGCTCTCATTGTGTGGACTAATTCACATATAACTGAGGAGTCAGCTACAGTGACAGAACAGATAAATTATGATCTCCCGGATGAGGGAACATGTACAGAAGTGGATCTTGTTTGTTAAAGACAAACAACCTTGCCTTCCCCGGGCCCCATCGTTGCGTAAGTCGCCGGTCGCTTCAGTTTGTAAACACCTATTTAATACTGGTCACCGGATTTATTTCGATACTGTGTTCACCATCTTGCTGCGACACTGTAATCCACGATTCCATCGGTTCGTTGAGGCTATTGCGCTTAGTTGAACACAACCAATGATGTACGTGCACAAACAGTTATTCGTCAGCTGCAAGGCATAAGAACCGAATGGTTTTCCCTCATGTGAATCCACAAATTTGTTTCTTCGCTTGATCACATCCGCCGCTTGTTATCGTTTTCCATCGGTAATTGCTATTGGTATTGAAGAGAATACGAACTGCTTACATGTTCAAATTGTTACCTTCTTGCAATAATATTTGAATCCTAAAATTGTTAACAGTACTCGCACAACGGAAATATACTCTGGCTGCCGAATTTTATCGTCAGTCTACAAGTAGCACTTTTATCCCAAAAAAAACGAAATATGTTAGTTATACCATTACTCATATACTGAAATTATGTAGACTGTTGCTGCTCCTATGAACAGTACAGAACAAGTCACATGCACTTAAAATGCTCTTAGATAGTTAACCGATTAAGATTGAATAAACACATAGCTTTTAACAGAAGGAAAATGCCTGGATGTGGATGAGTACCGCCTATTAATCACTAAGCTCAAAAGATTTAATATTTTATATGACGTTAATTGCAAACGTGCAAACAGCGCCATCAATGCATTTCTTTTATCGACGGGAACATTTCACTTACCGTGATTCTGGTACAGTGTTTGTTCTGTTTTAGGCAAGCACCAATATACTGCTTTACAGATGTTAATATGCAGCTACTTCAGTAGACATAGTGTTACCGTTTTCGATGGCAAATTTGCTTTATTCGGTTAACTAGCAGTGAACACATAACGAGAGCTCAATGAAAACGATATATTCTACATTCCGTTAGAAGCGTCATAATTGGAACAAGTGGTCAGTTTACACTATTACTTCAAAAATTTTATCAAATTAAGCGAAATACGAGCGTAAACTGATCCCATATTATTTAGCAACGTATTAAAACTCGTAGTTACCAGTTTTACTTGAGAATAAACATGTTAACATAAAACCATTTTTGCCTCAATTGTCGTTACAGCTGAGAAACCACGTCTGAAAGGTGAGGTATGCTCGTATCAAAATTAAACTTTTATTAGCGCAGACTTTGCATTGTTAGGAACGAGGTTGAATTATTTTTGGATTGTTATTTAAATACCTTCAGTTATAGTCCTTCTTACAATCCCAATAACCAAGATATATATATATATATATATACATATATATATATAATTTGCAGTTCATAACGTGATCACATTTTATCATCATCATCATTATGCATGTTAGCTGCAACTGGGGAAACGCCTTAGCTATTGTGCCGAAATACAAATGACAAGAAGACAAAGCAACAACAGACGCACGCCGGCTGAGTCCCCAAAAACCGATGGGCATCGTTTCGGAGGGCTAACAGCCGGCTATCATGCCGCTATCGTGCCTTACGGTTGAGATCGTGCTTGGAGGGGATGGACATAGGTACTCACAACACAAACGCCATGGGGGCTGGCTCCTAGCCATATTAGCAAGTGTGTTCAACCAGACGTGTTTATCGTCCTTAGGACCCCAGGCAGGAAATCGGGATGCACCAACCGACGGCAGTTCCGAAGTGAGGGTTTTCATTTCTCTAGACCAAGTCATCGCTTGACCTCCACCATCTCTTCCAACCGCACCCCCGTCGCGCAAATAACACGTGTCGCGGGCATCGGTGTGCAGGCATGCGCAACACGTGGTCCAGCCATCGGAGCCTGGTGCGTGATATACTGGTGCTGAGCGGTTTACTCGCTCTTCCTGCACCAGCTACTCGAAGCCGAACACGCTCATTGCTCACGCGGTGCTCCCACGAGACATGCGGTAAGCTGCGAAGGCAGCGATGATCGATGATCTTTATATCTGTCGACCTGATGGGCCAGGTTTCACAATAATATAATAGGGTTGAACGGACGACTGTTTTATATTCTCTGCCCCTCAGGAGGAGAGTAATGTCGCGTCTGCGCCACAGGTGGCAGAGATTGGCGAAAGCACGTCGAGCTTTTGCTATATGGTTCCTAATTCCGGCTTCTTTTTTACTGATTACTGATTACTGATTACTGGTTGGAAGCAGCAAGAAGATGTATCTCTGTGTAGTTGCATCTATTATCACTCAGGGGCAAATACCCATTATGTTAGAGTGCGCTCGAGATATATCGGCAAAGTGTTTGTTCAGGAATTTCTCAAATTCCGACACCGACTTTGCCTCAACTACGTGCTGCGGCAGGTCTTTCTATGCATTCGCCGCTCTGCTTTCGAAACAGAGTTAGCCAGCGACCAGCTTCGTATCTAATCCTACAAGCTTGTACCGG
The DNA here is from genome assembly GCA_944474145.2 of Dicrocoelium dendriticum. Lineage (NCBI taxonomy): Eukaryota > Metazoa > Platyhelminthes > Trematoda > Plagiorchiida > Dicrocoeliidae > Dicrocoelium > Dicrocoelium dendriticum. The sequence continues at coordinate 131,121,322 of OX104066.1, forward strand.
TGTGCTCGTGTGATGCTTGGTGTGCGCACATGAAGCACCAGTCTCAACTTGGGGTAATCACCCAGATGTAATCTCCGGTGCGTCATGATTAAGTCAACCCACATTTGACGATAAGACAGGGTGTACGACCCTACTCTCTTGCAGCGGTCTTCATATGGCGCACATCGTAAACCGGGTATGAGCCTTGTGACTACGTGCTGTACTCGTTCAATCTTTTCTACCTCGCCCCGGGTGAAAGGACGATACGTGGGAAGGCCATACTCGAGCAATGATCATATTATTGAAACGAATAGGCGAGTACCAATCTCTTCAGCTAAAGGTACTCGAATTCCTTAACGACTTCTAGCTACTCACCACCAAGGGTCATTGCAGAGATGAGTCCCTGCCAACCTTGGAGAATAGCATTGCATTTGACAGAGCAAAGCATAGCCCAAAACGATTGATAGCCATTGCTAATCGGTGCAGTGCTACTTGGCACGTTTGGGCGCTGTCATATATGAGGGCAACGCCGTCCGCAGACTCCAAGTCAAGAAGTGGCTCATCAGGAAGTAGCTCCACACCTTCTAGGTCGTGTATCGCCAAAGCTATTTCCAGGACGTTATCAATAGCGAAGTTAAAGAGGAAAGGTGACAGCTGACAACCTTTTCTCACACCGCTGGTGTTACTGAAGGGTGGCGACAGTTTGCCGTATACCCTAACTTTGCCCATACTATGCGAGTACAGAGCTTTGAGAATGTTTGCATATTAATCGGGTACACCTTTTCTCATCAGTCACTCCTAAAGGGCACACCATCCACCAAATCGAACGCACCTTTGGTGTCGAGAAACATGACAACGGTGGGTCGCGTATAAACATGGCGGTGCTCCAACAAGTAATGCAAAGTAAAAACGTGGTCGATGCAGCCTTTATTTCGACGAAAGCCGGCTTGCTCTTTGCAGCTCTGGCCTTTACGAACGCCAGTGAGCCCGTGGAGAACGACAGAAGCAGGCAAGTTGGAAGCGTTTGAGATCAGACTGATCTCCTATGGTTACCACATTTCGAACGGGAGATTCCCTTGAAAATTGGGACTATTACGAAACGGCTCCAGTCTGCCGGAACAGGTTCCTGCTTATAAAGTTCCATTAGCAACTTGTGTAAATCATCTACAAAAGCAGCGTCCCGAATTCGTAGAGAGCTGGGGGAATTCTATCTGTACCAGCGGCCTTTTGCAATTTCAACCGGCTGAGCTCACGTCCGACTTCTGCGCGTGAGTGTGGATCTAAGGAGATGGCCCATAGAGAACAGCACTCAATGCCCAAAACAGAAAGCGATAATTCCGATTGGTTCAACTGCCTGCAACGTGTTCGTCTAGCTCTCCAAGCGTTTTGATAAGTTGTGGATCGGCTGTCGCGTATTGTCTCCTTTACACCAGGCATCCACTTGCCTATTTCCCGTATCAGACGGAAAAATTGACGATAATTACCAACGGCAGCGGTTGTTTCTACTTCCGATGCACGATGAGACCACCAAGCTTCGTAGTCACTCTTCAGGCTAGCACGCAGTTTTGCCCTGAGATTTGTGCGATTCTCATTGTATTCGCTTCCAGCCGGAATACGTCAGCGAGCATCCATAAGTTCCAGAGAATTTGTAGAGATCCAATGTCTAGGTTGACAATTTGATTTGCCGCATGAAGACATGCCCGCTGATAGTAACGTTTGACGAATATGCGACCGGTGATCTGCAACGGTGTTCAGTGGGCACTTAATCAACCCAGATATCAGCTTAGTTTGATACGCATTCAGAATATCCGACTTCGCCAGCTGGCTGTTATCAGTGCGCTCAGAAAGACTTTGCGGACGTCAGCCGAAACGCACCCGGAGTTCGGCACACAAGAGAGCGTGACCGAAGTCCACGCTGATGCTCCAAATTGAGCGGCAGGTTTGCACACAGCCTCTCCAACTCTAACTAGTCGCGATATGAACGATTTGCCTCCATGGCTGGCCCAAGACTGGAGAGCGCCAAGTCACTCATCTGCGGGTGCTGTGACTAAGGTTAGTACTCGCGCGAAAGAGACGCGCGCCTTCACACAGGTGTAGCAACCGCTCACGGTTATTATTAGGGGAGCCTACACCATGTTGGCCTCCAAGGTGAAGATAGTCAGATGACAATTTTCCGACTTAAGCGCTTAGATTGCCAGCCAACACCACAGTATCCGTACTTCGTCTGTACCGCAGATCGTAAAGTTGCTGATAGAGATCAGCATTCATCGAATCCGTGCTACAGTTTGAAGGGGCGTAGGCTGCAATAACAAACAGACGCCGTTTCTCTCCGCGCAACTTCGTAACATGGAACGAGCCAGCCAACCTAATGGCGCACATCCGGCTGTTGACAGGGATCCAGTCGATCAGGGCAGCCCCAACCCAGGTGTGATGGGAGAATACACTCGAACGAACGTGCGGTGCCAGCCCAGCAAGGAAGCCGTTAGGCTGCCGCAAGGAAAGGCGGCAGCTAATTGGACGTTCACACGTTTCTCGCATGCACGCTGATTGGCAAACACTTGGACGCATTGGAGTGAGTTTGTTTGACTGAATCAAAGGAAAAAGGTCATGCATCAACGAAGGTCGTTAATTATGGATCCAACTAGCTGTACATACCGATATGTTTCACTCGCCCTCTGCCTGCGTTTTCGCCTGGTCCTTTTTTGCAAGATATACCTTTTGTCCCTGAAGGACCGACTTTTCACATGGTGTCAGCGAAGGAGAAGAACATTAGCACCACCCAGACGATGATTGGAGCTGCACCGGCTATTCAAATGCCTGCCCCGCTGAACATGGATGAACGCAGTTTGGCAAGCAACTGGCGTTTGTGGAAGTGCAAATGGATGGATTTCTGCACTTTATCGCTTCTGGACAAACAACCGATGGCGTACCGCTTGGCCATGTTTCGACACGCAGCAGGAGATGATGCGCGCCGCGTGCTAGAGACATTGTTTTAAGACAAGAGCGAAGATGCCAAAAATCTGGAGACAGTTCTTGAGAAGTTCAGTGAATACTGCGAAGGCCAAACAAACGAGACATTTCAACGCTACCTCTTATTTTCGCGGAACAGGCGGCTAGGTGAATTCATTGACACGTACGTCACTGAGCTAATGATTTTGGCCCGATCCTGCAGTTTCTGTAAATGCACGGCGGACAGTCTCATTCAGGACCGCATTGTTCTTGGGATCAATGACGAGGGTTTGACGAAGCGACTATTACGAAAGCGCAACTTATCTTTGCAGCAATGTATCGACATCTGTAACAGTGAGTCCTCCACTACCCATCAGTTCCAGCAGATGACAATCACGGGTGCGCCGTTTCCAGGAGCAAAACTACGAGGGCCAGGACCGCGCGACAAGAGCCCTGCAACTTCTTTGCAACACGACAGCCGAGGTTTTGCGAACAGTGTCCGGCGTGGGGCCGCATTTGTGTCAAATGTGGGAAGCGCAATCACTTCGCCCGCTGCTGTTAGTCGACAGATGTCAGTGTACTCGTTCCAGACAAATCAACAGAAGACACCGAACAATCGATTGGTAACGTGCCTCGGAAAGCGTCGCCGAAGTGTGTCTATGCAAGTCTTCTGATCGAGGGACGGTTTGTGCGATTCCAGCTAGACACAGGCACGACGATCATTATTTCGCCCAGAAAGCACTGCCGCGGCGTGCAAATTCAATCGGATCAAGATTATTTGCGCATGTGGAATGGTTTCAGACTCAAGCCAAAGGGCTCAGCGACAATTGAAGTGGTCAATCCGAGAGACGGTGTTTCGCATCGTCTGCAGTTCGTGATCGTGGATGAGGATCTCACGCCGATTCTCGGCATTGATTCGATTTTTTCTCTTGGCTTTGTCATTTTTAACCATGATCTTTTTGTTTACGCTTGTCAGAGTGAAGCCGATGTTAGTGACCTGTGTCCGTCTGTGTTTAGCCCGGGTTTAGGGGAATTTGAGGGTACCACTCACCTGTCGTTAGATCCTTTGGTACGCCAGATTGCGTTACCTGCTAGGCGAGTCCCATTTGCGCTAAGTGACCGATTTTCCGCGGAATTGAACAAGCTGGTTATGCAGGGTGTGATTGCAAAGGTTGATGAGACAACAGACTGGGTTAGCCAGGTCGCAATCATTACGAATAAAAATGGCGAACTACGCGTATGTATAGACCTGAAGCCACTGAATGAGGCCCTGCGTAGAGAACATTATGCGCTACCGAGGTTAGAAGATGTTTTACCACGTTTGACAAAAGCTAAGTTTTTCACGAAAGTAGACCTTTCTTCCGCATTCTGACACGTTGTTCTAGACGACGAATCCAGTTTCCTCACCACATTTGCTACACCGTTCGGACGTTATCGTTGGTTGCGATTACCGTTTGGCCTGAAGGTGTCTAGCAAAATTTTCCAAAAGCGTTTGGTGCAAGCAATAGATGATTTAGTTGGCGTAACCCGTGTGGCAGATGACGTTCTGATTTACGGTTCTACCGAAGAAGAGCATGACACTAAGCTACACCGGTTCCTGAGGCGTTGCGTGCAAAAGAACATCAAGCTAAAACGCGAGAAAGTAGAGCTGCGGAAAGAGGATACGAGTTTCCATTGGTATGTGTTAACATCCGACGGAATCAGGGTTGACCCAGGGAAGATTAAGGCGATACAAGAGATGCCGTCCCCTAACGATGCGAAGACAGTCCATCACCTAAACGGTATGGTGAATTATTTAAGCTGTTTCCTACCAGGACTCGCTGATGTCATGACTCCGATTAGGCAGTTAACTCACAAAGGAGTAAATTGGAGCTGGGGGAAGGAACAGGATTTGGCTTTCGAAACCATTAAGAACCTTATCAGTAATGCGCCCGTACTCGGATAATACGATCCAGCACAACCATTGGAGGTACAGTGTGATAGTAGCCAGAGTGGAATAGGTGCTGTTCTGGTGCAGAACGGAAGACCTTTGGATTTCCGCAGTCGAGCACTTACAGAGGCCGAGAAGCGGTGCGCACAGATCGAGTAAGAGATGCTGGCAGTGGTCTATGCCATGGAGCGTTTCAATGATTATACTTTTGGAAGAAAGACAACCGTGCACACTGATCATAAGCCGCTGGCGTCGATAGCCACTAAATCACTGAATAACGTTCCTCGCCGTCTGCAGCGTATGCTTATCCGGCTCCAAAAGTATGACATTGACATTGTGTACACACCTGGCACACAGATGTTCATCGCGGACACCCTGTCGAGAGCACATCCGCCAGTGACCGAACATCATCTAGAAGAGATCGAGACAGTTAACATGGTGCAGCATCTGACAGTGACAGAAAACCGTTTCAAAGACATAAGGCGTTTCACGGAGGAAGACCAAACTTCTGCAGCTTTGCGAGCCGTTATCCTCAATGGGTGGCCAGAAACAAAGAAGCAGCTCCCGAAGGAATTAACACCCTACTTCAATTTTCGGGACGAACCCACTGTCTGTGACGGTCTGTTGTTCAAGGGAAGTCGAATCCTAATCCCTTCTTCTCTCCGAAAGGAGATGCTGGAGCATGTCCATCGCGCTCACCTAGGTGCAAAGTACACCATTAATCGAGCAAGAGAACTGATGTTCTGGCCAGGAATGACAGGTCAGATCAAGGATCATGTGTCTAACTGTGAGGCGTGCCGTTCACATAACATTCGGCAAACGAAGGAACCGATGATGCTGCATGATGTTCCGGACCGACCGTGGCAAAAGGTAGCGGTGGATCTATTCTGGGACAACGGAAAGGATTACTTACTCACGGTGGACTACTATAGTGATTACTTTGAAATCGATTTACTCACCACCACGACCACGGAGGCAGTAATCAACAAACTCAGATGTCAATTCGCACGGCACGGGATACCGGAGGAGCTAGTCTCGGACAATGGTCCCCAGTTCAGCAGCAGGGCATTCCAGATTTTCGCAACCAAATGGGAATTCGCACACCGGCAAACCAGTCCCTATCACAGTCAATCAAATGGGAAGGCAGAGTCGGCAGTGAAGCAAGCCAAGCGACTATTAACTAAGGCTAGAGATACTCGGGAGGACCCATACCTCATGCTACTGGAGAGTCGCAACACTCCTTCAACGGATATCGGCCTGAGCTCAGTGCAGCGCCTATACAGTCGAAGGACCAGAACTGTGATGCCTGCATCCGCAACACTTCTGCGCCCTGTCACGCTACAATTTGAGAAAGTACAGAACAATTTGAAAAGGCGAATGGCTACTCCGAAACGGTACTACGACAACGGTGCACGGGAATTACCTGAGCTGACAGTGGGGGAAGAAGTATGGGTTGAACCAATTCTCGATGGACAGGAGCGGTGGAGAAAAGGAGTCGTGGCTGCGAAAGTCGGTGAAAGGTCATACGAAGTAAATGTTGGAGGGAAGAAGCTGAGAAGAAACCGAGTACAGCTGAGGAGATGTCCGAGGCGACAGCATGAATCAGGGAGAGAGCGTTATACAGCGTGCGGCAATGAGGCGACATCGGCGGATCCAACAAAGTGGACGCGGAGTGGTAAAGTGTATGGACTAGTTAGCAAAGTACAGCAGCAAGAACATGAAAATGGGAGGATGTGATGGGAGTATACACTCGAACGAACGTGCGGTGCCAGCCCAGCAAGGAAGCCGTTAGGCTGCCGCAAGGAAAGGCGGCAGCTAATTGGACGTTCACACGTTTCTCGCATGCACGCTGATTGGCCAACAGTGGACGCATTGGAGTGAGTTTGTTTGACTGAATCAAAGGAAAAAGGTCGTGCATTCACTAAGGTCGTTAACTATGGATCTAACTAGCTGTATATACCGATATGTTTCACTCGCCCTCTGCCTGCGTTTTCGTCTGGTCCTTTTGTTTGCAGAATATACGTTTTGTCCCTAAAGGACCGACTTTTCAC
>OX104066.1:131128727-131170820 GCA_944474145.2 Dicrocoelium dendriticum
TCGACACTCTCCGCAGCCTGCGCGTAACCTCCACAGACCTTTGTACTTTAATGAACAAACGTGACGACTTATATCACTTTGTTGTGTTTCGTTGTCTGGATGTACTATGACTGGCCGAATCCTGGTTATATCCTGAATTCACTACCCATGAATTCCGGATCAGTTGCGACTCGTGCTTCTGTTGAGACAGACTATCAAACGATCTAGACAGCGTGCTGTTATACTTTCGGTCCTCGATGTGCGGGAGACTGGTACAAACCTACTACAGCGAATATGGCCTGTGCGAACATTTATGATGCCCGATCCGCCTGAGACATGGTGAACTGCTTGTGGGAGCGCCTTATCGCAGTCGCCGAAGTCCATGTCTGGATTGGTTGCCGCATGCCAGAAACTACATGAGTCGGCCCTGCTTCCTGTTTATGGGCGATTTTAACTTTCCTCGAATACGGTGGCTAGAGGTTCAACTTCTCCCCGGGCACTGTGGGAATAGCTTTTGAGACTGCAGCGGCAAAACATGTCTTCCAACCGATGTGCGTCATACTGAATTTTGCTCCACCGTGACTGTAACCACTACTAACGAGTAGCGATCAACATGCATATGAACTTCAGGTCCTGTGGCCTCCGAAATCTAGTGAACACTCGATGATGTTAACCAGCCTAGGGGTGCTGCTACCCTATATATCTCCGCCGGAAGCTTTCTACAGTTATTGGAAGTACGATTACAATGGTTTCAATCAAACCGCCATTGAAGTAGACCGGTTGCTGCAGCAGGATTCAAATGTTGAAGCCTGTAGGTCTGTTCTAGAAGTGGGTGTGCAGTAGTTGTGCGCTCGTTTCTTAACCCTAAAATATCGGAAAGCTTGGCCAGTGAAACCACATTGGTTCGACAGGAGCTTAGTCAATTTGCTTGACGGCTATGAGTATGGTGGAATAAATTCCTTGTCTGTGGCTGTGCCGACGATTATAAAACGTACAAAAAGCAACGGAATCTATGCAACTGCGCGAAAGCGCGAATGTGTCGGCAGTTCGAATAGGCGCTTTCAACCTCAGCAAACGATGGTCCCTACGAAGATCTTTGCTTACGTGAGGCGACGCCAGAGTCTCGCAAGTGACTTAGCTGTGTTACATGGCAATGACGGACAGCCTCTGGTCTCCAGAAGTGAACCTGCGTCCGCATTGGCGATGCACTTCGATTCCGTATATACAAGTAGGCATATGCCTATGCCGAGCTGGAAGTGTGCAGCCCCACTGAACTCAATGGCCTGAATCACGGTGTAGCAAACATCCACAGAACTCGCCATCCTTGATGGCACGAACCTGCCGGACCCGGTGGACTTCATGCGCTAATTTTAAAGCCTTATCAGCAATCAACTCGCCTGCGGGCGCGGATCTGTTCAACAGTATGCTGTCCCAGAGTGCAATGACGAGTGACTAGAAATGCTCGGCAATGGAGCCGGTTCCAAAAGTCGGTGACTCACGCAGTGTGGACAATTACCGACTCATTGGTCTCACCTCTGTTTTGGCGAAGGCGATCGCGAAACTTGTGAAAAGGACGTCCCACTGCTGGAGTCGAATAACGTTAACGCCGGTACAGCATGGCTTCATGGTGGGCCGCTCGTGCATCAGCAACGTGCCGTTGACTCGGCAGCAATGGTTGCAAGTGTTAAATCGGGGGAAGTCATTGGATGTTATCTACAATGATTTCAGTAAAGCTTCCGAGAAAGTGAATCATGAAGTCCTACGCCACGAGCTGAGGAGTTGTGGTGTTGGTAGTGCACTGCACCAGTTGATCATCGACTTCATTATTGTAGAAAAGACAGCGGGTTCAGATGGGTGGCCACCTAGCCGAATGATACCCGTCCACTAGCGGCCTATCCAAAGGCACAGCACTGTGGCCCATTTTGTCCCTGAGCCACAGCAACAAAGTACCTCAACTTCTTCGGTCGCTCTGCGCGTTATTTGTATACGGCATGAAGACTTAAGGGTTAGTTATTCCCCCCGGAGACTGTGACGTCTTCCAGTAGAACCTCGATTACGGTCCCGGTGGTCTGCAGAAGTAGACCTACCGGTCAACACAATCAAGTCCTAGGGTATGAGCCTGAGGAGGGGTAGTAATGTGCGTGCGTAATCCCTGGCCGGCCACCCGCAGCATGTCACCAGTTGCCTAAATAATCTATTTATGATTTCACGCTGGGATCTGAAGTCTGTCGACAACACAAACAGACTATATGCAGCGGACTACGCCTGCTTTGGACACTTAGGACGCAGCTTTTGCACTTGGTCCGAAGTGCTTGTCACCCGTCTGTTCTCTTCAATAATAAGACCGGTGCTTGAGTATGGCTCACCCGCCTATTGTCCGATTATAATAGGTGAGGTACAGAAACTGGAACGGGTGCAGAATATAGCTAACCGGCTCATCCCAGTTTATGAGGTATGTCATACGAGGATCGAGGTAGGAGACTACGGCTGTATACCCTGTCATATCGTCGGCTTCGAGTTGATCTCACAATGACGCACCGGATCCTGCACCGGGGCGGATTCCTTATCTTGAGGCCACTGCTACACGTTCGCGCACCAAGCAGCACATTCGGATACTGGTACCAACCAGTGGTACCAGAGTTAAAGCGCATCGCTCAGCTGTCGAGTGATGAAACATTGGAACCAAATACCGGAAACTCTAGTCGAGGCGAAATCGGTGTCGGAATTATAGAGATACTTTGACGCCCACTTTGCGAATTTCATGTATAGAGAGCTTATCGCACCCGAATAAAGTGTAATAGAGTTGCAATATACTGGCACCGCGCAGCAATCAGCGACACGCTTGATTTACCTACGATGGAGCACCACAGCTTTTTATGTTCACGTTCTCTATTCTCAGTACTCAGTACTCATGTATTGCACATTCATCTACGCCATTAAAGCTGGTAGAGCGCAAACTTAGTGGATCATTCGCCTCAGTTGGCTTCGTGTCTCCAAAATCATTAGGATGCAGAGTTAATGAGTTGTCAGTCGGTGGTTTGGTTGAATCTTGTGTGGAATCTAGAGTAGTTTGCCTGACGGTAAGTCAAGAACCGCTCTCGGTTAAACGTATTCGGGTGCGAACTGCATCGTAGACGTTATATTTTATCTATATGTCCTAGACTGGGACATTCGTTGCAAAAAATTTATAGGGAATCACATTGGATGGAAACAATAGACGATAGGAACCGGCAGGTAATCTAACACACGAAATGTGAAATATATCGCAATAACCAAAGCACGGAAGGACATTTACGAGAGTTTCCAACAATGTTCAAGCGGGAACAACAGAGTGACTTCTTCGGCAGTTTTGAAAAACGTTGCAAAAGTGACATAAAAGGGTAAGATAGAAGTTATAAAAGGGAACCACTTGTTCCGTGGTAAGATACAACACAAAATAACAAACTGGATTTATAGATTCAGAAATGAAATTGAATAACTTGAAAATTCAAAAAAAGATAATACCATTAGGATGGTAAATGCACATGGCAGTATCCTGACAACGCAGCCACGGAATGAAAGTGTCCAATCCCAACTCGGACATCTCTACACGATGAGTCCAAACAAAGTAGAATACTTCGGTCCTGGGGTTCAAGGATGGGTAGCACCCACACCGAAATACTCCACATGGGTCACGTTCCAATTGATCATATTGGCAGATATTGTTTGCAGAGACCTCCGAAACCACAACTAAGGTTGCATCCGGAATCGAAGACCCAAGATGGGCGAACCAAAACCAAAAAACCAATTTCTTACCGTTGTGTCAATAATTTATCTCGGAGCTTAACGGTCTAGTGATCTCGGCCTTAGCAGCCATGCACCATCCACCGAGCTCTGATCCCAGCTAGGTTATCTTTCCCTGATGAGTCAAACCAGGTCGAGAACACAGGAGGTATAGAACCGGAATAAGAATGTCAAACAGAATTTCGGCACATTGGTCACCGTCCCAGATTTACCACTGGCCGTGTCTGAGTGCTAATTCAACCAAGACCAAAATAGAGATTGCCTTTCGCAATCCAAGACGAACACCGGATGATCCAAATCCCTACCATCAACTTCCAACTGTTGTGTCAAGCATGTTCGAAGACAGCAAATGCTCATGCTCACGGCGAAATTCGCCAGGCATAAGCGTTGCTTTCCGCTACAAGCTCGGCTCTTTCTAATTCAAATGTTCATATCCGGACTGATCCATCGGTCGTGGAGTGCAGCGATAAGAGAAGGTCACACCAAAATCTACCATATCGGTGACGGTAACATGGATCATCTCCGCAGAGGCTACCTTCAAAAAACGAGGCCTAAATTGTGGTTTTGCGGTGCATTTCGCAGTGGATACGTCAAAACGGAAAAGCCAATTCTAATCGCTGCATCGAGCACTGCTCGCGAAGCTCTAAGACCTAATGTTTATGACGATAGCAGCTAAGCTAAGCTAAGCCACACATGGCTCGACTATGTAGAACAGCAGAATCCACATGGGGATGGGACCCACAGTCGTGTAGTGCAGGGATGGGGGGCGGCCACCTAGAAATTCTCCACATCGCTCACAGTTCAAGTGCTTGTTTTGGCGGAGGTGGGGTACAAATTTATCCGAGACCGCTAGTGAGATTGCGCTTCGCAATCTAAGATAAATGGCGGTGCACCACAACCCGAAAAACAACTTCTAACCGTTGCAACAAGGATTGTTCACGTAGCTAAATTACCTAGTGCGCTACGCGATCGCGGCCAGGCGCTGTGGCCTAGTCCCAATCCCATCACGGCTACCTCCAAAGCATGTGACAAAAACAGGTCATAACGTTTAGGCGGTCACTGCAGGAATGGGTGAGAGTCAGACGAAAACAATTCAATACGTTGATGGTCCCAGGAATCTAATTCCCAATGTCTGACTTCATGGTCAATCGAGGCCACAAGTCAGAGCGCGTGTCGTGATCCAAAAGAAAAGGCCGGGTGCTCAAATAGCCAACAAACGAATTCTAAGCGCCGTGTCGTGCACCGCTCTCCGATATCAATGGTCTAGTTTTCACAGCGACAGCTGCCATGCACTAAGCACCGTCCTGCAATCGAAGGTCGGCTATCTCTAACTGTTTCGAAATTCCCGTTGTGGAGTGCAGGGAATGTAAACAGCCAAACGGAAATCATCCAACAAGGCGAGGTCTCAGTGATAGAGGTTGATAGAGGTTGTTTTCAAACATAACCGAGACCACAATTGAGATTGCGTATCATAATCCAAGCCCCACGTCGGGTGTTCCAAAACCAGAAAATTAAATTTCTAATCGCTGTGTCAAGCACCGTTCGCGGTGCTTAAGGACCTAGTGATCTGGGCGATGGCCGCCGAGTACTGCGCGTCGATTCCAAGCACAGCTCGACTATTTCTACCTACAGTGTCCAAACCGGCACAAAACCATCAGTCGTGGAGCGTTGGGATGAGAAGAAACCACAGTGATGTCCTCCACATCGGCCACGATCCAGTGATGGTATCGGTGCAGCCTGAGATTAATGTCAAATAAGGATTGCGGCTGGCAATCACAGGCACATGTCGGGGGTTTCATATCCCAAATAACAACTGATAATCGCAGTGTAAGACATTACTCACGGATCTCAAAGCCCGAGTGAACATGACAATGAAGGCCAAGCACTGTGGACCTAGTTCCAATCCCAGCTTGACTATCTACACTTCTAGTGAAGTGGACGACTGGAGAAGGAAAGACCGGAGCGCTTCAGTTCGTTCCCGGTTACACGGGTAATATTTGCAAAGAATGCGTTCACTTTCAACCGAGGCCACACTTGAGATTGCGTGTCGAAAACCAAGAATCAAAGTGGGTGCTGCAAAACTTGCAAAGCAACTACTAACCGCTGTATTGTGCACTACACTTGGTGCACCATGGGCTAGTTTTCATGCCAATAGTCGCCAAAATCTATGCGCAGACTTCGGATTGTAGTTGCTGTATTTTACCTGGTGATTCCAAACTAGCACAAAACCGTCGACGGTTGGATGCAGGGACGGCAGGGAACCACATTTGAACACCTCAGGTCCCAGTTAATGTATTGGCAGTCGCTCACTTCATAGTCAATCAAGGCCACAATGCAGACGCCGTGTGGCAATCCAGAACATGAAGTTTACTGCAAAACCCGAAAATCACGTTCTAGCCGCGGTGTCAACCACTGCTTGCAAAGCACATTAACTCAGACATACTGTCGGTAAACGCCATCAATATGCACCTAGTTTCAATCGCAGCTCGGCTGTCTACCTGATGAGTCAAAACAGGGAGGAACTCGTCCTTGTGGTATTGCAATGATTGCAGACAACCAAACCGGAACCATCGATATCGGTCAACATCTCAATGGCAGAGGCTGACTTCAAATCGACTGAGGCCGCAATTCAGAATGTATATCGCCATCCAAAAGCCAGGGATGGTACTCCAATACCCGAAAATCAACCGTTATCATTGTTTCCTCATAGTTATGGCCAATTCATTCTAGATTGCAAGAAATGGTCTTCAGATTTGGTAAATCTAAATTGTTTTTTAATTTTTGGGTTCAATTATCTATGGGTGAGTTTATAAGGATGCATAGTTTTTTCGGGTTTTCACCAATAGCCCTTTTTCTTGTAAACCACCTGGTATTTCCTAATCCATTTGAGTCAATATGCCACAGTAGAGTTATCAAATGGGGCACAGCAATTAAAAAGTTGAGACGTTTTATCCGTACTTAACGTCGGTTCCAGAATTCCATCACACTCGGCTGATAGCGCCACGAGCTAGCAAATTTATAGCAGAACATAGATTGACCGACGAAACACCTGTTGCTTTGAAGTATAGTCCCTTAGAGGAAGTAGAGTTGCAATCAGATAACAGACCACGCAAATGAGTATTTGTTATCGCCAAGCATTTTCGAAGCCCATTTCACGCAGGATCCATATTGTGTACATTTATTAGTTGGCGATTAAAAACATTCAACGAATGAGCAACACTTCACTTTTGGGATACCGTTTTACGTGAGTGGAATCAGGGATAAACTTGTTTAGTTCCTTGTCAATCAATTGCATCTATATGGTTAACAGGCTTCCTTTACACTACGTTAAAATGCCAAACTTTTGGATCCGTGTGTCCAGAGCCAGAAGGACCGATAGTAGACCACTTCGTCAACTGTAATAATTAAACGATTGCATATGGATTATTCTTCCATGTACAGAATTATATTAATTTTTTGAAAGAATTTGATCCAGTATCAATAGACAGTCAGGGTACAAAATTACGTTTACACTAGTTTGTTCACATGCGTCTGGTTCAGCTCATATATGCACAATTATTTCACCTCCAACCCTTTGACCATACATCTGTGTAAACATGTAGGATAAAAATGTAACACGTCAATGCAATGAGTTGTACAGGGCTCTTTCTCACAAATAGCGTCTGCAGTATCGGTGTAATCTTTGCAGTCATTGTCACATTGTAAGACATCAGTCGACATCACCTGGTTGATTTGCACGACGACCAGAAGTAACGCCTAATTGGAAACAAGTTAGAATGCTGATTAGTGTTTGTAAATACAAGACGTAACAACAATTATTAAGCGCGAGCATTGATTTTGCGCTATCATTAAATAAGAAGCGATCAAGGCGCGACCTTTAAATTGTCCGTTGCCGATCGCCCCCAAGACATCATTTTTGTGCTACCTAATGCAAACGGATCAATTGTATTTGAATCTTTGGACGAATTCTTTGGCTGGACAATTTTAAGGTCAATGAGGTCGCTCAACTCACCGATTCCTGGAAAAAGTACCTGTGACACCGCGCCAGACTCACAGTTTGCTGCTTGTATCCAATTGTAAAGAACTATCAATAAACTTCGAGCAAATGTCGGCCTCGCCAACTGGAAGAAGAATCTTATAATTCGTTCAATCAATGTGCGGTCGTTGCTCAAAGATGCGGGACTGTTTACTTAAGGGGCATCTGCGCATTCTTTACCCATTGTTTTAAAATTGTAAAATTCTCATCTTTACTGATGGTGTTCTTATCACATTTGCGGTAGACAGTGTAAAATGCTGCAAGTGCTTCCATCTGGGTGCAGAAAGCATTTCTTGACTTCACTGAGTGAGTTGACATCGGCCAACAAATTGCGGAATTCACAGACGTCAAGAAACATACCTATACCGGTAACTGGATATCTTCCTTTTCCATCACAATAAAGTACTCAAATTACGTAGTTTGCCGAATCTGGTTTCTATGATCGATGACGTGTTATATATGGGTGTGATTCCTGCTAGCTAATAATTTCCGATATGTTTGTGGCACACAGACCACATGTTTGATCATTTGAGCACTTTTACTTAAGCTTATATCCCTTCTTTTCTGATTACAGCAAATAAGTGTCTTGGGCAAATGGACCATAAAAATGAACGTGATCATCTCGCAGTACTAGCTTCGGTTGACATTATCTTATTAGTTGTAATAATATAGTTGTTGTTCTCGTGATAGCAGTAGTCGGAAGATTCCGTTAAGCCAAAATAAATTGATGTAAACGCGTTCAGTGAGCTTATGTTGAACTAACTACAGTCAAAGTTGTCTAGGGCGACCACTCAAGGGACTGACAGGAAGTGGTCATTTTGGACAGCTGCTCGCCATTGACACGTTCATATATAGGAACACAATTCATAGGAGAAGACGTTAGATGCTGTCGTCACCTCTCCATTAGACAGGTAGTCATCATAGCAGGTTGCACTATATTAAAAGCATAACTCGCTAATGCAACATTGTTTATCCCAACGCATAACGAACACTGAACAAAGAACAATGAATTTTTACGGGTTAAGAAGCCTTGCTTTACAAGTCACGTTGGATTGTTGGTGGGCATATCAACATAGCAATAATGATGATAAGGATAGTAAACTAGTGGGACTACAGCTCGCTGTAGTCCTGCGACCTATTAGATTCACAACACCCACAGTTAACAACAAATAATTCCATGGTACGCTCCAGATGTAGGATGGAGACGTAGTGTTAAGTAAGAAAGTGTAATTGGATGAGTGCATTGTCTAACCGTCTTTTAAATACTATTAGTGTCGTCCCAGAGACGACCGATTGTGAGAGAACAATCCACGGGTGACAGACATAAACGGAAAAGAAATTTCTGCGGCACTCCAGACGACTGTACTGTTCTGCGAGTTTTAATGAGTGGCGCCTCAGGTTTGTATTGCTGCTGAGTTGCAGTCAAGGGCGGCACACATGATATGGGTCTCGCAGAATCAGGTATGCCATAAGCAGGTCGCCTCATAGGCTGCGATAGCTTCCACTGAATATTCACACTCGTTGCAGCCTTACTTGTTAGGAAAGATTGTGCATTCCAATTACGTCCTTAGATGCCCGACGTTGTGGCTGCTCCAGTGCATGAAGGTCGTGTTTCAGCCATGGATGCCAGGCTTGAATTGCATATTCGACATGGGGGGCGACCATACGCACTGAGCATCTGTCGAAATATGGAGCTGTTTATTTGTTCAAATGCTCGTCGCAACAGTTCGATGTGTTGGTTCCCGGTCTTCGAGGGCTTTTGGATTGTCTGAAGCAATCCAAGTCATATTAAACCAGGACACCCAAGTCATGTTCGAGAGTTGGGTGTTGTAGTAGATCCGTTCCGAGTCCGTATGAGTAGCTGCTCTGATGTCGGATGGGAAGCGCCTTGCATTTACTGACGTTGAAATGCAATAGGTTTTTGGTCGACCGTTGATACATCATATCTAGGTCACTTTGAAGCACATGTTGGTCGGCGTTCGCCTGCATTCTGCGCCACATCTTGATATCATCGGCTAACATTAGGAAGTTTGAAGCGATTCCCTGTGCAAGGCCATTAATAAACACCAAAAACAAACGTGGACCAAGAACTGAGCCTTGCGGCACACCACACTCGACTTGTATGTGGTCCGATAAAGAGCTCCGGACTCTGACCAATAATTGCCGTTGAAGTAGAAAGTTGGCAATCCAGCTTAAAAGAGGGTCACCGATCCCGTAATGCTGCAGCTTGGATAGTAGTATCCGATGGTCCGGACGATCGAGAGCCTTGGAAAATTCCAGGTAGATCACATCAACACCTTCTCTAGCGTCAGCCGCCTAAGTTCAACTACTGCGTGCTATTAGTAACTTCGTTGTACATGATCGCTGTCAACGGAAACCGTGCTGCTCAGGCTGAAAACCTTTTGTGAATCTGCACTAGTCGTCACGTGTCACGTTTCCCATATATGGAACCGTTAAGTACAGATTTACTGTGGAGATACATCTAGTGTGCTGATATTTATTATGATCAAGCTAAATGTGTTACAAGATCATAAACCTAACGCCATTCATTTGGTCTGTAATCGGTCTGAGCTCGCATTACGAAGTACATATAAAAGCACTCTTTGCTTTTAGGGCATTTCCCAGTACAGTTAGACAAAAATAAAGTGTATTCTCCCATCGCAAAACAGTCGATTTTTCTCGTGACCGGTGCACATAACAGTTGCAACGTGCTATTCCAAAATTACATCGTACTTGTTCCATACTCTGCAACGTTACCTAAATACCCCAAAATGCACTTGTCCACCTGGGCACAATGGAAAACAAACGATGTGATGCGTGTTGCCCTTGGAGAGGACAGACAATTCTGGATTTGTGTGAGCTGAAACAGCATTCGAATCTGTTGGATGAAATTGTTTACGGGATTCCCAAAGAAAATTTGTGTCTGACAAATTTGTCCGAATTAAATCATTTTCAAATTCATGAGCGAAATGCTCACAAATGGCCATGATGTTGCAGGTTCCAATAAAGCGAAAGTAATGTAACTTGATCGACAAAAAGTTATTAGGCATACGGTTGATATAGCTAAATTCGTGCAGGACATTCGGTAGTCTGATGGAAGAAGGCCGATTAGCGTTCATTTACCTACCATGGCTCGTTCATGGTGAACGCCGGTCATTTACGGTTGTTGTCCCCAACATCCAATAGCCATCCAATGTTTGGCAAAATTCGCAACATGCTACTGCGAGGGCAGAGACATGAATTTCTCTCTCACCTTAGTGGTGCGGACGTATGGAATTCTCGGCAGACGAGTGATTTAGTGCAGGGCTCAGCTGAGAAAAAGCCTAACCTCTAAAGACGCACCGACATGAGGCTGTTGATCAGCCAGCGAGTCATAACGTGTTTCCGGCTGTCAGCTAACTTCGCACTGAGTGAAGGTCATGGCCAACCGTAGGCGTTGGAACGATCGATGGTTATCTCTGTGTGTCTCCCTGGCTACGCGGCAAAGTCGGCTTAGGCGACCGAAACTGCAACGTGCATGTGCGCACGTGATGGCAGCTCAGCTGAGGACGAGGTTAGATATTGCAACTGTTGTCAATGTTATTGAATCACAGGTAATGGAGCACGAGCAGACAATGCAGTCGGGATCACGTAACGTTCCTGTTACTCAGCGCGCGCTGATTATTCGGCTGTACGGTGAATGCGGTTTAAACGCCGCATCAGCTTCAAGAAAATACAACGCAATGAACGCAGGAATGCGTCCCATCACCGCCCGGTACGTGCTTAAACTAATGAAGAAGTTCGAGCAAACTGGTAGTGTGTGTGACATGAAGAGAACCGGACCGCCTCGCATCACCACGGACGACCGTTCAGCTTGCGCTGTAGTCAGTGAAGTGTCAAAAAGTCCCGATCTCAGCATTCGTCGGATCGCACAGCACTGTGACACGACCCGATATGCGGTACACCGGATATTACTGGAACGAAAATTTCGGAGGTTTCGTGCACTTCAAGTGCAGGTTTTGAACCCATGCGATCCGGAGAAGCGGCATGAATTTTGCCGCTGGTTTCTGGATCACGGGGATATTCGTTCTGTTATCTTTACAGATGAGGCATTGTTTCATCTGCATGGAACAAGGAAACTACTGTTGGGCTACCAGCAACCCACGAAAATTTACCGCATCACGTATGAACCACAGTGTGAAACTGATGGTTTGGGCCGGATTAACAAGCCAGAAAATCTTGGGCCCATATCTCTTTTCCGGGAATGTGACCGGTAGGTTGTTGTTTTGAAGTACTAAAGCCTTATCTTTTCCTAGCATCGTTGTATTTGGAAATGCTGCAGACATTTGTGCTTCCCCAGTTGGAGGCCGAAGGGGCATTCATACTATTTGGTGCACATGCACATTCTGCTAAAACGGTGCGTGCTTACCTCACCGACAAATTTGGCCACCATCGGATCGGACGCGGTGGACCAATGGAGTGGCCTGCTCGCTCACCAGATTTGAATCCCATGGACTTTTTTCTATGGGACTATCTGAAGCGGCGAGTGTACAAAACAAGGCCGAATACATTGGATCAATTGAAAGAAAATATTGTGAACGAATGTCGCGCGATCACGTGGGATACATTGGAGAAAGTGCTCGCCAATTGCATCAAGCCGTTTGTGCACTGTAAGCAGAATGCCGGCGGACATTTTGAACATATCCTTCACTGGCATAGATGATCGTTCCAATACATTTCTGTTAATATACTTATCCTCTTTCACAAATGTGTTAACGACTAAACTGGGCCGCTGGCAAGTAGTGCTAATGATGCGTCCGGTCGGATAGAATTCTTAACGTCCAGGCTGTCGTTGAGCACATAAACAGCGTAGGCACCGAAACGTTCAATGGCTACTTATGGCGAAATCACTGAGTCGCTATGTGCTGAGGTTCGTCCAGCCTTAATGAAAAGCCGACTGTGTTGTTGACTCAGTTTCAAGCTATTGCCTGTAAAGTTGGTGTTCGGGATGAGTTGCAGTAGATGGCAACAAGTGTACGTGGGGTCGTTCCGTATCTGGTAGACTAATATGAGGTCTCCACGTAGGCGCCTGTAGTGTCTACTGAACACTCGGAGTGTATTTAGTCGCTGCTCGACCATGGTGAGTTTCAAGCGATGCAAGGTCACGGTTTAGCCAAGCGTGCCAAGTCTGGATTACGTATTCGACGTGTTAACGCACGTAGGCATGGAGCATGATGGAGAAGATGAATGAATCTAAACTTTCGAATGCCATCCTCAAGCTAACAACGTGCTGGTTACCACTTTTGGATTCCGACTGTCTGGAATAACCGAAGTCGTCCTGCACCAGCACGCCGAGGTCAAGTTCTTGAGGGCTTGTCTGCAGGTCATATGCCCCAATATTCTAGAGATAGGCGTGTCTATGGCAGATGTGGATAATGTGTCACTTGACCACATTTAATGGCAGTGAATTCCTCACCGATCAATGCCAGGTCCTATCTAGGTCGCACATGGAGGATCTTGTGGTCGGCCATTCTCTTGATGTCCGGCCAACGTTTAACGTCATCCGGAACAGTAAAATTTTTGAGGTGATGGCTCTCGCAAGATCGTCGCACTCCACTCGATTAGAGTCGGGCAGAGATGTTCGGTCTCTAACATAGAACTGCTGTTCACGGAGAAAATTACCAACCCATTCTAATAATGCATTGCCTACGTTTTCCAAGTAGCCCATCATTACGTCAGCGATGATTGCTTCCATGGCTTTGGAAAGCGCAGAGATAAGTGTTACCGGACGGTAATTGGTAGGATCAGACGGACTTCTCTGAAAGAATACGGCAAGTGGATGGGCCAGTATTGTTTATGTGAAGGCGGCATGTGTTCCCCCAACGCCATAACTCTTCATATTTGGCTTCTCATGAATAATGTTGGTTCCATGTGATGGTGGAAAATTTTTGCGCCGATGCTTCGGTGACTAGTGATGTGGTTTTCAATCATTTATCCTAGACTACCTCTAGGGTGCACTCAGTCATGTATGTCCAACTGTTATGCTAAAAACACACAATGAATGGCTAGGATCACAGAATTGAAGGTTTGATTTCATTCGCTACGACGAATACACCGATACAGAGCCCGAAAAACTGCAATGCATTTCTCAGTATCTGGTTCTGTCCGCATTCGGAGCAAAAATTTTCCACCATCACATGATACCAACATCATTCATGAGAAGCCAAATATGAAGAGTTATGGCGTTGGGGGAACACATGCCGCCTTCACATAAACAATACTGGCCCATCCACTTGCCGTATTCTTTCAGAGAAGTCCGTCTGATCCTACCAGTTACCGTCCGGTAACACTTATCTCTGCGCTTTCCAAAGCCATGGAAGCAATCATCGCTGACGTAATGATGGGCCACTTGGAAAACGTAGGCAATGCATTATTAGAATGGGTTGGTAATTTTCTCCGTGAACAGCAGTTCTATGTTAGAGACCGAACATCTCTGCCCGACTCTAATCGAGTGGAGTGCGACGATCTTACGAGAGCCATCACCTCAAAAATTTTACTGTTCCGGATGACGTTAAACGTTGGCCGGACATCAAGAGAATGGCCGACCACAAGATCCTCCATGTGCGACCTAGATAGGACCTGACATTGATCGGTGAGGAATTCACTGCCATTAAATGTGGTCAAGTGACACATTATCCACATCTGCCATAGACACGCCTATCTCTAGAATATTGGGGCATATGACCTGCAGACAAGCCCTCAAGAACTTGACCTCGGCGTGCTGGTGCAGGACGACTTCGGTTATTCCAGACAGTCGGAATCCAAAAGTGGTAACCAGCACGTTGTTAGCTTGAGGATGGCATTCGAAAGTTTAGATTCATTCATCTTCTCCATCATGCTCCATGCCTACGTGCGTTAACACGTCGAATACGTAATCCAGACTTGGCACGCTTGGCTAAACCGTGACCTTGCATCGCTTGAAACTCACCATGGTCGAGCAGCGACTAAATACACTCCGAGTGTTCAGTAGACACTACAGGCGCCTACGTGGAGACCTCATATTAGTCTACCAGATACGGAACGACCCCACGTACACTTGTTGCCATCTACTGCAACTCATCCCGAACACCAACTTTACAGGCAATAGCTTGAAACTGAGTCAACAACACAGTCGGCTTTTCATTAAGGCTGGACGAACCTCAGCACATAGCGACTCAGTGATTTCGCCATAAGTAGCCATTGAACGTTTCGGTGCCTACGCTGTTTATGTGCTCAACGACAGCCTGGACGTTAAGAATTCTATCCGACCGGACGCATCATTAGCACTACTTGCCAGCGGCCCAGTTTAGTCGTTAACACATTTGTGAAAGAGGATAAGTATATTAACAGAAATGTATTGGAACGATCATCTATGCCAGTGAAGGATATGTTCAAAATGTCCGCCGGCATTCTGCTTACAGTGCACAAACGGCTTGATGCAATTAGCGAGCACTTTCTCCAATGTATCCCACGTGATGGCGCGACATTCGTTCACAATACTTTCTTTCAATTGGTCCAACGTATTCGGCCTTGTATTGTACACTAGCCGCTTCAGATAGTCCAATATAAAAAAGTTCATGGGATTCAAATCTGGTGAGCGAGCAGGCCACTCCATTGGTCCACCGCGTCCGGTCCGATGGTGACCAAATTTGTCGGTGAGGTAAGCACGCACCGTTTTAGCAGAATGTGCATGTGTACCAAATAGTATGAATGCCCATTCGGCCTCCAACTGGGGAAGCACAAATGTCTGCAGCATTTCCAAATACAACGATGCTAGGAAAAGATAAGGCTTTAGTACTTCAAAACAACAACCTACCGGTCACATTCCCGGAAAAGAGATATGGGCCCAAGATTTTCTGGCTTGTTAATCCGGCCCAAACCATCAGTTTCACACTGTGGTTCATACGTGATGCGGTAAATTTTCGTGGGTTGCTGGTAGCCCAACAGTAGTTTCCTTGTTCCATGCAGATGAAACAATGCCTCATCTGTAAAGATAACAGAACGAATATCCCCGTGATCCAGAAACCAGCGGCAAAATTCATGCCGCTTCTCCGGATCGCATGGGTTCAAAACCTGCACTTGAAGTGCACGAAACCTCCGAAATTTTCGTTCCAGTAATATCCGGTGTACCGCATGTCGGGTCGTGTCACAGTGCTGTGCGATCCGACGAATGCTGAGATCGGGACTTTTTGACACTTCACTGACTACAGCGCAAGCTGAACGGTCGTCCGTGGTGATGCGAGGCGGTCCGGTTCTCTTCATGTCACACACACTACCAGTTTGCTCGAACTTCTTCATTAGTTTAAGCACGTACCGGGCGGTGATGGGACGCATTCCTGCGTTCATTGCGTTGTATTTTCTTGAAGCTGATGCGGCGTTTAAACCGCATTCACCGTACAGCCGAATAATCAGCGCGCGCTGAGTAACAGGAACGTTACGTGATCCCGACTGCATTGTCTGCTCGTGCTCCATTACCTGTGATTCAATAACATTGACAACAGTTGCAATATCTAACCTCGTCCTCAGCTGAGCTGCCATCACGTGCGCACATGCACGTTGCAGTTTCGGTCGCCTAAGCCGACTTTGCCGCGTAGCCAGGGAGACACACAGAGATAACCATCGATCGTTCCAACGCCTACGGTTGGCCATGACCTTCACTCAGTGCGAAGTTAGCTGACAGCCGGAAACACGTTATGACTCGCTGGCTGATCAACAGCCTCATGTCGGTGCGTCTTTAGAGGTTAGGCTTTTTCTCAGCTGAGCCCTGCACTAAATCACTCGTCTGCCGAGAATTCCATACGTCCGCACCACTAAGGTGAGAGAGAAATTCATGTCTCTGCCCTCGCAGTAGCATGTTGCGAATTTTGCCAAACATTGGATGGCTATTGGATGTTGGGGACAACAACCGTAAATGACCGGCGTTCACCATGAACGAGCCATGGTAGGTAAATGAACGCTAATCGGCCTTCTTCTATCGGACTAACCGTAGTTTTTTCGGGATTCTTGTTGCATCCATATGGCGCGCATATCCAA
This sequence comes from Dicrocoelium dendriticum, assembly GCA_944474145.2. NCBI lineage: Eukaryota > Metazoa > Platyhelminthes > Trematoda > Plagiorchiida > Dicrocoeliidae > Dicrocoelium > Dicrocoelium dendriticum. Next base: position 131,145,577 of record OX104066.1, read on the forward strand.
GCCACCGGAATTGTTGCAACAACACCATGCCGTACATTTGGTGAATGTAGCTCCTTCGGGTCACATCAGTGTCCGGCACATTGTCTTACCGTTGGATGTGCATAATCCGGCGAAGGCACTTTTGTTGGAATCGTTCCAAAACCGGATATCCTTTCTTTGCTTTGTCCACGTTTCCAGTCCACAGATAATGACAGTGAGAACCATTGATTTGTACACCATCTTCTTGGTTCTACTAGTGAGTTGATGATTCTTTCACACGCGATGTTCCAGTTTCCCAAAATCTGCAGTTGCCTTCGCTGCACGAGCGCGCAGTTCGTTGGTGATCCGCAGGTCGTTTGACAATGTACTTTCGAGGTAGCAGAATGCGGATATGCACTATAGTAATTCATCCGTAGCACGTATTTATGGCCCGCCTATGAGCTGCACTCCCTGTGCCGGCTGAAATAGGCATACAGTCTTGCCTGTGTTTATGCTGAGTCCATATTCGGTCGCCGTGGAACCTAATACAGTCGTCATGCATTGCAGTTGTGCCTCAGTATGTGCAAACAACGCACAGTCGTCTGCGAACGTCAGCATACGGATGGTTGTCTCACGCACTAAGCTTCTTGATCCAAAACGGCGGATGTTAAGCAAACCCCCATCCATGCGGTGCTGTAAATGCACACTATATTCACACGTGTTGAGTGCACACGACATCACAGCCGTCAGATAGATATTGAACAGTGTGGGGTTAAGACACATCCTTGCTTCACACCTGAGATAACGGCAAACTCATCTGAAGTCTGTCCTCTCAGCTGCACCCTTGCTCACATGCCAGTATGCAGGCATTCAATCCGACGAATAAAGTTTGCAGGGCATACAAACTTTGAGAGAATCAGCCACGACGCCTCACGGTTCACCGTATCGAACGCTTTGGTGAAGTCGACGAACAGTGAGTACAACGGTTGATTACGTTCACGACATTTTTCCTGTAGTTGACGTGTTGAGAACATCACGTCAGTGGGGCTTCGGCCCGAGTGGAATCCACATTGCTCTTCAGCTATGTTCCTTTCCAGTACGTGTGACAAGGCGATTGAGTAGGATGTGGGCAAAAATCTTGCCGACGCAGCTAAGTAATTTGATGCCAAGATAATTGCTGGTGTATTGCTTACTACCCTTCCCCTTGTACAGTGGAATCACTAGAGCATTCTTAAACTCTGCGGGCACTTTCTCTTCCATCCAGACGGCTTCCACCAAACGATGGATGGCGAGCATCATAACTGGTCCTCCGTTCTTCAGTATTTCCGGAAGTATGCCATCAACGCCAACACATTTTCCATTCCGTAGTTGAGCAAGCGCTCTTTGTGTTTCCTTCATTCCCCGTGTGTCCTCCAGTTCGGATAGTACGCTGTGGTGTTGCAGCCCGTGCAGCGTGCCACAGTCCACCTTGGATCGATTGTTCAGGAGCGTGGCAAAGTGTCTGTGCCACTTCTGTAAAATGTCATCAGATTGTGTGTAAACAGCGCCAGTCACAAAGTCTTTTAGGGTCTTCATTTGCCGTCAAGGAGTCGTAGAACTCCTTTGTTGACGGCGTTTAGCGTAGGACACCATCTGCGTAGCTTGCACTTTCTACCATGCATTTTGCACCTTACGCAGCTCTCCAGCGAGGGAAAAGTGGCGAAAAGTATTACTCTTTCGCGTGTTGTTATGGTCAACTTCGGAAGCAATGGACGCTGTGGTTTTCGCTGGTACTAATCGCCCAATCATCATACTGTTTTCGTCGAAACAGTCGGTCCGCTAACAGTTTGTACACACAACCGTCTCCTCCGAAGGAATAGTCACCTGTTTCTTCAAGTGATCCGATAGGAAGCTGACAGAAGCCGAGATGTCATCGTCGTCGAGGCCGGTTCTTATGGCATACTCCAATGCTTGTCACTTTTCTGCACTCCTAAGTACGCGTACGTTGTATTTTCTCCAATTATTACTCCCTAGAAGGTACGATGATATATATATATATATGAGACTCGCAAAAACCACAGGGCAAAACTCCGTGCTAGTCTGAGGAGAGACCGCGAATCCTGGTGGTCTCTTTGTGCATCAGAGATAGAAGTGGCCGCTGTCCTTGCTAACCATCGGAAGCTATTACATCTGATCCGGGAAGAGGTCAGCAGGAGACTTGGTGTCAGTAAAACCATATGTGACGAGAGTAGGCACCTGATCCACAGCCTGTCAAAACGCTAGGAGCAATGGGCTGAACATTTTGCAAGGCAATTTAACCAACCTGAGTTATCGGTTTCTTTTTCGGGCATTGAACGCCCTTCTCCCTGGGCCCTGTCCTTGGATCCGCTCTCACGTGCAGAAGTCGAACGTGAGTTCAGACTGTTGAAATTGCATAAAGCCGCAGGGACAGATAGAATTCCATCAGCCCTCCTCCAATTCGGGGGACCTGCTCTAATAGATGGATTACACGAGTGGCTAGTGAAACTTCGGGAGCAGAAGACTGTCCCGACAGATTGGAACCGCTCCGTCATTGTCCCAACTTTCAAGGGAATCTCCCGTTTGGAATGCGGCAATCACAGAGGGGTCAGTCTGATTTCGATTGCCTCTAAATTGCTTGCCTCTGTCATTCTCCACAGACTGACTGACGCTCATGAAAGCCAGATTCGTGAAGAGCAAGCCGGAGTTCGTCGAGGTCGGGGCTGCATCGACCACATGTTCACTTTGCGTCAAGTGTTGGAGCACCGCCATGTTTACTGGCGACCCACCGTTGTCGTGTTTCTTGACATAAAAGGTGGCTTCGACTCAGTCAATCGACGTGCCCTTTTGGACTGTCTGCTGAGGAAAGGTGTGCTTGATAAATATGTAAATATTATCAAAGCGTTGTACGCACATAGTTCGGGCAGGGTAAGGGTTTATGGCAAACTCTCACCACCCTTCAATATCACCAGCGGTGTGAGACAAGGATGCCCGCTGTCACCTTTCCTCTTTAACTGCGCTGTTAATGAAGTCATGGAAACAGCGTTCGCTGGACACGACCTAGAAGGTGTGGAGCTACTTCCTGGTGAGCGACTTCTTGACTTAAAGTATGCGGACGATATTGTCCTGATCTGTGTCAGCTCCTAAACATGTCAAGCAGCACTAGACCGATTAGCACTGGCTATCAATCGTTTTGGCCATTCTTTACTCCATCGAAATGCAAAGTACTTCTCCAAGATTGGCAGGGACCCAACCCTGCGCTAACGCTTGGTGGTGATCTGCTAGAAGTCGTTCAAGAATTCAAGTAACTGGGAAGCTATATTAGCACCCGTGGGGTTGAAGATGAGGTTACGAACCGTATAGCAAAAGCTCGAGGTGCTTTTGCCAATCTCCGCTACCTGTGGCGCAGATGCGACATTACTCTCGCCTGAAGGGCAGAGTTTATAACGCAGCCGTCCGTTCAACTCTCCTAAGTGGTTGTGAAACCTAGCCCATCAGGTCGACAGACATGAAGAGGCTCGTCATATTCGATCATCGCTGCCTTCGCAGCTTAGCTCATGTCCGGTGGGAGCACCGCGTGAGCAATGAGCGTGTTCGGCGTCGAGTATTTGGTGCAGGAAGAGCGAGTGAACCGCTCAGCACCATTATATCACGCACCAGGCACTGATGGCTGGACCACATGTTGCGCATGGCAACACACCGACTTCCGCGACGTGCATTGTTTGCGCGTTGTGGGTGCGGTTGGAAGAGGAGGAGGGGAGGTCAAGCGATGACTTGGTCGAGAGAGATGAAAACCCTCACTTCGAAGTTGGCGTCGCTTGGTGCATCCCGACTGCCTGGCTGAGGTCCCAAGGACGTTGAACACGTTTGGTTGGACACACTTGCTGATATGGCTTGGGGCCGGCCCCGATGGCGTTTGTGTTGTGAGTTTCTTTGTCAATTCCCCTCCTGCTTAGCATCCCCCTCCCATCACCATCTCACTCGTTAAGCATAAAATGACTCTCTTTTTATGGCCAGATAGCCAGCTGTTAGCTCTCCGGAACGATGTCCATCCGTTAATGGGGACTCAGCCTGCGTGCCACTGCTTGATTTCCTTTTCTTGTCTTTTGTATTGCGGCACAATAGCTGAGGTGTTTTCCACCTGCAGCTAACGTGCATAATGATATATATATATATATATATATATATATATATATATATATATATATAGCTGACTGATCGAAGGAATTGATCCGTTGGAGCCAGAAAGTTTACTATTGATAGTGTGTTTACCACTAAGTTGTCCTTGCCGGACACGTGTTTGACCTTCGTCGAAAACTGAGACATGAAATCTAGATGACAGTCTTCAGGCGGAGAGTGTCGAGGCGAAGTGTTTCGGAAGACGTAAAAGTGTTGTTTGTTATCTGTTAAGATCATAAAGTGTATACCTTCAAGAGCTTGACGAAAATAGCGAACAGCGGTGTAGACGGTGAGTTATTCGCGGCCGAATGTGCTATGTTTCGTCTCGGTAGTCTGAAGAGGTCGAGGGAAGGATGCCAGTGGCTCACAAGTAGCTTGGTGTAGAACCGCACCGATAGGGTTTTCTGATGCGTCGACGACTACACTGATCGGAGCGTTGGAGTCGAAGTGATGGAGCATAATGGCGGAAGCAATGCTTCTTTCCTGGCTTCGAATGCCTTTTGTGCTTCAGACGTAAGATCAACTTTACCATTGTTGCGTAAACGTAGAAGATCTGTGAGTGGTTGCATAAGCTCGGCGCAGTGTGGTAAGAATCGGCGATACTAGTTGACCAGATCTTTGGAGCGTCGATGACGACAAGAGTCGTTACACGAAGAAAGTCGCGAATTGGCTGGACTTTGTCCTGCAAAGGGTGGACACCCTCGAGTTCAAGGTAGTGTTAGAGGAACTCACTGCGCGACTGCATGAAAATGCACTTGTCGGCTTTGACGATGACGTTGTGCGCTTTCAGTCTTTCGAACAAGAGTAGTAGATGGGTTTGGTGTCCTTCTTTCGATGAACTGATCACCAAGCTGTCCTCGACGTACGGGTGGACGAAGTCGATTCTACGTACCACGGAGTCAATGAAGCTTTGAAATGTCTGCGCAGCGTTGCGCAGACCGAATGGCATTTGTAGAAACTCGAAAAGTCCAAGCGGTTTAATAACGGTAATTTTCGGTATGTCCTTGTCGGTGACCGGTATCTGATAATGAGTTCGTACCAGATCGATCTTTGAGAACAGGCGAACTCCATGTAGACCGGCCTTGGTGTCCTGTATGTGAGGAATCAGATATTGGTCTGGAACTGTTACTTCGTTGAGAGCGCGTTCATGTTTACATGCTCGCCAATCTCCCGACTTTTTCTGCACCATGTGAAGTAGCGAAGACCAAGGGCTGTTAAACTGTCGAACGATCCTATGTTCAAACATCTGTTCAAATTCTGCATAGACAGTTTTGAGCTTGTCTGGAGTCAGTCTTCGGGATTTGGCGCTGACGGGAGGACCCTTGGTAATTATGTGACGCAGCTTAGCTGCAGCGGAGGTTGACAGCAGCGATGCAAGTCGGAAGACTTCCAGGAAACCCTCATGTAGCGGTTTGCCGACCGGTAAGTTGGCAGTAACGTACACCGGGCTGAGCGATGCTAATTCACTGGATATTCAAACGACGGAAAGGTTCGTTGTCTAATCACTGAAACGTTTTCGTTTAGCGTCGACGAGTAAGCCCAAGTGCTGAACAACGTCCATCCCGATCATGGGATTTTGGACATCAGGAACTAGGAATATCCATCGAAAGGAATCTCTCAGGTCGAGATTAGGCCTGCGCTAGCACTGACCGTATACGCGAATGCTGATGCCGTTGTCTGGGCATAGAGAACCAGTCACCTTTCCGGTTACATCGTTAGGATCACAAGGAAGGATGCTGACTTCTGCGCCAGTAGCAAGGAGATAGCGAACTCCCGTTTGTCGATCAGTGACGAAGAATAGACTACTGTGTCGGCCCGTTCTCCTGCGCGTTACGTTTGAAGGAACATGGTGGGCAGTACGAGTTGGCCTGTGGGCCAAATCGCTGATGGTACCAGCAGTAGGAAGACGTTCGGCGCGGTGACTTCCACAGAGATTTTGACCGAGTTGGACACTGGCGACTTGAAGATCGGCATCCGCATCTACTCCCGGAAGTCGCAAAATCGGCAAACATCTTGGTGAGCATGGCGAGCTGCGCTTTCATTACTGCAATATTGTCATTCGGCGTAGATCGGACGTGAGAAATCTGCCCATACCATTCCCAAATTTGATCTGCGATATCGACTATCAGCGTCAGTGGTGCGCCGGCATTTGCGCATAGTACGTTGTACATTTCACGCGGCAAACTACGTAGCCACATTTCGTTGAGAAATGCGTTGTCTACCATAGCGGGTTGAACAACGAACAATGATTTCTCACAGGATAAAAGCAAGTGCTTGATAGGTCACGTAGGATAGTTGGGATGAACACCATGAAATCAACATATATGTGGGTCATCAACCGAGCCTCTACTGAAGTGAATAAATTGATAAACATCTTTAGTGTAAAGTAGGAAAATCGATTGTAGGCCTGCAGAAATCCATGGCGTGCAGTGGACGTTGATATAAGGCGTGAGAAAAGTAAACCATGGTCGCTCACTTAGGTCCATTTGATACATAAATCCTGCTGAGAGATATGCTTGGCGTAATCCACGAAAATGTAGTATAGGTAACAAAGTGCTGAGAGCTAAGCGCAACATCGAATCATTCGTTGAAAATGTCCAATGTGGGTGAGGATACAACTGAGTCTGGGAGGGCTGTCCAGGATTTGCAAACCCGAACAGAAAAGTAATTCCGTCGACACTCTAAACGGCTAAATTGATCTTTCAGTTTCAAGCGGTTTCCACTGAGCTGCGTGTTGTGGTCAGGTTTCAGCAAATGGCGACATACATGGTTGGCTTTCACCCAATATTTGGTACGCTAAAATGAGAACTCCGCGCAGACTTCGATAGCGTCCGATGAAAATTCACAGCAACTTCCGACTTCGGTGGTAAGAATGATAGCGCAGCTCCTTTACATTCTTTGTTGCTATTCGTTGTAGTGCCTCTAATGCCTCTAGGTCGCGCTCCAACCGAGGTTGTCAGGCTTGGATAGCTTATTCAACGTGCGGGCGCACGCAGGATTTGTGCATCATTGGGAAGATTTATGGGTCAAATCTCCCGAATACCCTCCACAGCATGTCGAGGTGCTGATCGCCTCTATTTGCAGCTATGTCATCTTGTTTTGAACAGTTGAGGATACTCTGTACGAGCACGCCAACGTCACGTTCCTGGGAGCTGGTCTGCAATATGTGTGCCCCAAGCGAATACGTGTAGCAATGTCTATTGTGTAATTACACAACGCGCCATTTGTCTATGTTGCATAGTAGGGCATTTTGCACTGCCCAGTTCGACACCGTGTTGGGATCGCACTGGAGTCGTTCGTAGTCGTCCGGTCATCTGATCATTCGCCGTATCTTTATATCATCCGTGAAAGTTAGGAAATCAAAAGCAATTGACGTTGCTCGATCGTTTATGAGCATCAAGAAAGGCGAGGCCTAAGCACCCAGTATTGTTGCTAACCGGCCTTTACACCGACTGAATCGAACAGAGACTCTTGAACTCTTACCTCTAACCAACATTCGTATAGAAAATCGCTAATCCAACTCAGCATTGGGTCGCCACTGCCGTAGTTCCGAAGCTTCTGAAGGAGAATTCAATGGTCCAAGTGATCAAACGCTTTTGAGAAGTTCAGGTAGATGACACTGACTCCTGCTCCATCATCAACGGCTTCAGTCCAGCTATTATATGCAGTTAGTAGTTAGTAGCACATGAACCCTCTTGACGTAAGTCATGCTGCTCCGAGGCTATTATCTTGTGCCTTTCCAGATACTGCATTAGCGCCTCCGCGATGATTGATTTCATAACTTTGGATAGCACAGAAAATAGCATTATCAGACGGTAGTTGGCAGTTTCATTGCTGCTACCTCCTTTATGTATGGGACTGATGATCCATCGTTTCTCTAGACATCACTGATAGAAAACGGTTAGTGACTCTGCTAGATCAATAACTACTGCCTGCAGAGCTTTCGGTCGGATGTTGCCGACTCTAAGAGAACTGTGGATACGCAAGGATAACAACTTCTTCAACACAGCTACCACAGTGAAGGTGATGTGGTATAAACCCGACGGTGGAGTAATAGCAAAGAGAAGAATATTTGGGCTGGTTATCGGCTGGAAAGTTTGGGCGTAATGAAGCCGTAGGATATCGGCTGCTTCCATTGCTGACCGCGTGCGTCCGTCAGCCGTGACCAGTGCTGGAATCCCACGCTTCACCTTTCGAAGGTCGTTAAAGTGCCTTCACGGAAATTTGCGATTCGATCAGAATCGCTTCATTAATTCCTGCTGATGCGTGACCTTGTCCTCGCGGATCCATTTCACACATAAGTTACGATGTGTCACGTAGGTTGTCTAAGATTCAGCATTCGGGCAGTTCTTGTGAGCTGCTCATGCCACATACCTCAGGGACATATATTTACGTGTTCTGCTCCTCAGAAATGACTTATATTTGTGTTTAGGTTGGAAGAGCTGCTCCGATGCGTGCCATATGACTGTGCTAAACGTCCTGGTGCATGTTTTCCAGGCCACGTCTGAGGGGTATTCGGTTAAGTGAGTCAAAGGTATATCCTTAGTAAGTGTAGATTGCACGTTATAGTGCGTGACAGTAAGCACTTTATCATCCTTTTTTTGGATATTCCGCATAGCAAATATGGTCAGAGTAGAGTGGCTTGATCAATACGACCCAGTGGTGTGCTTGTAACTATCCCGTCGACCATGCGTTGTTCGTTAGTGAGCACAAGATCCAGTATCGACAGCTTGTTAGCAATTCGAAATTTGGTGGCAGAGGTTACATGGCTGCACAGTGGGTGGTTAGCAACTAGCTCTTGCAAGCACGCTTTAAATTGCGCACCATCGATTGCTATCGTTTGCAGGTCATGCACATTGAAGTCCCCAACGATAAGAACGTGGGTGTTGGACTTGTTCAAAGCAGTCTGAAAGACGTGGTTCAGTTTGGAGTTCATTTCTACTCTTGTAAACAGGAGTGACTAACCAATGTTTCTACATTGTGCTAACTTGTATTTCCTCAATAGTTCCTCGAATGCACCGAGCTAACTCCTCATTAAAGCTTATGGCAGCTGATTTTAATGACCTCGGTCTAATGTTTTCCACACAAGAAGAGCTGTGCACGCACAAGCACAATAGCCTTTACATAACATTTGCCGCAGTGAAGTACACCTGGTCCTAACCTCATAGAGGAATGAGCTGTGCAAAAAGCTTTTGAGGTGACCATTTACTCTAGAAAGAGCCGGTAAGACTTTGCTGAAGGGCATTGGCCGCCTCCGGTGTGATTAGCACAATTTTACCTCATGTACGTTGAACTAAGAAGCTACGCTGCAATCTGCAGAGTTGGTCTAGTGCCTGTAAATCTCCGTAGGATTAGTAGTCCATTACGACGTTGTCCTTTTGGTGTCTTAGTTTGTCTCCGCGGAGCAAGTTGACACAATAAGTTCGCAGGCCTGGGCACACGGACAAGCTTTATAGGCGCGTCAGGCCGAATCCCTTAAACCCAGGCACTTTGCAAATCCGGCTCCTCAAGAAAACCTTCATCTGCTTTGGACAAAATATTTTGGTTTCCGACGCAGTTGGACTAGTCCGATGAACTGGGTGATAAATTCCTTCCAGCGGACGTCGGGAGGCTGGTCAGCTAGAAGAGACCAGTTGATTTACTGAACGAGGTTAGACCGTGTGCCGTAAAGGGTGACGACGTGGAGGTTTTCATCGTTTTCACAGACGCATTCCGCGCAGTAAAGCAGCGTCGCGTGATCATGCTGGCCAAGCGAAGCACCTATGTTTAAAGCATCGTTCAGTATTTCCTCGCTGGTGAACACAAGGTGTAAGGCAGATGGTTCGTCGTCATTTCGGAATCACCTAGGAGGGGTGACATGGTTGTATAGCAGTATATCAGCGATTACTTGTTTCAAGTTCGCTTTGAATTGTTCGCCGAGCAAAGCTGAGATTTCGATTAAATGCAGGCGACTGTAGGACTGCGACTATTTGACCGTGCCAGAATTCGCCTTGTGGCAGACGCTAAGCGGTGATCCATTTCCAGGGTGAACATTGGGGAGAGGTAAATTATTGCAACTTTCAGGTCCAGGCAGCACCAGAGACATCGACAACTTGTGCATCTGGATTGCCGATGATGTCAATCTGTGGGTCACATCGTTAATGCAAAAGCACTCCGCCTCATTTGTTGGGTCGATGGTTTCGTAGGAGAATCATACAGGGCATGACGCTCAGCATCATTGATCTCGATATTCAGTCATGTTTTAGTTATCATAAAGATATCCCAGGGGGTGAAAACCTGATAACTACGTGGTTAGATTAGCTTGCTGAGAAGACTCTGCGTTCGTGACTCACAAGCAGATGCGGGCCTCAGTGATTAGCGGTGTATTTTGGGTTGCGGCTTCTGTTTGGGGGTTTATGCCGACCCTTGTGGGGTCGGCTACCTGTTGTTCTTTTTGTTGAGTCTGATCGCAGGCCACTGACTAATTCCAGTTTGGAATATAGAGTTCTCAACGATGGTAAGTAGCCACAAATATAGACATCCTTCAGCTGACTGTGTGCTTTAACTACATCCTAGCTTTGACCGGCATGCTGACCGGTTCGCGCACAAGGGCTGCATGCTCAGCGTTATCTCGTAGATTTGTGGCCGGGTACCCACCGATTTGATAGGTATTTCTGGTGGCAGCTTACTGTGTATTTTGAGCCAAGTTTCCATCACCTTTTCCGCCAAAAGTTTGATTTCAGCATTACTTCTATCATTCGTGACCAGCTCGCTTTTTAGTTGGACACTGATGGCAACCTTGAGACCGAATTGGCGTTCGTGTTTGCTAGTGTGCGTGTTTCACGGATGAAGCGCCAGTCATCCCGGTCATGTGCTTGAGCCTCCAGCTGGCTTGGATTATGCAGCTCCGGCGCCATGAACCAGGATCGTTTTTTCCGTCCAATCGTTTGCGGTGGTCATCCGAGTTTAGGTTTAGCTTCTGGCGTTCCTTCCGTGGAACATCTAGGAAAATGCGAATAGTGCATTGAGTTGGTCAGAGGCGAGTGACTGAGAACTGAACGGTCTCTGCATCATCTCCTGACTGAAGCGTTACTTTGAGTAGGCGTGGTTTACCGTAGTGTGCCAGACTTGGATGATGGATATAGCGCAAGTTACTGGTCTGCCATTTTTGGACACCAATTAATTGACAGATGGCGTCCCAATGTTTTTGGTTGTCTAGCAGACTGCCTTTGATGGAGTTTGTCTCGGATTCTGGCACATTTGAACATAAAACATTAAGAGAATTGTGATGCTGTTTGGTGTTCTACTTTTTATGGCTGCCTTCTACCCGATCCACATTTGTGTAGGTAAATCGACTCACGCCAGAAGGAACGAACATCGACGCTGAAGTATCGCAACTGGGTTAACTCTTTGGTTTTTAACCAAACTATCAGGCCAATAATCATGGAAACAGGAATCAGCTGGGAGTCGACAATTGATTCTTCATTTCCTACGGCATTTTGTTTGCTAACTTACCAGAAAACGGCATAACCCTATCCACAATTTCAATCATATAGTGCTGGAATTCAATGCTCCACCGGAGTGATCCGGTGTGTCACAGCGTTGTCACATAAACATTTATGGCTGTTTATAGAGAGAATATGTGCAGGCAAAACCCACGGTCCTGGAATATTGCTTCCGAACACTTCGCTGGAACCGGGTGAGCTTGAATCGCCCAGCTAACACCACGAGGTGATATTCTGGCAGAGCAGCCGCAATGCGAACTATACCCATAGGGTTGGTTAAAAGAAGTCGAATGATATGAGTAACGAAAAGTAATGCTGTTGTAGCAAAAAATAAGAACATCTATCCTGCCGCTTAGTTCTAACAAGGCCGAACAGAGTGCTGGAGAACAGCTTGGGAGCGAATGGCACAAAAATTCCCCTATTGCGTCCACTGTTCTCATACACAATGCCGCATCGTGATTCTCCAGTAAATTCGCGGCTGACGTTGGCACAACATCTGGCGGACCATGTACGTGCTACCAATGCTTATCACCACTACAACGCGATTTAAAGCAGTGCCAGTTTTTGCTAAAACGCTTTTTTGGTAACTCATTTTTGCATGGGGTTTTCGATTCACCAAGCGTTACAAAGCAGTATGTAGTGACCAGCAGATTCACTTGTCTGTCTGGGAACGATGTGTAAACTAAGATGACAACATAGTTTCCATTTGTACCTAGGCCAGTGCCGTAGCAAACCCTTTTGCCGCCAGGGGCGATATTAACATTTTCGCCCTGTATGAGAGAAGTATAGGTGCGTGAGAACCACACAATGGGCTGTGGGCCAAGTGCACATTAGTATATGATGAACTGAATGATCGTTTGGGACACAGGTGAATGTGGTGAAAGTGACCACAATGGGACAAGTAAGGGGATTTCTGGAAAGGACCTTCGCACAGCTGTGATTCACCGCCTTAAAGACAGATTACCGGCCAAGTCCGAATCGCACGTGGTATATCAATTTGCTTTTCACTTGTGGTGCTAAGTACCTCGGACATACGACCAGGCGTCTGTCAACAAGGATAACTCAGCACTTTCCCGGGTTACTACGAAAAGACATTGCGGGAAGTATCAAAAGTTCCATCTTTGAACATCTGGTTCCAAGTGGACACGGAATTCTGACCAATGATGCTTTTAACATTTTTACACCGTGTCGAAACGATATTCTAATGAGATTACGAGACGCCTCCTTAAGATTGCGGAATCGATAGCGATCAAGTTGATGCAGCTGGAGCTTTGCAAGGAGAGTATGCTTCTGCAATTGCTCACCTAGTGGCCGTGATAAGGATCCATCCGCATGGAACATTGATGAGACCATAGATGGCATCACTTCTCGGCTGATCCAACTTGGTTATCGAAGTGGTCAGCGAACTCTATCAACTGGGGTCAAATATCGTCAGCTCCCATCTACAGCACAGACTTTGCCACTTGGTCCGATCAATTTAACTTCCGACTGAATAAATTCACTGGCTCCTACTTTCGCTTCACCTTTCATTGGCTTATGGGTATCCAAGTTATCTTGGTAAACGTATCTGTCTGATGTGAGTTGCGGAAAAGAGATCTCTTTGCAACCGTGTTTTCTTACATTCCTATCGGCATTATCTACGAGTATTTGTGTTTGTCATACTGAGTAACATTAACGTCGGTAACCCCCAGCTTATCCGGATATGTTATTCTTTTTAATTGGTACCGAACAGTCGACGGTAGTAAAATAGCCGCCACCTGTCACATGCCGCCCGGGGCGGACCGCCCCCTCCGCCCCCACCCTAGGCCATGCCTCTGACCTAGGCAACAACGAAACTCGCCTGTTCGAACGGTGAATACGCGTGTTTGAGTCAACTAGTGGAAACCCACTTCGCACACTTCCGGCTTCCCGCTTTGAAGAATGCTAGCAAGATTTGAGTTGGCGACCGTATCTTTCTCCTAGCTAGAACATTTTTACTATGCTTTTACCTAGCGGGATTGTACGATTCGAACATAAAGAACTATATTGCATATTTATCCGTAATTTTCCTACGATTCACTAAGGAGGGACGAAGCTGAGCTTATAGAGAGCGAGTGAATCCGCTATAAGTGGCCATCGATCGTTTCAATGCCTACGCTGTGATTTACTCAACGACAGCCTAGACGTTAATAATTCTATCCGACTGGACACATTATTGGTACCCGTTGCTAGAAGACCAATTTAGTCGTCAACACATCTGTAAAAGATTATAAGTATATTTACAGAAATGGATTTGAACGATCATTTATATTGCCGAAGGATGTGCTCAAAATGTCCGCGGGCGTTCTGCTTGCAGTGCAGGAACCGCTTGATGCAGTTGCTGCGCACTTTATCCAATTTATCCTACGTGATTACCCGACATTCTTACACTGTCTTCACTTTAAGTTGCTCCAGTGAATGTCGCTCTGTGTTGTACACTCGCCGCTTCAGATAGCTCCCTAGGATGAACTGCAGTGGGTTCAAATCGGGTGAGGAAGCAGGCCACTCCATTAGTCCGCGGCGTCCGATCCAACGGTGTAAAACCTTTTCGCTGTGGCAAGTACGCAACATTTTATCAAAAGGTGCACCATCCTGCTGCCACCAAATGGTACTGCATACCTTCTTGTCCTCCAGCTGTGGAAGCACAAATGTCTGCAGCTTTCCATGTTCGACGTTGCTAAAATATGATAAGGCCTTAGAAGTACCAATGAGTAGTGGGGATTTTGATATAGTTCAGATAATTCATCATGGTTTAAGGCGATCACTTTTAACACATGTTTTCTTCCTCCATATAAGTTACTCGTTTACGTCCATAACTAAACACCTTTCTGAGTCAATGAGGTTCATCATTTGACACAGTTAAACAAAAGGGGAGTAACTCACACGCATTTCGGCCAAGCTGTGTCTAGGAACTGAATCCGTTCCGCCCGTCTCCTATTGGCTGTCTGTCTCGCTTGGTTGGTCCATCCGTTCACTCTGATATGACACTCCAATTGTATCCTCCTTTTTCTTTTAACTGTGCCCTTATATTACTATGCACTCTGTACACCTTGTCATCCCACGACGTCTTAGCTGTATCTGCGGCCCTGGCCTCCCTGCTCCACACCGTAGGGCGCTCCACTACCGATTCACATTGTTGACACCGACGTCGTCTCAAATGCACTCCATTTCTTCTGAGCGTTTTCCATCTAACATGAATATCGTATGACTTTGCACCGACCTTCGCAGTCATCATACCTTCCTTGCACCGCTTTTAACCATCGGGTACTGGTCGAAACCGCACTTTCTCTCCTACTCTTATCTCAAGTATTAGTCGTATACCGTAGATAAATGAAATTCGTCTTCCAAAACTGTTTTGTTATTTCTCATATTGTGGCGAAACTGGGCGCAAAAGTGTGGTGGTTGCCGGCATCAGAGTTTTAGTCCTTCGGCTGTATTGATGCTGCACCGGGCTCAAATCGATATCCGTTGAAGTAGTGTTGGGATTCTCCAGTAGCATGAGATACTGGTCTTGGTCAGTAGATCGAGTCTTTGATAACATCCGTTCGGCCTGCTTCACTGCCGACCCCACCTTTCCGTTCGATTGACTGGTATTCTAGCTAGTTTCTGGTGCGCGAATTTCAACTTGGTTACGAAAGCTTGGAACGCAGCGCCGGTAAACTGGGGACTAGCGTCTGAGAGCAGCTCTTCCGGTATTCCGTGCCGCGCGAATGGTCATCTGAGTTTGCTGATTACTGCCCCTGTGATCGTAGTGGTGAGTAGATCAATTTCCGTAATCACTGTAGTAAGTCACTATGAGTAAACAAGGTTTTTCCTTGTCAACGAATAAATCCGCGCTACCTACTGCCACTGTCGTTCAGGGACATCATGCAGCATCATTGGTTCTCTCATCTGCCGGACTTCGTATGTACAGCACGCTTAACATTTCGACAGGTGATCCCTGATTTGACGCGTATTTGCCGGCCAAAGGACCAATTCACCTGTTCGGTTAATGGTATAGTTAAATGATAAATGATAAATGTTATATTCCTCGGTGTTTCGAGGTGCAGTCCAACTATGTGGTCTGATAAATGTGTACAACAGGATCGCAAAAAAATAATCAATTTGCTCACGCTTTTTACAATGAATCCAAAAACAGGTACTAAAGTAATTGGCAGGATTAAGGCATTAAAGAAAATAAAAAGCAGGAACAATAACGTAAGCAGATTTAAACAGATGTCCAGTTAAAGTAATACGGCCACTCGTGGAACCATCCCCAGGGGACCTGCTTCCATGCAAGGTATTCCCTCGAAAGGTTTCGCTCGCACTTCCATGCAATAACTGGCCGTGTGCCGGTGTGGCATAGTAGCATATGAGCCATCACCTGTATATCATATGTTTTGTTCATTTTAGAGCTGTTTTTGAACATGTATTATGGGCCATGAAGGCTCAGCCCAGTCCGTCATGCGGATCATTCTATTATGGCACTTTTTTATACGCCAGTCAGTTGGTGGCAATTTGCCTTGCATAGGTAACATCTTTTATAATCTGGAAGCTGTAATCCGTCACCACAGGAGATCAGCCCAGTCGTGGCCAACTATGAAATAAGGAAGAATATAGAAAAGAAGAATTCTGTGAAAGAGGTACTATATCGTTAATGTAAGAAATAGGCAGGTATGTTTTGTACATCCGCGTAGAAATCGATCGAGCCGATCATACGATAAATTGTGTAGCGTGACAGCCGGAGACAGATGACTGTACAAGTTGTCCATAGGCAAAAGTCGCGTAGGGAATCAGTTATTGCCATCACTGAATTCAAGTATATGTTTCTGGACTGTTAGTTTCAGAAAAGAGGGGGAAATGATTAGCACTGGAGAACAAATGTAGCGAAAGGGATCGCAGAACAATATTACGAATTAATCAATTTGTGGGGAAAATTACGAAAATAGCTCCTGACATCACACCAGTAAATACTTTTGCTCTCGGTTTTAAACAGAATACAGTTGATATGAATTAAGTTTAAAGGGAGTAAAACCGCATGGAATGTAACGTTAAGGAATAGCATAAGAAGCGGTTTGTATCAGCTCATCCTAGCTGATCAAGTTTTCTCTGGTGCAGTAGAGTTGATGTTCTCCGGAATCATACATGATCCGGCCCTTCTTCATACATTTTTTCATCATCTCTGTCCGTTGACAGATAAGCCTTTATCATTTTCTTGAACATGCAGAAATGTTCAATACATCTAATCTCTTTTGGCAGCTTATTCCAAATGGAGCCATACCTAAGAAGAAAGAAATTTCTCCTTAGACTGCTCTTGAATTTAGTTGGTATACAGATGAGCGCGACGAATTTATTTCAACATTTCTCCTCGAAGCGGTGAAGAGGTCAGAATAGGGCTTCCCTTGAACAGCAAACCAGCATAGACAGAGAGTTCATCCCAAAAATTGAAGTAGGGTGAAAGTCCCTTCGGCAGCTGCTTTTTGTCCGGTCACCCATCGATAATAAAGTCTCGTAAAACCGATAATGTTGCATGCTCCTCCTCTCTTTTAGACGATCTTCCATCACAGTCAGATGTTGCACTAGGCTTACTACTTCCATCTCATCTAGATTACGAACAGCTACGGACAGCGTATGAGCTCTTGAGAGTGCATCCGCGAGGGAAATCTGTTCACCAATCGTGTACACTGTATCCACGTACTGCAGTTGAAGCGGGATACGCATATGTGGAGGAGGACGAGGAATGATGTGCAACGATCTACTGGCCATCGACACAAATGGTTTGTTGTCGGTATATACAATCCCTTCTTACGAAAGTATAATCGTTGAAAGGCTCCATGGCATAGACCATCACTTGCACCTCCAACTCAAAATGCAAATAAAGCTAACAAGTCAATGTGAGTGCTCGACCGCAGAAATTTAAAGCTTTTCCATTCTGTATGAGAGCAGCACCTAATCCTTCCTGGCTACTGTTACACTGCACCGCCAGAGGCTGCTTCGGATCGTAACATCCGAGTACAGGCGCGTTGCTACTAAGGTGCTTAATGGTTGAAAATGCGGTTTCCTATATTTTGCTAACTCCACTTTACTCCTTTGTGAGTTAGCATCCTGATCGATATCATGATATCGGCGAGTTTTGGCCTAAAGTGGCTTAAATAATTCACCCTCCTGTTTAAAAGATGGTTTCCCTTCACATCGTTAGGGGGCGACAACTCTTGAATTGTCATAATTTTTCTTCGATCGTCCCTGACCCCTTGGATTGTTAGCAAGTACCAATGGAAAGCACCTCCTCTTTCCGAAGTTCAATTCCCTCACATTTAAGATTGATGTTCTTTTGTTCATAACGCTACTAGACACGGTGGAGATTAGTGTCATGCTCTTCTTCCGTCGAGCCGTAAATTAGAACATCATCTGCCACGCATGTTATACCATCAAAAACTTCCAACGCTTACACCAATCGCTCTAGGAAAATTTCTCTCGAAGCCTTCAAATCAAATGGTAAACGCAGAAGGCTATAGCATCCGAACCCTGCGGTAAAGGCAGTAAGGAAAGTAGACTCTCCAATTAAAACCACGTGTCAACATGCGGAAGACAGGGTTATCTTTGTGAAATGCTTAGCTTTAGCTAAAGGCGGCGAAATGTCCCCTAGGGTCGTTAGCGCATAATGCTGTCCAAGTAGGACTCCATTCAACGTTTTCGGGTCAGTACGCAATCCCAGTTCACTCGTGTACTTGATAATGTTTGAGACCTGACTAACCCAATCGGTTGACTAGTTAAAATTGGCAATCACCCTCTCCCTCAATAATTTGCTCAATGCGACGCAGTACCTGTCACGCAGCGCAAATGGAACTCCGCTAGCCGGTAGCGCAGTCGGTCCTATCGAAGGATCTAACTACAAGTGAGCGGTTCCCACAAATTTTCCCACACCCGGGCTAAACCCTCACGTGCACTGGTCACCAGTACTGGTTTCTCTATGGCAAATAAACCCAAAACGATCGTAGTTAAAAATAACAAAACCGAGAGACTAAATCGAATCAATGCTGAGAATGGACTTAAGCTACTCCTCCACAACCATAAACTTCAGCCGATGTGCGGCTCGGTCTGTTGGGTTAACTACTTCGATTGTAGCTGAGCATTTCGGATGAAGTGCGGAACCATTCTACATGCATGGACAACCTTGATCCGATCAGGTGCAGCCCACGGGACAATGTTTCCTTGGTAGAACGTTAACAGTAGCATCCTTGTCTAACTGGAATCGTACGGCTTTGCCATCAATCAAAAGACTTGTGTAGATAAATTTTTGTGGTGCCCTCTAAGACACATTACCGGTCGCATGTACTACATCTGTGGATGACTTTTCACGAACGATCACATTCATATTGGATGATTGGTAGCAATCAGCAAAATGGTTCCTTTCTCCACATTTAACGCAAATCCACCCCACCTTGGACGCTGTTCGCGGCTGCTCAGACGTTGCACAGTATATAACTTGCGGATCTCTTCTCTCACGTTTGTAACATTCGCGGTTTTCCCCCTAGAAACAGCACACATTTCTGCAGCAACTGCGAGTTTCATTTGTTTGTTTGACGCGTGGTTGCTGATTCTGTTTCAGAAATCGATGGGCTGCTGGAGCGACAAGTTGTGTTGTCTCAAAAGTCGCTTCGTCGTACCTTTATCTTTGGTTCCTAGAAGACTCTGTTCGCGTACGAGAGTGTCACACATGCTTTTGAAGAAATTGCTGAACCGGGCAAAAATCTTCAGTTCTGTGATGTACGCGTCGACTGATGCACTCGGGTCCCTGCTTTGCGTAAAATAAACATAGTGTTGGTATGTCTCCTTGAATTGGTTTACGCAAAACACACTGGACTTTTTAATGACCATCTCCAAAGCATTGGGATCTTTATCAAAAGGCAATGTCTCTATCACACGACGCGCGTCATCCTCGTATGCGTGTTGAAACATGCCCAAGCGAAACGCCATCGGTTACTCGTCCAAATGTATTATTGTGAAGAAATCCACTTGCACATGCATAGACGCCAATCACTAGCCAATTACCGTTCATCCACGTTTAAAGGGGGTAGGTAGTTGAGCAGCAGGTGGTTCTCCAAGCAGCATCCCACTGCGGGCGATGTGGTATGTCTCGGTTTTCTCTGACACCATGTTGCAGAAATCCGTGCTTCAGAGACAAGCGTCCATTCGGTAAAGTTAACTCGGAGAAAATTACAGAATGCTTTTAGTAAGCCAAGCTCCTCGAGATAAGATGCATGTTGAAGTCCATAACTAATGACCTTTCTGAGTCGATTTGATTCCTCCTTTGACTCAGTTAAGCAAACGACTAGTAACTCACACGAATTTCAGCCAAGCCGAGTCTAGTAATCGGATCCGTTCCACCCCTCTCCTATTGGCTGTCTGACTAGGTCGGTTGATCCATCCGTTCACTCTGCTTTGACACTCCCATCACATGTACCTTTGATTCGAAAAATTTACTTCGGATAGGTATGCCCGAGAAATATGTACATGTTTTGGGAGCGGTTCGCACCTGTATTTCGGTTAAAGTATGCTTTTAACTTAAGGTGTTAACGCCCTTACCATCGTCAGTAATGCGAGTCAAAGATATTCGCAGTCACCATTCTTTTCTAACTTCGCTGTTCCTGAAGTTATGGATATCGTCTTTATTGGATAAGGCTTGGTAGCTGCGGAGCTTCTGGACTTCCTGTAGGCTGACGACATTGCTGTAATCTTTAATAGCTTACGAGCGGACTAAACCGTACTAGAAGTCAGTCTTATAGAGCTGTGCTCTGCGCCCTCAAAATACTACGCTATTCTCCAAGGTTTGAAGGAAACCCTATCCAAGTGCAGACTGAGTGCGAACTAGCTAGAGGCAATTTGGAATCCCAACCACTTGGGAACTTGGAGCACACCTTTGAAACTGCGGATGAGGTCACAATGCATATGGCATAAGCGAGAGGAGCTTTTGTTAATTTTTGCGTCTCTGGTTGTGGTGGCGTTATATCATTCTTGCTCTGAATGGTAGGGTATAAAATACTGCTGTCCGTTCAATGCCACAAAACGGTTGTGAAACTTGAGACGTCACATCGACAGAGTTTAATAGTTTCGACCTCGTGGTACCTACATTTTAACTCCTATCTGGTACCAGCATTGTCAGAACATTAGGCGTATTGATCACTAGTAAAACGGCACAGGATGAACAAGTGAAATGTTCGTCAATGTTATTCCGCGCATCAGGCTCCGATGTCTAGGCCACGTGTAACACATACCAGCACACCGATTCTTGTGTGCGCGTCGGGATGAAAGATGAAGTGAGATCAGCCGATGAATTAGCCAGGGAGAGGAAAAGCTCTCACTTCAAGTTGACCTCGGTTGGTGCCGCTAGGCAGGCTGGGTTCACAAAGTTGTTGAACACATTTGTTTCAAGAATTCCGGCGGCACTCCTGAATAACCGGTAGGGTAAAACATCATTGTTGATGATTCATCATCAGGTTAAATAATACACGTTTATATAGTGGACAAAAAACAGGATGGGGCAAGTATTATAGGAAAAAATTAAACTGTCAGTCTTATTTCGATTAGTTCACGCGATCTTATTTACCGTGCACCAGAGGTGCGCGTTTGACAGGTGGCCCCGGCACAACCCCAGTCTTCACGAGTTGTTTGTGCCCATATTAAAGCGGAAGGCTAGGAGGAATCGCGAACGCCTCTGACAATGCAATCTTGCGTTACTTGATTGGTTTGCGTCATACTTCGCTCACGTGACAGATCGGGAGGAGGTTATTAGGACAACAGTCGAATTACGCAATTATCGCTATGCTACAGAGCTAGTTGAATCCACATCCACACCACCCCTGGTGATCCTGTTGGACGCGTTCAACTTGACGTCCCCTGTAAATTAGTACACTCAAAAGGAAGTGGAATCCCCAAACAATCCCACTGCTAGCACCGATGTGAAGGCGGGGACTTCGAATTCGCCCGTTCCTATTGCATTGTATTATTGTTCCAGGTTACTCACTGCGGAAATTTTTCCTATTGTCTCTGCAAGCCATTTTACCATTTGTTTGGGCGAACCAGTTTTAAGGTCAGCAATGCAGACTTATTGTGTTGATCGTCTGGTTTGGCGCTCTGACTTTGTCGTTTTTTGTCACAAAAGCAGAACACTTTCAAAATAACTGTTAAAAAAATTTGGGGAGAAGTAAAAATCACCATGTAGTATGGCAATTGGCACTCAGGCGTCATCCTGCTAACAAAGCACAAAATCCGCTTATCATGTCCAGTGAGGATGGATCGCTTCTTGGGGCCACTTTTGGTCTCGAGAGCCTTTTACAACAAAGTGAATTCTCGAAAGCAAGCACTGTGGTGTTCAAAAGTTTGGTTACATCACAACATTGAAGGTGGAGTCGTGAAACTCCCTGGCTATCGGCACGGTAGATTTAACCGCCGAAGAAAGCTCCATCAACGCGGAGGAGACGTGTACACCTACATTAAGAAAATTGGTGTACATCTGTTTATCAGCTGCCTGTTTATTCCACAGCTTCAATAACCTACCACCAGCTGCAATGTAAACTAAAGTTTCTCTTTGCTGCTGTTCGGAAAGTTTATGTAGTGTTTGACACAGAACTGTCAGATAAAATACCTTTGCAGATCATCTTGTCTCAAAATCGCAACCGAAGTAATAGTTTTTCATCTGCATCATCACTGGCGAATTCAATAGAAGGGACAGTTTTCATCGAAATGCTGGATCTAACCAGCTTGATGGAATTCGCCACTAGGCTCGACGCACATTTGGATTTAATTTTTGCTAACAAATACAACCTGTATTCCACGCAAAGACGCTCCCCGCTTGGCAATTCGGACCACTGCATGGTAAAGTTACGTCCCAATACTTATTGTAAGGCCAACTACGCTGCGATGACAAGAAGTTTATCCAGAACTGTTACACGGTATATCGGTTCAATGGCAAACATTACTGAGTCCAAATCAAATTTCGCCTTAGCTGACTCCCCAATTTTCACCAATGAGGACCTGTCGGCTCGGTGAGAGCATCACACCGACTACTAATTTTGTTTCAATCTGTATTGCCTACGCATTGAAAACGGTTATCTTTGGAATGATAGATTTTCAACTCCAGTACTCAAGCGACCGTTTAAAAAAGTACAGCACTTTTATATCGGCTAATTGCCCGTATCAAATATCTGTCTGTGGTTTTAAAACCGACATAAGAAGGTTAAATATCCCATACATCGAAGCCGTTTTAGTAACGCGCAGTTGCAGTGAACTAAGGAAGCTCATGAAGCGTCTTACCAGCAAAATTTTCAGTAACTAACTCGGCCTTGTGGATGTGGACAACCTTAACACCGTTTAACTCCTGGTCATCGAACATTCCCTTCCTTCCTTTCCTATCATTGAACTAGCCATCTTATTTGACCGCTTCACTGTTCACAGCGAACTCACAAAACTGAAACCATACAAGTCTAATGCCCTATCCCCAATCGCTCTGAAAGAGTGCATTGATGCTTTACTGACAGAAGTCTCCAACCCATGTTTAACAACTGGTACCATGCTGGACTTCTGTGAATTAGCCAAAATGACACCAGGGCTTAAGAAGGACTCATGGGAGTTTCGACCAATGGCTTGCGCCCCGGGACTGTTGAAGGTGCTAGCAAATCTACTAATTCCCCGCATTTTCACATAGGTTTATACATCTGGTATCAAACAGTTTGTATAGAAGTCAGAGCTTTTTCGAATTTTATGCTTTTCACTCTATGTGCTTTGAAGAAAAAATTATGCGGATACCTTTGGAAGATTTAGCTGTCATTACTGTTGAATCCTTTGTAGGAAAAGTGCGTTCCCCATACGCAGGTCATGCGATGTGCGACTGCCTTAGAGATCGCCTACTGCACGCAGTTCTGCGATAGCTCGTTCGAAAGCACAGCCAATTATGGTCATTACTTACTCCACTCAAAATTCATGAGGCGTCAACTGCGAGATAGTTTACTTGACTGAAAACTATCTCTTTTTATTTTCCTTGTCACAGCCTTATTTCCCCACCGATCGTGTCATAGTGTATCCACCGTGTTTGTGTAAATTGTTGCAAGGGCTCAAGTAAAATCAAGTCAATAAAGACTTTGTGTACCCGAGTGGGTGCATTTCCAGCACTTTACACTAACTACCGCGGATGGACTAAAATTGCAATGCTAAAAATGCAAATTGTGTAGATGGAAACAATGACACAGTTGTCACCCGGATAAAAAGTCCCATATATGGAGGTGGTTATTTACTTTGTTGAAGTGGATTAGTACTATTAGTTTCCTGTCGATGTACAGTGTCACAACCCAGTATGTCGATCGGGACAATGATTCTTAAAGTAACTAAAGCGCCTTTTGATAACCCTGTAGCAAGCAAGATATCCAAGTTCTTTTTCAAACAATTAACGCAGCACAACGCTAGTAACCTCGTAGTAGGGTAACAGAAGAAAAGTTTAACTATTTGACAAAATATGCTGTATTCGCAGCAGATAAGGTAAAAAACGATGTTCCATTGAAGAGGCAATTGCAGATATAAGCGTCCCGATTTAAGTTGAGCTGAATAATATCAATAGGTTTCCGGGGGAATACGTGCTACTGATTGAATCGCACAAAAACAGTTCATCACATTTGGACTCAATTAGATAGCCATCATAAGCACGAAAAGTACTGTACGCTTATTGAATCATTTCGGGAGTCGTCAGCAGTGCGCAAGCCACCTGATTCCAGTTGGGGTAGAACCGGCATCCAGCTTGTTACCAGTCTGTGGTGAAGACCACTGAGCCATGGGGCGGTAACGACCGAGTTAACTAAGTTACTGGATTTGATATATCGCATGCATTTACCTCGGTGGTTACCTTCCCACTTGGCTCATTGCTCATAGCCCCAGACTGATACTAGTCGAGTTGTGGGTCCAAGCCCTAGAGGGGTCAGATGGAATGTACACTACTGACTATTCCTGAAACGATCAAATATTAGTACTGTGTCGTTCTCGGTTTGTGATAGCTATCTGATTGCGTTTAGGTGTGATGCTTTTCCACAAGGATAAGTCAACCTTTCTTATTGCTGATCGAATCCTCAGCCTTGCGTATTGCTTTTGGCCATGTGAATAGCAAACCTCAACGGTGTCTGTGTTGTGAGCCATCTTTATCCCGCCTCCACTTGCCTAGCCACCCGCACCAAACACAAGCTCACTTTCGTGTACTCCTTTACTTTGTTTCTCATCATTCCTTGTTACCGTCATTCAGTAAATTCAGGTGGCACATTAGGCGAGGTGCTGCTCACCTCAATATATTGATCAAACCAAAAGTATATTACTTACATAAGCTGACCTCCCATGATAGCTTTCCTTTCTCAACATTCCTGCTTCGTCATGCAGGGGGACCATTGAGACTTTCACTATGCCTAGATTTTCGTAAGTCACGTCAAGATCACCCTCACACACGCGTGACGTGCGTACTCCTGGTTCATTTGTATTATTCCCCTCTATCCTCTCTCCATCTTCTCGCAGCGTTGTCACTGTACGCTCATTCGAACCGGATTTACCAGCCCTACACAGTGATCCATCATACGTGGAAATATCTTCTACGATTAC
>OX104066.1:131170919-131225788 GCA_944474145.2 Dicrocoelium dendriticum
ATCGGCGAGTTTTGGCCTAAAGTGGCTTAAATAATTCACCCTAACGTTTAAAAGATGGCTTCCTTTCACATCCTTAGGGGGCTTCAACTCTCGAAGTGCCTTAATTTTGTTTGGATCGTCCCTGACCCCTTGGATCGATAGCAAATGCCCATGGAAAACACCTCTTTCCGAAGTTCAATTTCCTCACATTTAAGCTTAGTGTTCCTTTGCCCACAACACTGTTAGAAACCGTGGAGATTAGTGTCATGCTCTTCTTCCGTCGAGCCGTAAATTAAAACATCATCTGCCACGATGTTATACCATCAAAATCTTCTAACGCTTACACCAATCGCTTTAGGAAAATTTCTGTCGAAGCCTTCAAACCAAATGGTAAACGCAGAAGACTATAGCGTCCGAACACTGTGGTAAAGGCAGTAAGGAAAGTAGACTCTTCATTTAAAACCACGTACTAACCTGCGGAAGACAGGGCTACCTTCGTGAAATGTTTAGCTTTAGCTGAAGGCTGAAAAATGTCTTCTAGGGTCGGTAGCGCATAATGCTGTCTACGTACGACTCCACTCAACGTTTTCGGGTCAGTACACACTCCAACTTCCCTTGTCTACTTGGTAATGTTTGAGACCTGACTTACCCAATCGGTTGACTCGTTAAAATTGGCAATCACCCTCTCCCTCACTAATTTGCTCAATGCGACGCAGTACCTGTCACGCAGCGCAAATGGAACTCCGCTAGCCGGTAGCGCAGTCGGTCCTATCGAAGGATCTAACTACAAGTGAGCGGTTCCCTCAAATTTTCCCACACCCGGGCTAAACCCCGACGTGTACTGGTCACCAGTACTGGTTTCGCTATGGCAAATATACCCAAAACGATCGTAGTTAAAAATAACCAAACCGAGAGACTAAATCGAATCAATGCTGAGAATGGACTTCAGCTACTCCTCCACAACCATAAACTTCAGCCGATGTGCGGCTCGGTCTGTTGGATTAACCACTTCGATTGTAGCTGAGCATTTCGCATGAAGTGCGGAACCACTCTACATGCATGGACAACCTTGATCCGATCAGGTGCACCCCCGGGACAATGCTTTCTTGGTAGAACGTTACCAGTAGCACCCGTGTCTAACTGGAATCGTACGACTTTGCCATCAATCAAAAGACTTGTGCAGACACATTTTTGTGGGGCCCTCTGAGACACTACCGCTTGCATGTACTACATCTGTGGATGACTTGTCATGAACGATCACATTCACATTGGATGATTGGCAGCAATCAGCAAAATGGCTCCTTTCTCCACATTTAACGCAAATCCATCCCGCCTTGGAAGCTGTTCGCGGCTGATCAGACGTGGCACAGTATATAACTTGCGTATCTCCTCTCTCACGTTTGTAGCCCTCGTGGTTTTCCCCCTAGAAACAGCACATATTTCTGCCCCAGCTGCGAGTTTCACTTGTTTGTTTGACACGTGGTTGCTGATTCTGTTTCAGAAATCGATGCACTGCTGGAGCGACAAGTTGTGTTGTCGCAAAAGTCGCTTCGTCGTACCTTTATCTTTGGTTCCTAGAAGGCTCTGTTCGCGTATGAGACTGTCATCCATGCTTTCGCAGAAATTGCTGAACCGGGCCAAAACCTTTAGTTTGTGATGTACGCGCCGACTGATGCATTCGGGTCTCTGCTTCGCGTAAAGTAAACACAGCGTTGGTATGTCTCCTTGGTTTGGCTTACGCAAAACACACTGGCCTTTTTAAGGACCATCTCCAAAGCATTGGGATCGTTGCCAAAAGGCAATGTCTCTATCACACGGAGCGCGTCACTCTCGGATGCGTGTTGAAACGTACCCAAGAGAAACGCCATCGGTTACTCGTCCAAACGTACTATTATGCAGAAATCCACTTGCAGATGCATATACGCCAATCAATTGCCAGTTACCGTTAATCCACCTTCAATGGGGGTAGGTAGTTGAGTAGCCGGTGGTGCTCCAAGAATCATCCTGTGCGGTCGATGGGGTATGTCTCGGTTTTCTCTGACACCATGTTGCAGAACTCCGTGCTTCAGAGACAAGCGTCCTTTCGGTAAAGTTAAATCGGCGAAAATTACAGAATGCTTTTAGTAAGCCAAAGCTCCTCGAGATAAGTTGCACGTTGAAGTCCATAACTAATGACCTTTTTGAGTCGATTTGGTTCCTCCCTTGACTCAGTTAAACAAACGACTAGTAACTCACACGAATTTCGGCCAGGTCGAGTCTAGTAATCAGATCCGTTCCGCCCGTCTCCCATTGGCTGTCTGACTAAGTCGGTTGATCCATCCGTTCACTCTGCTTTGACACTCCCATCACAACATGTACCTTCGATTCGAAAAATTTACTTCAGGTAGGTATGTCCGAGAAATAGTTACATGTTTTAAAAGCTGTTCACACCTGTTTTTTGGTCAGAGTATGAGTTTATCTTAAGCTGTTAACGCCCTTACCATTTTCAGTAATGCGAGTCAAGTATATTCGTAGTCACCATTCCTTTCTAACTTCGTTGTTCCTGAAGTCATGGATATTGTTTTTATTGGATAAGGCTTAAAATCTGCGGAGCTTCTGAACTTCTTGTAGGCTGACGACATCGCTGTAATCTTTACTAGCTTACGAGCGTACTAATCCGTACTGGAAGTCAGTCTTATAGGGCTGTACTCTACGCCCTCAAAATACTACGCCATGCTCTAAGGTTCGAAGGAACCCCTCACCATGTGCAGACTGAGTGCGCACTAGCTAGTTACTTTGGAATCCCAACCACTTGGGAACTTGGAGCGCACCTATGAAACTGCGGATGAGGTCACAATGAATATGGCATAAGCTAGAGGAGCTTTTGTTAATTTTTGCGTCTGTGGTTGTGGTGTCGTTATACCATTCTCACTCTGAATGGCAGCGTATAAAATGCTGCTGTCCGTTCAATGCCACAATACGGTTGTGAAACCTGAGACGTCACATCGACAGAGGTTAATAGTTTCCGACCCCATGGTACCTATTTTTTAACTCCTATCTGGTACCAGCACTGTCAGAACATTAAGCGTATTGACCACTAGTCTTACGGCACAGGATGAACAAGTGAAATGTTCGTCAACGTTATTCCGCGCATCAGGCTCCGATGTCTAGGCCACGTGTAACACCTACCAGCACACCGATCTTTGCGTGTCCGTCGGGATGAAAGAAGAAGTGAGACCAGCCGATTAATTAGTCAGGGAAAAGAAAAGCTCTCACTTCAAGTTCACCTCGGTTGGTGCCTTTAGGCAGGCTGGGTTCACAAAGTTGTTGAACACATCTGTTTCAATAATTCCGGCGGCACTCCTGAATAACCGGTAGGGTAAAACATCCTTTTTAATGGTTCATCATCAGGCCAAATAATACACGTTTATATAGTGGACAAAAAACAGGATGGGGTAAGTATTATAGAAGAACAATTAAATTGACAGTCTTATTTCCATTAGTTCACGCGATGTTATTTACCGTGCGTTAGAGGTGCGCGTTTGACAGGTGGCCACGGCACCCCCCAGTCCTCACGAGTTGTTTGTGCCCATATTAAAGCGGAAGGTTAGGACGAATCGTGAAAGCCTCTGACAATGCAATCTTGCGGTATTGATTGGTTTGCGTCATACTTCGCTCACGTGACAGATGGGGAGGAGGTTATTAGGACAACAGCCGAATTACGCAATTATCTCTATGCTACAGAGCTAGTTGATTCCACATCCAAACCACCCCTGGTGATGCTGTTGGACGCGTTCGACTTAACGTCCTCTGTAAATTAGTACACCCAAAAGGAAGTGGAATCCCCAAACCATCCCACTGCTAGCACCGATGTGGAGGCAAGGACTTCGAATTCGCCCGTTCCTGTTGCATTGTATTATTGTTCCAGGTTACTCACTGCGAAAATTTTTCCTCTTGTCTCTGCAAGCCATTTTACCATTTGTTTAGACGAACCAGTTTTTAGGTCAGCAATGCTGACTTATTGTGTTGATCGTCTGGTTTGGCGCTCTGACTTGGTCGCTTTTGTTACAAAAGCAGCACAATTTCAAAATAACTGTTAAGAAAAATTTGGGAAGAAGTAAAAAGCACAATGCAGTATGGCAATTGGCACTCAGGAGTCATCCTGCTAACAAAGCACAAAATCCGCTTATCGTGTCCAGTAAGCATCGAGCGCTACTTGGGGCAATTTTCGGTCTCGAGAGCCTTTTACAACAAAGTAAATTCTCGAAAGCAAGCACTGTTGTGTTAAAAACTTTGGTTACATCCCAACATTGAAGGTGGAGTCGTGAAACTCCCTGGCTATCGGCACGTTAGATCTAACCGCCGAGGAAAGCCCCAGCAACGCGGAGGAGATGTGATCACCTACATTAGGAAAAACTGGTTTGCCTCTGTTTATTAGCTACCTGTTTATTCCACGGCTTCAATAAGCTACCACCAGCTGCAGTGTAAACTAAAGTTTCTCTTTGCTGCTGTTCGGAACGTTTACGTAGTGTCTGACACAGAACTGTCAGAGAAAAAACGTTTGCAGATAATCTTGTCTCAAAATCGCAACCGAAGTAAGAGTTTTCCATCTGCATCATCACTGGAGAATTCAATAGAAGGATAGTTTTCATCGAAATGCTGGGTCTAACCAACTTGATGGAATTCGCCACTAGGCTAGACGCACATTTGGAATTAGTTTTTGCTAACAAATACAACCTGTATTCCACACAAAGACGCTCCCCGCTTGGGAATTCGGACCACCGCATCGTAAAGTTACACCCCAAAAGGTATTGTAAGGTCAACTGCGCTGCGATGACACGAAGGTTATCCAGAACTGTTACACGGTATAACTGTTCAGCGGCAAACATTACTGAGTCCAAATGAACCTTCTCCTTAGCTGACTCCCCAATTTTCGCCAATGAGGACCAATCGGCTCGATGAGAGCATCTCACCTACTACTAATTTTTGTTTCAGTCTGTATTGCCTACGCATTGAAAACGGTTATATTGGAATGATAGATTTTCAACTCCAGTACTCAAGCGACGGTTTTAAAAAGAACAGCACTTTTAAT
The DNA here is from genome assembly GCA_944474145.2 of Dicrocoelium dendriticum. Classification (NCBI taxonomy): domain Eukaryota; kingdom Metazoa; phylum Platyhelminthes; class Trematoda; order Plagiorchiida; family Dicrocoeliidae; genus Dicrocoelium; species Dicrocoelium dendriticum. The sequence goes on from OX104066.1 coordinate 131,175,970, forward strand.
ATCAGCTAATTGCCCGTACCAAATATATGTCTGTGGTTTTAAAACCGACATAAGAAGGTTAAATATCCCATACATCGAAGCCGTTTTAGTAACCCGCAGTTGCAGTGAACTAAGGAAGCTCATGAAGCGACTTACCAGCAAAATTTCCAGTAACTAACTCGGCATTGTGGATGTGGACAACCTTAACACCGTTTAACTCCTGGTCATAGAACCTTCCCTTCCTTCCTTTCCTATCATTGAACTAGCCATCTTATTTGACCGCTTCACTGTTCACAGCGAACTCACAAAACTGAAACCATACAAGTCTAGTGCCCTATCCCCAATCGCTCTGGAAGAGGGCATTGATGTTTTACTGACAGAAGTCTCCAACCGATGTTTAACAACTGGTACCATGCTGGACTACTGTGAATTAGCCAAAATAACATCAGGGCTTAATAAAGACTCATAGGAGTTTCTACCAATGGCTTGCGCCCCGGGACTGTTGAAGGTGCCAGAAAATCTACTAATTCCCCGAATTTTCACCTCGGTTTATACATCTAGTATCAAACAGTTTGTATAGAAGCCACAGCCTATTCGAATTTTACGCTTTTCACTGTACGTACTTGGAAGGAAAAATTATGCGAATACCTTTGGAAGATTTGGCTGTCATTACTGTTGAGTCCTTTGTAGGAAAAGTGCGTTCCCCATACGCAGGTCATGCGATGTGCGACTGCCTTAGAGACCACCTACTCCAAGCCGTCCTGCGATAGATCGTTCGAAAGCACAGCCAATTATGGTCATTAGTTACTCGACTCAAAATTCATGAGGCGTCAACTGCGAGACAGTTTGCTTGACTGAAAACTATCTCTTTTTATTTTCCTTGTCACAACCTTATTTCCCCACCGATCGTGTCATAATGTATCCACCGTATTGGTGTAAATTGTTGCAAGGGCTCAAGTAAAATCAAGTCAATAAAGCCTTTATGTACCCGAGTGCGTGCATCTTCAGCATTTTACACTAACTACCGCGGATGAACTAAAATTGCAATGCTAAAAATGCAAATTGTGTAGATGGAAATAATGACACAGTTTTCACCCGAATAAACGGTCCCATATATGGAGGTAGTTATTTACTTTGTTGAAGTGGATTAGTACTATTAGTTTCCTGTCGATGTACAGTGTCACAACCCAGTATGTCTATCGGGACAATGATTCTTAAAGTAACTAAAGCGCCTTTTGATAACCGTGTAGCAAGCAAGATATCCAAGTTCTTTTTCAAACAATTAACGCAGCACAACGCTAGTAACCTTGTAGTAGTGTAACGGAAGAAAAGTGTCTAAATATTTGACAAAATATGCTGTATTCGCAGCAGATAAGGTAAAAACGATGTTCCATTGAAGAGGCAATTGCAGATATAAACCTCCCGATTTAACTTGAGCTGAATATTATCAATAGGTTTCCGGGGGAATACGTGCAACTGATTGAATCGCACAAATAACAGTTCATCACATTTGGACTCAATTAGATAGCTATCATAAGCACGAAAAGTACTGTACGATTATTGAATCATTTCGGGAGTCGTCAGCAGTGCGCAAGCCACCTGACTCCTGTTGGGGTAGAACCGGCCTCCAGCTTGTTACCAGTCTGTGGTGAAGACCACTGAGCCATGGGGCGGTAACGACCGAGTTAACTAAGTTACTGGATTTGATATATCGCATGCATTTACCTCGGTAGTTACCTTCCCCCTTGGCCCCAGACTGATACTAGTCGAGTTGTGGGTCCAAGCCCTAGAGGGGTCAGATGGAATGTACACTACTGACTATTCCTGAAACGATCAAATATTAGTACTGTGTCGTTCTTGGTTTGTGATAGCTATCTGATTGCGTTTGGGTGTGATGCTTTTCCACAAGGATAAGTCAACCTCTCTTATTGCTGATCGAATCCTCAGCCTTGCGTATTGCTTTTAGCCATGTGAATAGCAAACCTCAACGGTGTCTGTGTTGTGAGCCATCTTTATCCCGATTCCACTTGCCTAGGCACCCGCACCAAACACAAGCTCACTTTCGTGTACTCGTTTACTTTGTTTTTCATCATTCCTTGTTACCGTCATTCAGCAAATTCAGGTGGCACATTAGGCGAGGTGCTGCTCACCTCAATATATTGATCAAACCAAAAGTATGTTACTTACATAAGCTGACCTCCCATGATAGCTTTCCTTTCTCAACATTCCTGCTTCATCATGCAAGGGGACCATTGAGACTTTCACTATGCCTAGATTTTCGTAGGCCAAGTCAAGATCACCCTCACACACGCGTGACGTGCGTGCTCCTGGTTCATTTGTATTATTCCCCTCTATCCTCTCTCCATCTTCTCGCAGCGTTGTCAATGCATGCTCATTCGAACCGGATTTACCAGCCCTACACAGTGATCCATCATACGTGGAAATATCTTCTACGATTAGAGGTTGTGCCATCACTAACCGTTTTCACTGGCATCTTTGATTAAGCGCAAGCGTTTAATTCAGTTATACTGAGCCGATTGCCTTTCTGTGTGACACCATTCTATACAGAATTCTCGAGGCAGGCCGAAAAACCTAAGCTTATTCCGATCCAGTGTTTCTCAACATAGCTGTGATCTGTCAATCTGTGTTCAGTGCTCTGTTCAGGTTCCAGTCACTCGCCATTCCTTGTGACCTTGTCAGCCAGTGCGGCTACATAACCCATCACACGGACCGCGCGATCACGCCGACCGCTCATTTGACCTTGCAACCACCACGCTCGCCTGACGGATGTGCGCCGCTCTCAAAGATGTAAAAGTACAGAACGCTAACCAACCCACTGGGTCAGGTAACGACACTAAATTGAATGGCAGAAAGGCGGAACCGAAGAGACTCCAAGCGAAAGGCATTTGCGGGTTAGGAGAATGTCATCGAGTAGTAAAAGTCGGTCTGGCTTGTTCGCACTGTTTGGAATGGTACCATACGAAATGTGCAAATGTGTCCCAACAACAGTTACGGTAGCGAAATAGCTCCCAATATGTATTTTGGTTCTGTACTGCGTGTTCCACCATCCCCCTCGTTAAGTGCTTGCTTATCCTAGCTGAACAATGCGACCGTTTAACCGCAGAAGCAGAGCAGAGGATAAACAATAAGGTCACTTCATTGGAAGCGAGTATGCACCACAGAAGCGTCGCGGCTTCTAAGCAACGGAATGCTGAACAATCCACTTCCCCTGAACCGTACTCAGCCACCTCTCCATCATTGTCTTCTCTAACTTTGGTAGAACGCCTGGCGAAAACAGACTGTACCTGCGAGAACCAAACAGTACTCACGACGGCGAAAATCAGGCACCATTCAAAACGTCTGGTTAAACAAATTCCGCTAGACCTGACATCTAGCAGTAGCAAGGATGAAGCAGCCAAAGACCAACCCTTGGTACCTGTAGCTCAAATATATCTGGTCGAGACTAAGCCTCCCAGAACATCGGTTACGTATACAGAGATTGCTGCAAGGGCCCACCGAGAGGCAGCCGTTGCGTCTTTTTCCAGTGTAAACATAGTTAACGCGATTAGAGAGAAAAACAGCAAACAATCACTTGTCAACAAGTTAGGACAAATGAGTACCATACCTTGTAGGTCGACGAAAAAGGGATCCAACAACAGCGCCCGGACTGTTGTATGCTCAAATGTCCCTGAATCTACCGCCATCACATTGCGGGATAAGTTATCAGACGATCAAGACCGATGGAACTCATTGTGCACGCAGATGAGTATCAAAGCCAAGCGCATAAACCTATTACGAATCACTCGTCATACGAACTCGCCACACTATGACGAACCCAGACTTATTCGAGTAACTGTAGAATCCTCTACTGACGTAAAAAACATTTTGCTTTCCGCAAGCGCGCTAAAACACGGATCCTGTGGGATATGTACCTATCCTGATGTCCCTTGGAGCGCGCGACAACCAAAACGAAACACCGAAGAAGGGTACATCAAGCAAGACCGCCTACACACAATATTCATACATGGCGTGCCAGAACATCCTTCTAACGATGTTCAAGAGACCGGAAATCACGATTTAGAACAGTGGCACTATCGCTCACCAGGCTACCCCTTTCACCGAATTATAGAGGATGCGGCCCGAGAATCCTAAAACTTGTGGTTCAGTCAGAGAAACAAGCAAAGGATGTTTTGGATCCATGGCGGAGAAATCGGAAACATCTTCCTTCCGAAATTCGGTTAAAGGTCGCAAACACTTTGCACAGTTCAAATATTAAAGCAACTGAAGCAGCAAGCATACCGACGGATGTACAAAAGCGCAACTTGACTGCTGCTTTAATTGACTCTGAGGTAGGTCTAAACGAAGGCTGGGAAGCACCTTGACCGAATCAAGTTGCAAACGAGGTTTCATTGACGCATCAAAAAAACGAGTAACTGCCGACCTCCCATCGGTCGGCATTCTCCCACACGTGACCGCTTCACCCCTCTGTGGGCTCCTAGAGACCGAGAAACTGGCCTGCTTGTATACGAATGCTCAGGGTCTTTCTAACAAACTGGCTGAACTGAAAGATCGCCAAGCTTCTGGGACGTATGATGTCATTGGTATCACCGAGACATAGTTACACACGGGAATGACGGACGCTGAAGTGTCGCTACCCGGCATGTCGCTGATCCGGAACGACAGGCTCACAAAAGTAGGAGGGGTAATCCTGTATTACCGAAACGACTTACAGTGCGAAGCCGTGGAGGATTCAGACGCGCAGTTCCCCGACTCTCTTTGGTGCCGGTTGCAGCTAAAAGGCAGGGACGCTTGCCTTATTGTTTTGGTGTACCGCGCCCCTAACTCAACACCCGAAACCGACTACCACCTAGCGGCTGCTTTAAGGTGCAGTTTACAACAAAAGTACACTCACATTCTTATCATGGGTGATTTCAATTTACATTGTTAGAAGCCCCTGCCACGATCGGAGAACAATTCAAAACCGATCTACAAGATCTAGTAACTACTGCTCCTCTTTACAACCACATCACTTTGCCCACTCGGTTCAGAACTGGTAACAGGCCATCTGTGCTGGATCTTGCGCTAACCAACGAGTAGCATATGATTGATGCGTTGGTTTTAGACTGCCCGTTGGGTCGCGGTGAGCACGCCATGATCAGTTTCAAATTCGTTTGCTACACAGAATACCTGAATGAGGACGATGAGACTGTGCGAAACATCACAAGGTACGACCGACTCGCCCAGCTTGTCAGTGCCACAACATGGTCTTTCCTTGAAGAAGAACCCCCAAAAGTCGCCTGGCTCAAGTTGGTAAAAACATTCAGTCAGCTGATTACACAGGCTTCAGAGATAAAAGCTTTCAATAAGTGCAAATCAGTTGCTTTCGTTAGGAGCAGAACTTGAAAATGGATGACAGTACGTAACGCAGCATGGCGAGTGTACAGAGAAGCTCCAGCACCAGAAACTTGGGACAACTACGTAGCCCAACCTAACCACTGCACTAAACTGTTAAGAGAAGTCAAAGCCGCCTATCAGCAGAACATCGCAACAACCTTCAGAGCTAACCACAAACTGCTGTACAAGCACCTTAATAGCCTGCGAAGGGTGAGGCAAGGATTTCCTCCACTCAAGACGGCTGATGGCCCAACAAGAACGGCTATGGAAGCAGCAACGCGCTGCAGATGCAATACGCCCCCACGTTTCAAAGAGTCTTACCACCAAGTGATCTAGCATGCTTTGTATTTGGCTCGCCAGGACTAACCCACATCACTATTATCGAGGAGGCTGTATTGCAAAAGCTGACTTCTCTACGCAAACACTGCTCGCCGGGTGTTGACACCATTCGTCCAGAGGCACTGGAAGCAGCAGCAAGCCAAATGGCAGGACCTTTAGCTCAGTTTTTCCAGCGCTGCTTAGACCAGAACCAAGTTCCCGTCATGTGGAAGCTCGGAATAATAACCCCGATTCACGAAGGTGGAAGCAGAACTGATCCCTCCAACTACCGCCCAGTAGCCCTTCTTCCTATACTCCCCAAGGTCATGGAATCCATAGTTGCCGATGCATTGGTGTGCCATCTGGAAAACTGCAACTTCATCACTCCTCAACAGCACGGTTTCCGTCGACAGCGGTCATGTACACCAAATTTACTAATTGCACGCAGTAGTTGGACCGAGGCAGCTGATGTTGTAGAAGGTGTTGATGTGATCTACCTGGAATTTTCCAAGGCTCTCGATCGTCTGGACCATCGGATACTACTATCCAAGCTGCAGCATTACGGGATCGGAGACCCTCTTTTAAGCTGGATTGCCAACTTTCTATTTCAACGGTAATTAGTGGTCAGAGTTCGGAGCTCTTTATCGGAACCCATACAAGTCGAGTGTGGTGTGCCGCAGTTAGCAGTTCTAGGTTCACGTTTGTTTTTGGTGTTTATTAATGACCTTGCACAGGGAATCGCTTCAAACTTCCTAATGTTCGCCGACGATATCAAGATCTGGCGCAGGATCCAGGCGAACGCCGACCAACATGTGCTTCAGTGTGATTTAGATACGGTGTATCAATGGTTGACCCAAAACTTATTGCAATTCAACGTCAGTAAATGCAAGGTGCTTTCCATCCGACATCAGAGCAGCTACTCATACCGACTCGGAACGGATGTACTGCAACAATCAACTGTAGAACGTGACTTGGTGTCTTGGTTCAAGATGACTTGGGTTGCTCCAGGCAATCCGAAAAGGCCTCGAAGACCGGAAACCAACACATCGGGTTGTTGAGGTGGGCGTTTGGACAAATAAACAGCTCCATATTTCGACAAATGCTCAGTGCGTATGTTTGCCCCCATGTCGAATACTCAATTCAAACCTGGCTTTCATGGCTGAAACACGACCTTAATGCTCTGTAGCAGCCACAACGCCGAGCATTTAAGAACGTAGCTGGAATGCGCAATCGTTCCTACCAGAAGAGGCTGCAACGACTAGGATTGTTCAGTAGAAGCTATCGCAGTCTACGAGGCGACCTGATTATGGCATACTTGATTCTGCGAGACCCACATCATGCGTGCCGCCCTTTACCACAACTCAGCAGCAACACAAACCTGAGGCGCCACTCATTAAAACTCGCAGAACAACACAGTCGTCTGGATTGCCGCAGAAATTTCTTTTCCATTCATGTCTGTCACCCGTGGAATGCTCTCTCAGAATCGGTCGTCTCTGCACCAACGCTAACAGTATTTAAAAGACGGTTGGACGATGCACTCATCCACTTACACTTTGTTACTTAACACTACGACTCCATCCTACATCTGGAGTTTACCATGGAATTATTTGTTGGTAACTGTGGGTGTTGTGAATCTAAGAGGGTCGCAGGACTGCGGCGAAGCAAACGACAAGTCCTTATTTTCATATTTAAAGTATTAACTATTTTACTATCCTTATCATCATTATTATTATGTTGATATCCCCACCAACTATCCAACGGGACTTGTAAAGTAACGCTTCTTAACCGGTATAAATTTATTGTTCATTGTCTTCGCAGATACGTGCCATATTTTTTTCGAAAGCGTACTTTTTTAATTTTTATACTCCTACGCTGAATCTCCCACGAATATATTTTTGTTATGAGCATTCTTACCCCGAATATCTCATTATCCAGCTAACAATACTCCTTTCGAATCTACAGCGCATGTGCCACAACTCAACTGAGAACTCTTATTTTATAAGTGTAATTTCATTACTGATCGATCGAAGTGGATCTTGCAATCTTATTCCCGCTCCACATAAACGAAGTATCTCAGTTTCTTCGGTTGTCTTGTGCACTGTTTGCAGACGACTTGAGGATCTGGTGGGTTATTGATTCTCCCGACGACTGTGACGTTCTTCAGCAGGACCTCGATCGCATATCACAGTTGTCTGCAGACGTTGACCTACCGGTCCACCCCGCCGAGTCCTCGTTTATGGGCCTAGGCAGGGGTGGTAATAGGCCGACCACCCGCTGCATCCCACCAGTTCCATAAAGGATCTGGGTATACTCTCACGCTGTGATCTGAAGTTTGTCGACTACATGAACAGACTATATGCAAACGGAGTTCGCCTGCTTTGGGCACTTAGACGCAGCTTCCGCACTTGGTCTGAAGAGATTGCCACCCGTCTGTTCTCTTCCATGATAAAACCGGTGCTTGAGTACAGCTCACCTGTCTATTGTCCGATCACAATAATTGAGCTGCAGAGACTGGAACGGGTCCAAGATGTAGCTACCGGGCCCATCCCTAGTTTATGTAGTATGTCGTACGAGGACAGATATAAGAGACTAGGGCGTTATACCCTGCCATTCCATCGGCTTCGAGTTGATCTCATAATGACACACCGGATACTGCACCTGGGCCACTTCCCTGTTGTGACCGCTGCTGCACATTCGCGCACCAAGCAGCACAAGAGGACACCGGTACCAATTGGTGGTACTGGATTTAAAACGAATTGCTCACCCTGTATGCTTCGAGCGTGAGTGATAAAATATTGGAATAAATTGCCGAAAATGCTAGTCGAGGCGAAATTGGTGTCAGAATTTAAAAGATTCCTTGGCACTCTGCGGGATACAGGTAAAGGGTGCGTATCAGAGCAATATAAGATGTAGTGCAGCTGTAATGTGCTGCCACCGCGAGTGTGCCCGATCCACGTAAGATGGAGCAACACAGTGACACGGAAACCGCGGGAAGCAAGGTCCGCGGGATTCGCTGATGTTTTAACATACTTCCACTGAGTTGGATAAGAACACTGGTGGATCTCAGAAACCCTATTCGCTACGAATGTTGTGAATCGTCCAGTCGTACAACGTATGAGCTGCAGAACGACCACAGAATTCGCCCAAAACACCTGTTGTTATTCTATTTGTAACTCTTGACACTTGCGTGGCTAATCGAACGGCAAGAACGGCAGCTGTAAGTTCTAAACGAGACACTGTGAATATTTCTATTATTGATCCACGGGACTTTCCCATTAGAATGGAAATTTGGAATCGGTTATCTGGACCCAGGGTTCTTGCATACAGCACTGCACTATACCCAGTCTCTGAAACATCTGAGAAGCTCCTACATCATTTTTGAGAAAGGCGGACCAGTGGTCATCCACCGAAATGGAGTTCGTAGATAAGCCACGCTTATTGACTCCAGACTGGACCGAGCAGAACCCAACCACAGAAGCAGCTCTATTGTACCGCTAACAATTGTTCCGCTCGTATGCATCTCGAGATCTTTACCTGTTCCAACAAAGGAATATCGTTTAAAGATAAGAGGTGCTCATCCCGTTCTGAATCATTGAGCGGCGCGTCGCGGATTTTTGGATCACCGTCTGCTAGATACTACTTTTACTTCGGATTACTGTACTATCAGTGTTTTTCTGTGTGAATTGAGCACCAATATTCTTCTTTTGGCGTACTTTCCAATCGATGCAAATTTGGTGGTTATTCTTTGGCTTATTCCGGAGATCCCCTTGATTTGCCTTACTGCCATCTCTGTCCACCATCTTGGATTTGCTCTACCTTTTGATGCCGTCTCAAGATCTTTGTGGTTCTGGTTCGAAATTTGTGGGAAATAAGGCTCATGCACTTCGGTGCTTCGGTTGCGATATTTTGTTCCCTATTTCGTGCATTAGCCTACCCGCTGACATGTTTCGAAAATATCTCGACATCCGACATCACTTTTTCAAGTTCGATGAGATAAACTTCGTGGTGCAAGACATCAAATTACACAGCCACCACCAAATACTGGAAAATCTCTCTTCCAGACAGAAACAAACCGTTTACCACGTGGGGTCAAACGCCCTCGTGTAGGTACCTCTGTCACCTCTCCTTCGCTTAACACTCCGCGATCTGCATCATCATCAGCGTCTTCGACCGCGGCCGAGCCTCAGGTTAAATGTTCCCCACCGATGGAAGACTCAGACCCGGAACCTACGAAATGCCGTTTCGGTGATCGGTCAGTGCATTTCTCAGAGCCTGTCTGTGAAATTCTGAACACCGAGGATCCATGGACCATTCAAATGCGCAAGGGGCCACGTAATCAAGTTCATGCATCTTCTACTGATAAACAACAACCCAATCCGATAAGCGCCTCTAGTTCTGCTCCCACAGGTTCATCACCGATTTCCTTAAGGAGTCATAATCTCATGAGCTTCCACATACCAGAGTCAAAAGATGAAAACCCTCAGATACGTTACGATCACGACGTGGAGTTCCTCCAGGGACTCATTGATAGACTCTTGGATGTGGGCGAAGACAGTGTGACGATTAAACAAGTAATCCGACTTGGCCAGAAGACTAACCAGTCATGTCGACCGCTGAGAATCACCTTTGCAACTCACAATATGCCGCAGCTCATACTGTCTCGTCTGTCAGGGCTGAAAAGCATAAAACTGCAAATTTGCTAGATTTGGAACCTGAAGATAGGGATCGTTTAAAGACAACGATTATTGAGCTCAAACTCCGTATAGAAGGTGAGACTGACTTACCAATTGCAAAGTTTCTTGTGATCAAGGTGTACGAACCCGTAACAACCGGTTGCTCAAGCTCCAGGCACGTCCCGCAGTACCTCTTAGGACCTCCGTGTGACATTTGACAACGTGTGCAGCCTAATGAACAAACGTGACGAAATGTGCCGCTTCGGTGTTTCGGCGCGGGTGGACGTTTTAAGACTTGCAGAGATTTGGCTGAACTCAAACGTCATACCCCAAGAAGTCGTGTTGTCAGGATGCTCTTGTTTCCGATGCGACCGAAAATCGAAGGCTCGCGGTGGTGTTTTGTTGTACATAAAATCGTCACTATCTGGCAAACTTACCAACACTTATGGAAGCGAGGATAATTTATGCGAACAATTGTGGTGCACCATCCGCCTCAGAAACACCGAACTAATAGTGGGTGTTATCTACCTTAAACCATTAAACCCTTCTTGTGTTTAGCTACCACATGTACAGAAGCACATGAGCCGCCCTCAGTTCTTACTGATGGGGGGTTAAAATTACCTGATATTCTGGCCCGGGGTTCGGCTTCTTCCCAGTCATGGCAACGTTGAGGCTCAATTCGCTAAAATGACTATTGAAATCGGGGCAACACAAAATGTCATCCAACCGACGCGCGTACATCCGCACTTGGCATCTTGTCTGGACCTAATGTTTATGAGCTGCGAGCAGAAGCTGAACGCTACCAGAGTCCTGTAAGCTCTACTTAACAGTGACCACAGTTCCATTGTGACAAGCTTAGCACTGTCTTTACCGTATTACAACCAACAGAAGCCGGCATTCAACCATTAGAAGACGGAGTTCAACGGGCTCGTCCAAGCCGCAAGTCAGACTGATTGGACACCACCACAGGATGCGTCGCTTGAGGCCTGTTGGTCATTAATGAAGGGAAGGGTTAATTCGCAGTGTACTCCGTGCGTTCCCCTGAAGTATTCAAAAATCGGGCCTGTTTGATACGGAATATAGGCAGTTAACGCTAAGGCGTCGCAAACTTTGGGATTGATACATCAGCTCGAGTTGTGATGAATATTACACGGTGTACAAGAAACTTAGGTAACGCCGCAAAGATCAAGAAACGCCGGCAGTTCGAAGAGGAGCTAGCATCCTCGGCCACAACTGCACCCAAAAGAATATTTGCCTATTTGAAACGTCAAATGCAACCTGGGGGTGACCTACCGGTCTTAGAAAGTTTGGACGGACAGACAAGCGTTTCAAGCGCGAACGCCTTGGCTACACACTTCGTCACCGTATTTTTCAGTAAACCGGCGGCTGTTCCAGTACCGGCACAGGTTGCGCCAGTCTTGCTCGACAGCCTACAATGTGATGCAGTCGAAGTGTATCAGTTACTCGTCAACCTCGATGGTGCAAAGCCCCCCGGACCAGACGGATTTCACCCACTAATACTCAAGTCCCTATCGATTATCATCTCACCAGCTGTGACAAAACTATTCAATAAATCACTGTCTGACGGATCTGTCCCGAACGACTGGAAATGCTCGATAGTGAGACCGCTTCCCAAGGGTGGTGATCCGAGTAAAATAGAGAACTATAGACCGATCTGTTTGACGTCGGTATTATCCAAATTTCTCGAGAAGGTTGTGAAAAAGTGTCTGCTGTCGTTCTTCGAATCGATGGACGTATTGACGCCAGTGCATCATGGCTTTACGAAAGGGTGATCCTTCATCACCAACTTGATATACGGAAACCACCAGTGGGTACGAGCTCTCAATCAACAAATGGATGTTGACGTCTTGTACATCGACTTTAGTAAGGCGTTTGACAGAGTGAACCAGGAGGTACTCCTTCCTAAACTGAGGATCCACGGAATCGGTGGTACGTAACGAGTTACTTGTAGGACATAAGTTTAGAGTACAGGTCAATGACTACCTGACAGACTGGTTCCCATCGACTAGTGGCGTGCCTCAAGGAACTGTACTTGGGCCAGTATTATTTCTTATTCATATCAACGATCTTCCGCAGCAGCTCCAGTCACCATGTGCCCTGTTTGCAGATGATTTGAAAATCCAGAGGATCATTGAGAACCAGGACGACTGCACTCGTCTTCAGCCTGACTTAGAGCGACTGTCAACGTGGTCCACTGAAATGCGACTTCCTCTTAACGCAAGCAAGTCGGAGTTCATCAGTATCACCAGACGTCCAGCCACTCGATCATACACATTGGACGGCCAGTTGCTCCACCCTAACTCATCTGTCAGAGACTTAGGAGTGCTCTCGAGACAGGATATGAGATCACTAGAAAATACAGAGAAATTGAACCGTGCGGGACTTTGTATGCTCTGGGCATTAAGACGCAGTTTCTCCACATGGTCCGAATAAACCGTCCCTCATCTATTCACTTGGCTCATCAGACCAATCCTTGAATACGGTACCCCAGCTTACCATCCGCTAACCCAATGGGAAACTGAAAAGCTGGGGAAAATACAGCATATCGCAACTAGAATAATGCCGAGTCTACGAAAGCTTCCGCGTGCAAACGTTGTAAAAAGCTTGGACTCTACACACTACCCTATCGTCGAGTAAGTATTGACCTTATTTTGACCCATCGATTACAATACTTGAGTCACTTTCCCATACTGCGGTCAATATTTCATCTGCGGGAACCCTGTAATACCCGAGGACACCGTTACAAACTCAGGGTCCACTGCATGAACAAAATATCATGTCAGATTTGTATAGAACGAAGTATCGTAAACTTATGGAATACACTATCAGAAGAATTAAGAGAGGTCGATTCTGTGTAGTGTTTTAAAACACGTGTCGACGATTATTTCGGAAATCTGTGCTTTTATGAAACGATGCACATACAATGACAAAAGAAGACATCGTACACCAGGAAATAATAACACCAATACGAATTCTTAACTGAACAAGGATAAACGATTAACAGACCAAACACTACCGCTGAAGATTCGCAAGCAAATGTCTTGCTTTTTCATAATTCGATAGAGTTTTACAGAAACCTTTCTACTTGCTGTTAACTACAGTCTCAGTCTCATTCACCTTCCTTTCCGGAAGAACGATCTTAAGAGTTGCTTGGCAATACCGGAGTAACCAGTATCATTGGGTCGTAACTCGATGTGACAAACGACAGAATTGACCGACGGGAACAATCCCTTTCAATTTTTGCTATACGAATGCATATACAATCATCAGTCAGGTTCCAGTTTAGCCTCAGTGTGGGGTGCAACTTATTGGATGGTAAAGTTGACAGACTCGCAAGCAGATTTGTTCACCGGTGATCCTCGCATTGCCTTAAAATAGTTGCACTTCCATTTGGTTAAACGGAAGCCTAATCTGCATGCAATATCCTAAAAGTGAGCAATAAAACCTTGGGCTAATTTTCAACTATTGCAACTGAATAGGCAATCATCAGCGTAAAGCTTTGTTGCAGTACAGATGACGTTAGATCTGGGTGTGTCACGGCACGATGGGTCATGTACCACGCTCCATTCTTCTTGTTAAATACGTCAATGTCAACTAATTCCGCGAAGCCGTTTGATAGATATTCTTCCATAGCAGCTCTGTACATCTGACGTAATTCAGTATTCACGAGGAGCGCTTTCTGCACGGACATTAGCCTACGATAAGAGACGAGATAGTTATTCGGCTGATTCGATCATCGCTCCTCCATGGCAGACTGAGTTGATAATAGGTGTCAGGCTTGGTGACGGATGATTCAATTTTTTTAAAGCTTGCTCGTCTTCTACGGATATTCCGATGCACGAATTCCGAGGCTCGGTAAACTCTAGCTCGCACATCCATTTGAGAAAGGCGGACCTGTTAACATCCACCGAAATGAAATTCGTACAGATGGCCATGCGTCTTGACTACTGATTGGACCGAGCAGAACCCAACCCAAAGGAGTCCGCATGGCAAAAAGTTCGGAAGGTTTGTCATATATATGCTCGAGTGCCCAATGGCCCTCGGGGACGTTCATGCCTAAAAGGACACTATTCTCTTGATATGATTGCGTAAATGCCTGCTAAACTTGTCACTGGCGCGGTTGAGGCACACCTACGGTAACGGCTTGGAACGCTGGCCAATCGAACGGATTTGCGCTGACCTGATGGCGTTAGCTTAGCCCCGGCTAATCGCTGGAGAGACAGAGATTGATCGAGCGTGAGAACGATCCTAGCCGCATGTATTTGGGTAGACGCTGAGCCCTCGGAACGGACACACACGAGAGGGGGTTACGGTAGACGTACGCTAGTGACTTAGACGCGAACGCTGCCCGGCTAACGACGCACACAAAACCACGTGCCCGACCGACTCCCTACTAAGGCGAAGAGGAAACAAAACAGGTGGTCCTATGAAGTCTCTTTAACGACCAACAAAGGACAAATCACAGCCACTGCCATGGGTTATTAAGTTAGGGAAAATTGCTACCACGACGACGTGGTGGTTTGCAAAAGACCATTGTCAAAATGTGCGCAGTTGAGCCGCGTCTCGGCGTGGCTGAAGGCTGCTGCGTTGTGTGGAGGAATTGGACATCGCTTTCCACAGCCATTATGCTGGAGTTTCTGGCGCGTCTGTGAGGGGCTATTTGACGGGTTCGCAGCAGCCTTCTGCGTAGCTATCCGGAAATTTCAGGTCAATGATAAGTGTCCAAAGTTACATACATTTTGTCTCTGATATATTTCGCTTGACATGGGGCATAATTTTAACGGACCAGACCTGATGCACTTTAAGAGCTTTTTCTCCGTCCAACGGAAGTAACTTTAGCTTGGTCACGTTCGTTTCTCGAGTGCGGTTTGCCTGCAGGCTATCCTCTCGCCAAGTCCGAACGTGACATGATCGAGAAGGTCCAACGGCGTGGATCCAAATCCATTCCAGAGTTGCGGGACTTATTACCTACGGCTTCAACGGTTGACCCTATTCCCTTTGCATTATTCTCGTCGCCGCGGAAATTTGATATTCTCTCGACATATTGTAAGAGGTGAGCTGGGGAGTCAGCTGCAACCGTTCTTTCGTCTGAACAAAAAGTGTGGAACTCGTGGCCACCGGTGGAAACTTTGAAAACCGAGGCGACTCCGTGTGCGGTTCGATCTGGCCCTATCCATCCTGGTAGAGACTGATTGGAACAGCTTGCCGGAAGCCCTCGTCGATGCGGAGACATAGGAAGGTTTCAAAAGACTGTTGGATTCCTACTCCCCGATTGCGCAGGGATTTTGCTGTTCCCAATACAACCACAGAGGTCCTCTGCGGAAGCTAGTTCCACAATGATCCCAGCAAACTTCGCAACGATCAGGTAGTGACGGAGCTGACAAAGTAACTTCCTTCTGCTCTCTACCAACCAATACACCAGTGAATGAAACGTGTGAGTAAACCTGCGCGTCAATGTTGACAGTGGATATTCTAAGTAACTACGGTTCGGTCGGCCGCTTATGCTCCCGTAATAGTTATTCTTCTAGAGTGATGAGTCTGACCCTGGATCCAACTATACATTCGTTAATATCGTCTTGTCTTTAACACAGAGATTGACAGGAATCACTCCCAAAGCAACCTGGTGATTAACTGTAGCAAGCGGTGATGGCGTTTGATTTGTGCTTGCACTGTGTAGTAACGGATGAAGTTTTAGCTGACAGCCATCTAGCCCACACGCGTACTGAGATTTGCAACTATCCGACGAATGATTTGCCTCACACACAACAAAGGTAAACCTTTCCGAGATCCGACCAATAACCGTTGAACGTCATCTATGGATAGAAACTGGGAACTCCGGTTCAAATAATGGTTCTCTGTGCATACCAAACAAGGTGGTAGGACTCGACAACTCGGCTGTATCAATTCTTTCGTTGTTCTTCCGGGTTTCCAGTCGATTCGTCTGTTGAAATCCTTCTTGCCTCTGCACCATTTCATCCAAATACATCGACTCAGCTTCGGCAACTTCGACACACTCGCAAACGAACTGGTACACATCTGTGAAGTTGGGCCCTCTACCCGACCGAATTAAACCCGACGCCTTTTTTGACAACTCGAGCTGTGAAGAGTACAAAAGCTTCCTAACAATTGCTGCTACAGTTATGGTTGCATTTAAATCGGTTCCGTAATTCAGCTGCTGGAGTGTGTTCAGGCACATCATCATTTGCACAGTCAGTCTGTGTAGCTCCTCGGAAGCATTGACTCTCACTTGGGGTCCATTCACTTAATTGTCAATATGAGCTAGAGCGATTAAGTGCGGAAGACCGAATCTGGCTCTCAGCGTTTCCAATGCGTATCGGAAGCCTTCCTCGCGGTCTAGGAGTATGCAACTTTGGATCGCTTCCTTAGCGGGTCGCTCACAATAGTTGCTCAAGTAACACAGCCTTATTTCCCGATTAGCCGTAGTATTTATCATACTCGATTAGAAACTGCGAATAAGCGTACAATAACGCATGGGACCCCCGTCAAAGCGAAAGATTTCTCGCTTTGGAAGATCTGACAGACATTCAACAGTCCCGGTCTCCTGTCAGACATGACTTCGAGTGGGCTGTCCAACAAAACGGAAGGGATCCGAACCGACGAAAACCCATACCGCGCCGAATGACTAGATAACTGAACGAGATTGACGACGTCTCGCGGCGTCATAAAGCTTTTATCAACTTGTCTACAAAATATCTCATCATCAATGTCACTGCAACGAAACTGTGAGTCATTATCCGACATAACGGGTCCACGTGAGACAACTCGCTCTTCCTTCGCTCAAATGCATGTAACCTTTGTTCTAGTTCTCTAACCCTAAGCAAAGCTCATCCAGCTGCTCCTGAGACGTTTCTGGGTTCGAGTTACAAACAGTTCGTAGCTTCTCCGATATGAGATTTTGGTCTATTGTAGCCATTAAAATGAGAGTGAAACTATTCAACTTTGTATCTACGACCGGTACTGCCGACTGACAAGTTTTATCACCAAACATACGCGCGGTCTGGGAGGTAAAATATGAGGGCGGTGAGCGGAACATGTTGTACTGAATAAACCGTGGTTCTACAAGCATTTAAATCAAAGATACAAGGATGACTTACGAATAGGCAAATAGACTCTTCAACGGATGTAAAAGTGTAATATTCCTCCGGTCCGGCGTTCCAAGATCTTCCGTGTCCAAATAGTATGACAGGCCGTAATAGACCCTTAGAGGTGCAACGCGACATAAATACCTCGAGGGCGGCTGGATGCCCAACGGCCTAGCAAGATGTCGATGTAAGGAAGAACGGAAAAGGGAAGGAAATTGTCGGAGAAAAATAAAAGGGTAAGAATAAAAGGAGGCAAAACCGATCAACCACTAACCTGCTAACATGTTACCGTGACACCAGCAGACCGGCTACATTATCCCACCTCTTAGCAGGCGCTGTCTTCATCGCGCATAATGGCACATACCGGCATCAACTTATGTACCTGCAAGTGGTATTGAGCGCGGTACATTAGGCTCGGGAGATTCAAGGACAAGCAGCGCCATAGCAGAAAGTTAACTATTGCCTCAAGGGCTATAATATAGCTTTGCGGACTGCTGTTGCGAACTGGCAGGATCGTCAAATATGTAATATTCCTCCGGTCTGGTGTTCCAAGCTCCTCTGTGTTCAAGTAGTGTGACAAGCTGCACTACAAACTAACTACCTCGTAGACGGCTGGATGCTCAACCGCCTAGTAAGAGACGGATGTAAGGGAAGCAACAAAGGAAGCACGGAAGAGGGAATGAAAGTTGCCGGAGAGGAATAGGAGGTTAAGGATAACAGGAAGCAAAACCGATCCACCTCTTACCTCTTAACCTGTTACCATGACGCCAGCGGACTGCCTACAAAATAAATCCAGAAGTTCGAACAGCTGCAGTAATGGAGGCCCAGTACATGCAGCACAGTAAACAACTGGAGATGTAGGTTCAGGTTATGGTTAAAGGGTGGAAAAGTTGTACAAACATAAATATTAACATATCAATGGAAGCGAATGTCAGTTAGTTAGTTACAATCCAAAGTCTGTCAATGTGCAAATTTCGTGCTGCGGGGCTTGATGAAATGTTAAAGAAAACCGAGCTACTCATACATTGTCAGTAACGCCATTAAGCATCGTGACTTTCAATTCACACAAACCATCTTTTGAATAGTGTAAACAACCTAGTGACATGGCGTGAAGACTGTCTTGTCTTCCCTAAATGCTGAGGCTGATGTTGCATTCACGATGCTTCTTCACCGCATTTGGGCTAAACCAACTTACACTTAAACTAGGTCTTTTTAATGTGGATAAAATTCACCACTATATTTAGTTTGTTCTGCGTACTTGCTAATTCTAACTTGCACACGTCGCTCATGCAAATTGTGGTAAACTTGCGTAATTTTATCTCGTGGTATTTTTAAAAAAACTTTCTTACATTTTGCACTTATTGCGGATTAACTTATAACCAATTTCTTCCATATGCGCATTTAGCGAGTATTTATGTCGTCATATGCGTTTACGTTATTCGATATCGACATTTCCAATGATGGGCTGTTGTTTGCCATCCCAGGTGTGGCTGCGCTTGATGTGCACGTTGACAAGGTGCCTACCTGTCTATTACCCACTACCTCGTCCATCTGGCGCCAGGAGACAGTTGGTCGTTGCTGGAGGGGACGGGGTGCAATGTACTTGTGGTCGTGCTGGGCCCGAAGAGTGCTTCCACGCACTCAGTGTGGAACGGATTACGGTTCAGCCACCACCTTGTGTGTACTTGATTCTCCAAATACAGTGTGCTTGTGTTTGCCTGTGAAGGAATGTGGGCAGGCTCCGTTGATGAAACGTGGCTCCCATCCGCACGCCTCCCGGACTTATACCTTCGCGGTTACACTGGATATGGGAGTATGTGGATGGAGCTGTGGGTGATGCAGCGCAAACCATCCATGGTCCATCTGTAGGCGCGGGCGTCCAGTGTCTAGCCACGGTGACAGGCAAATCCGAAACCGGATGCCGCTAACCATTCCCTATATAATGTAGATTGAGCTCGTTGAAACTGGTAGTGTATCTAATTCCCAAGTCTCGAAGAGTGTACACAGTTATGATAGGCGCACCAGTAAGTGATGGGAATACCAACTAATTAAGTAAATAAACTATTTATTGATGGTGAGAGGCAGACAAAATATTTGGTCTGTATATAATTTACACAGGGATCGCGTAGTACGGATAAGATTTCTTCGATTTTCAGAGCAGTGACCCAATCATTTTGGAGGCTGATTGCTGGGTTGCAACATTTCAACGGATGCAGAAATTGGGAGTAAAAATAATACTATGCTTAATATAATAAAAAGAAGAATAAGCATTTATGCACTGAGCGCCAGTGACATAGCAAGTTGGAAGCAACCTCAGAGCCGTCACGCTCACAAGCTCGACCATAGCATCGTACGTCATCGTGAAGTCTGAAAATTGTACTGCGTGGAGTTGAGTGTCGCACTGATAACAAAATGGTGAGGACTAACCTGCAGATATTAGAAAATCTATCGCGTGATTGGGATGTGTCTACCGATTCGTAAGTAAATTACCACATATTGCGAACCCTGAGAGAACCCCGAGGAATTCTAACGGCAGTGCGGAGATACGTTCGGATCTTACACGATCCGCTACGCACTAAAGCGCGGCGTCTGCCTACTCCAACTTGCACGGCGCTTCACGTGATGTGGCGAAGACTAGGGATACTTGAACTATCGATACATTCTGGTCAATGTTTGAGGACAGAAGGTTTCGCGAAAAACTGCATGCCTGTGGGCTCTGTACTGACCGATGTTTAGCCGTAGCACTGAAGTTACCGTTACGTACCTGGTCTACAGTGGTAAAAAGTGGACATCGCGTTGTCAGACGAACGTACACGTGGTGCACAACTGCTGCTATTTCATCGCAGCTATGTTCCCATTAAAGTAGACAGACTGATGTGCACGTGAGTAATAACTTTTCGATATACCCGTATTCGTATCAAACGTAATGTTAAAACACAGTTATTGTGGGCACGCCGGGAGACTGAAAACGAGCTTCTAAAGAACCACCGTAGGAAGAAAGCACCACTTTCAACTAGACCTTTCACATTAGGAATTAAAACGACTTGGTAGATGAGTATTTTCTCACTTTTAGTATTCAGCTTTTCTGTTAAGTGAGCCAAGTTCTATCTAGAATTTCTCTTTCCTAAATAACCTACAATACTTAAAGGTTACCCGGTTGTTTCATTTCAAGTTAGTGCAGTTGATAAATAACGAGCCGGGCACCAAAGTGCCGTGGATGCAGTCGAAACGGCTCGCATTACCAGAGTGGCAATAATGAAGAATGATACGTAAATGCGGTTAGACTTAAACATGGTATTAGCAGAATGGAAGCAAGAACGAGGTGTAGGTAGCTGATCGCATTGAAGTATGAACAGTTAAATGCAAGAAAAGGAATCCAGGAGCAGCACTGATTCCGACAATGCTCCACTTCTGATGGAGTCTCTAAGCATTGGTTTGTTCTAACATGAGGCCCCATCTAAGAAGACTGTACGTACCAAATCTCTCGGTCCATATCTTCATACCCCTATGCCACGTCATCGATTGAACACCTCGTATAATGTTCGTCGAGGAAGGTGGCTTGCTGGTTTACGGAGTAAATGACCAAAATAACCTTAGCGATTCAACTTCAAGAGACACTGAAGTGGGACACCAGATCTTCTTGCAAACTCAAACTGGCGGACCTCAGCATTGCTCACCCTGTGTTCCCACCAGATGCATGTTATTCTGCGTGAGACACGGTGATCAAAGACGGTCAACCGTCTGATGTCTCCCATACAAACCGGTCAATTCTCAGACGCATACTGTAGCACCGGCCTTATCGCAGCTTTTCCCAGAAGTATAGCTTTGTTACAAACTGAAACGCAGCATCTACGAACGCAATATGCATCTACGTTTAAGGGGGGTCTTAATACCAGGTGATCTTCTGTTGATGGTCAGATCACATGTGCATTCACTCTGTAACCTGTAGGCATAGGTCCGTTTTCCATTTACATGGAACAGACACACAAGATTTCTGGGCTAGTTCGAATCCACGCAGATACACAGCATCACGTATTCAGCATAGCGCCAAGCTGATGATCTGGGCTGGAATTACAGGTCAGAAAATCTTTGGACCATTTTTCTTTCCCAGGAACGTGACGGGTACGTTGTTTTATATTACTCGACCCTTAGATTTCTAGCATCATCGTACAAGGAGTTGCTCCAGAATTGCGCACTGCCACACTTGAAGGCGGACGGAGTTCACAGCACCATCTGGTTGCAACATGATGGTGCACCAACACATTATACTTAATCGGTACGAGAATATCTCTGTGGTGAATTCAGCTGACGTTGGATGGGTCGTGGAGGCCCCATCGATTGGCCCGCATCGTCACCCAATTTAAACCATTGGTTTCTTTTTCTCTGGGGTCATTTGAAACGAAGGGTTAACAAAAAATAGCCGATTTCCCTCCAGCAATTGCAGCAGAATATTGTGAATGAATGCCACGCTATCACCACCGTGACGTTGCAGAAAGTTCTTGCTAACTGCATCAAGCGATTTCTGTACTATAGTCAGAATGCAGGTGGGTACTTTCAAAATCTCCTTCCATGATTTCTATGTCCGTCTAATCCTGCTTCTGTAAATGTATGTATCATCGATTACACATGACATGAAGACTAAATCGGTCTCCGGACGAATGGTACCAATGATAGGTTGGGGCGAACTTAATTCTGTGCACTGCCTGCTTTTTCAGCAGTCTGCTCCACTCCGTACGCCGTGATAATTTGGGGGTATCCGATGCTTAGACTAGAGCGTAAATATTGGAGCTGTTATTGCAAATATTCACCAAACAACACAAGAGCCGTAAGTAAGAGATTATTGGGGTCTTCGATAAATCGTTTATAGACAGATTAGTTAGTGGTCATGGTGTTGTTGCACACCGAGATTTTGCATATAGCAGAGGCCTCTGTTTGGGCACCGTGCAGATTACCGGTTCGTGTTAATGCGCCTAGTCTATGCAACGAGTGTCGAAATCTAACCCCCATCTGTAGGGTGAGCAATGCTGAGGTCCGCCAGTTTGAGTTTGCAAGAAGATCTGGTGTCCCACTTCAGTGTCTCTTGAAGTTGAATCGCTAAGGTTATTTTGGTCATTTACTCCGTAAACCAGCAAACCACCTTCCTCAACGAGCAATATACGAGGTGTTCAATCGATGACGTGGCATAGGGGTATGAAAATATGGACCGAGAGATTTGGTACGTACAGTCTTCTTAGATGGGGCCTCATGTTAGAACAAACCAATGCTTAGAGACTCCATCAGAAGTGGAGCATTGTCGGAATCAGTGCTGCTCCTGGATTCCTTTTCTTGCATTTAACTGTTCATACTTCAATGCGATCAGCTACCTACACCTCGTTCTTGCTTCCATTCTGCTAATACCATGTTTAAGTCTAACCGCATTTACGTATCATTCTTCATTATTGCCACTCTGGTAATGCGAGCCGTTTCGACTGCATCCACGGCACTTTGGTGCCCGGCTCGTTATTTATCAACTGCACTAACTTGAAATGAAACAACCGGGTAACCTTTAAGTATTGTAGGTTATTTAGGAAAGAGAAATTCTAGATAGAACTTGGCTCACTTAACAGAAAAGCTGAATACTAAAAGTGAGAAAATACTCATCTACCAAGTCGTTTTAATTCCTAATGTGAAAGGTCTAGTTGAAGGTGGTGCTTTCTTCCTACGGTGGTTCTTTAGAAGCTCGTTTTCAGTCTCCCGGCGTGCCCACAATAACTGTGTTTTAACATTACGTTTGATACGAATACGGGTATATCGAAAAGTTATTGCTCACGTGCACATCAGTCTGTCTACTTTAATGGGAACATAGCTGCGATGAAATAGCAGCAGTTGTGCACCACGTGTACGTTCGTCCGACAACGCGATGCCCACTTTTTATCACTGTAGACCAGGAACGTAACGGTAACTTCAGTGCTACGGCTAAACATCGGTCAGTACAGAGCCCACAGGCATGCGGTTTTTCGCGAAACATTCTGTCCTCAAACATTGACCAGAATGTATCGATAGTTCAAGTATCCCTAGTCTTCGCCACATCACGTGAAGCGCCGTGCAAGTTGGAGTAGGCAGACGCCGCGCTTGAGTGCGTAGTGGATCGTGTGAGATCCGAATGTATCTCCGCACTGCCGTTAGAATTCCTCGGGGTTCTCTCAGGGTGCGCAATGTGTGGCAATTTACTTGCGAATAGGTGGACATATAACAGACACACTTTATCTACTTTTCTCCTGGAGTGCTTCGGCTTCATTATAACAATCTCTCCATGCTTACATTGATAAATGGTATTGAGCTGGACAAGTTGATATGTGAACGACTGTGTGATGTGGAATGCATAGGAATATTGCGCAACCTGAGGCAACACATTCACGACCAGTTGACGGCTGCCCCTGACCTGAATGCTTTGATATGAACAATACGACGATTGGCGCATTGGTGTCGAAGAAGAATGCAGAAGTTCCCGCGCCTGTGGCAGATCCCATGAGTTGGGGAAGAAGGGAATGTTTTGGCGAATTCGACGACGATTGACCCGAGAGATGCGTTGCAATAAAAATGCATGTTGAACGGAGAAGGCAAGACAGATGAAATGCTATGTCCAACGATGCCAACACAAGGAATTCTGTGACCTTTTGAGGATGGTGTATGGCCCCAGATTGATGCCGCTAAGGACGCTAATCGATGGTAGTTCAGGCGCTACCTGCACACAGATTGCATACATAATGCAGAGCTGTCAAAGGCAATTTCACTGGCTCTTGAACAACCGTTCAGAAATCGATTGGCATAATTTGAACGGCCTGAGGCAGCACGATGTTAAGGCGATTCCGGCGGACACGCCGACACTGGATGAGACGAAGAGAACACTTGCTCAACTGCGAAACGCCAAGTGTACAGGGACTGACGGGATTCCGCCTAAGGTATTGAAAGACTGTGGATCCATGTTGGTGACTGCGCTGCATCATATGGTACAACGCGTGTGGATTGAGGAGGAGGTGCCTCCTGAGCTGAAGGATGTCCATGTGCTACCACTGTACAAGGGCAAATGGAGCAAGCACTGTTTTGCGAATTATGCAACGTCAAAAACGCATGTTAATGGACCAACTTGCTGAGTTGTGTGGGCAAGCTGATTGCCCGAATCCTGTTCAACGGCCTTGTCATTCAGATTGTGGAACCTAACGTGGCGGAAGAGCAGTGTGGATTCCGTTTTGGTCGCATTACAACAGGTATGGTGTTTGTGGCTCGACATTTGCAGGAGAAGTGTAGAGAACGACATCAGCCGTTGTACTCGCGTTTTGTTGATTTCACCAAAGCATTTGATTCGGTGAACCGCGAGGCATTGTGGCTGGTGTTCGAGGATTTTGCTTACTTTCGTGCATTTTTATGTCTAATTAAATGTCTGCACAGTGGTAAGCGGGCGAGGGTGCAGCTATCCATATCCGTATGGACAACTACTAACCGTATGTTACAACAATAACTGCCCACATGTTGCGCTTTGCTGACGTTGTTTGCACGCAGCGCGGATGTCGCTGCACATGACTAGTTCCCTGGCTTCTGCAGCGGTCAAATTCGGGCTCATCGTCAGCACAAGCCAAACTGTCTGTCCCTTTCAGCCCTCACCGGATGTGCAATCTTCAATATTGCCGCAAATCAGCGTTGATGCTAAGGATTGGAAACTACCTCGCGCTTCAGCTACCTTGAGAGTGTGATGTCGACTGACCAGCAGCTACACCTTGAGTTGCGTATTCGCGTGTCGAAGGCAGCAGCGGCATTCGGGAAGCTTGACTGCCGAGTGTGGAACAACCATCAGCTTAGCATTGGCACAAAGCTGATGGTGTACAAGTCCATGGTGCTGTCCGTTCTTCTATACGGCAGTGAAACGTGGACGATGTACCGTCGGGATGTGCGATATCTCGAGCGGTTCCATCAGCCATGTTTGCGACGGATTCTGCGCATCGGTTGGTGCGACAGAGTTGCGGACACGGAAAGGTTTTGTCCGGGTGGAATGTATGCAGTGGTCTGCGTAGTTTTGTTGCGACACCTGAAGTGGCTCTATCCTGTGTGGCGGATAGATTCTACGCGGATTTCGAAGCAGCTATTATATGGTCAGCTGAGTACTGGCAATTGGAATGTGGGGAAACCGAATTTACGTTATCCGGACATGATCAAAGTGAGCCAAGCATGTTCTAATCTAGATTGCAGGTCATGGGAATGAAAGGTGGTTGCTCGGCATGCATGGTGCCATCTGAGCACGAAGGCAGTTGCCGAAGTGCGGGAGAAAGACCTCATGCATTCAAGAGATGAAGTGGCAAGCGCGGAAGCAGCAAACGCCAATGGGTTGTACCCCAACAACATCGAGCGCATTGTGCTGTAGCGAATACGATTGCAAGTGCCTGAGTAAGACAGGCCTAGTGAGCCACGAGCGAGACCACACGGGCCACCACCGAAGCGATGATTGGTCTTGCAGAGAACGTAGGCAGAACCGGCGCAGCGTTTGCAGGCACGCTGCATTCGATTTACTGACCACGTGCTTATATGCTGAGCCTCTTTATTTCAGGTGGTGTGTTTTTAATTTTGTCCTAATGCTTTTCTTATCGCATGTTAATAATATCTACCTGAACTATTTTTGTAAACTTGCAAAATCGCTCAAATTAATGGTAGTTAAATTCGCGACATTTTCGCCTTTGTGCAATTATCGTAAGATATTTTTTTGACATATTGAAACTTACGGTGTTCTTGTGCAACCAAATTATTTCATATGCTTATTTATTGAAGAGTTCTGTCACCGTTTTTGTACGCATCATTCGATTGATTTTATTTGACACTGTCCTATCAATTGATTTGCTGTTACTTGACATAACCCGTGTGGCTGCGCTTTATGTGTATGTTGACAAGGTGCTTACCTGTCTATTACTTACCACCTCATCCATGCTGGCTCCAGGAGAGAGTTGGTCGTTGCACTAGGGGACGGTGTGCATGGACCGTGTGGCCGAGCTAGGCTCGAAGAGCGGTTCCATGCACTCAGTGTGGAGCGGACTCCGGTCCAGGCACTGCCTAGTGTGCGCTTGATTCCTCAAATATAGCTTGCTTGTGTTTAATTTTGAAGGAGTGTGAGGCGGATGCATTGATGAAACCTGACTCCCATGCACTGCCTCCCGGTATTATTCCGTTGGGTTTACACTGGATTTGGGTTGTGTGGTTGGAACTGTGGGTGGTGCAGCGCAAGCCACCCATGGGCCAACTGTAGGCGCAGACGTCCAGTGGCTGCCCACAGTGACAGGCGAATCCGAAGCCAGAGGCTGCCAACTATATATATATATATATATATATATATATATATATATATATATATATATATATATTGAAGCCAAATAACCGGTACTATCAATCGGGCTTTGGTATACCACATCTTTGGCAGATTATCTGTGATTTATCTGCAGAATAGTCCATAGACATGTCTATGTTCCATTGGTTTAACCATGAAAGGTGTTCGCGAAGACTTCACCCGGAGCCTTTGGCTCAATCGCCTGATTCACAAGATAGTGGGGAACAGATCCAGCTCGGGAATCTGATTGCAGTGACAGATTGGGATCTGCTTGATGGCCGTCACACGCAGCCTTTGATGTTGTGGAACGATTCATGTATGTATTGCGACCGTAGTAGGATACGCACCTGCGACCACGGCCAGACGCAGGTGGGTTTTGGTGGGTTTACACCAATTTGACCGGGAGCTACCTGACTTGAGGCGGGCAGTATCAAACCATTGAGCAACCTGAGGTGTTCTCATACCGCCAGAAAAAATGCGTGGCGCTCGCACTCTACGCCAATCGAGCGGTTAACTTACAACCCGTAGACCTGTTGTCTCTCATGACTAGGTTCTACGGGAAGAGGACCATCGACCACTTTCTAAGCTCCGGAGAGGATGGACAACGATACTGGTAGGGCGTCCACACTTGACAGGAAAACGTCTCAGGTCCTCAGCCAAAGCTTCGGATTAAATGTACATTCGAAAAGCCACGGGTCTAGCACATGGTCAGTTCACTGACTCATGCGGAATGGTGTACTGCATCTAAGCAAGGAGAAGAGTGTAACCCATCTTCCACCCAGTGGTGGCCACGGGGATGCGACAAGGATATGAGCAGTTGGCACGACAGTAGCAGCAATAGGTAGACCATCTGTCAAGATGTAACCAATGGCAGCCTCAGTGCATCACAGTCTTTCCCGCCTTTATATATATATATATATATATATATATATATATATATATATATATTGCAAATTGCTCTTGCTCATCGCCCAAATGATGTGGAGCTTAAAGACGAGCCATTGGTGCCTGTGAGCTTGATTTCATTAAGTTTAACTTGATCGAATTAGATCCACGTAGCAAGACATGATATTTAGGTCCCAATGCCTCAGGAGTGTGGAAAAGGGAGGGGTAAATAAAAGGTAGATGAGCTGAGCTGCAAGTAATGTAACGATCGCAAGAAGGCCAATTTCTACCCGTGCGCGACGTTTCAAAGATAGTTTCTAACCCCTGGTGGGACGGACCGCGAAGACTCTAGACATGAACATACAAGGCACCAGCCAGATTCGGTTGCACATACACATGGATTGTCGGCAACCGTTTCGGATTTGCCTGTCAATGTAACTTCCACGGGGACCGCCACAGGACGCCTGCGCCTACAGAGAGACCGTGGATGACTTGCGCTGCACCACCCACAGCTCCATCCACACACCCCATATCCGGAATAAACCCGAAAGAATAAGACCGGGAGGCGTGTGGATGGGAGCCACGTTTCATCAACGGAGCCGGCTCACACTACTTCAGTAAGCAGAACAGAAGCACTAAGGCCTAATGGAATATCAAGCACACCAGACGTACACAACGCCGTGGCTGAACCGTAGCCCGTTCCACACAGGATGCATGGAACCACTAATTGAACCTAGCATCGTCACACGAACGATGCACCCCGTCCCCACCAGCAACGACCAACTCTCTCCTGGAGTCAGCAATCGAGGTGGAGGGTATTAGACAGGTAGCCACCTTGTCAACATTCACATCAGACGCAGCCACAGCGGGGAGTCCAAACAACATCTTTGTTCTGAAATGCAGCAATACTCATCACACAAGCATACAAACCACATAGCCGCGTTATCGGCCTGTATTAGTAAATCGAATGAGGGGCGTACGCATCGTACTTCTCTTCCGCGTGGAATTGTGCCTCCACCTGCATTTGGGCAACCCCTCTCTTGACCAGTCCACGGAATTCGCACCGATCAAATTTGTCTTCGATTCGCAACACGTGAAATCAACACCAGTTCCTCATAAACTCACCTTGTTCATGTCCTGGTAATGTTATCTTCAGTCTGTTCTCATGTCGCTTTCCTGCACCAAATTGGCCGTACAATAGCTGCATGATTATCCTCGTCGAATTCATTTAGTGCGCATGGATAGATGGACTGGGGTCATCTCTGTCCGATGGCAGTTCGAAGACAACATAAGCACATGCGTTTGTCCAAACTTATGTATGAACTGCCACAAACTGGATAGAGACACATTAAACCTCATCAACAATAGTACTACAAACGTGTAAGGGTTTCTTTTGGTGGTCAGGCTAACAGCCAGTATCGCAGGCATGGGAATAAGTACCCAATACGAACGGTTGGTGTGTTCGTTAACATTTAGACGTGAACATAATTGACAGCCTTAAATCTTGGACATCCATATTTGAACGAACCCTATATAGGAATAGTGAAGCAACTGCCATCAGTACGGTTCCTAGGTGGAATCATAATTAACAACGTGGTACAGTAAAACAGTGTGCACTTATATGTCGCACCTTATATCTACAGTCTGGTTCGCGTAGCTAATGGGGGAGATCGCACAGCGTGCGAAAGCGATGGGAGTTTCACTCCAGGCTCTCGGTGTCGCCGACCCGTCCGGTCATCTGCTGCCCGAAGTACGTGCAGATTCTCAAAGAACGACTGTTGCGCAAGCTTAAGCATTGACAGGATGCAATACCACATATTCGCTGCTTACGGTCTCTTTGGCAAGACAATTACCGAAGTACTACAGCAACTAAGTCCAGCTGCCCACTGTCAATCATGCGGCTTTCCAAACAGTGTTCGCACTGTTTTGCAAATGTCCAAGACGTAGCATGGCTGTCATCGTAGTACTCCAGCATTTGTACATACTGCTGTGTACTCTTCTGTAGCCATAAGCTATTTGGTAACGATCTACGTCCTACGTCTTGGGTGCAGGTATTCGGTGCTCCTAAATGATTGTCACTGTGCGCCATTCTTCTCTGATGTAATATACTAAGACACTGAGGTATCAGTACCGTTGGGCTTAACCTTTTTCTTAGTCTATCTAGAAGATTGGCCATGTGCAATACAACTTCTGGTAAGCGTCTCTGCGCTTCCGTCTTCAATCCGCTTAGTACTTGCGTTTTCATTATCCTCGGTAAATTCAGTATGTCTGATGAACAACGGAAATATAACTATGCTCACTCTCATCACTAACCTGTGGAGTGGAACATGAACTGTTGATATCAGAATAATCACTAGTTGCTTAATTGTCGGAATTTTTCACTTGCCACAGAATTCCCAGGGGAATTGCTCTTCGGATTCATAGTCCAACCTGGTCACACGAGGGACAATCGTTGAGCGCTGTGTTCCAAATTTTACACTTTATGCGTACTGCAAGCGGCCAAGCGTTTGTAACCTTTTGATTCAAGCGTATCCATCGCACTGGAAACATACTCAATAATTTGCCACCGTAGGATTGATCCGTATCAACCACACAGTTCGCTCGGAATCTCCGCGCGTACCTCAAATACAAATGAGCTCATGGATGGACTGAACCATTATCTTACGATGCACCGGCTCTCTAAGCGTCGTGCTAGTTAGCATTAGGCAGCTGGTCAAGCTAGGCTCATGTAATCTAAAAATCGATTACAAGGAGCAGAATGTAGGTATCATAGTCTCGTCAGCAAAATCATAAAGCTTACGTAGTGATTTGAATCGCGGCCGAATAATAATGCGCAGAGGAAGATGCTGAAGCTCACCGTCTCGCTATGTCACCTTACTAGACTCCACTTGAGAAGGTATCAAGTGTATCATAATTCCCGCTGAGTACCACAGTGTAATGGACAACACGCGAATGAATCGCGAAATACAACTGAGTTACGTAAGTCCAATAAATGATAAGTTAGTTGTGGCTCTTCCGTCTTAGACAGGTGCAATAAAGTTACACATTGCACCAAGTCAGTGGGCAATCATTCTAGAGAGAAATTGTATCCAAGTTTGACTTACATGCGCAACTTTTCAGGTTAGCAGGAAAATGGTGCGTTTAAGTCTATTGCTATTCATATGCTCAGGTAAGTTAAAGTTCGCGGTGAAAGAGCGTGAATTATAGCTATGCTCACTTTGACAAAAAAGTTAAGGCACAGTGAAACAGTGATGATTTACCGTTGGTGTGTGATGTGGATCCCGTCTTCTATATCAACTGCAGGCTATCCAATGGTTCAATGGTGTATGATGGGATAAAAAGCATAACTTTACAAGACCCACAGGATGGATATACAAAAGAAAATTAAAAGCAAAATGTTCCAACGTGGAACGTAAAGTATCAGTGGTTAAATCATTGCACTTTAACAAAGTGTTGTGTATCGTTTATCACTTAGATGAAAATCTAAGAGTCTTTTCGAATGTCGTCATGTCTGGTGCGTTCACCACATAGTTTGGTAATGCATTCCAGTGAGAACAGATTCTAAGTGAGAAAAAATACTTTCTACAATTCAAACGAGAGTGTTGCGTCATTAGTTTCAGGTGGTTCCCTCGGTTTTGTTTGTATGGGGCGAGAGTCAACAGTGATGTACATGGATGCTTGCTTTCGGTTAGTATCCGGTATGTGAGAGTAAGATCTCCGCGAAGCCGTCGGTATTCTAATGAGAACACACCGAGTACACGAAGACGCATTTCGTAACTTATACCGGATAGTCCACGCGTTGCCTTTGTGGCTCTTCATTGGGCCTGTTCCAAGAGGCGGATGTCTCGTTTTAACCATGGACACCAGGCCTGAATTGCATATTCAACATGAGGGCGAATGTAGGAGTTAATCAACAATGGTACTAGCTGTCGCTCAAAAGTGCCGAGAGCTCGCCTCAAAAGTCTCAAGTTCAAGTTCGCCACACTTGCTGCTTTCGAACATTGGAGCGAATTTCCAAGACTCTCTTGCACGATTATACCTAGGTCGCGTTCACTAGTCACGTGTTGCATGACGTGTTGCCCCAAAAGGTATGTGTTGACGAAGCTGTTGTGAACCGTCAGCAGGTGGCACTTTGCAGGGTTCAGTGGGAGCTGGTTCTTTTCTGCCCATTCGTTAATCCGGGTCAGATCTTCTTGGAGGTAGACACGGTCGGATACTGAGCGAATTGCTCTCCATATTTTAGCATCGTCTGCAAATATTTGCATTGGAGATAGAATGTCTGCTGGAAGGTCATTAATGTAGACTAAAAATAGTAGCGGGCCGAGGACGGATCCTTGTGGAGACGTAAAGGCTTTCAGAATAGGTGTCAGCTACTCTTACCTTGATTGCTCTGTCGTGTAAGTAGTCTTCCAACCAGGTGAGCAGGGAACTGTTGATACCGTAGGCAGCAAGCTTTTGGAGGAGAAAGAAGTGATTGATCCTGTCGAACGCTTTAGAAAAATCCAGATATATCACATCTATGGGCACCCCTTCATCAGCCGCCCTGGTCCATAAGTCCCGAGTAATCAGCAAATTGGTGAGACAAGATCGTCTGCGTCGGAAACCATGTTGGGCATTAGAAATTATCTGTTGACTTTCAAAGTATCTCGTCAGTTCATCTGCGATTACCGATTCCATAACTTTCGATAAAACAGGAAGGAGAGTAATAGGTCGGTAGTTAGCAGGATCCGAGCGCTTACCTCCTTTATATATTGGAGTGCTAATGTCATTTTTCCACTCAGATGGGAGCGTGTGGGAGTTAAACAGACACTGGAAAAAGGTTGCAAATGGTGTTGCTATGGTGAGAGCAGGGGTTTTAGTACTTTTGGGCAGTTCATGTCGATTCCAGGGGCACTGGATCCCCGGAGAGACTGTAGTTTGCTTGCAACAGATGCTGGAGTAAAGGTGACGCTGGATAAGCCAACGACATTTGTTGGGTTGATACGGCGAAGTTTCCATTGCATTTGTAGCTACCGAGCCAAACTTCAAGAGTAGAGCGTTCGCGGCATCCACAGCAGTAGTTGTTAGGCCACTGGCCGTCCTGAGTGGTGGTATTCCGGGCTTAACCTTTCTTTTGCCATTCACAAATCTGTATAGCAGTTTGGTGTTACTCGTAAATTTCAGCACCATATTCTCCTGCCATTCGTACTTATTGACTCTAATGAGTGACGTGCAGTAGTTTCTGATGACTTTGTAATCCCGCCAAGTGATATCACATGGGCTTAGCAAATGTTGCCTCAAGTTTTCCTTTCTTCTGTTGATCCATTACGTGTT
Organism: Dicrocoelium dendriticum; assembly: GCA_944474145.2. NCBI lineage: Eukaryota > Metazoa > Platyhelminthes > Trematoda > Plagiorchiida > Dicrocoeliidae > Dicrocoelium > Dicrocoelium dendriticum. Next base: position 131,209,002 of record OX104066.1, read on the forward strand.
CTGCTCCGGATCCACATATTGGTGCGGCGCGATGTTCGTAATGGTACAACCTTCGATGCTGATTGTATGACCCGTGTCGGAAGGTGAGCCAGAGCAATCCGGTCATCTCTTGTCCGAGGTGAGCGAGAATTAACTGGTATTTATAACCACCAGACGGTCAGTCGTGTGTTACTATTTATTTCCCCCTGGTCGCTAGCATACCTCGACCAATTCAGCAGTGCCTAGAATGCTACCTCTGCGCAAACATTTCGGTTATTACGTTACATTGTTTTGCCGCCGTCCGTGAATCAACTTTGATGACTTGTTTGAATCTCAGTGCTTTTACCTGAAGGCGGCAGCATTACAATGAGGCGTATAGAGACACTTGAGAGTGAGAGACTATATTGACATATTGTAACCCGCAATAAGTCAGGGGGTGTCACACGAGATGAAATATACTATGATCCATGTGTCAAGCGGGAACGTAGCGAGATCAGTAGATATTAGCTCGACCTGTAATTTGGGCGAGCCCCAGTTGGACATCGAGGAAGCAGATAATGGTGTCACTGGAGAGATAATGCGATCAGTCGGTCAAGCTGAAGTTTGGAGTTTACAAATGCTTCTAAATGTCTTCCACTTAACCATTCCACATGGTAACGAGCAACCCCCGCAGCGAGCAGAGATATCGGTGGTCATACCAAGGGTCCCGGTTTCGAGTTGTAGTACTGCAGTGTTGCGAGCGGACATTTGTTCACATTAGTGGATGGACTACCACAAAAGAATTAGAGAAACAGTAACCCCCATAGACGACAACACTTCGAACATGCAAGAGTTTAGATTGAATGTAAGAATAACAACCATATTCCCATAATTTTTGGAATATCGCACCTACAACTATAGGCAACCAAGAGGACTGTCGGTGTTCGGTTAACGTTTGGAATAGAATCTAAATGCTGTCCGAAGTGTGGGCATCAACAATAATTAGAAACTGAGAGAGGAATAGGGAAGCAAATGGCATCAATATGATTACCAGGTGGAATGATGCACAACTAAGAGGTGCAGTAAAACAGTGAGGTCTCATCGTTAGTATGTGCTCTAGATGCCGTCTGCTGTTTGCTTTAGAAGGCGGTAATATGACATATTCTCTGATGACCGCTTTAACGCGATCACGGAAGCAACATTTCCAGTAAATCCCGATGCGTCCTGTCTTACATACGGCTTTCGAAAAAGTGCTCAAACTGTTTTAGCCAATTCACAAAATATAGCTTGTATAACATCCAAATGCTCAACCGCAGGTAGATGTGGTGATAAGCTATTTACTAACAATCTGTCATCATACTTCTCGGTTGCAACCATTCTGCGCGACAAATCAAAAGCTTCTGTGCGTGGTTTTATGTTTCACTGAAATGTACGAAAGGACTACGGTATCGTCACAGTTGAACTTACCAACTTCTAGGTCAATCCAGAGGATTGGTCATTTCGAACGGAAATTCTAAAGGCACGTTTGCCCTTCGGCCTCTAACCACGATAATAGCCGACTTTCCTAAGCGCACGTAAGTTCACTATGACGGATGAACAACAGAAAATATAACTACACACGCACTCACATGACTAATATGGGGAACAGAAAGTGTAGTATCCACCTGTTGAACATCGCTAGTCAGTTATTTGCCGGGATTGATCACTGCATACGAGTGAGCCAGCGTGTGGATATTTGCAACGAAAGTAGTTGGAAAACACGGTTGCAAAGAGACCTCTTTTCGGTAACTCACATCAGACAAATACGTTTACAAGGATAACTTGGATACGCATAAGCTAATAAAAGCTAAAGCAAAACTAGGAGACAGTCTGAATTTGTTCGAACGGAAGTTAAATTGATCGGGCCAAGTCTGTGCTGTCGATAAAAATGTGCCTTAATTGACCCCAAATGACACTGTTCCTTGACTACTTCGCTAAGCAAATTGGATCAGCCGAGAAGTGATGCCATCTTTGGTCTCATCAACGTTCCATATGAGTGGATCCTTATCACGGCCACGTCAGCGTGAGCAATTGCAGTAGCATCTTCTACTTGCAAAGCTCCGATTGCGTCAACTTGATCGCTATCGATCCCGCAATCTTAAGGAGGCGTCTCTTAATTTCATTAAGATATCGTTTCGACAGTGTGTAGAAAACGTTGAATGCATCATTGGTCAGAATTCCGTGTCCACTTGGAACCAGATGTTCAAAGATGGAACTTTTGATACTTCTTGCAGTACATTTTCGTAGTGACCAGGGAAAGTGCTGAGCTATCCTTGTTGACAGACGCCTGGTCGTAAGTCCGAGGTACTTAGCACTACAGGTGAAAGCAAATTGATATACCACGTGCGATTTGGACTTGGCCGGCAATCTGTCTTTAAGGTGCTGAGTAACAAATGGCGTGGTTTCATCAAGAACGTGTGGATTTGCGGCTGGGTATGTTCTTGTCACTGTAGCGGAAAGTCTTCTATTCAGTGGATCGAAAGTGATGTCACCCTTAAACGTAAATGTGCTTAACACATCCATTTTTGGAAACTGTGATGATGGGTTTACTGCGTTCACGGACAACAGCGTATTCTTAGACAAATAGGGAGAGATAACTGTACGCGAGCAGCAATTTAAGTATGTGTTCCTTCTCGTCTGCCAGCGTTTCCGGGCTACAGATTTTGGAGGCTCGGTAATGCATGTAGCGGACTACGTTACGTTTATACCACAGACGCACGCAACTCAGAAATTGCGTATATTGTCCGACCCGAGAATCCTTCCGGAATAAGCTTATCTCAAGAGAGCCCTCTTCCCGTCTCATCAGTAGTACGTCTAGGAACGACAACTTGCTTTCTTTTCGATTTCTTTGATGAACTTTAAGCACGGGTGTGCAGCGATGAGTTGATCGAGTAAACAAACCAAAGCAGCTCTCGAATCACAGAGAACGAACGTGGCATCTATATACCTGCAGTAGAAATCCAGTGAAGCAATAACAGGTTGGCTAGGACCACGTTCAAGCTTTGTGAGGAAAATGTCGGCGAGAAGAGATCCTAGGGGGTGAACCCATAGTGATTCCGTCAATCGGCCGGCAATAAATTCCATCAAACAGGAACTGTCTGTTAAAGATGCATCGCAGGATTAGTTTCTTTAGTTTCGGCGCTGGAACACCAACATATATTTGTTTTTCGGTTAGGTATTCGCAAGGAAAGTTGGTGGTCTTTAGCATCTGGACGTTGGGGAAACCTGATTCCACATCAAATGAATCACTTTACCGTCTATCTTCAAGTCTTTAACTTTTCCAACGAATTTAAATGTATCTCTTAGAGAGTGTGTGGATTGTGCATTACTTACGGGTTCCAGTAGTTCGACAATACAGTTTGCAACAGCTTAGAAAGCGGATGCCGGTGTAGCAATTATAGGACCGAAGGAAATATGCGTCTTGTGTACTTTAGGTGGCTGAGAGCCACCATTTTTAGGCCTTGAACCTCGAGATTCCAAACGGCATTTCAGAACGAGGAAACATTGTAGAGTACGGGCTCCATGAATAATTGTTGATCACTACACCCAATTCTTCAATTTACTGCGAGAACTATTGTGGAATATTGTAAGCAGCAAGCGCTTGGTAGCCTCTAGCTGACGCGGTTGCAATGCGAGTGGCGTACCCCTGCCACTATCTTTTAAGTTGACAGTGCTGTAGGATAGCCGACAAATCTAAGAGATTCATCTGTGTCCCCTTGAATCCGTCGCACACACACACACGTTTCGATGGTCGGCCATATTAGCCGTTCAACTGTGCGCACAACCTAGGGCGAATAGGAGCAGTCTGATGTTCGTATTGAGCAACACCCACATGGACGTTTCAAGACAACTTGAGTTAACTAGCAGCGCGAGTCACATTCAGGTCTGTCATTAGGTCAACATCGAGTGTGAAACCCTGGTGACTGAGACTGAAAAGCACCAATTTGCGCCGTGTGGATACCGGAACCTAGTGAGGAACATTCCTCAAGCGCATGGCAACTTAGATTCATGCTTATAGTTTTTGTGGCTTTGGTCTGTGGTGCTTTGAGGCTGTCGGTTGTAACATCCTGACAGATGGTCTACCTATTGCTGCTACTGTCGTGCCATTTGCTCATGTCGTTGTTGCCTTCTCGTGGCCACCACTGGGTGGAAGATGAGTTACGCTCTTCTCCTTGCTTAGATCCAGGACGCCATTCCGCATGAGTCAGTGAACTGACCATGTGCTAGACCCGTGGCTTTTCGAATGTACATTTAATCCGAAGCTTTGGCTGAGGACCTGAGACGTTTTCCTGTCAAGTGTGGACGCCCTACCAGTATCGTTGTCCATCCTCTCCGGAGCTTAGAAAGTGGTCGATGGTCCTCTTCCCGTAGAACCTAGTCATGGGAGACAACAGGTCTACGGGTTGTAAGTTAACCGCTCGATTGGCGTAGAGTGCGAGCGCCACGCATTGTTTCTGGCGGTTGGAGAACACCTCAGGTGGCTCAATGGTTTGATACTGTCCGCCTCAAGTCAGGTAGCTCCCGGTCAAATTGGTGTAAACTCACCAAAACCCACCTGCGTCTGGCCGTGGTCGCAGGTGCGTATCCTACTACGGTCGCAATACATACATGAATCGTTCCACAACATCAAAGGCTGCGTATGACGGCCATCAAGCAGACCCCAATCTGTCCCTGCAATCAGATTCCCGAGCTGGATCTGTTCCCCACTATCTTGTGAATCAGGCGATTGAGCCAAAGGCTCCGGGTGAAGTCTTCGCGAACACCTTTCATGATTAAACCAATGGAACAAAGGCATGTCTATGGACTATTCTGCAGATAAATCACAGATAATCTGTCAAAGATGTGGTATACCAAAGCCCGATTGATAGTACCGGTTATTTGGCTTGAATATATATATATATATATATATATATATATATATGTATATATATAGTTGGCGGCATCTGGCTTCGGATTCGCCTGTCACTGTGGGCAGCCACTGGACGTCTGCGCCTACAGTTGGCCCATGGTTGGCTTGCGCTGCAGCACCCACAGTTCCAACCGCACAACCCAAATCCAGTGCAAACCCAACGGAATAATACCGGGAGGCAGTGCATGGGAGTCAGGTTTCGTCAATGCATCCGCCTCACACTCCTTCAAAAGTAAACACAAGCAAGCTATTTTTGAGGAATCAAGCGCACACGAGGCAGTGGCTGGACCGTAGTACGCTCCACACTGATTGCATGGAACCGCTCTTGGAGCCTAGCTCGGCCACATGGTCCGTGCACACCGTCCCCTCCTGCAACGACCAACTCTCTCCTGGAGCCAGCATGGATGAGGTGGTAAGTAATAGACAGGTAAGCACCTTGTCAACATACACATAAAGCGCAGCCCCACGGGTGATGTCAAGTAACAGCAAATCAGTTGAAAGGACAATGTCAAATGAAGTCAATCGAATGATGCGTGCAAAACGGTGACAGAACTCTTCAATAAATAAGCATATGGAATAATTTGGTTGCACAAGAACATCGTAAGTTTCAAAATGTCAAAAAATATATTTTACGATAATGGCACAAAGGCGAAAATGTCGCGAAGTTAACTACCATTAACTTGAGCGATTTTGCAAGTTTACAAAAATAGTTCAGGTAGATAGTATTAACACGCGATAAGAAATGCATTACGACAAAATTGAAAACCCACCACCTGAAATAAAGAGGCTCAGCATGTAAGCACGTGGTTACTAAATCGAATGCAGCGTGCCTGCAAACGATGCGCCGGTTCTGCCTACGTTCTCTGCAGGACCCATCACCCCTTCGGTAGTGGCCCGTGCGTTCTCGCTCATGGCTCACTAGGCCTGTCTTACTCAGGCACTCGCAATCGCATTCGCTACAGCACAATGCGCTCGAAGTTGTTAGGGTACAACCCAGTGGCGTTTGCTGCTTCCGCGCTTGCTACTTCATCTCTTGAATGCATGAGGACTTTCTCCCGCACTTCGGCAACTGCCTTCGTGCTCAGAGGGCACCATGCATGCCGAGCAACCGCCTTTCATTCCCAGGACCTGCAATCTAGATTAGAACATGATTGGCTCACTTTGATCATGTCCGGATAACGTAAATTCGGTTTCCCACATTCCAATTGCCAATACTCAGCTGACCATATAATAGCTGCTTTGGAATCCGCGTAGAATCCATCCGCCACACAGGATAGAACCACCTCAGGTGTCTCAGCAAAACTACGCAGACCACTGCATACATTCCAGCCCGACGAAACCCTTCCGTGTCCGCAACTCTGTCGCACCAACCGATGCGCAGAATCCGTCGCAAAAATGGCTGATGGAACCGCTCGGGATATCGCACATCCCGACGGTACATCGTCCACGTTTCACTGCCGTATGGAAGAACGGACAGTACCATGGACTTGTACACCATCAGCTTTGTGCCAATGCTAAGCGGATGGTTGTTCCACACTCGGTACTCAAGCTTCCCGAATGCCGCTGCTGCCTTCGACACGCGAATACGCAACTCAACGTGTAGCTGCTGGTCAGTCGACATCACACTCCCAAGGTAGCTGAAGCGGGAGGTGGTTTCCAATACCTTAGCATCAAGGCTGATTCGCGGCAATATTGAAGATTGCACCTCCGGTGAGGGCTAAAAGGGACAGACAGTTTGGCTTGTGTCGACGATGAGCCCGAATTCGACCGATGTAGAAGCCAGAGAACTAGTTATGTGCAGCGACATAAGCGCTGTGTGCAAACAACGTCAGCAAAGCGCAACATGTGGGCAGTTGTTGTTGTAACATACGGTAATTAGTTGTCCATACGGATATGGATCGCTGCACCCTCGCCCGCTTACCACTATGCAGACATTTAATTAGACATTAAAAAGCACGAAAGCAAGCAAAATCCTCGAACACCAGCCACAATGTCTCGCGGTTCATCGTATCAAATGCTTTGGTGAAATCAACAAAAAGCGAGTACAACGGCTGATGTCGTTCTCTACACTTCTCCTGCAAATGTCGAGCCGCAAACACCATACCTATAGTAATGCAACCGAAACGGAATCCACACTGCTCTTCCGCCACGTTAGGTTCCACAATCTGACTGACAAGGCGGTTGAACAGGATTCGGGCAATCAGCTTGCCCACACAACTCAGCAAGTTGGTCCATTATCATGCGTTTTTGACGTTGCATAATTCGCACAACAGTGCTTGCTCCCTATGCTCTTGTACAGTGATAGCACATGGACATCCTTCAGCTCAGGAAGCACCTCCTCCTCAATCCACACGCCTTGTACCATGTGATGCAGCGAAGTCACCAACGTGGGTCCACCGTCTTTCAATACTTTAGGCGGAATCCCGTCAGACCCTGCACACTTGGCGTTTCGCAGTTGAGCAAGCGTACTCTTCGTCTCATCCAGTGTCGGCGTGTCTGCCGGAATCGCCTTCACATCGTGCTGCCTCAGGCCGTTCAAATTACGCCAGTCGATCTCTGAACGGTTGTTCAAGAGCCAGTTAAATTGCTTTTCAAAGCTCTGCATTATGTCTGCAATCTGGTGCAGGTAGCGCCTGAACTACCATTGATTAGCGTCCTTAGCGGCTCCAATCTCGGCCCATACACCGTCCTCAAAAGGTCACAGAATTCCTTGTGTTGGCATCGTTGTGCGTAGCATTTCATCTGTCTCGCCTTCTCCGTCCAACACGCATTTTAATGCAACGCGTCTCTCGGGTCAATCGTCGTCGAATTCGCCCATACATTCTCTTCTTCCCCAACTCACTGGGATCTGCCGCAGGGGCGGGAACTCCTACATTCTTCTTCGACACCAATGCGCCAATCGTCGCATTGTTCGAATCAAAGCATTCAGGTCAGCGGCAGCCGTCAACTGGTCGTGAATGTGTTGCCTCAGGTTGCGCAACATTGCTATGCATTCCACATCACACAGTAGTTCACATATAACCTTCTACAGCTCAATACGATTTATCAACGTAAGGATGGAGGGATTGTTAAAATGAAGAAGAAGCACTGCAGGAGAAAAGTAGATAAAGTGTGTCCGGGATATGTCTACCGATTCGTAAGTAAATTGCCACACATTGGGCACCTGAGAGAACCCCGAGGAGTTCTAACGGCAGTGCGGAGATACGCTCGGATCTCACACGATCCACTACGCACTCAAGCGCGGCGTCTGCCTACTCCAACTTGCACGGCGCTTCACATGATGTGGCGAAGACTAGGGATATGAAATAAATGAGAATATCTGTAGCTTGAAGTGTGGATGCGGGTTTTGAGCAGTTCTCCGAGCTGGGTAATTATTTTGTAGACGTTTCGTTGCCTGACTAGGCAACATCATCAGTGCGGCTTCAGGGGCCTGGTTCGCAGTGCCTCGTAAGCCACTTCAATGTCCAAGTGCTTATTGATCGAGTTCTGTTTTGAATGCCAGGCTTCAATGAACTCACGTGCTCGCCAGCTTTTAGCCCTTCCGAGGATACTGGCATGTTCTAGGTCGAATTGATGGTTCTCAGCATCCATATGCACTGACATCAGGGAGTTCTGGTCGTGGCAACGTATGGCTAGGCTGTGTTCGCGTAGCCTTGTGCCAAGCATCCTCCCGGTCTGTCCCACGTAGTATTTGTCACAGTTCCGGCAGCAGCTCTTATAAATCACACCAGTTTCTTCTTCTTTGCTAAGTTTATCTTTTACTTTGAAGAGTTTACTGCGAATTGTTTCTGTTGGCTGGTGTGCAACTTTGACTCCAAAAGGCAATAAAAGCCTCGCTGCCATTTCAGAGATACCGTTGATATAGGGCAGTGTTGTTCTCTTTTCAGTTGTTGCATTTGTCGAGGTGTCTCGAGCAACCTTTCCTGGTGCGAGGCAGCGTAGAATGAAGCCTTTTGGGTACGAGTTCCGCTTGAACAGATTGAAGAGATGATCTTCCTCTGCCCGTCTCAGCTGCGGTGTGCTACAGTGGGTTTGTGCTCGTTTGAAAAGGGTTTGCACGCAGCTGCGTTTGTGGGCTGCCGGATGATTGCTGCCGTAGTTGAGGATCTGGTCCGTATGCGTAGATTTTCGGTAGACTGTTGTTTCCAATCGTTCAGCACCAGTCCTTCGTATGAGAACGTCTAAGAATGGTAACTGCTCGTTGTTCTCTTCCTCCCTGGTGAATTGGATGCCATCAAACACACCGTTAATTAGTTCGTGTGGGGGCTGTTGTGCGTGCCCGAGTGTTTTCCCTCCTATTTTTGTTGGAGGGATTCGCTTGGGCATGAAGTGGGGCCTTGGTTGACTGGTGTTGATCGTGTCGATAGGTGTGATGCTCGTAGGTTGTCACGGCTACGTATCGTAACCCCCAAAGGTTGGTGGTCTCGCCGGCGTATAGGTAAATCGGGTGTGATGATGAGGCGTCTGACTAATTGTGGGGTTTGGTGGGTGGTGTTTATGTTTTTTGTGGTTCGTCGAGTGTGTGGCTGGTTTTGTATGTGTTTCTGTGATGGGTGTTTGCTATTTCTTAATGTTTTGATATTTTTTTATCTTTGTTTTATGTCCAGGCGCCGGCATCACTGGTACACTCATCGGCTAACTATTTACTAGACAACTCAGCAGCCCCCAGTAGATGTCGGTGCTTGGATTATCCCATTGCGGGGTGGGTGTGTTACCGTATTCCCTATCGTGGGATTGTGTCCTCTATACTGTTCGTAAATTTGGGCCAATTTTAAAAATGAAATGTTTGTTTTTTTTTAAACCCCAGTGTAATTTCCATATAACTCCATCATCTGTTTTTGGGGGTTCAGAACTTCATGCTGTCCTGCTGTTTTGTATTCAGACACGTATGTGTTTCCTTTTACTCTAGCAGGCACGCGAGAGGCGGTTTGAGGCGTCATTGTTTTGTTTCGCCAAACCAAAAAATATCGATGGATGATTTATTTGTATGTTTTTTGTTTGTGAAAAAGGGCTGTGGGTGGTGGCGTTTCTAATAACACCATACCCAATACCAGAGTCCAAATAGACCAAAACGACGGGTAAACCTCGAAAAAGAAGAGACAAGTAGACCTATTTTATCTCGTCCTTGTTCATATGGTGGCAGGGTCTTTAAGTTTTATTCAAGGAACAGTTTCTGCCGAGTTGATTGAGTGTTTCCGATCCCGCGTAATATGTGTATTCAGCCGTCTCCACGAGAGCTCCCTTTGCAAGGGCCTTGTAATTTGGTTGCTCCAGGAGGGTTGGGGTTAACGGACCACGATGGGGCACCGACGCGACGATACGAAGCGGTACTCCGCTTTTGTGTACTTTTGGGTAAGTCCATTAGAAGCCGCGGTAGTAGATTAGGTTAGTTTACCCGAGGTCCTTGTGTTTGCTCGCATCCTCTTGTTGTTCCACTTTGTGTTTGATTTTCCCATTTGGTTGTTCAGTTTTTTGACAGAGAGTTTTTGCGTATGATGTTGTCACTTTGACTTCTTTAGAGCGGAAAGCGCGGTATTTTGTCGGGTCTTTTATTTGTAGTTTTTCGCAGGCTGGTTTTATGGGTAGTTGCGTGTTTTGTCTCTGAGTAGGTTGAGGGTTGTTGATGTATGGGTTGTTTGTTCGTTGCCTTCCTCCATTTTGGTAAATTCCGATTTTGTCCATGTTATAACAGTAAGACCAGTCAAGACCGTTCTTTTGTCCGGCCTATCGGCCCTGGAATATAACTATGCTCTTGTCTTTGCTTGGAAGATTCATTTCTTCTCAGTGCTAGCTCTCCGTTCAGCGAGCAGTTAATATGTTGGTTTCAGCTTTTTATGACTGAGAGGAGAGGGACGGGTATGATTTGTGTCAGATGACCTCTTGTTTGTGCTGCTTAAAGGAGCGATGGTTTGTACGATTTTAGCGTCGAAGGATTTCAAGGTGCAGCGAGGGAAGTCGATTAGGATTGGAGTGGTAAGTTCCTTATTATGTTGTTGATTACCTCGTGACCAGGACCAATGACTGTTTTTGCGTTGATCCCTCCCGTTAATCACTCTTGTTGGATTTGTTTTGCAATACAAAGTGCGCATCGTTCTTCCATTAGGTGGTTTTCCGGTTTTCTTATGGAGACTTAGAAATTCAGTCAGTTTTCTCTTTCAAATAAGCCTGTTTTGTTGTTTAGCTTTGTTTCGTGTGTGTTTTGGACAGCTATCGCATTTTTTTTTTTCCAATTCTTCGAGTTTTTTCATTGTGAGATCCCTAGTCTGGATATATGGTGGAATATATTTATTATAATTATTATAAGTAATTATAGTTTATTTATTACAAAGGCATATTTGCTTTTTTCTGGTTCTCGGTTTAATTCACAATTGGTAAAAAATTATTTTACAACGCTTTCACTGTGCGCATCTGTAATCTACAGGTCGCCCACCGGATAACATTCTTCGCCCATGTTTGTTGTTTCCGTTATCTTCCTACCCAAAAGGATGGTTTTATGATCGGAGGAGAGGTTGTAGGTAGGGATTGCGGGAGTTAGTTATATTTTTATTTAAGTGCAGACTCGGCGGCCACTAAACCATGCCTTCGCTAAGGAAGATTCGTGGAGGGAAATTTAGGAGCTTGCTCGTCAGTGGATGATTGCCGTATGGCGATAGGACGATTAAGTGTATCCAATCGTGCTGATGCGAGCAGCCATCGGCGGCGTCGTCCGCGAGCCAGAATTTTTGTTTGTGCCAGTTTTACAGTTGTTTTTCATTTTTGTTTAACACTGGATGTTGTTTGCCTGATGTCAGCACAAACGAAACGTCTGGCAATATTATTACCACAGCGCTTGGCAAGCTCGGAGAGGGTGAGGTCGGAGAGTGAGAAATCTTGGCTCCAAAATCCAGCATTTTTTTTACACCCCGAGCTACAGTTGTTCTCATTTTTATTTTTCAATTCAATTTGGGAGCGCGCCGCTCGCACAGGAGACGACGCAGCTGCTTTCAGTCCTCTTTCCCCTCGCGCTTCTCTCGCGCCTCTTAACGCCGCGGACGCCGCTTACAGCCGCGCAGCTTTTACCTCCTCCACGCCTTACATCTGCTCGACGCCGGCCGACCCGGACCGAATACCGAGATTGCCGATCGCCTCCCGACGCCGCGAGCGCGCTTAAATCTGCTCGGCCGATGGGTTGAGGAGAATGATAAGGAGGTAGAGGACCGGTGAGGGTCGTTCCTTTTTTTTTTTTTTTAGGTGATAAAGAGACGTTTTCGCCAAATTAGATCGAGTCGTTCGCCATAGTCATGTCTGTCGGCCATTAATCCACTGTCGAAGAGCAGCCAAGCAGATTGAGCAGAAGAGAGAGAGAAGAGAGCAGAGATGCTGAGCAGAGAGCTCTATTTCCTCAGTATGCTTGCAGAGAGGAAAATAAATGGGGCAGAGCAGTGGGTTTTTTTTTATGGTTTTGCCCGCCGTGGCCCTTGCATTCCCGTCATCCCGATTCTAAACATCCTTTGGATGGGAAGAAGGTAGATATAATCGGCGGAAACATCATGGGCGAAGCGACGAAGAATAAAGAATAAGAATAGAAAAAAAACAGAAAAAAAGAATGATAAGAATAAAGAAGAAAACGAAGATATATTGTTTATAGAATTTAGAAAGACGAAGAAAGAATATGGATTACGATAAAGGAATGTTGAAAGAAAGAATAAGAAAAGAATGTTATAGAAAAGGAAAAAGAAAGAATGTAAGAATCAAAGAAAGCCATATGCCCCAAAGAAAGAAAAGGGAAAGGAAAAGAAACTAAGAAAGAATAGAGGAATTGTTTTATATTGTTATAAGCCTTGTTCTGTCCTCCTATGTTGTTTTGATGATTTTACAAGATTATTTTATGCAACACTCAGTTTTCTCGGTACGTCTCGAAATAAAAAGCGGTATTAAGTGTATAAGTTAAAATTCCAGAATTGGTGATTGTTTAAACGAACAAGGAGAAAGCAATTTGCTTCTTGAATCCTGACCTAGGAGGACCACTTTTATTGACCCCGAAGACGAAAGAAATGAGATTGAAAAAAACAAAAGTGAAAAGAGTGTGGAAATAAAAAAAAAAAAAAAAAAAAAAAAAAAAAAAAAAAAAAAAAAAAAGCGATTGAATAGATAAATAAAAAAAAAAAAAAAGGAAAAAAAAAAAAAAAAAAAAAAAAAAAAAAAAAAAAAAAAAGAGAAAGAAAAAAAAAGAAAAAAATGAAATAAAAAAAAAAAAAAAAAAAAAAAAAAAAAAAAAAAGCGTTGGGTATTAGCTCTTTTTTTTAGGTTGTTTTTTTGATTTGTTTTAGCTTGATTTAGCTTGTTGTAAAAACACTCAACGACAATAGCTTAAACACCCCCAAACGGTGGCTTTTGTTTTTCATTGATTAGGCTTTCTTGAAAACTTTGTAGAGTGATAGAGGAGAGGGAATTTGATGATATTATTTGAAGATGATAAGTGTAGCAGACTGAATTAATGGAGAAAGAAGGACGTTGAAGAGGAATGTTTTGAAAGAGTGAAAGGGAGAAATTGTTTTGAAAGAGAAGAAGCTGATGGGGAATTCGATCTTTTTCTCGCATGAATAATTGCATATAAGATTCCACCTATAGGAAAAGAAAAAAGTCGAATGCTTTGCTTGGGATTTTGAACATATCATATCCACAAAAGAGGATTTCGGACGCGGGAAAAAAAAAGCAGTCAAATAAAAAAGAAATAATTATGCAGTACAATATCATTTTTACATTGTTATTACAAGTCCAAGAGAAGTAAGAAGGCATTATATCGAAACGTTCATTTGTCCGCGAGGTATGCAAACCTAAATATTAAGGACCATAAAATCCTTTGGACTTCTCTCAGGCTTTGCACTCTTTGAATCGACCGCTTACCCTTAAAAAATCGTATTTTACATAACTTTTAATACTTCATCGCGGCCCCCTCGATGACGCTGATCGACCCTGAATGAAAAGCACAAACTTTGTGTAGCACAAACAAGAGGTCTGACACACTGAATCATCCGGCGGCTCTCGGTCTCTCAGTCATTTAAGCCTGTTGGGTGATGTGATACCAATACAATTATTCATCGCCGCTAGGTACGCTCTGGAACGGCCGCTCTGAACGGAGGAGGAGGAGAGGGGTGCAGATGAGGGATGAGAAGGGTGAGAGGAGCGAGAGAGCTCTGGGGAGAAGTGTGAGGAAGAGGGTTGAAGAGAGGGAGAGGGAGAGAAGTGCGGGGGAAGCTGAACGGGAGAGTCTCCTTCTTCTGGAGAAGAGAAGAATCTCAAGAAGAAAGAAAGAAAAGAAAGAAAGACCAAGAGTTATGAAAGGATGTGTACAAGTTGAGCATAGTTTTTGAAAGTTAGTTATTACTGCGCTGGCGGGACGATACAATTTAAATATGACGCGTGTAGTTCTCGTTGATTATTGGGTACAAATAGCGGATTATACAATGAGGTAAGGCTAGCTAAACTCAACACCTTATAAAGTCTGTTAGTTTAGCGTGGACCGTAGCCCTCCCAAACACATACCAGACGAATTAATAAAACGAAGCGACCCCCCCGATCCCAACCACAAAACCGGCTTTAGAAGTGAAGGTAATGGGCTAACATTCTGAAATCCGCTACTCTTTTATCTGGCTAAAAAAATTCTGGAGTCATTTATTCGTCGGGGGGAATGGGCGAATGAGGGCGGGGGGAGGAAAGAGAAAAGAAAAAATCTCTAAGAGTTTTGGATCAAACACCAAGGAATGGGTTTGTAAGATTATAATGGGCGGAGGAGCAACCAAGAGAGCGGTTTTAAAAAACGTACCGCGGTTTTCTATGTGGCTTTCCCATTTATGATAGTACACCAAAAAGCGCGGAGTGAGGACTGTGGTGACCGCTTTAGTCACAATTAGTGTTCGGTTGTTACAATGTGGGGCGGGAGGGCTCCATATGTACAGGATTTCTTGTGGGCTAAAAGGAGGATGGCTATGGGTGAGACGGCTTGCATTTGTAAAACCAACTTGCAATTACAGCTGGGTTCGGTATCACTCAATCAATCTTCGGCAGATACTGGGTTCCTTGAGAAACTTCTTAAGGACCCGCAACAATTGTTGAACAAAGACGAGGGATGAATGGTTTGTCTCTTTCGATTGGTACCGCCTTTTTTGTGTTTGTTTCACCTCCATCGTTACTTACGATAGTGGTTTGGCGCCGAAAAAAACTGTATCAAACAATGAATGCGACTGACTTAAGAGGGGAACTACATTGTCGTTCTGTGATCAAACAGCAGGTGGGGGTGTGTGAAATTCGAACCCAAAACAGATGAATGGAAGTTATTGGAGGGTAAAATTTCTGTGTAAACATACTCATTTCAGTTTTATTGGCACCTCCACCAAATTTACCAGAACAGAATAAATAAGAGGCACTCCACCAATGGGGTCTCGCCGCGATACTGGTTTAGTAGCCACGAGGCTGTGTGCAATTATGTTTGCAGGCGCCTGTGTGCTGGAACAAATTAGCACTCCGTTCGCGGGGAGGACCGAGACCAAAATTTGGGGGGGGTTTCATACGTTACGTTAGACGACACCTTCGTCATCCTCAAGCGTTCCAAATTGGAGGAATCGCGTCACGACGAAAAGGACGAACTATATTTAACGGGTTTTGGTTGTTTTGTGTTTGATGGCATCCAATTCACCAGGGTGGGAAGAGAGAGAAAAAAAAGAAGAGAGAGCAAAACATCGAGGCAGTTACCATTCTTAGACGTTCTCATTCGAAGGACTGTGGTGTTGCTGAAAACGATTTGATTGGAAACAACAGTCTACCGAAAAAAAAAAAATAATCTACGCTTGTAACCATAAGCCTCCAAATAAACGGACCAGATCCTCTAATACACAAGGGCAGCTAGCAATCATCCCGGCAGCACAGCAAAACAAAATCGCAGATGCTTGGTAGCTGCGTGTTGTGGTGCATAAACCCTTTTCAAACGAAGCTAGCACAATCCCACTGTTTTGTAGCACACCCGCAGAGCTGTGACGGGCCAGAGAGAATGCCAGAGGGCCAGAAGAGGAAAAGAATTAAAGCACCAGAGGAAAGCAAAAAGGAGAAAAAAATTAAAGTAAGAAGATGACAAGAGGAAGATCATCTCTCCAATCTGTTCAAGCGAGGGAACTACGTGTTACCCAAGAAGGCTTCATTCTAACGCTGCCCGCATCACAGGATAGGTTTGCTCGACGGCACCTCGGACAAATGCAACATCTGAAAGGAGAACAACCACTTGCCCTATATCAACGGTATATCTGAAAAATGGCAGCATAGCGAGGCGGGCTTGTATTGCCTTTTGGATGTCAAAGTCAAAGTTTGCACACCAGCCAACAGAAAACCATTCGCATAAACTATTCAAGGTTAAAAGATAAACTTTGCAAAGAAGAAGTGAATTGGTTCGTTTGTGATTTAATAAGAGCTGTGCTTTGCTTTTGCCGGAAACTTGTGTGACAAATACTACGTGGGACAGACCGGGGGATGCTGGCACCAAGGCTACACGAATTCAGCCTAGCATACGTTTTATTTTTTTTTTTTGACTTTTTGCCACGACCAGGAAACTCCCCTGGGATTTGTCAGTGCTATATGGATGATGAGAGGAAAGAAAGGAGAAGGTATGATGAGATTCCATCAATTCGGACCTAGTTAGTAGTAATAGAAAATAGAATGAGAACATTTTGCACATGTTTCTATCGGGGTAGGGATTTTTTATTAGATGGCGTTAGATAAGTCTTGCACGTGATGGTCTTTGAAAGACTTGGGCATGATATACTGTACTCAGTGATTGTTTGATAGGTAGTGGAGGGGTATGGGGTTGGAGAAGGGTTTAGAGGTAGTCTGAGTTTATTCGGGGTTAAGAAAT